>OX375810.1:1250000-2500000 GCA_947359405.1 Antitype chi | reverse complement strand
GCAAAATATCACATTTTCCGTATTTTATTGCATTTCTGCTCTTTCCTCAAATAGCTTTATTACTATTTTGCAAGCTACTTAAAGAGAATTAAACGTATGCCATGGTTAAACGTTACAATAATAAAATACTGACATAACATTTTTTGCCGTGTACCAAAACAACAAACTTGCGACTATTTAAAAATGGCGGAACTCTGTATTGTTTGTAATACCTACAACTACTTATGTATTACCCATATTTGCAAATAAATTATATTCTATTCTATTATAAACCTCCGTAATCAACAACTTAATATTATCATTCTTATATTTTAATGAAAATCTTCACCTAGTTGAGACTATTGCAACTGATTAATTTGAGTGGCGCCTCTTAATTTGCTTAATTCATAAATTGCTTTATGATTTGTGAAAATTAAAATGATGAATTACTTTCCTCATCCCTAAATACCATTATCATTTATCAAAACTGAGTTTTGATGAAATGGCGGTTGTCGTCATAATTTTTTCTTACTTTGGATTATGACGTTTTTTTACCTTGTCATGATTTAACTAAACTTAACAACCGATTGCGCTGAGAACGCAGCTGCCAACCTACGTATTACAATGCAACCTAGCAATTAGATCAATTGTTTATCAATGTTTGTTAAGTAAGTTTTTAGACCAGCCTTCAGCGCAGTACACTGTTTCTTTGTTTTTGTAATTAATATGATTGAAACAAATAAAGTTTTTTAAACTAATTTCCCGATCGCCAAAACTTAACTGGAGCAGTCGGAAAGTTCGAATACAATTCTTCGGCATAAGAGTGACGGTTTCTAAATTAATCTTTATATCCTATACGCATCGAATCTAACGTACGGTCGGGCACCTGTATAAGGGTAGGAAAATGTATTGAAGGAAGCTGTTGGAAGAGACAAGAATCGACAGGAGATGCAGTGGCTGCTTTGGTAAGTGCTTTCGTAAGACCAAGTATCCTTGCTCTATTACCTACTGTTCGGGCTCGGGCGTCTCCGATCACTCGGCAATCTTCGGGTGCTGTCGTGAGATAGCGGAAGGCGGCAGGCGGCGGCGAGAGGAGCGTCGTGCGGGACGTGGGCCGTCGAGCCACTTCACGACCAATCTCTGACGTCGGCACGCGCGCGCACTCCATACTCTTACCAACCTCAAATTAATTATACCTATACGAATTATATCCAAAACTGTCTTTTTCAGTTTCAGTCCCTAGTTAGGTCCCTAACACCTACCTTACTAAAAGTGTATTTTATTTCTAGTAAGTATATTGTGTCTGCCTATATCTAAGCTGAAATCGAATTAAGCACCCACATAAAATAGCGTTAAGATATTCTGTGGTATTCTGTTATTTTTCCTCGATGATCGATACGTGAACTGACTTTCATGTGTCATTTCAATTATTAGGCTTGCATAAATAGGTCTAATAATTTAACAATAACTCTAAATTAACTCGATGGTGTTTATAGCTCGCAGAATACGACTTTAAAGTAGTATATAAATGGGCTGCCGGAATATTATTGCGGATGCCCTATATCGCTTTATGATATTTCACGCTAATCATGATTCATTAGCTGTCAATTTAGACGATTGTGTGGATGATGAAATAATTAATTGAATATTTGAGAACTGAACACACGTAGAGGTGCTGAAAATCTAATGGATGGAGCCGAGCCCCAGATTAATGACAATATTAAATCACTCAATCACATAGCAACAGAATCAGATAGTATGAGCATAGTGACAGCCGAGCCTGATTTAGTGTCTACACGGCACACACAACCAGACAATAAAAATGAAGCTAAAGATAGGCAGCTGAAATAATTTCACATTACATCAATACGCGGATCAACTCACACACGATAACAGATCTATTAACTCTAAAGTTGTTGTTAAAGATGTTTTTATTCCAGTGAATAGCGCAGAATCAGAGATAGTTAGATTCTTAAAGGAATACACAATTACCCACCGAGTACTTTCAATGTACTACTGAATCCATGATAACAGGTAGCGTGTCAATATCCCTGCCATCCGGTATACCATGTTTTATGCAAATTAATTAAAAACAAATCTATTTAAGCAAGTTACACTATATTTTGTAGTTAAGATAATTTCAACAATTAATTGTTGTAACTAAATTCCCGATCGCCGAAACATAACTCACGTTTTCACTAAATAAATTTAAGCCACAACTAATAAAACCACACTAAAATTTATGTGTGTGTTTATCAATGCGAATTCGTTTATGCAAGTGACTCACAAGAGTCAAGCAAGTGTTTGCATGTGAAGGAAGCATGGCGCGAGGCGAGCGGGCGCGGTGGCTGCGTGACTGGAGCCCGTAAGTATTGCTTTGACATAATAGACATAGATAAAGTGCCTACGTACTTAAATAAACTTGCACACCACTCATAACTAACCGAGGACTGGCAGACTCAAGTAGATGGTAATACTCTTATAGGCATCATATGGCAAACGGCCGGCAGACTTTTGAATCGACAGGGTGAAATTAAATTTGTAATTTTTCGTGGAACATAGATATTTTGTACAAGTTTCCAAAAACCAAAACATAACAGTCGGTTGCCTTAGTGTAAGAACATGCCAGTGTCATTTGAGGTTTTGAACAGAGTTGGAATGATGTATTTTTTTTGGGTATATCTGTGTACAAACATTTAATACAGTTATACATAATAATAAAATCTCAGCGGAGACAAACTTTTTCACGTGTGGGAACGATTCTTATGCCGAAAGTTATTAGAATTTCAGTCTGTTTGTGTATGTTCCAGCATTACGCTTTATACTACCGGATATATTTTGTTCGAACTCTGCATAGATGTTTCCTATAAGTCTGGTCTATAGGCTATAATTATCACGCTGTTTCCAATGGGGGATGAGCAATATATTATAGTACAAATTGTAACAAGATCAAACAAAAGATGTAACCTTTTAAATGAAAATACCTTGTCAATCAATCAATCAATAGTCTTTATTTATAAACATAAGTTACAACAGTGTGAAAAGTGGTACGACTGTCAATTACAGTTTCTCAATGTTTTGCCATTTGGCGTACAAATATGTAATTATGGTAGTCTTTTGCTAATGAAGTAAATTAATTTCAGTATAATAATTCAGTAGTTTCAATGTCAAGTTTTTATTTTATTTTAAATGAATTTAATAAAAATGAAATAGGAAATCTCAGGTAATGTCAGAATATTAAACGAAATGCGATAATGTCAATATTAAATAATTTTAGTAATAGTTTCGAGAGCAGTGGTGATGAAACAATTTACACAAAGTAATGCACCTGTCGGGGTTCGAACCAATGACCAACAACTCGTAAGTCGCGGCCGTTACCACTGGGTCACCGCTGCTCTCGTATGTATGGTAAATATACAATGTATGGGGGTCTTTAAAAGACTCGTGTCTTTTTCGGCGTTTTTAGAAAATATAATAATCTAAAGTCATTTATTTATTCAAACTAGGCTACGAGTCTGCACTTTTTTAACGTCTTGATATTCTACGGTACTACAAAACCCTTCGCGTGGTCCGAAGTCCGACTTGCACTTAGCCACTATTTTTTCATACACTCCTTCTCACTTTTCATTTAAAAAATCCAGATATGAGTTCTAGAACAATGACTGTTGTATAGGGATAGTATCTGTGTTACTAGCTAGTTTTAAATACTTTACATTGTAATCTGTGGAGAACGTAGTGGGTAGCATAATTGTTTCAAATGTAATATTTAAGATAATATGTCTATCTCTTTCTGTACTACTGTTTGTTTTTATTTAAATAAATAAATACTGTTATATTATTACATGACAGTTCGTGGAAAATATACAGAAAAACAACGTTCAGACTTCTTCTGATGTCTATGGTTTAAAATTAATAAAAATCTATGGTTATGTAACTGATAATGAGAAATCCCGTGTGTTTACAATTTACTGTTATATTATTGTAGTGATAGCCGTTCGTCAGGAACAATCTGTAGAATGCATCTAGTAGATCGGTACATTAGGTAGTATATGCAGGAACGAATGTAGAGAAGTATAGAAAAAACTATATAAGGCGCTGACCTAATAACTACCAAGCCGTGTCGACCTCAGGACGAGCTGCTTCGAACACGGACAATTGTACGTCGTGTCACTTGCTCCCGCGTCATAAGTCCTGACTGTATATTTCGGCTACTGAAACTAAAACTACAAACGTACATAGTGACACAGGGATCTGTTACATAAATGTGGCAATTATTTTAGTATATTGTAGTGTCTTACGACATCAACGCGAATGAAGTTACGGGGAGAAGCTAGTCTAGTGTGATACAAACCAGCTATTTATATACCAAACAAAACCAATAAGAAGAAACAAAGCTTCAGACGAGATAAGCTCTATTATACTTAGTTAGAACACACAAACCCTCACTTAACCTTGCGTTGCTCCAATTATGTAGATTAACTCCAAACCGGCGCACACACAGCGAGTCGCGGCACTCAATCGGCGATTCCACAAAAACTTGGAAAGTAATCATCATACAAACACCGCGTTATCTTCTCTCGGGGCGACGTCGAGTAATATGGATGGAGACGATACAATTATCCTCGTGAAATTGTCTTTAGTTAGACCGAATTACTCCGCCCTTCCCATAAAGATTTAGTATAATGGTGGAAGCAACCGTTTACTTATCTTGCTCAAAAAATAAGATGGATACAGTATTATTATAACTATACCAATTTTCGCGATGCCTATGAAATTTCGTGGAAAATAGCGCAAATGTTTAAAGTTTTACAGACTTACTATGACTGAACAGGAATATTTTGAGCCACATTATATGATATTTAAGAGATTATCCTATCTTATACTGATTATTTCCAAATCAACCACTAATTTTCGTCTCTTGATTGAAACACAAAAAATCACACCACCCGGGCCTATATTTTACTGTTTTACAAAAGTACAAAGCCGGTAATTTTTTTCTTCCATTTGAATAAAAGACCTTTTTCATGAAACTCTTGGCTATTTTTTAATTCTAGCAATTAGTCAAGGGCGAATCTTATGCAAATAACTTGTTAACTGTCAAGTCACAGTTAATTTAAAGGGTGCTGGTTGGATAAGCGATGAGAGCAGCGATCCACAACACTAATACTGTTAGCTTGTTTCTTCTGCTGCGCTAATTAATCGTCAGCTTATGTTTTATTTACAACAACTTTTATTCTATAATGAGTGGGTTTTATCCTAAGAAATAATTTAATACACAGAGAGATAATTTTTCAGGAAGGGCTTGTAGATATCGGGACCAGAAGAGTACAAATTCCGTTTTTTTTCTAAGTATATACTGGTAAAGAGAGAACGAGGGCAGCTGAGACGGGTGTTATTATAATCCGTCCGTCCGTCTGTCGTCCCTGACATGGGTTAAGCTCTGTACAGCTGATGTTTACACCCTAACGTTTCTTTACTACCATTTTATATTTTTTCCATTAACAATGTGGACTTTTTGATTGTGATCTGCTTCGGTATGTTTAAGATTATGATTAGTTTCTTGTGGAACGTTTCGTGTTTCAGGTAAAAAGATCAACTGTTGTCCTCATGCATGTAATTTAGTTTAGTTTTATTTATTTACGCTCTGCGTATTTTTTTTTAACGAATTGGTGTCCAGTGTCCGAAAAAGTTAAATGTAGTGCCATACATTTTACTTTTGCATTAACTTGTCAGTGTTTATATATAAAGCTTATTTATGTTTTAGATTTTAAATATAAATATAAAGGTCACGGAGTACATAATAGCTTGCTCATACCTGCTGAGTTTATATCGTGAAGATCTGTCTATCTGTAAGTCTACGATATGAAATTAAACAAATCCATGTACCTGCATGTAGTGAGCCTTCGTTACATTTACTTAAAACCGTTGTATTGAAACGCACCACTAGACCATTACAGGCAACATTCAGATAACCACTAAGAACGTGACGTCCTTCGTAATTTTAGTTCAGTAAAAAATGTTTCCCATCAAACACGGCATCACAGAGAAATATATAAACAATTATAACGATGCAGATACATCGAGTGTTAGTGATAATATTAATATATACGCAGACTGTTCTTCCATCACTTATAAGCACAAATTCATTAAGAAGAGAAATTTCAAACTTGATTAAAAAAAGAAACAATAATGACGGAGGTATAATAACTCAGAAGGGCAGGAAGATTCAATTGACACCAGATGGAGACTTTATCATCTGCGGTATAGATTCACTGGAAGATGACTATTATGGTTGTCAATCATCTTACGAAGTATACATATACAAATCTTATAGAACTAGTAAAAGCGACGACCGAAAACAAGTAAGCATAGCTGCAGCAAAAGGTAGCAGTGTTAAGAAAAAAGAAAGTATAGTGCCCAAATCTTCGTCAACCACTGCGCTGACTTTTATAACCAAACCAACTACCAAGACGACATATATTGCATCGACACGTCAAACCGATCTATTTAGTCCGAGAGCTTCAGATAAAATATCTAACTACCTCGGTACTGTACGCCCCAGTAGATCAATATTTAAAAACACGTCGAACAGCACCACGCCTATATTTACGAACTCAGAAACACGACATCCCCTCAGACCCAGTTCAAAGACAGCACCTACAAGCAACGTTGGTAACCTCATTAAGCTACAAAGCAGAATTGTTAACATTTCTAGAGCCACGACGTTGACTCCTAAAGCAAAATCAACTCGTAAGCTGCCGTATTCTGCATCTACCCATCCAGCCAATCTGTTTAGTCCGAGAGCTGCAGATAAACTATTAAACTATCTCGAAACTGTACTCTCCAGTAGATCATTATTTAAAGACACTCAGAGTAGCAGCACCCAACCAATATTTATCACGAGCACAGAAACACGATATTCCTTAAGACCCGTTACGAAGAATGTACCTACTAGCAATGTCGGTAACCTCATCAAGTTAAAAAGCAGAATTAAAAGTATTCCTAAAACCACGACTCCTAAAACGAAACCAACTATCGTGCTGGATGCATCAGAACGTCAAGCCGATCTGTTTAGTCCGAGAGCATCAGATAAACTGTTCGACTACTTCGACACTCTGATACCCAGTAGACCATTATTTAAAAGGACTAAGAGCAGTACGACACCAATATTTGCCACGAGCGCAGAAACACGTAATGCTGTAAGAACCAACTCCAAGTCAGCAACTACCAACAATGTCAGTAACCTCGTCAAACTCTATACCAGTGTTATACCTATTCGCAGAACGCTGAAAGCAGAATCTAACATGACAATCTAAACTCGAGCCAGGGATCCATCACCCATGTCAAGCACAAGAAGTATTGTGTGGCGCAATGACTCGCAACCTGCTATTAAAAATCTTTTTTACTATTGACGTGAAATTGATTAGCGAATACAAGAAACAGGAATAACCCACGCATGTTTATTGTTTATACTAAAATTGTTGTGTGTATCACACAACAATTTTAATAATAGATCGGGGAGAAAATTAGTTCATATTTTATAGGTATAAAGTTGTAGTAAAAACTATTTAGATGAACTGTTTGTGTCTGGTTAGTTTTGTAAATTGATGACTTTAAAAAGGATTTCCCGCCACTTTTCAATTGTTTTTCTGCCCGCCAAAATGAGTGAATCTAATGAAGAAATTAAAGGATACATTTTGAAAGCTTATTACAAAAAAGGGAAATACGTAGCAAAAGCCACGAAAAAAATATGTGGCGTTTGTGGACTTAACGCAGTGTCAGTTAGAGAAGCACAAAGTCGGTTTATGTTTTCAGTCCAGGAATTAGTATGTCAAAGATGCAGTTTGCTCTGGTCGCCTGCTTCGGATAAAGACGATGCCATTTTTTGAAATGTGAAACAAGATCGGCATATAGTTACAACATAGCTGAGACTACTTAGATAGTTTTGTCCCATTTAAAAATGTCTGGTTGTACAAAAAGCTCCATATTTCGGTGCCACACGAGCTCACTAAAAGAAACCTAATAAATCGTGTACTCATTTGCGATTCTCTATTCAAACGTAATGAAACCGAACAGGTGGTGAAAGGTGGATCACCTACAACCAGAACACGTTAAAAAGATTGTGGTTAAATGTTAGTCAAGCTTCACAGGCTATAGCAAAACTCGAAATAACTCGCAATAAGGTGATGTTGTGTATATAGAGGGATTGGAAGGGCATCGTTAATTTTGAGCCTTTACCGTGCAAAACCATCGATTTGAATATCTACTGCCAATAGCTGATTAGACTCAAGCACAAAACTGAGAAAAAATGGCTGAAACTGATCAAAAGAAAGGCAAACCCTTTCTTTTGATCAGTTTCAGCCATTTTTTCTCAGTTTTGTCTGCCTATCATCATGATAACGCCAGACCATACACATTTTTATTTACTCAACAAAAATTGAGAGAGCTTGGTTGAAAAGTGTTAATGCATACACCATAATTATAGCCCTGACCTTGCACCCTTAGTTTACCACCTATTTCAGTCTCCTATGAATTATTTAGTTAGTGTTAGGTTAACATTAAGAGAGTCCGCTCTTCAAAAGTCAAAAGAGGTCCCAAAGTCCCAAAATTTCTACAGCAATGGGTTTATGTCAATACCTACAAAATGGCAACATGTTACCGAACGAAATGGCGAAATGGCTTTTTTTATAATCAAATGTAAATAAATAACGTTTTTTTTTTGTAAGGCATCTCGCAGTTGACCTTAAGAGGCCGTGACTGCTTAACCGGGCTTTCCTGGGGCTGCCATTAAGAGAACTTAACGCCTCCAGCCAGGGCGACTACTTAAATTACTAAGCGGCTGCACGCTAAGGGCACCCTTTGCGGGTACGGGTCTCGGCTCAGAGTGTCACTGATAGAGGGACAGCAGTGGGGACAGGCTGGATCAAAATATTTTCATTATTATTATTATTCGGGGAATTTAAATCTACTGGCTCAGCTGCGGCACGGGCTGGCGCTTCAACGAGCAATGGACGGTCGGGGATAAACAATGAAAAACATGTCTTGAATTTGTATGAATAAACTTTCAAAATTACTTATGAATGTTAGTAGTATATTATCTTGCTTAATTAACCTATGCTTGCTTATTATATGTATAACCTGGATAGTAAATATATTACTATTTCATTTCTATTTCTATCTTTCGAAAATTCTATATACTCAAAATATGTTCTATAGAAATAGATATTTTTGTCAGGACGTAAGTTTGTGATAAAACTTTACTTTAGCTTTTAATATATAGCTTCCAATACAGTGAATCTATTTTTGGGTTAAAGATAAATGCAGAAATAAATCTGATTTGTAGAAGAAAATGTTTTCTTATTCTTTCTTATTGTTCAGAAAAAAAAATCTTACAAATCAGATTTTAAGTTACTAGAAAAACTTTAGTAACTTATTTTTTGGTTTGAAGCTTGATCAACTGTTCTGTTTCTTAACAAAATTATTTAAATAGGTCACTGTATATATAAGATTTCATTTTATTATTTAAAATGACTAGTTGCTAATACTGTGTGGTGGAGAAGTTATAATGATTATTAAGTTTGAGTTTGATATATTACATTATTATTACTTACAACAAGTGTCGTTTATTATTTTATAGCACTGTGTGACCTTAACCCGCGCTTAAGTCACGCTTTTCTGTAACTATTGTAGTCAATTTTTTCACTACTTAAGTCACAAAAAAGCGTGACGTCAGTTCGGGTTTATGTCACAACGAGCTTTAAAATAATATACGATACGTGTGACTTAAGTAGTCCATTATTGCACGACGTAAAATAGATGACGTGCACGTATCGTAATGTAATTCACACGTATCACAATGTACTAATTATTCTAGTGTGGTTGCAAGAATTACACGCCATGAAATAATGTTTATACTAAATCAAAACAATTTTAATGCCAGTTCAGTTTTGTATACATTCATTGTGTTTATAGTTATTCCCGGAAACGTAATGTGGCGGATTCTATATTGCATCGTAATTATTAACCACTTACCTTCAGTACTATCCAATATGCAATTTCGTCAAGCAATGGAAAAGGTGCTAAGACATCACAATTCAAATGGCAAGCAATTGAGGCCACCAGAAACGATGCTGATGCCAGCTAACAAGATAGCCCTCCCTGCATGTGGTCCGGTACGCTTTCCTGAGTGGAGTTGTGAAGAACAAACTACTAGTGCTAGTGGAGCGAAGGTTACTGACGAGAAATCATTCTTACTTATGAAACAGGAGACGGCACGTGATGTTGCTGGAGTCTTATCAACACAAGTTTCAGTTCCACGCTTGCTGAATGGCGCGCTTCGAGAATCAAGAACCCCTCATTTTCAAAGAAGAACATCACCACAGGCATTATTGCGACGTAATTCTTCTCGCAGTGTTCGACACTCGCCTGTTCCAAGTTTGTTTTTCCAAAGTAGGGCATCAAGAGGTGTTTCGTCAAAAACCAGTGGTATAAAAACTAAGCCGACTAGTAAGGGTGCTTCTCCACCAACTTCATCGGCATCGTATGGCCTGGGTAACCGGCCATGGAGCGCCCGAGATACGGAACAGTATCAACATATTTGGAACCACCGGACAAGCCGATCCAGGCCTATCGAGTTGGAGGAGAAGAATTCTAAGCCGACTCAACGAGAGATAACTCGACATGATCAGTATCGAACCGATTCGTTTCACCAAAATCCACATATATCGTTTCATGTGCCGCATACGAGTGTGTCAACATATAAGTCCCGCTTCCAAACTCAGCGACGCTTCCAAGGTGAAATCTTTACAGACATTCCATTTCCATCATGACTTACATAAAGGTGTTTCTTAGTCTTTGAATCGCATCGCTATATATAATAATGTAAAGAAAACCACTTCACTTATATTTTATACTAGTGCTCTTCTAAAGTTTGTATTGTCCGTGTTATCGACAAAGCCCATTTAGTTTTCAAATCTGACATTTAAGGGTATCATGGATTCCAATTAAAATGTGCAATGAACTTTCGAAAAAGTTCATATTTTCTATATTTTCTTCAGACATAAAATACCTGGTTTAAATGTTGTTTCTTTGGTTTTTATAGATGAGTGAATCTTTTTTATCAGATAGGTAATGTAATTAGATAAATGTTGTAAGTACCTTTTGTTAATTAATATTTATTTTATTTTATAGAGAAACGTAATTACGTCTTTGTTTCATTATTCCCAATTATTATTAAAGAGTTCATATCATTATGAAAAATCATTTTCAGCAAATATTTCACAAAACATGGACAAGTTGAGGTTTAATTTTGCTGTGAAACCAGCAACAGACGAAACGGTTGCAAAAGCTAGTTCCTTTTCTTTTGGGTGGTAAATTATCAACTAACTTCTCTCGCACTTGGTGGAGCAGGAGGGCGTGTCAAACGTTTACTGACTAAAACCCACCCGTGTTCCCTCAGTTGCCTGTATGCCAGGGGCCGCGGTATCTCTTTCGAACAACCCGCACCCCTGGTAGGCATCGGCCCTTGCGGACCCCACCAGTTGGTGCTGACATCTTTTTGAGGCGCGCCTGGAACACAACGCGCCATCGACCCGGGTTTGGTCTTTACCGGACAGCGAGCTACCCATTACTTGCCGTCCGCAAGCCCGCGCCTACGGTGGCTGGGAATCAGCCTGGGATTCCCGAAAAAGCTAGTTGCTTAAAATCTTTTGTTTTTACTGCGAAACGCAATTACGTCTTTGTTTTATTATTCCCAATTATTCAAGAGTATAATATTAATATTGTTTAAAAGTGAAACCCAGCGAAGAAAGTTGTGTCAAAATAATCAATCTTAAGTCTGACATCACGATAATTACAATGAAACATTGAAAGCGAAGTTGGGACAACGGCTTTCTGTTTTATTTTTTGACGTTGCATCAATTAGATGAATGATCCTTAAACACAAAGCACGCTTTGCTGCTGATCAAGTTGAAGAGTCGCTCACAATGGGCCTTATCAGAAGGCTAAAAGTCACCCAAAGGGCAATGGAGAGTGCTATGCTCGAAGTTTCCCTACGTGACCGAATCAGGAATGAACAGATCCGACTAGAAAAAATAATTAATTAATAATTAATTTAATGTATTTTGAAATTAAATATTTGCACACCACATGTAATGGTAGAATGTAAATGGGCCACTTTTATAATAATATCATACTACTTTGTACACCTACATTTTGGCAAATAAATTACTTACTTACTTACTTAGAACCAAGGCAACCAACATAGCCCGAAGAATTGCCAAACTTGAGTGACAGTGGGCAAGCCATATTACTCGCAGAATGGATGACTGATGGGGCCGAAAGGTTCTGGAGTGGCAACCGCGTGCCGGAAAATGTAAAGTTGGAAGGCCTCCCACAAGGTGGACCGATGACCTTGTGAGGGCCGCAGGAATCCGCTGGATGTTGGAAGCACAAAACCGGTTGAAGTGGTGGAGCTTGGGGAAGGCCTATGTCCAGCAGTGGACGCCTTTCGGCTGAAATAATGATGATGATGAAGGCAAATAAAATTGTGTGGGCATTTTTTTAATTCTTTTTTTTTTTGTTATATTACGACTACAAGGTTTTAGTACTTTCGACGTTCTTAGTTCAAAGTGGAATGCGTGGAAGAAGTCAACTTTCGTCGCACGTTGCGGGAACTTCAAGCATATTTTTGTTTCACAAATCAGTCGCTGTTGCTCTATTGAGATGAGTGACTGCGCTCAGATTTTCAGCTGCGCTGAGATATAATTTAGTTTCGTTAACAATATTTTCGTAATTTATCACATTGAAGAAAAGACACTGTGAAATAGAAAACATGTAAAAACTACTAAAACTACTTCCGAAACGATTTTTTTTTTTTTTTTTTATAGGTAAACTGAATAAATACCAAGGGAAAACTATAAAATTAAAATACTATGTTAGTTCAATGTTGATATTACGAAACGATACGAAATTAATTTTATTTGACAGATTTTTTACTGATAAAGTACAACTAGCGCCATTGCTCTATATTTTGGACAATACTCTTGCGGTGAAAATTTAAAACAGCCAACTAGAAAATTCCACGTTTATTTGAAGAGATTGAGATTTTAGATCTAATTGCGAATTCCTTATTCGTCTACTTTAGCTTTTTTTGGCAAACTCCGTAGACGATCCATTTCGATCGGCTTTTGACCATCCCTTATATCAAGTAGAAATACGAAACCTATATAAATAAAAAGAAAAGTCCTGACTGACTGACTGACTCATTAACGCCCAGCCCAAACCCTTGGACCTAGAAAGCTGAAATTTTGCACAAAGGTTCCCTTTATAATGTAGACAAGGAATAAGGAAGTATTTTGAGGAGTAGCTATAAGTACAAAATAAATAAATCAGAAAACCAAAATACCTACGTAATGGGCTTACTGTCGACAAAAGTATTAAACGGTGTGCACGGGATTTGAAATTTTTTAAACGGATAATGTACTCATGACTAGCCCCCTTTTTATGGTGGGGATGAATGTTTGGAATTGTTGGCTTCGCTGATAAAAAAATTGAGATCTAAATGGATGCTAAGTTCTATAGAGTTAAAACCAAGTCTGAAGTTTATAACGTAACTTGGCAAGTCTTCAAAGCTAAAGTTATAACAGTTGCAAAGGAGACTTGGTTTGGCATGCAATTACAAAGATGTCAATTCTTTTATTGGTGAATCCGACAATACTGTACTTCTTTTGATCTGAATTTGGCCTCTTTTTCACAAATGTTTTCTGCAGGGATCTTTTTCTATTCGCGCTTGCCGCAGGAAAAGTTTTCATGACACATGCCATTTGACTTTGTGTACAATACAGTGCGAAATCCACTATACCAGTATTATTTTTACTTCGGTAACACTGTTGCAAATTGACTTTGCATGATCCTGCAAAGCAAAATCGACGATATGCCACTATATTTTTTTACTTGGTTAGCACAGATTTCCACGACGATGCCTGTCCAATGTGTAAAAGTTCTGAATACAATTTGATAATACATCTTGGAACTTGAACTTTGTCACGTCGCCATTGAGATTCTAGTTCCAAAACATGACTATGTTCTAAGATTCTGAATTCAATATTAGCAAATAGTGTATGCAAAATAAACTATCAAATTCAACTATGTAGCTAATATACGCCAGGCGAAAAGTTTCTGCCGGCGGGAAGGGATTGTGTTTTGTTTGTGTCGTGTTTGATAAGAGGGGCAGGCAATGAGGCGTGGGTAAAACTTGATTTTCATCAGTTTTAATTTAATTACTGCATCATAAAAGTAAGTACAATTGCACTTAAAAATCGAAACGTTTTTTAATCGCAATGTACTCGCCCATGTGCAACAGACGATAAAGTAATAACAACATTCAATAGTTTTTGTACCAAAACACAACATTCTGATTACAAATTCAGTTATCAAAATGCATAGCAAATGATTATGCTCAATGGTTGCTGCCGTAAACGTAATGTGGAACCTTTTCGTGCACTTCGCTATCCTACTCGATATATTGTGCTCCGTGAGTTGCGCCGAATTCCGAGTACGCCATGTGATACCCATGCATAATATCTACAGCCCAGTGGATTCCAAATTTAACACAAAACCACCACAGCCAGTGTTTAACCGTGATGATGCGAAGGTAAACCTTCGCGATAGTTTCGGAAATAATAATGACCACCCTTTCCAGTCAGACCCAAATTATGAATTTGGATCGCAGAAATTAAGCCCACTGATGTTGAATACTGGGGACCTCTATGACGTGCCTCATCTAAGTGCGCTGACAGGAATTGTAAAGCTTGACGCAAAGGAGTTGATTTCGACGAGCACCATGTATCCGATAGAGGAATATGCGACCAGGACAACCACAACGACCCAGTCTACAAGCACTTCGCAAGAAGAGTCCACCACACCGCCGCCGACCACAACAATGGAGAATAACGCCGAAGAGTGCAACGTTTGGGCTAAGTGTCTGCCGAAAAACTGGTAGTAATAGAACCACATAATTATCATCACATACTGAAATGATAAGTAGAAGCTGAGAAACTCGGCTTTTATTAGAGATTTTCAATGTTCGGCAGTTACTTGGTGGATTAGCATAATTTGTACAGTGTCCAGCGCACTGTCCAGCGCTTTAAAATTTTGTAGCTGTTAATGTTTTTTAAGGTTCCGAACAAAAGAAAATCGGATTTTTTTTATATTCAGATAACGTTTCGCTCGTAAGAGCACTCGGTCAGATGCTGTGGCCGCGGCTTTGCTCGCGTGACTATTGTATTCCTTAGGAATGATAATTAATTAAATAGGAACGTCAGACCAAGGTTTATTCGTAAAAAAACCTTTGATCATTGATAGTTTAAAATCAAATTTGTGCAAACTGTTTAAGGAGGGTGCTCCGCTCCTAACTTGAACAATTCGTATCCAGTAATAACGCTCGTCAAATTCAAATCCAATTTCTTTTGTTTGCTAGAATATAGGTATGATCTTAAAACTCTATTGTCTCCTTTACATTCCATTACAAATCGAGTGTAAATATTTAATTTCGAGCAATAATTTAATTAAAAAAAAAACAGCGTTGACATACATTAGGATTTACTAAAGCTAAGGAACAAATAAATTAATTGACATCAAAGTTATACCTACTAGTAGGTATATCAGTTTAAAAGATAAAGTTTAGTATGTATAATGTCAAGAGGTCGGAATTAGGTAGAGTTATTTATGTACTTGCATCGAAATGTTGATATTAATATGGATTTTCCCGGGATTTCTAATAGACAATCCCGTGTGATATATTACAAATAAATAATAATAAAAACCACAGAGATGGAAATTTGGCAACGTCACGCGTGCAGTGGTTTAAGTTGTGTAAAAGTATATAACTTTTTATTTAAAGATCACGGGATTTTTCTGCTCTTCAAAATTAATCCCGGGATTTGGGGCATATCCACTTTATTCTTTCGTTGTATGAAATCAATGTAAGTACTTATATAACTCTATCTAATTCCGACCTCTGATAATGTCACATTAAAAATATTATAATTGTAAAATATCATAACTATGATAATCTCATAGTGTTGACTAATTTGCAAACATTAATTAATTATTATAAGGTATATACCAATATTATACATTTTTAAGTTCCCTTCTCCACCATTTGGCATGTGTTCACTGAGATTGTAACAATAATTTTTAAACTTTGCGACATGTAGCCAATCCGTTAATTATCCGAAACGTTTACTATGCTCTTTGTCAGTCTAGCAACCAAAACTTACAAAATATTATGTTAGTATAATATTAACACAGAAACAACACGTGATATGGCTGCTACAAGGTGACAGGCCCAGCCGTCACCTTGCAGCAGTGGCTCAACTCACAATCTCACAATCTAGCCTGCTTGCTACCATAGACAGGAAGCGGCCACGTAATTTTTTTGGTTATTTGAAATAATAGCGCGAAGTTGCCGTTCTATTCACTTATCCAATCTCTGACCCCGCGCCGATCAGTCATTCGGTACCTGTGGGACAGAGCGCGGGGCAGTGACGAAACATAATAATATCAATACATAAGTTGCCGTTCTATTCACTTATCCAATCTCTCACCCCGCGCCGATCAGTCATTCGGTACCTGTGGGACAGAGCGCGGGGCAGTGACGAAACATAATAATATCAATACATAAGTTGCCGTTCTATTCACTTATCCAATCTCTCACCCCGCGCCGATCAGTCATTCGGTACCTGTGGGACAGAGCGTGGGGCAGTGACGAAACATAATAATTTGAAATAATAGCGCGAAGTTGCCGTTCTATTCACTTATCCAATCTCTCACCCCGCGCCGATAAGTCATTCGGTACCTGTGGGACAGAGCGCGGGGCAGTGACGAAACATAATAATTTGAAATAATAGCGCGAAGTTGCCGTTCTATTCACTTATCCAATCTCTCACCCCGCGCCGATCAGTCATTCGGTACCTGTGGGACAGAGCGCGGGGCAGTGACGAAACATAATAATATCAATACATAAGTTCAACATGCTTTACTCAAACTTCTTTAAATTTCAATGCTATTTTACACGTGTATTTGTACTTATCTTAGCTTTTTTTCTATTATTTTTCCCTGAAATATAATAAACTAGCATTTTGTCCCCTATATGATATTTTTAGGATTATTTTAGAGACATAAAGCCTTTGTTTTTTCCCAGTGTGGCATTATCTCCTTGCCAAATGTTATCATAATCCGTTCTGTGGCATACACGTAAAAAGATCGTAAACAGACCGTCAGAGTTACTTTTCAATTTATATTATTAGTATGGATTTTAAGCTTATAAACTTGTACAGTTAGTACAGATGTACTTGTACATGACGGGCTCAAAGCTGAATAATTTCAGGCACATGGTTCGATCGAAATCTAGGCTACGCTTGCCGCGGTCGGTTCGGGGATGGGTGACCATCCGTTACATACCAATACCCTTCCGTGCCTCGGAACGCACGTTAATTTGTGGCTCCCGGCTATCATTCGTAGATCTTAGACAGTTGTTGCTGATAGCCAGAAGCCCAAAAATCTGATAATTAGTGATTATCAAGGAAATCATGTCACTTGGTAGATAAATAGGTTCATTTTATTTATGTAGATTTTTTTACATATTGTGAATCAGATAACGTTGTAGGCCTTGCAAACAGTAGATTTGGAGACGATTTTCTATTCTTCATTTTCATTCATCTAAGTACCTGGTAATTATTGACAGGCCTGCTTTGTCCTCCCATACCTATTATGACTGTAATTTGGAAACATTGTAAATTTAAAAAGTAACCGTGGAGTTTACTGCCGGCTCTTCTCCATAGGAAGCGACAATTTGGAACCGTGCATCTATAGCTTCTGGCGTATCGTAAGTGACCATGCATTTTTATGAGTGTGTTTCGATTTTGATGAGATAGTATTAACATATCGGACCAAATACCAGCCCAATAAAAATATTTCATGGCTGTAAGAGATGAATTAACACGCCAAACAGAATCTAGAATTAAGAGATTTTACCATCAAATAGGTACATCAATGGTGTACCAACTATTATAAAACAAGCACCAAACAACTCCAAACACCTATAAATTATGCCGTGGGTGACAACATAACCTGTCAAATAGTAAACGATTACCAACTAATAAAAACTGAAAAATCATGTCTATCACTACTATAATTATTTAAACACACGAAGTATCCCCCCAGTGGGTTCCCGCATTGTCGTTGTGGGGGAGCTCAATAGCCGTGGTTCGCTCCCACGGTAAAGCGAAGAGGAACCCCAAGGTGGGGCCGCTCGTCAGGGCTTTTGCCTCCAAGCCGACGACGTAGCGGCCAAAAAGTAGGTTGCGGTGAGGTGCACCGCAACTGAGGCAGGCCACGATATCGAATGGGAGGCATCGCGGTTGAGGGTTACAGGCTGCGGCGGAGGAGGAGTGCCGGTACTTCTCAGTAGCAATTTTCCTTCCGTGGCCTGGACGGGGCTGCCATCGTATGATGGCGGACGCGGTGGGGCCGCAGGGGAAAAGGAGTGTCGGTGTAGCGTTGGCCGCTCTCCCTATCCCCTGCGGCCGAAAAGTGGTAGGCGGCGGGGCCACTGCGCTGACCCGACGCAGGGGGACCAAGGGTGCCAGACACGAGGTCGTCTGGGGCCCTTATGTTACTTGGTTCCTGGGGTGGTCAAGGCGTGCCATGTGTCCTGGTGCGCCGAAATGGTGGGATCGGCAAGGGCCGATGCCTGCCAGGGGTGCGGGTTGTTCGAAAGAGATATCGCAGCCCCTGGCACACAGGCAACTGAGGGAACACGGGTGGGTTTTAGTCAGTAAAAGTCTGACACACCCTCCTGCTCCACCCAGAGCGGGAGAAGATATTTGATGATTTCCCAACCGAAAAAAAAGCGAAGTATACTTTATGATGTAACAACAAAGCTCCTTTTGTAGTGCCTGGTAGTAATTTTTTTTTTTTAAATGTTCAAGGTCATTGTTGTTCTTGAGGTGGTGGAACCAACAGTGGTAGTGGAGGTGGTACAGGAATCATAGCATCTGCGATGTTATGTTATTGTGCATGTTTTATGTCACTGGCAGTACTGGCACGGATTCCACAGAGGGTCTGATATCGCCACCAACGGCCTGGCTCTGAATATCTGTCGATACAACCTCCCAATAAGCACGACAGACTCAAATTGTAACGAACAGAAGTAAATACGGAGGAACAAATTCAACTTAACGCAAAACGAACGGTACGAAACATTTTGATAGATGCATTGATTTGATAGTTGACTTGACAGACAGATCTGTCTAAGGCCGCTTTCCGAATTAGAGAAATAGCGCTGTGAGCGCTTACATCAATAATTTGCGTTCGGAGTTGGATATCACGATTAAGACGGCTAAGAACTTTGTCAACAAAACGGAACGCTCGCGCTAACAGTGCTCCCTCGACGTTAAGTAAACACTACAAATTGCGTCTTCTTATTTGGTTAGGTGGCGACTATAGCCAGAAGCACTATAGATATGATACGACTCAAAACAAAACAGCACAACTGTCGTTTTTGACCAAGATGGCGCATGTCATGACGTCTCGCGGGACATCGTTATCGCGATCACACCAATTCGGAACGAGTGAGCACGCTCAAATCGTAACTCGGAACGTAGCCTTAGTGTGACCATGTTAAATATTTTGGTAATCGATTTGTTATAAAAAATATATATATTTACAACAGATAATTAAGAACGCTATTTAAGTATGTATGGGAGGTACTAACCCGGGGGTCTACTGTCTAAGCCCGTCGTCGAAGATACGGGCTCGTCCGAAAATAATTTGTAGGAATGAACCCTACTCCTGATTTAATAACTTTTTCGGGTGGGCATACATAACGAGAGTAAGAACAACTGTCAAATCTTAACTTCGGGCCCCAAACTAATCTTATATCCGTAGGTGATACGGAGTAGGAAATGCCCGTAAGGTTGGCCGAAACTATGGACTTCGAGATTAGAGAGCTGTAGACCCCCTGAATACTAACCACAATAATGTCTGTGGTAGGTATTAACTTTTGTTTTTTAATCGACGAAAAACAGAGGAGGTTCTCAAGTCGACGCGTATATTTCTTAAAGAAACTAATCAGGTATGAATGTAGCGAAATATTTCTGACGGTAGGAAATACCATCATCATCATCATCATTTCAGCCGAAATACGTCCACTGCTGAACCTATGTTCAGCCTATAGACCTCCCCCAAGCTCCTCTACTTCGACCGGTTCTGTGCATCCCTCATCCAGCGGACTCCTGCGGCCCTCACAAGGTCTTCGGTCCACCTTGTGGGAGGCCTTCCAACTTTACGTCTTCCGGTGCGCGGTCGCTACTCCAGAACTTTTCGGCCCCATCGGCCATCTGTTCTGCGAGCAATGTGCCCAAGGAAATACCATGAAATATAATATTTATGTGGGATTAGGAGTGGAAACAGACGCTCACAAACCAGCAACCGGAGCGTTTGTTTCTATTCTAGTCAGACCTTAGGCTTCAATATATTATCCTAAGTTATAAGAAGAAATTATATTTGAAGTTGTTATAAAATATTTTATTTTGTTATAAATACATTTCAGGACTGACTATTGTACTTGGCACCCATATAGATCTCGCTTATTTTATCGTTGAAGTCAACAACCAAGGCATATATCATAATATTGAACTTGGCTCTCATTTCACATTTATGTTTTTGATGGGATTGTTTCTACAATATGAGAAACGAAATACGGCATAACCAATAAATGGGCATTGCGGTTTACAATATTTTTTAATTGATTCAATACCAAAACATAACAATCCGATTAATAATGAACCTCGACATAAATTAGACATGCTCTACATTACTAGTTGTAGGTTTGCCTATTTTTTATAAATATTGGAATAGAAAGTTTGTTAATAAGTAATGCGGTACGTAATATTTTACTACTTCATATTTGTCAAGCACTTACTGATGTCATCAGCACCTCGTTTCCGCCCTACGTTACGAATGTCAAACTTTCACAAAACAAATAGTGTTACAAAGCCCTCAATTCAAGTGCAACAGCCACCGGAGCTTCCTGATGAGCAATGGCTAAAGCCTACAACTTGTTCAGATAATGTTCAATCAGGATCTGGGATTTTACATAAAATGGTGTGTGGGACAGTCAGTCCACAGTGGGCCCTAAATATGCAGCCGAAACCAATATTACGACAACACGATTATCAAGTACCAATTCAAAAACCGTTTCAACAGCCAAATCAACAAACGTTTCTACAACCAACTCAAAATCCGTTTCAAAAAGCCATACCAAAACCATATCAAGAGTCGTTTCAACAAGCCATTCAAAAACCGTTACAACAGCCGAATCAACAGCATTTTCAAAAACCGTTTCAACATCGCATTCACATGCCGGTTCAATCGTCCATTCAAATGTGGTTTGACCAACCAGTGCAAACGAATCAACCGCCGATAACGATGTCGGATTTACCATATGAGCCGACCTCCAATACGATTTTACACCACAATAGAAAAAAGAAGCTTCGAGGAAATTTAAGACAGAGGCATAGAAGGTCGTCCAGTACCAGGCCACCTTATCCCAAAGGAGTGAGACCTGATGACGGTGATACCCAATTTAGTGTATACAATATGTGTGACGGTAATGCTATTTGTCATAAACACGAATGGACGAAAAAGACGACCAGCTATGCTATTCGGTAACCATCTCACCGGATAAAGTGAGCTGTCGTGTCATTCAACCTGATTCTAGGGATGACCAAGCGTTACATTAAAATTTACAATCATAATCGAGATTAATATGCTAATTAGATTACGATACAACGATGTAAAAATCGAATCGAATTCTATTACGATTACATTTTGGTAGGTTTTTCAAATAAAGTAGCAAAACAAAAACTCAGAAACTCAATGTTGTTTCGGTCTAATTTTTTCCTAGACTAGTCCTTATATTGCCTGAGGCGCGAGTGCGCGTATAATGTAATGTAATGTATGTAATACACTCTAGCTTTGAAATCGTAAGAAAATGATCAATAGAATTAGCATACAATCATAATCGAGATTTAATCTCGATTATGATTGTAAATGTAATGCTTGGTCAATCCCTAGCATCAGTGGAATGACACTGACAGCTCACTCCACGCTCACTCTGCTTACTTCACCCGGTGTGATCGTTACAGAATAGCACGGCAGGAGCGATTCGGGTTGACTGCCCGAATCGCTCCTGGTCGTTTTTCGCAGCAGCATTGAGCAGTCTGTGGAACAGTCGCTGGCCTGCTGTTATTAGTGTATTAATAAACCGCGTTTGAATATATAGCGCAAAATTAATAACCCACCCTAGAGGTCCTTAACTATTAATCTGAATGTTAGGCTCAAAGTAAATAATAACAGTAGTAATAATATCTGCGCTTTCGTTAGTTGTAACATGAATTAATGTAACCGTCAAAATGACGAAATTTTGTCATCCATATTCGCCGAGCTTAGTCATCCCGCAAGAGAGATGTTATATGAGGTATTGTAATTTTTCGTCAAGCGTAATTACGCTTTACAAAAAATTAAACCACAAATAATAATAATAATTATAAAAAAACCGTCCGGGAGAATCAATCAGACACATAATCTCCGGGTGTTCTCGTCTAGCTAACGAAGAATACTTGCATAGACATAACCTAGTAGCCAGGATTATCCACCAGCAACTTGCTCTGAAATACAATCTTGTGGAATCAGAAGTGCCGTACTACAGGTATGTGCCCGACCCAGTTCTCGAAAATGGACATGTCACACTGTACTGGGATCGATCCATCATCACTGACAGGACTATTGTCGCCAATAAACCTGATATAGTGGTGGTGGATCGACTAGAGCGGCGTGCAATGATCGTTGATATAACGGTCCCGCATGACGGGAACCTCGTGAAAGCCGAGAAAGATAAACAAATCAAGTATCTTGACTTGGCTCACGAGGTTGTCGACATGTGGGATGTGGACTCAGCGATCATTGTACCGATAGTTGTTACAGCCAATGGCTTAATAGCCAAGAGCCTCGACCAACATCTGAGGAGGCTCTCGTTGGGCAGCTGGGTCAAGGGCTTGATTCAGAAAGTGGTACTCCTGGACACGGCTCGCATTGTTAGGAGGTTCCTCTCTCTGTAGCCCTGACCGCCGGTAGCTTGGACCTTGTTCCCGATACCGGTGGGCTACTATTTTTTATATTTTTAAATGTTTTTATATTTGTATACTAATATTTAAAAATATAATTTATATGTATATTTAATTGAATAAAGGAAAATAATAATTATAATGTCATCGTCCGGGTGAGTCCATCAGGCATATTATCTCTGCTTGTTCTCGTCTGGCTAACGGCGAATACTTGCACAGGCATAACCAAGTGGCCAGGATTATTCAGCAGCAACTTGTTTTACAATATAAACTTGTGGATTCTGAGGTACCGTATTACAAGTATGTGCCCGACCCAGTTCTTGAAAATGACCATGTCACGTTGTACTGGGACCGGTCTATCATTACTGACAGGTCTATTGTAGCCAATAAGCCTGCTATAGTGGTGATAGATCGGTTAGCGCGCCGCACAATGATAGTCGATGTTACCATTCCGCATGATGGGAACCTCGTGAAAGCTGAGAAAGAGAAGCAAATTAAATATCTCGACTTAGCAAACGAGGTTGTTGACATGTGGAATGTGAACTCGGCTGTCATTGTGCCGATTGTCGTATCAGCCAATGGACTGATGGCCGAAAGCCTCGATCAACATCTCTCGAGGCTCTCGTTAGGCGGTTGGGTCAAAGGCCTGATTCAGAAGGCAGTACTCCTCGATACGGCTCGCATCGTGAGGAGGTTCCTGTCTCTGGAGCCCTAACCACCGGTAGCTTGGACCCTGCTCCCGATACCGATGCACGACTATTTTTTATATTTTTAAATGTTTTTTTGTAAGGTTATTTTATAAAAATATTTAAAAATATATTATAATATGTAATTAATTAAATAAACGAAATAATAATTAAACAAAAATGTATTAATCAGTTTTCATGGAATCCCATGAAATCTAATTAATAAATTTTAGTTTTTCTCCATTCAATGTCGTGTCACATTAGTTACTTCTAACTTTAGGTAATTTAAGTCTGATGCATTTTGTTTTTTTTTATTTGGTACCAAATTATTTACGGTCAACCAATCTTGCACCCGAAGCATAGTTATCACGTCTTCAAAATTTTGTGGCCGTCGGTCTATTTTTAATATCAGTGATGTGTCATTTGCAAATAACACCTTTAGTTGATTTAGAATTGAATGGGATAAATCATGAATATAAACAAAAATGAAGAATTGACCGACCCAAATGAGTTTATGCCGTTTACTGAGTTACACAATCAAAGGCCTTAGAGAGGTCACGAAAGATTTCAATGGCATCTATCTAGTTTTCTTCCCAGGCGTTCAGAATCAGAATCAGAATCAGAATCAGAATCTTTATTTGTTAAACATAGGTATTTACGTTAAAAATTGTCTTTATTAGGGCGACACTAGGGTCAGTAGTACAACGCCTTTTGGTGAAACCGTACTGTTGTTCATTAAATATATAATTTTTTTAGAGGTGACGTAACATTTGATTAAGTATCAAAATTTCAAACACCTTACTGAGAAGTCGCTGAATTGATACTGGATTTGAACAATGGAACTACTTTGCTGTATTTTATAAGATCTGAAAAACTCTTTGGTCCACACTGGTGTTAAAAATGAAAGTTTATTATGATGCAATGGTTCCGATGAGAAATCAATTCAAGATCAATCAATTTACGGACATTCCCCAGAGATCTGTTGATTTAATTTTAAGATTTTAAAAGCTTTTAAAGTGCACAAAGCTGGTCACTAACTGAACAACAAAAGTCCTAACTCAAGATTTGCCAACGGGCAATGGAGCGCAGCATAATAGGTGTCAAGCGTACAGACCAAGTTAGAAATAGCACCCTACGCTTCATCAGTTACCCCCCACCAACCCTCGCTTGTCGAAGTGCCAGCCTGCACCGAGCCAGCTGAGCCTGTAGAGTTAAACTCCCCGAGATTTAATAATAATAATGATGATTTGATCCAGCCTGTCCCAACTTGCTGTCCCCCTATCAGTGACGCCCTGAGCCGAGGCCCGTACCCCACAGGGGGTGCCAACAGCGTGCAGTCGATTAGTTTAATTAGTATTACGCCCGTGGCTGGAGGCTTTAGGTTTTCTTAAGGCAACCACAGGAAAGTCCGGTTAAGTAGTCACGACCTCTCAAGGTCAACTACGAGATGCTATACAAAAATAAAAATAAAGATCAGTTACACGGTAGACAGCCAATCGGCCGCACGCATATGCTTCGTGACTCAGTGTATGATTAATTTACCCGCCTACGACGAACGAAAAAACTTGCTAAAGAACGAGGTTTTTATACATACACTTGGGTAGTAGGTTGCAAAATCCTTACAAAGGAAAATACTAGTTCTGCAAACTATCACATAAAACGGAACAGGACTTCAAAAAGTTTCTGAATTAACGATGTTGTGTAAATTTTATAATTCGTCGCACTTGTATACGAGTACTCGCACGTACTACGCTAATATTTTGAGAAACACTGGTGCTATTTTTTCATTTTTTTATGCCCATTTCTATATCGAAGCCCTTTTGCTAACTTATCGCTCGGTGTTGTCATAGCTATTTCTCTATTGTATCCTATTTGCATGCTTTAAATATTGTCGTTATGAGCGATAATAGTTCTTATTGCAATACGATACGGGTTAAAATCTGTTGTAATAAATTCGAATAATAAATGAGCAGGCATTGTCGTAAAAATGAAAATAAAATCGTATAAAATTAGATATTAATTAACTATTTAATAATACATAATCCATCACTGGATGCAGGTTGGCATTTGGGATTTTATGGTATATTTTTAATTATAACTATTATTGAAGGGACAAACTGATTTTAAAGAATAATGAGGTAGCTTTGATGATTGTTTTGATGCATTAATAGTATATTTTATAACGAGGGACTAAACGAAGCCATAATATACCAGAGGTGGTTTGACTCCCGAGCGTGCGAGGGAGTCAATGAAAGCGAGGGTATATTAAGTTGGCGTTTAGTCTCGAGGTGCAAACTGTACTTTTCACTTTGAGTGTGAGAAAAATAGTCAATTTAGTACAAAAACATAATAAATATTACTTTATAAAATAAAAATCACAATATCTATTAGGTATGTCTTTTGCTCTTTGCTCAATGTCAAACTCTTCACCAAGGAACATAATATACCACAACTGTAACTGGACATTCTTAATAAATTTATAAAGCCGAACAAATTCTGAAATTTTCGCGGTCAGTTTTTTCTTCTAGACCAGTCACAGATTAACAATTTAAAACACATGGCGCCACCTTGGCAAAAACCATGGAACTAAAACTCTCAACATTTTCGCAATGAAGATGGTCCACACTCCACTGATAAAATAGTATATTTACTGGCTGTTTGAGTTTGTCTATGACACATGAAGGAAATTAAAAAACGAATTACTTTTTACTCCCTAGGGACTAAAGAGGTCACTTTAGTCCCGCTTCGTAGGGCTATATTAGTGTCTTTTTAGAGCATGAGAAGTGAAAAGAATGTTTAATTATGTTTTGAGTTCAATCACTGTTTGCAAAAAAGACTTGAAAATATCATTATTTTTTTGCTTTCAAAATTATTTACGGTTAAAGAGATACACTGGTTCTCTGGTTAAGGCGATCGGCGGCGGCGATCTCTCGCGTCCGGCCCTGGTGCAGGCCATGGTACGGAGCGAGAGTGAATGGTTAGCTGTCACCTCCTTCTGCGAAGCAGTAATGCTCGTAAAGACGGAGGCGGCGCACGTGAGGGAGAGGCAGTATATGCGCCCTCACGGCCGTAGTCGCCGCGGGAGACGCCCTGGGCGTCGGAAATCCCAGGCTGATTCCCGGCCAACGTAGGCGCGGGCTAGCGGACGGCGAGTAATGGGTAGCTCGCTGTCCGGTAAGGACCAACTCCGGGTCGACGGCGCGTTGTGTTCTGCAAGGGTGGGGTCCGCAAGGGCCGATGCCTGCCAGGGGTGCGGGTTGTTCGAAAGAGATACCGCGGCCCCTGGCACACAGGCAACTGAGGGAACACGGGTGGGTTTTAGTCAGTAAAAGTCTGACAGGCCCTGCCGCTCCACCCAGAGCGGGAGAAGTTATTTGATGATTTCCCACACAAAAAAAAAGAGATACACTGGTTTAAAAAACCACCCTTTTGAGCGTTTTCAAGAAATCACCACCTTAATGTGTCATATTATTTTAACTTATTGCTATAAACTGAATGTATCTCACATAACAATTTATATTGAAACACTGTTAATTAGTTGTAGCTATATATTTGTCATATCACCTATTTAGTGTGTTTTACCAAAATGTTCAAGGATTACGTACAAAAACGTCAATATTCTATCGTAATGTGTGCGTTAATTCCGACGATATCATTTGCTTAACTGAGACTTGGCATATTGTGGGTATTAAAGATTGTGAATTGTTTAACGACCGTTACATAGTGTGGAGGCACGATATAAATTATTCTAGCATGAAACAAACTCTGGGGAGTGGTGTGCTTATTGCAGCGCGACGAGAAATTATCAGTGAACTCCACAGTGAATGGTTCTCGTCTACCTAGGACTTGTGGGTAACGCTCACCCTGTACAAGAAGAGACCGCGAGTATCGTATAAAATGCATATTTGTGTAGTGGACATCTGCAATCAAAATCTTGGCCACTCCCAAACAGGTCAGTTAACGAATTTTTCTAATAACCTAACATATATTGTTCAGAAGCATCCCGCTGATATGAATTTCTAGTTCTTGGAGATTTTAACCTCCCAAATATAAATTGGGAACCGGATGATGATGGTCAGTCTGTTTGCCCTAGTAAATATCCAAGGTCATTTACATGTCAACTTGCTTGATATCTTTACAGTCTGCAATGTCTCGCAATATAATTCGCACGTAAATGTCAACAATAAAATACTAGATGTAGTAATATCTAGCAGCGAGGTTACAGTAGCAAGTTGTGCCGATCATCTGGTGCCGAATGATCCTCATCATAGGGCTCTCTGTGTGTCTGCTGATTTTATTGAGTATATCTTTCATCAGTTACATTTACTATGGCTCTAGCTCCAAGCGACCTTCTGGAGAAATGCCAGCCCCTACGTGTAGAGTTCCCACCTTATTAAACTCTTTCTGTGAAGCAGGCTTGAATTAATTGCTCACCAGGTTGCCTGTACACTCTTCACCTGCTAACGGAAGTGAATAGTAAGAATCGAGATTCATCAGTAAATAATACTCTTGCCCATTCTTCTGTGGCGGAACCGACATCAAAAGACGCACACTCATCAGTCTCGCCGCCTGCGCCTTGCACCTGCCAACCGTGGCGCGAGCCAGCTGATCCGCTATCGCTCGGTCACGCTAAGCAGTGCTTGCTCGAAGCCGTAAATGCACGCTCTACCTCTGATCTCCTAAATCGCTGCTACCATATGTGTTCTTCCTAATTACTGCCTTTCTCACTGTAACCTAATTCTTAACTATGTTTCTCTATACCCTTCGTGTCTCCCTCTCTGCTTTCGTGCCCACTTGTAGGAACAAGGTTACGTAGAAGGCAATCACGAAACACCGCTGAGTTTGAGATAAAGTTTATTGTAAATCACAGAGCACAGGTATACGGTCACAGGCGCCACAGTACTCCCCCGCTAAGACCGCTACTGCGGGTGATAATAATCAGGGAAGCGTACTCGTCGTCCACTTCTCGTCCTTTTCTCTATATCAGTTCTGGACTCGGATGTTCCTGTAGGCGATGCTGATGTTGGTAACGAAGGAGTGACATCATCTTATTGTTATCTCTTTCCCACGTATGTAAAGTTTATAGTACTTTTAATGGCGTTCCAGAACTCTGTAAGTTCCAGCATACGGCGGTTTCAGCGGTTTTCGGACGTTGTCCTGCCGCAAGAACACATGTGAAGAGCTATTGAGACAACGAAGTATATAGAAGGGATCTTTTCAATTCCATGACGCGGGTTTCAGAGTGAGCATGTTCATGTGGTTTCGTAGACGCGTTGCAAGATCAGTGACGTCTGCTGTATTGTGGTCCTCTGTAGGTATAAGGAACTGGCCTGGTAGACGCAGCGGATCTTTGTAGACTAGGTCTGCTGGTGATGATTGGATGTCTGCTTTCCAAGCATTTCTGAGGATTAGAAGAATCAGTGGAAGAACCTCTGTCCATTGCATAGTTGAATGACACATAGGTAATGACTCCCATAAACTGCCTGTGCAGTCACTCAACCATGCCATTTGCAGCAGGCTGATAGGCGGTCGTTTGAAAATGTTGCGCATCAATCATTGAAGTGATGGCTCTTAAGAGGTGAGACTCGAACGTATGGCGAGATTTTTTTATATTTTAGTGCCTTGGCATTCAAGTTATGGAGAGAGTTGAAGACTTGTCGTCGACAATCTGGTGTGATATATGGACGTGGTGGCTAAATTGATACGTCAGAAACGACTTAAATTGGTGATCCTGATAGATTAACTTTTTGTAACTTGAGTGAAGACCCTTTTTTTTGCAGACTTTGCAGTTCTTCATCGTCATCCTGTGATTGTGCTAGGGCGTTATAGTCAATGCGTTAAGTGACCTCTTCTATTCTTGACAAGGAATCAGCGATGACGTCTTGCTTTCCGGAAATGTAGCGTATGTCGGTTGTGAATTACGCTACACAAACCCTAGATGTCTGAATTGCCTAGGCGAGTGTTTATCAGTGTTAGTTTTGAATGCATGTGAGAGTGGTTTGTCATCGGTGATGATAGAAAAGTCAGTTTTGGGCTTCGACCGTATGGTGGAATATTTAATTGCTTCGTACATAGCTAAAAGTTCCATATCGAATGGACTATACTTTTTCTGAGGTGATGGCAATGTTTTAGAGAAGAATGCTAATGGTTCCTAATTGGCATTTTTCTTTTGCAGCATAGCTGCGCCGATCACCACATCTGAAGCATCTGTAGCAATGCTTAATTCAGCGTTTGGATCTGGATGAGCTAATGGTGTGTAGTTTGATAGAGACTGTTTGCATTCTACAAACGCTTCTTCCTGAGTCATCTGAACTGGACGTGAACCCTTGACGTTTCGGTCTTCTAGAAGTGAGTTTAACGGTACCTGTCGCTTCGCTGTTTCTGGCACAAAGCGACGGTAAAAATTAAACATTCCCAAGAATCTCCTTAACTCCTTCAAGATTTTCGATACTGGATAGTCCATAAAGGTTTGCAGTTTATTCTCCAGTGGCCAAGTACCTGATGCGGAGATATTGTACCTAAGAAAACTCATCTCAGGCTTTCCCAGAACATATTGGGACGTTTTGATGAGAACACCGTAATTTGTGAGGCACTCGAGAACTTGCCGTAAATGATCTTTATGACGTTCTTCTGAAGAAGAAAAGATTAAAATATCATCGCAGTATCCGTATGTAAATTCAAACTCCATGAAATCAAATTCAAATAGTCGAATTGATTGTAGAAAAGATCGTGCAGCCAAAAGCTGCTGTGAGAAAACGTGGTTGTGTCGCACTGGATACCTATCTGGGATGGTCCTTGCGTTGAGTGTCCTGTAATCTCCACAGGGTCTCCAGCCGTCACCTTTCTTTCTGACCATGTGTAAAGGCGAAGACCAACAGTTTTCCGAACGCTTAGCTGTGCTATTAGCCATCATTTCATCAAACTCTTTTTTGGCCGCTTTGAGTCGAACAGGATCCAAACGTCGCGGCCTGAAGGTGACAAGAGGGCTTTGATTGGTATTCATATGGTGAACTGTATTGTGTTTAATTGTACGTACCACTCCAGTAGGTCGCGTGACCTCTGGGAACTCGCGTATTATGTCATGGTACTCTGACTTCCCCGTGACAGTCTTGATGGACACGATGCTCTCTGGTATGTTTTGCTGCGGTACAGCTATTGATAGTGACGTCTTTCCATCTATGAGACGCTGGTTTCTACAATCCACAAAAATATTATAATAGCTTAAAAATCAACGCCTATTAATAGTTTAGATACATCTGCTATGATGAACTGCCACGTAAAATCACGCCTCACTCCTAGGTCTAAATGTAGCATTATAGGGCCATAAGTATGTACTTATGGTTGTGCCATTCGCTGCGGAGATATCATACTTGCTTTTGAAACACGGAGCTCTGGTTGCTAAAGGTAGGTAGACGCATAAACCTCATCCCGTGTCTATAAGGAACTGCATCTTAGTGGTCCGATCTGATACAAATAAATGGCCTGTTTGGACTGGGCAGTCGTTGGCCACTATTTCCGGCTGCCCGCATCGTTTCCCGCCTTAAACTTACATGGATCGTTGCTTTGCCGTTGCTCCAAAATTGTAATGGTACCAACAGTGAGAATGGTCAGGAGGTGGTTGCCGGTTACGCGACTGACTGCGGCTGCGGCTGTGGCTGTGGGAACCTTGGCACCTGGATCGTGAATGCGGACGTGACTGCCTGTATACGTAAGAGGTTAGTTTAGCGACTTCTTTAGTTAGTCGCTAAACTAAGCACAAATCTCCTGGCCTAGCTCGTCCCTGCGGGACGTGGATGGTTGTGTCGTAGCTGAAGCCATAGCTACTTGCTGAAGAGGCGTTGATGGGGCTATCTCATGAACATGGTCTGCTAGGTTGGCCAGATCATCTAAATAGAAAACATTTGACAGCATAACCTGGGTTTCTGACTATGTGAACCAAAGCTACGGGTCGTCGGGATAAAATGACGGTACTTGCACTCCTACACGCCAAATTTCACCCATATCTCCTTCAGCTGCCTTCTTTCCTACTCCAGTATTGGACTTGGCAGTCGCTGGCTACTACTTCCGGCTGCCCGCATCGTTTCCCGCCTTAAAATTACATGGATCGTTGCTTTGCTCTTGCTCTAAAATCTTGTTTCCGATTACTTTGTCCCTTTGCCGGGATCACCATTTGTAGGCATAAGGTTACGTAGAAGGCAATCACGAAACACTGCTGAGTTTGGAATAAAGTTTATTGTAGATTACAGAGCACATGTACATACGGTCACAGGTAACACGAAAGCAGAGAGGAAGACACGAAGGTTAGAGAGAAAGATAGTTAAGAATTCGGTTACTATGAGAAAGGCAGTAATTAGGAAGATCACGTATGATAGCAGCGATTTAGGAGTTCAGATATTGAGCGTGCATTCGCCATCGGGGCAAGTAGGGCACTGACTGCTTAGCGTGACAAGATTCAAGATTCTTTATTTGTGGAAACATGAGTACACATACAGAGCATGCAAGTTATTAAGTTACATTCTAGTTTAAGATCAGTCATGTTTGGCCTTAGTGGCGTACAAATATTTAAATTTCGTCATCTTAATTACGTAACAATTATTAAACCGGTTAAATGTCAATTAAAATTATCATCATAGCAATAATAGGTTACTGCATGTACGGATTATGCCAAAGATGTATTGCTAATATTGGTTACTACACGGTATTAGATGTTGTCATTAAGAAATTCTAGAATACTGTAGTATGCTTTCCCTTCTAGCAGTATCTTCAATTTATTTTTTAATTGACGGACTTAAGCTCCTTCCAACTATTTGGGAGTTTATTGAAAATTTTGGGGGCCATACAAAAAACACGTGGATCAGCCAGCTCCCGCCACGGCAGGTAGGTGCGCGGGCGCAGGCGGCGAGGTACATAGTCGACGCGCTAGGTTAGAGTGCAACTTCACGCGACTGATGAGTGTGTGTCTTTTTATGTCGGTGCCGCCACACTTCTTTACTCCACTGTATGTCTTTACGGGAAAACGCAAAACAATGCGCGTCCAATTTTGGTAAGCCTAACTACAAACTGGAAGAAAAATGGAAGAAAAATGAAGTACTTAAAAACAAAAAGAAACTGCCAAAAGATATTTATACCCAAGAAGATTTTTCAAAAAAGCAAAAGAAGTTTTAGAGACTAGAAAGAAGCTACAGTCTCAGCTGAAAGAGGAAAGAGAGAAAGGTCGTGTCGCATACATAAAATACGACAAACTAGTAGTAAAGGAGAGTACCAATCGTGATAAACGAAAACGAGAAGATCCAATCTCTCCATCGGCTCAAAACCGCTACATTGAGTTGAACGAAAATACAACAAATGTACCTACCAAAAAGTACAAAAAAACCAAACATTAGAAATATGCTCGACTACTTATCGAAACCAACTCAAGATTAACAATTAATTTCCCTCCCTACCTATTCTCCAAGCCGGCTAGTCCCCGTGGAGAATTACGACCAAAACCCCCCAAACTATAACCCTAGAAAAAAGGCATTTCAAGCCACCTATATGTCGCCAGTTTGAACGTTAGAACTCTTATCTCTGAAACAAGGATTACAGAACTGAATCATGCTACTGAAAATCTACTATGGAATATTATAGGATTATGCGAAACAAGAAGAAACGAAGAAAGTATAGAAGAGTACCCAGATTTCATATTTTACAATAGTAAGGCAACAAAAGGAAGGTGTGGAGTAGGGTTTATTATAAAAAAGGGCCTAAAAAGAACATCGTTGGTTTTAACTGCTTCTCAGACAGAATTGCGACCCTTGAGTTAAAAATGTCCGATAATACTTTGTGGTCTATTCTCCAAGTCTATGCACCCACCGAATTGTGTGATGAAGTTGAATTAAGCGATTTCTACGAAACCTTAGAAACCGCTTTACAGACCTTGAATGCAAGAAACCTCATTATAATGGGCGATTTCAATGCCCAAATTGGGACAGCACAACAAGGTGAGGAAACTGTATTCGGCAGATACTCGCACGGCAAAAGGTCAAAACATGGACAGATGTTGATAGAATTTGCTTTAGAAAAGAACCTTATATTCGTGAATAGTATGTATAAAGCAAAAAATAACAAAAAATGGACATGTGTTTCACCGAATGGAGAGCACCATAACGAAATCGATTTTATCATAACAAACAGAGGTTCAGATATATTTGCATTCGATATACTTAATTAAAAACCTTAACTTTAACACTGACCACAGAATGATACGGTGCAAAATAAATTTGGAAACCACTAAAAGAAGGAGCTTTAGCAAATCTATAAACGCACATTGTACAAGAAACTTGGCAATACTAACAAGGGAAGACGGGATACGCTGGGAAAATAAACTTGTTAACTCGATCAAAATATCCTCACAAGTTCAAATCCAGTATAATCACTTCGAAAAAAGTATGAAACACTTTTTTTTTTTTTTTTGAGGATGGGGAATCTTCAAATAACTTCTCCCGCTCTGGGTGGAGCAGGAGGGCGTGTCAGACTTTTACTGACTAAAACCCACCCGTGTTCCCTCAGTTGCCTGTGTGCCAGGGGCGACGGTATCTCTTTCGAACAACCCGCACCCCTGGCAGGCATCGGCCCTTGCGGACCCCACCCTTTGGTGCTGACATCTCTTTGAGGCGCGCGTGGAACACAACGCGCCGTCGAACCGGGCTTGGTCCTTACCGGACAGCGAGCTACCCATTACTCGCCGTCCGCAAGCCCGCGCCTACGGTGGCCGGGAATCAGCCTGGGATTCCCGACGCCCAGGGCTTCTCTCGCGACGACTACGGCCGTGAGGGCGCATTATATTGCCTCTTCCTCACGTGCGCCGCCTCCCTCTTCGCGAGCATTACTGCTCCGCAGAAGGAGGTGACGGCTAACCATTCACTCTCGCTCCGTACCATGGCCTGCACCAGGACCAGTTTCCCCGTCTTCCAACGAAGTGGGAACCGGCCCTCCTCCAAGCATGCGCTTAGGAGCCCTATTAGTCGAGGCCCGAGAGCCTCCAAGGCCAGGACCCAGGCTTTTCCAGGCAAGCCGTCGGGTCCTGGGGCGGTACTCTTGGCATTCAGCCTATGTACCGCCACTCTCAACTCTACCTCAGTCACCTCTGGAGCATCGTCGTCGTCGGTGTGGTCCGCATCGGGCACCGCAGCAGGCGGAGCCATGGGCGGGGGAGCGTGCTCCCCTCGCGAAGGGAACAGAGCGCTCACCACGTCCTGCACGAGCTGAGGCCGGAGACTCTGCGTCAGCGGGGGAGCCCACGGGCGGATTTTATTCCGCACCGTTTTGTAGGGTCGTCCCCACGGGTCTCTGTTCAGAGTCTCCAGCGACTCCTTGCGGGCCAGCATTCTGGCCCGCAGGATCTCTGCTCGGAGGGCGGTCTTCGCCGCTCTGTACCCCTCGTACAGCTCCGCCTGAATGGCTTCCGTATCCGGAGGGCGGACACGGAGCCTGCGGTGCCTGGTGTACCGGTGACGCGCAGCAACGCACGCCTCGCGCAGAGCTGTGAGCTCCGGCGACCACCAGTACACCTGGCGTGAAGCGCGTCCTGGCTGAACCCGAGGCATTGCCACGTCACAAACCTCGGACATGGCCTCCTGGAACCACTCAACCTCGTCGTTGATGTCGGCAGGCCTGTCCGGTGGTGACACCCAGGCCTGCACGATCGAGGCTTCCAGGAGGAGCTCCCGGTCCAGCCGCTTCAGCGCCCACCACGGACCACACGGGGCCCGTTGGACTGGCGCGCTCGAGGTCTGGGCGGAGACGTCAAACTGGATGTACCGGTGGTCGGAATACGTCTCCACCCCTTCCATGACGCGCCAGTCGACGACACGCGGCGACAGAACCCCGGTTCAGGACGACCAGGCCTGTCTCCAGAGCCCAGCCCTCCACCATCCTGCCCCGCACGTCCGTCAGACGGGAACCCCAAGCCAAGTTCTTGGCATTGAAGTCCCCGAGGATGAGCACGGGGAGGGAACGGAACCCGACGACGACGTCTCTCAACTCCGCTAGGGAGTTGTGGAACTCGGCGAGAGTTCGGCTCGGGGAGAAGTACACCCCTACAACGACAAGCTCCCCGAACCGGGCTGCTACGCAACCCCTTCCCCTCTTGACACCCTCGAGGGTTGGGGTGCCGGCGGCGGCTGACGAAATGAGGGTCACTGAGCCGCTCAGGTCCTCCACCCAGTCATCCCTGGGCGGGACAAAGTACGGCTCAGCGACCACGGCGATGTTAATCGACCACTGCGCCATGCTCTGGAGCAGCAGGTCCTGAGCAGCGGCGCAGTGGTTGATGTTCGCCTGGAGCAGGCGAAATGGGGCCATTAATGGCAGTCCATTTCAACCCCCTCCGGGGCCCCCTGTGTAGGCCCTTCCACGCTGGGAACGGTGGCGGCGACAACGGTGGAGGCGGCAGCGGCGGCGGCGGTGGCGGCAACTGCGGTGGTGACGGCGGTGGCGGAGGGCTTGCCCCTGCCTCGGCCCCTGGCTTCAGCGGGTGGAGCGCAGACCTTGCTCCCAGCCCGGTGTTCGGCCGGCTTGCCAGCTGCCGCACATAAATAGCAGTACGGCGTGGCATTGCACGAGCCGGCCTTGTGACCGGGCTGACCGCAGCGGAAGCAATGAGCGCTGCGGTCCACCTCCGAGGTGCATTGCACTCCCACGTGGTGACCCACCTGGCAGCGGAAGCACCTCAGAGGTCTGGGTTCCAGCAGCTTCACCTGCGCAGAAACCCAGCCCGCCAGGAGCCTTCGGCCCTCCTCGGTGATTTTTCGGGCCGCCGACACGGGGCAGCTCACAGTGATGGTTCGCATCCCCGTGTTGTCAGCACGAATGGTGCCCGCCTTCACCTGCTCGGCGGAGCACTCCCCAGTCCTAACGATGGCGGCAACCACCTCGCCCTCCGTCACCGAGTCGTCCAGGCCTAAGATGCGCATGTCAGCGCACTTGGTGGGCCTGGACACTCGGGCCTCGTCCGCATCAAGGGACGCCCTGAGCTTTTCGGCCAGAGCGTCAGCGGTCGGGCCACTGGCCGCACCAGGGACCTCCAGCATCCGGGCTCCGGTCGCAGTGACCTTCACCCGGATGCCGTTGGCTACCCCTAGTTCCGCCAGGTTCACCGCCGCCTTTGCCTTAGTGAGCAGGTCGCGGTAGGACACGCCCTTTTTCTCCGCTTCCGGTTGTAGTGTAATCACTACAGCTGCGGACTTCGGGGCACGTCACCTAGCCGCGGCGCTTCGCTTCTTGGCTCGCTGCCGCCACTCCTTCCTTTTTGCCGCCCTTGCAGCCTTGCCCGCCTTCTTCTTCTCCCCGGCCACCTGCCACTCGGCGTCGGCCGGAGGAGATTTGGGAGGCGGGGCCGACCGTCCTGCCACCACGGCTGGGGCCGTCGCCGCCTGCGCCGCCACCCCGCCCTTCTTGGGCTTGGTCGGTACCGGTTTCGCCGGGGTCTGTCCCGACTGCGGTGCCGACTTGGCCGTGGCTGAAGTGGCGGTGGCATACGTGGCGCCCTTCTGCTGCTGGCCGGAGGCCGGCTGACTCGCCGCTAAGGGGGGGGCGCAGGACTATGGCCTCCAGGGCGGAAAACCGGCTCTGGAAGGCAGCCAGCTCCTGCCACACCAGAATCAGTGCCCGGTCCTCCTCAGGAGCGGGTCCACCCTGTCCATGCCGCGCCCCCTTCTGAGGCTCCACCCTGGGGCCAGCTCCTCGGAGCCCGGCCAGGTCCGCTCGGAGCTCCTCGTTCTCCTTTCGGAGAAGCTCCATGGCGGCAGTCAAGCGGGCGACCTCCGCCCGCATCTCGGACATACTGTCCGACGGAGGTCCGGTGGAGATGTCCTCCGCTGCCGCCATCATGGAGGCTATGGCTGCGGGCACGGCCTTGTCTTTAGAGGTTTGAATCCTCTTCAAGGCCACACCCTTGACAGCAGCAGCCACGGCCCCCGCGAAACCCGCCATTCGCTCCGAGTTGGAGCCACCGGTGGCTTCCAGCTCACCTCCTGACGACTCTGAGAGGGCCCTGCTGCTGGTCCCCCCAGATCGCTGCCCCTCCATGGCCGACACTTTGGCTCGCTGGGCCACCTCGACCGGGCTAGCTCGGCTCGGCTCGCCGGTCTCCTGGGTGGTTAGGCCTTTGCCTAACCAAATCCCACCCCGCCGAACTACCTTCCCGAGCTTTTTAGCCGAGCCAATCCCGCCATCCGAGGATGACCCCTGGCCCTCCCCGGGTTTGGGGCGGTTCTTGAGGAACTCCTTGTTCCTCTTCGAAGCGCCAACCGCAACACACTCCGGGCTCTTTTGAGCCCTTTGCGTTCGATACGGCGTCGGATTCCGACCCCGCATCACTATCCTCCTCTGAAGTATTTTTTTGTTTAAGATTCTTTTCCATATTAGTTCCCACGAGTAAAAACTTTTTATTTCCCAAAAAATAGTGGTTCGCACTAGAGACTAATTAAGCTACCCATTAGTCAAGCTGTCAACCTCCTTCACGGTGCGCCGCCGCTTGGAGGTTTGGGGTAATTTTTTATAGAGGTATTCTTCCTCGCGGCCCGGGCGGTTAAGCCAAGGCCCTCGACCCCCGTCAAAAGTCAGAGACTTGACCGTGACAATCTTCGGGGCTACGAGATTAACGGTGGCAGAAGGAGAGAACTCCTTCTTGCCTGCCCGGTGGCAGGGTAAGTGCACACCGAGCCCGCTCTAACTCCGCCTCTGTGCGCCTCTGCTAAAAACCCAGAGGGACACGCGTTGGAGCGAACCGCCGACAGGATATTGGCATACGGGCAACAGCACCCCTTAGGCACACAGTACCCAATGGGGAGACATTGCCCGCACCCCAGGGTGCACCGGCCCGGAGACTAGCCTTTCCCCCGAACGTATTCAAAGAAAACTCCAGCCTACGGGCACACGGGGAGGTTTCCTGTCCAAGCACCCCAGTATGAAACACTTACTAACATAAATACCATGTGAAAAAAAACAAACAAAAATACCCGATAAGTGCACACACACGTCAACATCTAAAAGTTAGAAAACAACTATACAAGGAAAAAAGAACAAAGGAAAATAAAACAACCGACTTCCAAAAAAACACTACAAAGTGAAAAATAACTTTAATTTCGGAAGTCGGTGTCTTTGGAGCTGTATTTGAATTTTTTGTCACCGCCTTCCGAAATTAAAGTTATTTTTCACTTTGTAGTGTTTTTTTTTAAGTCGGTTGTTTTTTTTTTGGAAAACGTTTTTATTTTTCACTTTTTAGTGGTTCACATACCCCTTCACAGCATACCGGCGTGATGTTATGTTATGAAGTGGTGTAAGCAATAGACAGACATGATATTTCAGCAATCTCAGTCCATTTGCTATCATTTATTGAGGAGTTCCGTTGCCTATCTCCAAAGTTCTTCATCAGATCTTCACCAAATTGAAATGAGACCACTACGAGAAAGTACTCTTCCAAAAAATAGCTAAATCGTTTCGTGTGCCTATAAAATTTGAAGAGTTCTCTCTATTCCTCCAGGATCCCATCATCAGATCCTGACTTCATGATCATGGGACCACCTGGGAAGTATACCTTTTGAAACAAAAAAAAACAAAATCCAAATCGGTCCAGCCATCTTCGAGTAATCGGGGAACATACATAAAAAAAAAGGTTCCGACGAATTGATAACCTCCTCCTTTTTAAAGTCGGTTAAAAAGAAAAATCGCTCAGACAAGTAAAGAAATAAACAAGGAGATCTCTAACGATAGAAAAAAACACAGCCAAAATGTTTTTGAGAAACATTTCGAAAAAGGGAGCCATTAAAAAGGCATACAAAGATCTGCAAACTACAACAAAAAGGACTACAAACATAGTGGACAAGAAAGGTAAAATTATTTCAAAGCGGTCAGATATACTAACAGAAGCTACTGACTTCTACCAGAAGACGAGTAAAGACTCGTCACAAGAAACATCCAGCTTAACGCAGTACGTATCAGACAAAACCTATGTCGATGAACCCCTGCCTGAAATACTAAGATCGGAGATTGGATTTTCTATAGAAACTCAGAAAAATGACAAAGCACCTGGACAGGACAAGGTAACAAATGAAATATTGTCTCTATCAGAACCTTTACAACAGCCATTGGAAATAATATTCAATAACATTCTACAAAAAAGGGAAACTGCAGAACAATGGTCCCAGTCGTCAATAACTCTTATTCATAAAAAAGGAGATAGATGCGACCTCAGTAACTACAGACCAATCAGCCTTATGTCCAACCTGTATAAAATATTCTCAAAAATACTATTGAATAGACTTACTACCACTCTAGACGAAAACCAACCGCGGGAACAGGCTGGATTTAGAAAACACTTCTCAACAACTGACGACATCCAAGTGGTAACACAAATAGTAGAGAAAGTGAAAGAATATGGCAAGACTCTATACCTATGCTTCATCGATTACACCAAGGCATTCGATTCTTTGGAACACAGTACAATTTGGAAGACACTACTAGAACAAGGAATAGACATAAAATACGTCGAGTTACTTCATAGCATTAATTCCAAAAATTCTGCAAAAATAAAGCTAGAATCGGAAGGACCAACCTTTCCATAAGAAAAGGCGTCAGGCAAGGCGACCCGCTGTCACCTAAAATATTTTCGTCTGTTCTAGAGACAATATTTAGAAACCTTGACTGGGATAACAAGGGCGTGAAAATCGACGGTGAATACTTAAGCCATTTACGTTTCGCAGATGACATCGTGGTATTTACAGAAGAATCCGCACAATTAGAGAACATGTTGCAAGAGCTTGCGAAAGAAAGTAAAAAGGTAGGATTGACTATTAATGCTACAAAAACCAAAACTATAACGAATGGATCCAAAGAAGAAATAATAATAGATAGACAACAAATAGATAATGTAAACGAATCCATCTATTTGGGACAATCGATTTCATTTGAAGACCAAACGGGAAAAGAAGTAAATAGAAGAATAGCCATTTCATGGAAAAAATACTGGAGTTTCAAAGAAATCATGAAGAACACCAAGGTAAACATGAATTTGAAGAGAAAGCTCTATGAGATAGCGATTCTTCCAGGCCTTACATACCGGATGCCAAACATGGTCTCTACGGGCAAAAGAAGAACACAAACTCGGAGTAATGCAGAGAAAAATGGAGAGAAGCATGTTGGGTATTAAATTATCCGACAGAATTACAAATGAGGAAATTAGGAGAAAAACTAAAATAACTGACATAGTGGAGAGAATAAGAAGTCTGAAATGGAAATGAGCAGGGCACATCTGTAGGATAGAAAACGAAAGGAGGACAAATAAACTCACAGAGTGGGTACCTAGAGATGGAAAAAGAAAACGAGGAAGGCCGCGGAAACGCTGGGAAGATGTTTTTTATTTATTTTATTTATTATGAATATATTTAAGGAAAGATGTGGACCAGACTGGAGGAGACAAGCCAGAGATAGGGAAAAATGGAGAAAGTTGGGGGAGGCCTACGCCGCAGAGGCGACTTCCATAAATAAATAATTTTAAGTACATGCTTACACTAATGAATATTTGAATCCTTCCATATTTGAATTCAATTTAAACTTTAAAATATTTATAACTTAATACGAATGTAACTTTTAATTGAACTATTATTTATAAACAACAATTTTAATGATAATTATGTAATATATGAAGTGCTTTTTTTAAATTGTAGAATAAAAGGCTTCTTTTTTTATGTCTTTACGGGCATAGCCCAGTCTTGCTACTCGATACCCTCTCTTGAGTTTGGGGCCACCTGCTTGCCTTTGGACTGTCAATAATGTAGTCTCTTCGGGTCTGCAGAAGCTTTTACTGGGCCTCAAGTGCATTGAGGTGGCGATTTTTCAACACATTTTTTTTTTATTTTTTTTTATTGCAATCTATCTGATTGATATTCAGCAATAGTTCAGTATTTGTTTTATAGGCTTGTGCGGTACATGTCCAATGACAGGTCCGCTTTGTCTCAGTCACAGTCTATAGTAATAGGTCCTGTGGGTTTTTCCGTTTGAGCCTTCTTGGCGTTGTTGGTTCGCTCATTAGACGCTTCGCAAAAGTGCGTTAGGGTGGAGTGTGATCCTCGATGCATAAACTTTCATTCTGCTTTTTATTTCTTGTTTGACTGTCTTCATATTAAGGTCGTGGTGTAATCTTTCATTGGTTACATACCATGGTGCATTGGCTATCATTCGTAGCATTTTGGACTGAAATCTTTGAAGGATTTCAATGTTTGAGTTTGCTGATGTGCCCCATAACTGTAAGCCGTAACACCAAATGGGTTTGATTATGACTTTATAGAGTAGCAGTTTGTTTTCCAGTGATAGCTGTGACTTTTTATTTAACATCCAGTACATTTTTCGTACCTTTTGTCCCATTGCCAGGCGTTTGGTGAAGGTATGCTTTCTCCATGTAAGTCTCTTGTCTAGGTACATGCCTAAGTATTTTGCCTCATCAGCTTGTGGGGCTTGGACTCCATTTATTTTGACTGGGGGACAGATTTGGCGTCGAAGAGTGAAAGTTACTTGCACAGATTTAGATTCGTTTGCTTTGATACGCCAATCTCTTAGCCATCTTGCGATGTCATCAAGACTATTTTGGAGCTTCTGGGTGGCATGTTCCGGGAGTTCATCGGAAGATAGTACAGCCGTATCGTCGGCGTAGGTACCCGTTATGGTGACGTCTGAAGTAGGTAGGTCTGCAGTAAAAAGGAGATACAGAATGGGACCCATAACGCTACCCTGCGGTACGCCTGCATGGATTTCATTTAATGACGTTGTTTCTTCGCCTTGTTTCACAAAGAAGTGTCTGTTTTCGAGATACGATCTGATGAACTGGTAGAATTGTATCGGGAGGTTTTTTTTTATTTTGTACAAAAGCCCATCGTGCCACACGCGGTCAAAGGCCTGCGATATGTCAAGAAATGCAGCTGTACAATATTGCTTGCGTTCAAATGCAGTGTGAATAGCATTTACGAGCCTATGTACTTGCTCAATAGTACCATGCTTTTGCCTGAATCCAAACTGGTGTTCGGGGATTAAATTTCTTTCCTTAATGATTGGCATTAACCTGTTTAAGAATAGAATCTCCATTATTTTTGATGGTATTGGGAGCAAACTGATGGGTCTGTAGGACTTAACATCATCTGGGCTTTTACCAGGTTTAGGGACCATTATGATCTGTGCTACCTTCCATTGCCGGGGCACTGCTGATCTTCTCAAGATAGAATTGTAGATATATGTTAAGAAAAGTATACCTTCTTCGGGCAATTCGAGCAGAATTCTCGCAGTTATCAGATCATATCCTGGAGCTTTGTTTTGATCAAGTTTTCGGATTGCTTGTTTGACTTCTTGCTTCGAAAAGCCATTTATTGGAAGGTCTAACTGATGGGTTTCATTTAGGAGCTTGGATATTGGTTCAATCTTTACAGACCCTTGATCAGGGTTTGGTAGGAACACCTGTTTTAAATGGTCAGCAAAAGTTTGGGCTTTTTCAGAGTCTTTTGACGCCCAGCTCTTATCTGTTTTGCGTATGGGAGGACGTGTTACTGTGGGGCACTTCAGATTTTTTGTCGCCTTCCAAAGCGAATAGTCTGTGGCAGCACTGGGACTCAAATCCGTAAGATATGCTTGCACATTCTGATTTTCATCTTCACTTAATAATTGTTTCAGCTGAGATGTGAGTGAGTTGAGTTTAGTTTTGTCAGCAGGATATCGTGTAGTCTGCCATAATTTTCGAGTCTTGCGTTTCTGGGCAATCATTTCCCTGATGTTGACAGGGTATTTTTTTTGTACTAGGGATTGTATTCGAGTTTACTGGTGTAGCAAGCCAGGCAGAATTCTGGATGCAGTGGTTAAAGTGTTCAACAGCTTCTTCTATGTCTTGATCGGTTTTAAGCGGTATTTTCAAGTTTAGTGATCTTGATACCGACTCTCGAAAGTAACTTGAATCTGTTTTTTTATTATGTAGCCCACATGGTTTTGTAATTAGCGTTATTTTCTTTTTTAGCAATATTTCGACCGGGGAGTGATCCGATGACAGTTCAGAATGATTAGGCTTGCATGTGAAGTATGCACTAGATATGCCCTTCACTATTAAGAAGTCCAACAGATCCGGCATCTTTCTAACATCGGTGGGCCAATAGGTTGGTTCCCCGGATGAGATACAATGAAGATTTTTGGTTTTCAACAGCCCTAAGCAATTGTCGGCCTTTCGGTGTTACTATCCTTGAGCCCCAGTATGTATGTTTGGCGTTATAGTCGCCGCCAGCCACGAAACGTTGTCCTAAAGTGGAGAAGAAATTTTCGAAATCGGCCTGCTTTATATTATGTCAACACATTGGAGACAACATAGTGGTCTTCTCGGGGACTAGTGCACCTGGGTCTGCCATTACAAGGTCTTCTCAGATGGTTTTCAGTTTCTTTGTAGCTTCGTTTCACCTGCCGGACCGTTCTTAAGTACAACGCATACTGATGCCTAATTCCAGAAAAAACATTATTTTTGCACATTCTTTAGGTGAGTGAGGCATGATAAGCAAAGGATACGTGATGTAGACACCTTGGCTTGTGTAACAAAATTCATCGATCAAAAATAAATGTAAAAACAAAATCAGAAACAAAATGTCAAAAGTAAAATAGCTATTTTAAGAGGAGTGTTATAGGCTTTATAAAGTTTTTTCAGCTATTCCTTAAAATAACGTTATCGGCAATATTGTTTTTTATATATTTATATAAATATATTGTAATCCTTTTTATTTCAAAAATATATCTTTTGCAGTTTAAAAGTTATTGCAATTTTAAAAGTGTGGTACAAAGTTTTGAAGGCCAGTGTGGGATTAAAAGTGTAATTCAAATGTGTAGTATTTATTGCTGGATCAATTTTGTTGCATGTTACTGAAAAATAAATCTGAGATCAATCCTGTTACACGAAATAAAAAAAAACAGCATTATATAAACTAAGAGTTCGATAATTTTAATGTCACGTTTCCAATGAAAACCAAGCTAAATCAAAACAATGTGATTAAAACTTTATTACCTACATAGTCAGTATTCGTCATTATATATCCTCATGTTCTATAAATGTAGTCAATTGTCATAAAACGTGATGTTCATGTTTTTTTTAATAATCATAATGGTAATAGAATTGCCCTTAGTGAATTTAGCTTCCTTCCGGTTTCGGAGGTCAGACCAGGAAGTATCAAACCCGTTGCGTATTGGACCGCCTGTCACAGTCCATCCTGATATTATCAAGAAGCAGAAACCCATATTACGTGGTGTAGGCATCTCATCAAACAAAAGTTATGACGTAACCGGGTCTTTGCAATCCAAGCAGCCGCTATTAAGAGAAACTGTTCCTGGGCCAACGACTGACCTATTGAGAAAGCCTACATCGAAATCTGGTACAGCTGATGCTGATTTAGCACAAGATAAAATTATACAGAACAAATTTAGTGCTTTTGAAGCGCCAGTGAGTGTGTCTGAAAGAAAACAAACGTCTCAAGGAATTCTAGTGAACCAAGAAAACGCGTCTCAAATTACCACTCATAATGCTGATGAATATCGTATACTAACACCTCGTATTTTTTATTCCACTATGCCACATCATATTACAACGGAGCGAAGCATGAGATCTATTTATAAAACTCCTTCGTCTCGAAACATTACCAATCAGGACATGGTGTCTGTAAATATTTGGTCTCACGGTGAATCAACTATAAAATCCGAAAATAAAACGTTTCGAGATATTTCATCACGAAATTCGGCAGCGCAAGATGTTTCGAGTGTGTCTAATAGCAGCAAGACTCGAGACATGAATAAGTCTCAAGGTAGATTTTCACAAAATCCATCACAAGGTTCATCAGTTAAAATAATACATAGCAGTAAGGTGCCTCAGCATAATGCCAGGCGGACTACAGACGATGTAAGTGCTTCCGATGAATTACGACTATCTCATACATTGAGCACTTATCCGTTCTACCAAGATGGACACACACCAGCACCAGAGTCAACACCATCGATATCTTATGCGTGTGATGTAGGTAAATGTTATGAATTTAATTGGAAGGACCCCAATGAAGAAAAAGAATCGGACGAGAAAAGCGATGGCAAGAAAAAGGCTCGGCAACTGCGCCATCCAGTGGAGAAATTGCAGAAATTGCCGAAAATGCCGAAAATGCAGAAAATGCAGAAATTACAGAAATTTCAAAAAACACAAAAACTTCAGAAATTGCAGAAACTTCGAACTAAAGAAACCACAACACCAACAACAACAACAACAACTGAAGATGACTCTATTTTCCCAGAGCAGTATATTTAGCAGAATTATACACGAAACGTCGCGATACAGCCTGCCGATGCCGTGGCGATACGTGGTCAAACGCCTCGAAATCTTAGGATAATACACAGAAAATCACGCCTCTGCGCCAGCACATGTTTGACAAGACTCGTTAAGTTATGTACTTACGTAAATCAACGACTCTTGTCGAGTCGACTGATCATTGTAGAGTGATGAGTGAGTTACAAGGTTATAATCCACTTTAGCGCTCACCGTACCATAGTAGGCGGTGCCACGACGCTCCTTTCGTAAATTCATCGGACTAACAAAATCGTTATTTGATGTATACCAATATTTTTAATAAATAACTAATTCTTGATTTGTAATATTATTATAGAATTTGCTCGACCTCTATATCATAGTGCCCAGTAAATCATTAATATTAGATACCTACAGTAGGTCTCTGCCTACTGTAGGTACCTATCTTATTACTGGTTACTGGTGGTGGTAGCCGACTAGCCGTTCAATATGGCTGTGGCACATTAAGTTTGGCATAATTCATCTTCTGGAAGGCACAGCACTGATAGGCCACCACACAAGGTGACGCGTTTTTTTATCTTTTATTATGGAGTTTTTTCAGAATACTGACTATTTCGCTCCATCATAGCCAAATTTTGAATTTTACATTATTACATATGATTGTAATATACATAGTTCTAGCTTCGTCCGGCATAGGCCCAATTCCAGACATATTTAGGGAATCAAACAGACTTCTCCTGAGGCATTCGCCCCGCTCACACTCGATCAGGATATGATGTACGTCCTTGATTATTCCACATTTCTCTCAATTAGGTGAAGGTGTAATACCCATAAGGAACGTAAACTTCCTCGATGAGATGTGACCGGATCGAAGCCTCATGGCAGTAACAATATCTTTTCTATTGAGTGAATCTATCCAGGGGATTATTAGAGGCTCAGGCTGAATGGTGTTGTACCAGATACCTTTTTCTCTTGATCTCACATCATGATATTCTTTCCACAATTTGTGACAGTATTTTTTCACCAGATAGAAGTTATCTGAGAAAATTGGTACTATAACTAATGGAGTACCTTCTATGCAGGCCCTCTTAGCACACACATCTACCACCTCATTGCCATGTATCCCGATACGTGACGGAATCCACTGCAGTATTACTATTTTTAAATTCTGTTGAAATTTCGGAATCTGATCAATTATTGTGTATGCTATCGGTGTTCCTCGAAAAGTCGAGGTACAACGAGTCATATGGTGTAAAACACTCTTGGAGTCAGTCAAAATTAGAAAATTACTATGATTTTGATTGCATATATGATAAAGCTTCACTAATTGCCAACAATTCTAGATACATTATGGATACATTCGAGTCAATCCTAAAACCCATTGATATGTTTTGTTGAGGGTCATAAATAGCCGCTCCGGAATTATTATTTTCTTTGGAACCATCTGTGAATATTTGATAAATATTTGGATATTCTGTGTTTAAATATTGGTAACATAAATCATTTGAAAGCAATGGTTGGAATCTTTTTTGAAGTGAATACTTTTTTAAGCGTGTTGAGCACTTTTTGGGTGAACAAAAATCATGGAAATCGCGTCATGGACACCGAACACTTTGCATGAGCTACATGTATACTGTGTATATATGTGTGCTTTATGGGTGAACAAAAATCATGGAATTCGCGTCATCGTCACCGAATGCTTTCCCTGAGCTATATGTATACTGTGTATATATTTGAACTTTTTGGGTGAACAAAAATCATGGAACTCGTGTCATTGACACCGACCGCTTTCCATGAGCTATATATATACTGTGTATATATGTGTACTTTTTGGGTGAGCAAAAATCATGGAATTCACGTCATCGTCACCGAACGCTTTCCCTGAGCTATATGTATACTGTGTATATATGTGTACTTTCTGGGTGAACAAAAAGCGTGAAATTCGCGTCATCATCACCGGACGCTTCCCATGAGCTATGTGTATACTGTGTATAGAGGGTTATTGGAAAAACACCAAGAAACTCTTAAGAGGTCATTGTATTCATCATTATGAACATTTTTTACTATGACCCAAACCTGAAATCGCGGAAAAAAAATCAGCTGATCCTTACATTTATGTTCGTGTAACTCATCAAAATGTAGGGAACAGCCGATATTTTTTACGCGATTTTAGGTTTGGTCCCAACGTAAAAGTTGTTCATAATTATGAGTACAATTATCTCTTAAGAGGTTGTTGGTGTTTTTCCAGTAACCCTGTATATATGTACATAGATATAAAAGTGTCAAAGCGTCAAAAATAATAATTTAATAGCTCGATACAATTCATAAGTTAATTCGTTTTTATTTTATTTAATCAGATTATGAGCCACCGCAGGGGTCCATTTAAAATGGTGGTTGGGTGAACGAGCACAAGGATGAGTCGCGCATTGATGTCTTTTGGAAAGGTCCCTTTCTTTCATGAAGAAATTCTAATTCTTTTATCCATTGTATTTTTATCGTAAAAATCTGTGCTGTTACCTTTAATAGCTGAAGTCGATCGCTCGTTTATCATTTTTTATCGAGAGCAATCGGACACAAGGACCCAATGTGAAATCCTGTATTGACGATTAAAAAAATACACACGTAATAGTTTTCACTTCTGTCGGCACTCCCGGAGTTCCACTGTTTTTTTTTTGCTTAATTTACTTCTCTAATGCTGAAGTTTTTAGATAAATCTATGTAAATGACCTAAGAGCGATACCCAAACATCTCCTACTACCTGCAAGGTTGAGTTGTTGATTTTGAGAACGCTAGGTTCATAATTTAAACCTTTTTCTAAATAAAAGTTTTACTTTTTATACTTGAAATCTCTAAACCAATATCAGCAAGGAGTTTGGCAAGTAAGTTCAGTGAATGCTGTAAATAATAACTAGCTTGAGCTACACTATATCCAACGGAGTATAAAACAAAGTCATCTGCATATTGTGAAACATTGACATGATCAGAACGAATTTTTTTACATAAATCTATAGTAGCTACATTAAAAAGTAACGGTGATAAAGGATCATCTTGTGCTAAGCCCCTTCCCGTTGTTCTTCTCATACGTAAATCGTTTACTTTCATACTTAAATATATCTTACGTAGAAACTCCCAAAGGTACATAATATACAAATCTTATTTTCTACGCCAAGCCGATGTAATGTTAGCAATATCTGAGTTATATCTACATTATTGTGGGCATTATCAATGTCTATGAAACAAACAACCGTGATACAATTGGTACAAAAACCTTTTTGAATTCTAGTAACTAATAGGCTTAAATTATCCAAACAAGATCTAGGTACAACTTTCTGATACCTAAAATGGTGCCGGCAAACAAACATTTACTTTCAAAATACCACTCTAATCTCTTTTGAATAATTGAATGGAAGATTTTACATATACACGAAATAAGTGAAATAGGTCTAAGCGACGATACCATAATTATGGTCTCTTCCGGGCTTAGGAATAGGAATTACCCCAATATCTCGCCATTGATTCGGTACTAAACCTAAGGAAAGAAATGTAATACAATAATAATAATATTGATTTTGCATTTTCTGAGAGATATTTAATCATAGAAAATGATATTTCATCATTTCCTGGACATGTGTCTTTGGATTTAATGCTTTTATTAAGTGCTACTAAAGTTATTGGTGAATCTTATTTAGAATTTTGGGACTTTAAAAAATGGTTGACAAACAGGTGGTGGTTGAAAAATGGTTGAAATCATGTCACTTGGTTCAAATAGGTTCATATTATATAGGTAGATTGTTTTACATATTGTGAATGAGAGAACGTTGTATGCTTTACAGACTAGATTTGTAGACGATTTTCTATTCTGTATTTTCGTTCCTCTAAGTACCTGGTACTTATTGACAGGCCTGCACTGTCCTCCCATACCTATTATCACTGTAATTTGAAAACATTGTAAAAGCCAATTATTTTTAAAAGAGTAACCGTGGAGTTTCTTGCCGGCTCTTCTCCACAGGAAACGACAAATTGGAACCTAGCTTCTGACGTTTCATAAGTGCCCATGCAGGTTTATGTGAAATAAATTATTTTGATTTGATTTGATTTGAGGGACATAATCGGGAGTCAAATTATATAGAAGAAGGCTTGCTTTAGCTTTATCATTATCAATAAAATGCTTGGGAGTTTTATAACCTTTTCTCGATTGCATTTTTCGCCAAAGGTCACTAATGGAAGTTTTTTCATTCAAAGAAGAACAAAGTTCCCGCCAGGATTTATTTTCAGAACATCTTAAAAGTCTTTGAGATTCTTGTATTTTATTTTGAAGTAATATAAAATTCGTAGGAGCCTACTCCTACGAATTTTAAATTACTTACGTTACGCGTAAATACTGCCAAAGACAAACGTCAGAGTGCCACTGACTTTGAAAGTTCCACATTCCAGTAAGGTCTTGAGTTAAACTTACTACTAGGATTAAACATATCTTAAGGGGAACCTAGTCGCGGGCTCGAACTCACTGCATGGTGGGTCTGGCAAAAAATCACGCTGTCTCACTAGACTTCGTGTCCGACAGAGATAGTATCAGTGATGACCAGTTAGACGCTCGTCTACACGCACAACGTTATTGAGTGAGATGCAGGATCATTTATAAAAAAAATAAGAAAGTCCTTTGGAAGATCGGGTTTTATGAAAAAGCCAATGCATAAATCAATGACCAATAAAGTTTATTGAACTTTTCGATAATTTAACTTTGTCGGTACCGAATTGGTTTTGGAGATTTTACACGCCAAAAATTAAGTAAAATTAGCAAGAAAAACGAATCTTTGTTGGCTCCTAACTTTTTAATGGGTTTTTATTTTAGTATTTTGTTTCCGTACAGACAATATTAGTAATGAGACAAAACGATATCATATTTTAATAATAGTTTAAAAAACTAAAGAACACGCTTTAAAAACCTACCTAAAAAAGGAAAAAAATATTTTAATTCAATTAAAAAGCGTGGGGTGCTTGACATTAATTGATTATAAAAATACCTCAAAAAGCACCCCACGCTTTTTAATTGAATTAAATTATTTCCTCCTTTTTTAGTTAGGTTTTTAAAGCGTGTTTTTTAGTTTTTTAAACTATTATTTTTATTGAGTCGTCTAGCTGTTACAACTTCCTTTTCAGAGTAGATACATTCAATAAAATCTTCTTCAGATAAGCCCACTTCGATATCTCAACTTCCCAAGTTTTTTGCATTACTTTGGCTACTAAACGTGCCCAGTAATTTATATGGATTTCTATATTTTATTTTGTTAATGTCCATCATCTCATTTTGCTTTAATAATTTTGCAAGTGCAAATTGTTTGGGAATCTTTTCCTTAGATGTTACGGTTACTTGTATTGGTGATTCGACAGACACAGCCTTGTTGTGTTTTGCCTTCTTAGCCTTCTTCGCTATAGTTTGCCAACCTTCTTCATTATTCTCGGGTCTTGGTCGTTTACCCTCTGATGTTGTTGTATCCATTTTTATTACGTTATTGAATTGTGTTTGGCCATCTAATATATTAGTGTTTCTGTTTACGTCAAAATTCTCATCGTGATTACAACCACTATCCATTAAGCACAAACTTCATAATGGCCTAGCAGCATACGCGACGCGATACCGGCCGGCGCGAGCGCAAGCCGATAGCTAAACTGGTTTTTTATTTACCACTATTTAACAAAAGACGTGTACGAATCGCACCGAGTGTGATTACGAACTGAGAAAATGCGTTGCTATTTGAAGGTTATGGGACTTCGTTGGATGCGAGAAACTCAGGAGCAGTCAATGTTTTCTTGCTTGAGGGTGGTCTGTGTCAAGCAGGGGATGTTTTTACACATTTTTACCATTATTCACACTGAGAACTGAACTTATTACTAGTGCTATTAAACTTATTTCAATTACTGATGTTATTGGTCTAGTTTGTGTCTACACTTTTTGTATTGGTGTGTTGTACTCACGAGTTACACTAAAAGTGAGATAATTTACAATTGGTTTATCTTAATAATTGCAGCAACAATAAACAATATCTATACATGTAGGTATCAGTAGCCGTAGTTATTGGTGTTGGTTCTAAAATTAACTGTTTTAGAAAAGGCTGGTGTCATAATGCCGAAGGCGTACCGGCGCCGCACTGCATCATTCTACGAATGCATATTGTTGGCAATGCTTTACTGAACTGTATTCATCATCATCATCATCATTTCAGCCGAAAGACGTCCACTGCTGGACATAGGCCTCCCTCAAGCACGGCCACCTCGACCGGTTTTTTTGGGGGTGGTTTGCCATAATCGCCACGCTTGGCAAGCGGGTTGGCAGTCGCAGTATTTTGGTACAATGCATAGAGAACGCTGCTGCCCATTCTCTAGAAGTCCCTTAGTCACCTCCTATGACACCCACGGGAAGAAATGGGATGATGCTATTCTTTACTTCCGCCACCACACGGAACTGTAATCGTTACTTTACTATTTAACTTTCATCAATGCGGCTTACACGCGTTTCCGTTCGTATACAAGGAACCACGTGTATACAGTATATACGGTCAGGTGCGGCTCCCGCGTCATAAACATGAGCCTCCATTGATATATTTATTTTTAACACGCTTTTATTAGCTTCACCTGTAAGTTTGTAAGCATGTTTTTTTATAACCGACTCCTTTGGATTTGATTTTGACCCACTTCAAATGGTCAGATTTCATTTAAACTTTGTAGACTTATCGAGGCCCGATAACAATTCAGTAATTTTATAAATTTGTTCTATAATGTAAAAAAATGGTTTTATGAAGTCAAAGATTGATGATGAAGCAATTTAAAATCCTAGCAACGTACTTTATTAGGTTTTTATATGTTTTTTGAATTATAAAATAAATACTACTACAATTTCATAAACCTAGTAACAAAAAAAAAAAGAAGTAAATAAAACAAACCATCAGAATAATAATGTTTATTTATAATAGAATATCAATCATCTATAACTTATTGTCCACCAGTAGCTAGACCCAGAGATCCATCGAAAGAAGTTGCCAATATTGTCTTCTATTCATAGTCATAAGTGGGAACAATTTTGAAATTATACCTTCTTTTTTGCTTTCTAGTTTACCTCTTGCAGAGTTGTTCATTGAAGGCAATGAACGAGGGTTAAATTCTTTCATCAGAAATTCAAGTTCCATGTAAGGCTGGTCAAGTTGCCGCAATATCCCATTAAATAATAACCCAATAATAAAACCCCAAATAGTAATAGTATTATTTGGAACATCACCATTATATTTTATTTTCATAAATCTCACACTCAACCCACTTGTCTCTTTTTGGAAATTTGAATGAAATATTCATGCTATTAATCGCTTGCCGGTATACCTCTTTAGAATAGGTATGATTTGGGTATTTGTTTTTAAAGCCTCCCCTGCTTGACCTGCCTTGGTTTTATTGGCCGTTAATGTTCTCGGTAAATATCTGACAAGAGGCGCGTTGCTTTGTCTGTAATGACTTACAGCAGGATTATAGTTAGCGAGCATCACCACCGCCTCCAAATTGATTATTAATATTGAAATTACTTATTGAGTTCCCACAAAAAGCAGTAGAAAAAATCTGTCGACACCCTATAGAGCCCCGCATGTAGGGGTAAGTAAAGCTTGATAGTGTCTAGGGATGCCCGATCCCAGACAACAGGGACGCTCGCGAGTACCTTGGATATGTGTTGTTCGTACCACACAGAGGAAAACAATAGAGTCTTCCAGCAGTTCCCTTAGTTGTATACCCATGGGATGAGATGGGTTGGCCTTAAAAGATATACTTACATAAATATGTTAACCTTCCTTGACATGAATGAAATTGGCAATGAAGAAATGAAAACGAGGATGTGTATTTTAGGGTTTGGGTATAATAAAACTTAGCTGAACCTGCGAAACTTAATTTTTATTAAAAATTTGTAAACATTGTCCATATTCGACATGCACACCGTTATATTATATTTATTGTAACGGACGGACATAAAAACCGTCAGGCGTACGAAACGTGCGCGGGAATATGAAGAAAGGGGATTTACCCTTGTCAACAGCGAGACGGGCGCGGTAATAACCGTGAGCAACCCAGATAAAGGAAACTCAATAACAACGTCTCTTGATACAATGCTGATGCTGAGGGATACAGGCGCTCCTAGGCCTAACACCTTGCGAGGATGCAATCATGACATAACATCACGCCTGTATTCTCCGAAGCGTTAGGCAGCGTGCACCTTTATTTTGCCAGTTATGTTTGAGTTCCACGAAATGTATTCATAGATTCATTTCAATGCGTTCCACAACGTAAAAACAAATATGTTAACAAAAGGCTTAGAGCTAAGAGCCGTTGTAGACCCTGTTAGGGTACAGAAAAAAGTATTATTTGGTCTATTTCTTAAAAATCTAAAACTTAGTAACTAAATTTACAAAAATAAATTATACATACACTGAGTACTTAATTAGGATAAAAAGTTAATAACATAAATAATAATAATTGAACAGCTATTTAAAATTATTACAAAAAATTATTTATTAAGAGATCAATTTAAAAAAAATATGTTTTTATTACAAATTAATTATTACTCAAGAATCTGGTTTCATGTGTATTACAATTTGTGACTATTTACATTTTATAAATTACTTATTGAATATTCAGTAGTCATGTAATGCTTAACTAAATAATATTCTTGAAATAAAACTATACAACTAAAAAATATATAACTTAAAACAGAAAACACTCAAAATCTGTCTATACTAAGAATGTATTTATTGAAATTACGTTTAATCATTTATGTATTCATTTAAATTACAATAACTCTTGGTCAACAGAAATAGTTTAAATTTGTTAATAAATATGTTGGATTTATTTATATTTCTTATTTTTCTGGTAACTTGTTACATATTTTTATCGACATGACATAGGTACTTGAAGAGTGCATTTTTAATCGGTATGTAGGTATGTTTAATCTATTTTTATGCCTTAAAGTAAATTTATTTTGAAGGTCTTCTCTGTTTGTGTAGAATTCCGGATATCTACGTACAAATTTACAGAGTTCAAAAATGTAGATGCACGGTAGGGTTAAAATTTCCAATTCCTGGAAGTGGGCTTTACAGCTATCTTATTATATTCTAATCTATTGTTCAATATTTACTAAAATTCTAATAAGTTTTTTTTTGAAGGCTGAACAGTGTAGGTGCGTCTGTACTATTACCCCATAATATGACACCGTCTTTAAGCCATGCATAGGCATATGCGATGTTACCAACGCAGAATCTAAGATTTTGCTTTTAATTTTTGGATATGCGACTTCCAATTTATGTATGTGTCTATGTGTAGGCCCAATAGGGTGAAGTTATTTACAACTTGTAACTTATAAATTTCAAAACTGAAGTTTACTGTTATAGGTTCTTTTTGTTAAGGGTATTTCATTATTTTTGTATTGTTAAAGTTAATTTCTAGGATATGTTCCGTCATTCAAAGTGTGGTAGGGTTTTTTTTATGGTTGGAAATCTTCGAATAACTTCTCCCGCTCTGGGTGGAGCAGGAGGGCGTGTCAGACTTTTACTGGCTAAAACCCACCCGTGCTCCCTCAGTTGCGTGTGTGCCAGGGGCGACGATATCTCTTTCGAACAACCCGCACCCCTGGCAGGCCGATGCCCTTGCGGACCCCACCAGTTGTTGCTGATATCTCTGACGGCACGCGTGGAACTCAACGCGCCGTCGACCTGGGCATTATTTTTGAGAAATGCCTACTGCGCTTCCACGGGGAGATAGCGCAGTTATGTAGGACTGTAACCCACTAAAACTTCACGGTGCCCTCCAGTGCCGCTTGTGGTGGGAACACGGAAACGCACAAGCCATCCGCGAACTCGCCGCGGCTGTCCGTCACCGGACCCACCTCGGAGGGGAATAATCCCTATCACCGGCGCACCAGGACACATGGCACGTCGTGACCACCCCAGGAACCAAGTCAGCACAGTGGTCCCGCCGCCTACCACTTTTTGGCCGCAGGGGATAGGGAGAGCGGCCAACGCTATACCGAAACTCCTCCTCCCCTGTGGCCCCACCGCGTCCGCCATCAAACGGTGGTGGCTCCGTGCAGGCCACGGAAGAGAAGAGCGCTACTCAGAAGTACGGCACTCCTCCTCCGCCGCAGCCTGTAACCCTCAGCCGCGATGCCTCCCATTCGAGATCGCGGCCCGCCTCAGTTGCGATGCACCTCACCGCAACCTACTTTTGGCCGCTACGTCGTCGGCTTGGAGGCAAAAGCCCTGACGAGCGGCCCCACCGGGGTTCCTCTTCGTTTCACCGTGGGGGGTGACCACGGCTACTGAGCCCCCCCGCAACGACAATGCGGGAACCTACTGGGGGGATGGGTTGTAGCGTCAAATATTGAATTTAGTTTGTCGTTAAGGTTGATATTAGTGTCACATGAGGCAATAATGGATATGTCATCCGCAAACAAAACACAAGGTTCACTGATATGCCTCGGGAGGTCATTTATATATGTTACGGCTAATAGCCGAAGTGCGGCTACACCTAGTTTTAGCCGGCTATAACTAGGTGCAGCTGGTTAAACTTAGATGTATCCTACTTATGTCACCGAAAAATTGTAAATACCGTTAGATTATAATCTATCTCGCGAGATTGTAAACTGTCGATAAATTGTGAACTGCACCATACTGCTTACCGACCGATTAGGTTAGGTTAGGTTAGAATTGCGACCAAACGCGCGCGAGCCGAGCGAGCGCAGCGAGCGATGCCGCGGCAGCGGCCGGCGAGCGCTAGTCCAGCTGCACCTAGTTAATAGCCGGCTAAAACTAGGTGTAGCCGCACTTCGGCTATTAGCCGTAACATATATACTAAGAATAGAAAGCAGCTTATTACACTGCTCTGTGGGATTGAAGCAGTGATTGGTATGTTTTCGGATCGAAACAATTCTATTTCGTTCGTTTTTTGTTTAAAAAATTCTAATTCTACTAATTGCTCTCTATGCTGTAAATATGATGCGAACCATTCATGACATTAACCACGGATCCCTTTGCCATATAATTTATTTAGTAAAATGTTGAATTGTACTTTGTCGTAAGCTTTTGTCATATCAAGCAGTAATCCTTTTGCATATTTTTTGGAGTTGATGATTTTGAGGGCTTCTTGAATGTATTTATAGACGGCCAGGATAGTAGATCGGTTTTTTCTAAAGCCATTTTGACATTCGTTAAACATATTGTATTTTTCACAAAAAGCGTAGACACGGTTGCACATGCACATGGCTTTTTCAAATATTTTTGATGCTGTTGGCAGGAGAACGATGGGGCGGTAGTTATTGGGGTCAGTTAGTTTAATTTTTCTTATGTATAGGCTTTAAAATGGCCTTTTTCAAGAGGTTGGGAAAAACTCCTTCCTCGAACGATTGGTTTACCAGTTTGTATAATGGAAAAGTTAATTCATCTACACATTGTCTCAATAATGTAGGTGAGAGTTCGTCGACGCCATACCTCGACTATTTTTTTAAGTTTTTTATTAATGCATTCACCTCGTAAGGATCAGCTGGATTCAGAAAGATCGAGTTCTCTGTTGTAGACATTATGGGTGTTCCTTTCGACATGCTGCCAGATAGGCTCGCGCTAATTTTCCCAATAGACGCAAAACATGTGTTGTAAGGGGCCGGGCATTATCATGCATAAACAATGCATTGTCGCCCATATTTACCAAATAAGGACGTTATGTTCATTGAGAATCTCGTTTACGTATCTCACAGCAGTCAGACTGCCATTTTCTATCGGCACTAGCGCCGTGCGACCGTTTCATGAAAAACCGGCCCACACGTGTACAGATTCTCCCCCGTATGAGACTTTTACTTCGAAATATGCTGGTGTAAAACATTCTCCTGGCCGTCTGTCCCTATAGTCGACGTCTCTCATTATGATTATATAACACGAATCTCAATTCATCAGAGGTTTTTTTTTACTTTTGCTATCCATGACGGATACAATTAAAATCTTATTACATTCTGGCTTGTTCAACAAGCCAGAATGTAATAAGATTTTAATTGTAACATGAAACTAACTTGAGTGGTTTAGAAGATATTAAAATGTCTTAAGGCACTTTGCAATTGGCCTTTTTATATTTCTGTTAGTATAGTTTTGATTCCAAACACCAATTACGGACAATGTCCTTAAGTGGGCACATAATAACAAAATACCTTGTGATATATGACAATTAAATGAAAGAAAATTTAAAACTCATATTAAAAAAGTACGTGACACGCATAATACAATTTAGGGGATTAAATTCAAGATAATTATTTATTTATTTATTAAAACTTAATGCACAAGTAAAAAAAATACTGTACAAAGGCGGACTTAATGCCTGGGGCATTTTCTACCAGTCAACCTTAGGGTGATGCAGAGACAAAAAAAGGAAAATAAGTTACTCGAAGAATAATACATACTAAACATAGAAACACATATACCTATATAACGAAAATAAACTTTGTCTTGAGAAATAACGATAGGTAGAGGAGAAAATGAATCCAGCAATCAGCGCTGGGAAGATTCTGCCAACTTCTTACAAATATGCTCACGAGCCTTCACTTTGAACGACAACCGACTGATTGCCATCCTGATAATAATCAAAGGGAGCGCATTCCAAAGAATAATGCTTGCAGTTAAAAAAAAAAACATTAAAGAAAATCTAGTAAATTATAGACCAATTTCTTTAATACCCATTTTTTCGAAGGTTATAGAAAAAATAATGTATTATTATCTATTTAATTTCAAGCAACAAGACTCTATAGTGTTATTAACAAAAGCTACAAAATATGTTAGTAAAAATTTAAAAACAGGGCCCCAATTTTTTTTTCTAAATAGTTAAAAAATATATTTACTGGCCTTTTAAGTTGTAGGTAATATTTTGATCAAGGCAATGTCAAGTCGGGGGATTGTCAATGAAAACGCCAAACAGAGGAGGCTTAGCATTTTCCCCCGACTTGATAATGCCTTGATTAAAATATTACCTACAACTTAAAAGGCCATTAAATATAGTTTTATAACTGTCAACAGTTTTTTTTGGGTCGGGAGTTTATAAAATTAATAATTTAACTTTTATTTCCTGCTTTTAAACTTAATGTCTCGCTTAAATCTGCGCAGCGTTGCGTTTGTTTCCCACAGTGAAGTTTGTTACTAATTTATCCTCATTCCTCGTCCTGATCACCATTTATCTATAACCTATTCATTGAGACCTTTTCAATGAGCCCAAACACGATACTTTTGCTGTTTGTTGGTGAGTAACTTGGGTATTCTGAGAATTTTTATTGGGTGTTGCTTCAGCATCAGTTCAAGGTTACTTTGTCCGTCTAATATCATTGAAGTAATAGAATACCAAATTTCGACTTGATCAAACCCGTGGAAGATGCTCAAATCCTTTCATCAACCAGAAAATAGCTGATAATTTTTAAACTGCTAAACTGATTTTGATGAAACATGTCTAAGAACATTTCCAACTAATTCATCTTTCAAACAAAAAAAAAACTAAATCAAAAACGGTCCATACGTTCGGGAGCTACGATGCCACATGCAGACAAACACACACAGACACGTCAAACTTGTAGCACTCCGTCGTTTTTGCGTCGGGGATTAAAAACATTAACACAGAATATAACAATTTGTAATATGACTGTTGCGAGAAGACAGGCCTAGCCGAGACCTTGCTGCAGTGGCTCACAAACGCACAATCTAACCTGCTTGCTACTATATACAGGATGCTGTTGGTGCTGCTCCCCTAAACATCTGTAACATGTACCTACTTTCTGTGCAATTAAAGAACTATCCTATTATATTCTATTCTTTAATAGTCACTCAAACTAGTTGCTAATTTAATTTATTATTTTCATGACATAGATTTTACATTCTGTGATTACTTGAACTCACACGCTGACTATTTTCTTGTTCTTTTTTGTAAAGTTCGTTTACTTATAAAAAAGTTTGTTAATAAGTGTTCTTAAACACCTATATAGCTAATGTGTAAAAAATCTAGTTAAACTTTTTACAGAGTGAAGGAAGGTAGACTTTCTTGCCCATTTTTCTGCATAAATAAGTACTTTTTGGAAGGAGCAACTAGAATCATTTCTTTTTCTTGTAAGTGCTGGGTTCAAAAGTGTCTTTTATGTGCCTAATTAAATAAACGATTTGACTTTGACTAATTCATATTGTGATTTCCTAAAAAGATCGTCATAGTTGATTCAGTAACACAGTAACTCCTTTTTGTTTTCACTTGAATAAAAAATCTTATTCTTTCAACAAAATATTCACGTTTGAATTTTTATTATTTCCATACCAAAACACAACAATGGCCAGTCTGATTATAATCACAAATGTTTACATAGTCTACTCCCACCTGGCGCTTCGCCGCGTTTTCTTCATAAATAATGGTCATTGGGATTTATTGATAAGTGATGTGGTACATTATACTCTTCTACATCGTAATTTTCAAGTTGCCAGTGTCTGCAAACCAGTTCTATTATCGTTCAGTAGCAGATATGACAAATATTCATAGAACTAAAGTGATGGTACCAGTACCAGAACCCGCGCCGCCAGAGCCCGGCCAACTCTGGCCGAATCAAAAACCAACTACATGTATAGCTGTTGGAGGCAGATATGAAAGGGGAATGTATAGAGATCAAGAGATAATTTGTAACACTGTTCAGAGGCGGCCAGAAACTAGACGCCAAGCGACGCCAACAACTCAAATGTTACGATACTCCCGAGTTCCAGCTCAAATGCCGCCCAGACAACTGGGGCCTGCGCCTCCTGGAATGATCAAGCCTCAAATGATGCTTCCTAAACAATCAAACCACCAAACCACCTACCATAACCCCCAAAATGTGGCCAGGACACCCAGACAGGTCATGATGCCAAAACAAATATTACGGGTGAGTCAGCTACCAGCACAACAACCCACTCATGCTGTAAAACGTCAACCAGATTATAATCCAAACGAAGGAAATAGAGGTTTCCAAGAATACCATTTATTCCCACAAGTTCTCCCTACAGATAATCAAAAGAGAGATCATGAAGAATACCAATCATTCCCACAGCCTGTTTTTTTAAATGATGAAGATAACGTTACGAAAGAATTTTACCCAAAAGCTCAAGGTTCAACGAGCACGGCCGCACCTATTCCCTCCACTCAAACGTGGAAGTCTACGACGAGCACCATGCCGCCTTTCCCCGGAGGGTTCATTCCTGGTGGTGATGGTATCTCAGGAGAAGCCGCGTTATGCGGCGGCAAGGCCAGATGCAGCCATTATCACTGGACAACAAATAAGAAAACTCACAAGAGAACTACGGAGATGTTCTTGTTGTGGACTCCGTAATTAATTAGTCATTATATTATATTTTTTAAGTTCAACTACAACGGTCTAGGACCAATTACAGTTATTAAAGACTAACTTACAATTTAATCAAATGTATGTAATAAAAATAGAATGCTGTTCGTTGGTAATACCGCATCACTTTAAAACGACTGGACTAATTTGGCAATTTTCGCTTCGAGGCGTTTCTAATAGTCCGAACCAGGTTTTTACGGGAAGAAAAACTCAAAGCGTTGCCGGGACAATTGTAAAAATCTATCGGATTTTTTTATGTAGATAATTGAAATTTGGATAGGACAACCGCGTCTTCCGGTGCGCGGTGGCGACCGCGCACCGGAAGACGTAAAGTTGGAAGGCCTCCCACAAGGTGGACCGATGACCTTGTAAGGGCCGCAGGAGTCCGCTGGATGCGGGAAGCACAGAACCGGTCGAAGTAGCGGAGCTTGGGGGAGGCCTATGTCCAGCAGTGGACGTCTTTCGGCTGAAATGATGATGATGATGGATAGGACAACATCTATCGGGTCAGCTAGTCCTACTATCCTACTATTCCTTCTAATGTTATAAATGTGAAAGTTTGTATGTTTGGATGTCTGTTACTCAATCACGCAAAAATGGATGAATGGATTTGGACGAAATTTGGTTAACATATATTTTATAACCTGGAATAACACATGGGATAGTTTTTATACCGGCATATCTTTTCTCCACGCGAGCAAAGCCGCTGACAAAAGCTAATAATTGATAAAAAACAAAAAGACATCGATAAAGTATGGCCTAGCACAGGCAGAAGTTAATAAAATTTGAAAATTACTGATAATATTTTAAATCCCACCACAGCTACTTGGCAAAACTGAGCAGGAAATATTTATTTTTAAAAGATTACTATTTTGATTCAAGTATATAGGGAGATCTTTATGTTGCCAGTTTTGGAAATAGTTAGTTTACTATTGGGACATGCTTATTGTAAGAATTCATATTGTTTGACGAGAGTTTTTAAAATATTAAATATGTATTTAAAGTGTATTGAATCATAACTAGACTATAATAAACATGTTGCTTGATAATAGATTCACGTATAAATTTAATTTTTAAAGAAATTAATGTGTGCAGTCTCAAAAGTATGTAATGGCAGCACCTACTTTATCTTTCATACTCAATGTCAAAGCCTGTCATTGTCATGCATTTGTCAGATATCATTTATGGTTTTCACAGAGCTTTAACTAGCATAGAGGAGGCATTAAAAATTAAACAAAGCAAAGCAATATTTTTGATTTGGATTCACAAAACCCTAATGTAAACTATGGCATACTTTTTTCTACAGTATGCCAGGAATTCAATAAAGCATGTCCTGTAAAAAAAGTTACAATCACTACTAGACCAAAATTTTGTAAATGGGCCATAGCTGGCATTAAAAAAAGCAGAGATATCTCATATAATTTGTATGATCTGGTATTTTCCTATTTATCAAACAGGCAGCAAAAAGTAAACGTTAACGGGGCGACATCCTCGGGGTCTCTAGTAAAGATGGGCGTGCCTCAAGGTTCAATTCTTGGCCCTTTTTTATTTCTAGTTTATATTAATGACCTTCCCTATCTGATGGCTAACTTCTCGGATATAATTTATTCGCTGATGACACTTCTCTTATTTTTAAAATAGATAGAAAAGATACGGATGTCTTACATGTCAACGAAAGCCTAGCTGTTCTATCGAAATGGTTTGCTGCTAATAATCTTTTACTCAATGCGAACAAACCTAAATGTCTTAAGTTCTCGTTACCAAATGTACCCCAAGTAGGTCTAAATTTAAAACTTGATGGCAAGAAACTAGATGCTATTTCGGAAACTGTATTTTTGGGAATTACTTTAGATTCAAAATTGCAATGGGGTGCCCACATCAGAGCTCTTTCAAGCAGATTAAGCTCAGCTGCTTACGCAGTAAGAAAAATAAGGCAGTTGACTGATGTAGCCACAGCTAGGTTAGTATACTTTGCTTATTTTCACAGTATCATGTCTTATGGCGTTCTGCTGTGGGGAACGGCAGCGGACGTAGATTCTATTTTTATTTTACAAAAGAGGGCAATCCGCGCATTCTGTAAAATGGGGCCTCGCAAGTCTCTTAGAAACAAATTCAACGAAATTGATATACTAACTCTGCCTTCTCTTTAAATCCTAGAAAATATCTTGTATGTTGTTCGCAAAAACTTATGTCTTTAAAAAAAAAGATGCGAAAATCGCATCTAAAGATGAAATTGTGATTCCTAAATTTAGATTAACTAAAACTAGCAAGTCATTTCTAATAAACAGTATCCGCTTCTATCACAAGTTGCCAAAGTCGGTTACAGAACTTAGCGATGGAAAGTTTAAAACTCACATCAAACGTGTCCTTATCAAAAAAGCATATTATAAGATAAAAGACTACGTTGAAGACAGGGAAGTTTGGCATTAATTCCTTTTGCACATGTAAGCCACATGTATGCCCTGGTACCTCATTAACAGCAAAACTGTGTGAAAGTCTATTAACTGCTCCCAAATTACAAGGTAATTTTTTTTTTTTTTTTACAATGTCTGACATATTTTCGTCATTATTTGACATTATACATCAATTTTTATTTTAACTATTTATTATTAGTGATTGTCATGGGAATTATGTCACTTGGTTCATATAGGTTCATTTTATATAGGTACATTCTTTTACATATTGTGAATGAGAGAACGTTGTAGGCCTTACAGACGACGATTTTCTATTCTGTATTTTCATTTCTCTAAGTACCTGGTACTTATTGACAGGCCTGCACTGTCCTCCCATACCTATTATCACTGTAATTTGAAAACATTGTAAAAGCCAATTATTTTTAAAAGCGTAACCGTGGAGTTTCTTGCCGGCTCTTCTCCATAGGAAACGACAAATTAAATTAAATTAAATTAAATTAAATAATCATTTATTTCAGGAATTTATCCCATATAAATTACAATACACATTAACAAATAAATAATAAATCAAATTTAATACAAAATAATAAATTAAAATTAAAATTAATAAAATAAAAAAATAAAAAATTCAAGTTAATAAAAAATAATAAATTAAAGTTAATAAAAAATAAAGTTACATCACATTCACAATTATGGTCTAAGGTTAAAATTAATTCGATCAAAACAATAATCACTTAATAAATGGTGACGAACTGGCATGCAGGTGCATCCACCTCTCCAGCAACACCGAGTCCCACCGCTCGGACAATACGCTCAGGATACTGTTAGTGCTGCGTTGGAAGCGACTTAGTAGCGAGGCACTCCGCTTCCTAATAATAGCAAAAAAGTCATCGGTTTGCGCCTGCGCGAACATCGTAGAAGCGCTGCAAAATCGCGGCAGCCCTAGCAGCACCCTAAACGCATTGTTGTACTGTACGCGCAAGGTGCTGTACGCTCGCTGCACATAGTTGGCCCATAGGCTGCACGTATAAAAAGACTGACAATAAGCTTTAAATAATGTCACCTTTACTTGTTCAGTACAGCGTGAAAACCTACGTGCCAACATGTTACAGCGAACCGACAGCGCCCTACGCTCCCGCTCGATGTCCTCATTGTCAGACAAGTTATCTGTGACCCAGTGGCCCAGGTACTTAAAATGGTAAACCCTATTCAGACTAGCACCGCAAAGAGTGATCGGAGGTGTAAAAGAGACACATTTGGTACCAGCTTTGAAAATCATGTACTCACTCTTCTTAGGGTTGTACCTGAGCCCATGAGCCCCAGCATATGTCTCACACATGCGCAGGAGTTTCCGCAACCCCCCAACCGGAAACAAAAACAAACAAATTGGAACCGTGCACCTAGCTTCTGACGTTTCATAAGTGCCCATGCAGGCTTATGTGAAATAAAATATTTTGATTTTGATTTTGCAATACGAAATATCCTATGTGTTAGAAAGAGAAAAAGAGTACGTCTAGTGGTTATACAGTTGCAGGTTGAATTGGGGTAACTGACAAAACACACAAAATGAGTTGAGTATACAGTTTTTTTTAGTTTTTCCTGCTCTTTCGAATGTTTTTTTTTTTTGGGTTGGGAAATCATCAAGTAACTTCTCCCACTCTGGGTGGAGCAGGAGGGCGTGTCAGACTTTTACTGACTAAAACTTATCCGTGTTCCCTCAGTTGCCTGTGTGCCAGGGGCCGCGGTATCTCTTTCGAACAACCCGCACCCCTGGCAGGCATCGGCTCTTGCGGACCCCACCAGTTGGTGCTGACATCTCTTTGAGGCGCGCGTGGAACACAACGCTCCGTCGACCCGGGCATGGTCCTTACCGGACAGCGAGCTACCCATTACTCGCCGTCCGCAAGCCCGCGCCTATCGTGGCCGGGAATCAGCCTGGGATTCCCGAAGCCCAGGGCGTCTCCCGCGGCGACTACGGCCGTGGGGGCGCATATACTGCCTCTCCCTCAAGTGCACCGCCTCCCTCTTCGCGAGCATTACTGCTTCGCAGAAGGAGGTGACTGCTAACCATGCACTCTCGCTCCGTACCAAGGCCAGTCTCAAGCCAAGACGCCAAGACGGAAGTCTCACACTTGCCCCGGAGATCACGGGAACAAGAGCGACCACAGTTCTAACCTAACCTAACCTATTTCACCCAGTTCACTATGATGAATCATACAATCTGCCTCTGAATAGATAATAGACAGTGGCGAAAACATTTCTGCGTCAGATTTTAGTTTTGATTCGTCATTTTGAACTGGATGAAATAGGTTAGGTTAGGTTAGAACTGTGAGCGAGAGCTACTTCTCAAAATAAAATAGATTTGTACTTCATAATTACTTCAAATATCTACCCGACTAATAGCAATGCGTTGGTAGAGTGTGACAATTTTAAATCTACCTACATTTATAAATAATAATCGATAAATCAATAATATAATTTGCAATCTACCTACATTTTTCCACTCATACCCCTGCCTACCCATATCAAAATTAGCGAGTAGGTATTTTTAACGTAAATATAATGATCTTAAGTATTTCAAATGCTAACATTTTGAACTTAGGTATAATGACTATCGACATTTTTAATCATTCGATATTTTTATTACTCGGCATTTCAATCTTAGACATTTTTAGCTTAGGTATAACAATTTTCGATATTTCGATACAGTCGATATTTATATTTTCGATGTTTTGAACATTGTCATTTTAAGCTTAGGTATTTTAATTTTGGACGTTCAAATATGTACCCCGTTATCCATCTCCTTTTCAGTATTTACGATTGCACTATTTATAGCAATACTTAATTTATGGCTTAGTTTCAAGTTATCCATGAATCTATACATCTGCGCCACAAAATGATTGAGACATTACATGCCAGAGAACACCGCAAAACAAAAAGAGATGCTCGTGAAAGTAACAACCCCGCCAGTAAGGGAAAAATATGATATTGCTTTTAAATATGAAATATTACGCCCAAAGTGTTCTTGTATTATGAAGAAAAAGGGTTGGGGACGTGACGGCTATGCCGCGGAGGCCCAGTCACTATGTGTCTCTATTGTACAAACAATGAATTGATATTGCCCACATCGTTATTTTATTGTGCCCACTTGGCACTCTTATCTTTTATGACCGTCTGTATTAAAATAAATGGTTTAATTTCATATTTTGGGAATGGATATAGCGGAGACTTTTGTTAATTAATAACTACACTACAAAACCTGACCACCAGTCTTACCAAGGGGTATCGTGTCACCTAGTAACTCAAAATCAAAAATCAAAAGTCATTTATTCAAACTAGGCTGAGAGTCAACTCTTTTTGAACGTCAAAATAAAATTACATAAGACAGTCCCCCCAAAACGCCCGCCCTTCACCACTTCCTAGTGCTTTAGCTGGGAAGAAGAAGTTGCGGAACAAACTCCCCAGCAGCACAGCTGTCTGTTAAGTTAGAAGAACTTGATTCTATACAATAATAGGTAATAAAAATTACGAAACACAAAAAAAAAAAAACATAAAATTTGCCATATGTCGGCTAGCACGCACCAATATACCATCAAAAATTGAAAACTAAAAATAATAGAAAATTTAAATAAAACGTACACAGAACTTCCAATCTAAATAAAAGCCTCTAGGCATAAAGGGCATGCCCGCTTACATTATGCAATTCTGCATTATGCAAATATAGCTATAACTTAAAGTAACAAAAGTTAAACTAGGACCTCTGGACTAAAATTAATAAAAACTTAATACAATTAACAATAACAAAACTTGGTTATGGAGTTGTCAGATAGGTAGTCGTTTCATGTAAAATACTGGTATTCAGCTTCAACCGGTTAGACTGGAAGCCAACCCCAGCATGGTTGGGAAAAGCTAGCAGATTGATTACATAACTACACTACATACTACAGTAACCATTTGCCAAGAGCACTGATGACATTCAGCAGTGGACGTTTCCTAATATGATACCTAGTGATGAATGTAATGGCTGATAGCTACAATACTGAAATCTATATGTTTGTAATAAAATAGTAAGGAAGTTAAAACTATACATTGAATATTTCTGAAAAAAAAAATTGCTGCGAGGTGTGGGAACGATTCTGACGCCGAAAATATAGTATTTAGAATGTTTTTCCGTTTGTCAGGATGTATATTCCGAATAGGTGCAAAATTTCTTAATAGGTTCTGTGAACATTTTGCACAAATATTCCTCACCGGTCTGGTCATTGCATGGGATATATATATCTTATCACGCTATCGGCTATGAGAGATTAGCAATTTTGCATTACGTTCGAGGTTTAAATAGAGGAGATAATTTATAAAATATAGCAGATAACTACGGATTTAATCTCTGAAATGAATATCATCAATTCATCACGCTATACTTACAAGGAGCTCAGCAGTCAACCTGAACGGCTACTTTAGTCAAATTTTCAACGACGTAAAATATCTAACGGTTCCACGTTCACCCTGTAGGTAAGCCACGGCTCTTGAGTATGATACCCAACAGACTGATGTAACTTTTTTTTATTGTTTTTTTTTTTCAATTTTTGACTGCTGAGACCAAATCAACAAACTTATCCACAAATTGTTAATAAAGGCTGTTATTTTAGTATTTTGTGGTGCCCTACGACTTTCACGCGATCGAATTCGCGGGCAGTAGCCTAGTACTGAAATAAAGTGCCATTTATTACCAAGGATAAAGGTTTCTAAATAAGAAGATATATTATGTCCCTACATTAGCTTCTGGAATCATCACACAAAAGTCTTATTCAATACCCAAAACTTTCAAGCAAACAACTTGTAAACTACTTCAAACTAATGAAAATTTTACAGCAAAGCCATTAACTAGACTCTGCTATTAGTTTAAATGTCGAATGACCACTTCATTACTAAATAAAGTGGTAATTCGACATTTAAACTTAAAAAATATAGTCGTCCTCATATATTTACTTGATACTGCCACAACACACATAGAAAATTAAATTAGCAGTGTGGTAGAAACATGGATATTCTTGCTCGAATTAACTCTGTGCGACTTCATATACAAATAGCTTTCTGCAGTATCTTCAATCCGAATGTATAGATTTCCTGAAGTCGTTAGTCACTCAAAATAAAAAGAATGAATGCTTACTTTTTTTTTAAACGCCTTTTCTAATATAATGCTTAAAGTCTCTGACGACACGACAGTTATTTTGGTCTGTAAATAGAGTGAAGTTTAGCGAAGACGGTGGCGCAGACTTGCAGTGTTGACGCAACTGTGAATATCTTCTGAGTAAATGATGAAGGAGGCAAAACCATAGCGGCTTCTGTCTAAGTAAGAAGGGCATTAGCATAATCAGCCTATAATATTCCCACTTCTGGGACACAGGCCACCTATATGTGAGAGGGAGTGGGCCATAATCAATAAAGGGCATTAAATAGATAATCATCCTACTTCATCCAACCATTACTCAAAACTAAGAAACATAAGCACAAACCCAGATCGACAACGCAACACGGCCTTCTAACCACACTTACATTACATTTACGTTCATTCTCACGAGAAATTGTATTTAATAAAATATGTATTTTACGAGAACCATACGTTCGCGTATCCCTACGCGAGATAAGGCGGGCAACGGAGCGCGAAATTTTACAAGTGTCGGACCCGGCCGAGCCAAGCCTTCATACCCTCCCGTGCATTATACGGGATGGGGCACACTTAGATAATTTTAGCACCAAACGTACGCCTGTAAAATCAGAACTGGATATTTATCTCAATCTTTTGTTTGGTAACGAAGTAAAATATCTTTTTTAGATATACGTAGCTTGGGAACTTTGGTTGCACAGAAATATCTCTCCCTACGTACTTGGAGAATACAGTTGTGACGTTAAGTTTAGGATTAACCTGCTGCTTTTAACCTCACCACCAGTTATGTACAGTTAAATAGAATACAAGTGCCTCAAGCTGAACATGTGAAATACCTTGGTTTATACCTCATCTTACTAGGAAAAAAGACATTTCACGAAACGGAAGAAACTTGAACCGACAGTAAGAAAGTTCTATCGGATAATTGGTCAAAAGTCACAAATACATCTGTAAAATAAAACCCTCTTATACAAAGCTATAATCTTGCATTCATGTGTTATATCTTTTAAGTTTTTTATATATTTTTTAGCACTATATGTTGGATTGCCCAAATAAATTTAAAACTTTTCGATTCCGGAAGTTGTTTTGGTTGTGATTCATTAAATCATAAATCCTTGTTTTTCTTAAGGCAGCCCCAGAAAAGTCCGGTTAATCAGTCTTCTGAGCCGAGCCGTCGGACCGAGCAGACCTCCAGTTAAGTACCTTTCTTGTTCTTTAAATGTTTATGAATTTTGAATATGAATATTATTAACTGTGAATATTATGAACTATGAATAAACTATTATAGTTATGTTGTTTTCTCCCTAAAATGTTATGTTGTCCATAATAATGTTGTTTGGAGTAACTAAACAATATTGAGTAATGATGAAATTGAATAATAATGTTTAAATATTTTTTTGTTACCGTTTTTTACGTGTTATTTAATTGTGACACTATAGTTTACCTTCCTGAATGATAAAGGTTTAGTTTTGATTATGAAACTTAATATTTGATTGACATGTGTGAAATTAAAATAAATACTTCTCATATATTTGCTTGAATTTTATTTTAATAATTATCACCCCTTTACTACCCTAACACATGCATTCAGCTATGGCGAACAGCATTAAACTATAATATAGAGATCAGATAGCGTTTCCAAAATAAGCCTCTAAGAAAAATTACAAACGCCCCATGGTTTGTACTAAAGGAAGCTCTGCACCATGATCTGATAATACCAACAGTCAAAGAGGAAATAAAAAGCTATATCAAAGTCATACGACGAAAAAAAAGATAGAATACGCAGGGTAAAACACAAAATTCTGAAAAACTTAGTTGCATGCTCTTTAAGTACTAGGATAGGTCATAGGACGCATAACAAGCAAGACATCCAACACGTTAGAAAAATGTCTAAATGTCTTATTACAGAGTGACAGTGAGTAGTGTAAATAAAAGGAGACACAAAAAAAATATTGAATGTTTTTAATTGAATATTTTATAATTCTACTAGCATTTATAACCAAGAATTTTACATAGAAATTGTGCTTATTAACATCACCATCCATGTTTCTGAAATTCTAATAACCCAGTCATCAACTTCCTAGGATGGTTTCTTGTGGATCTATTTTTTGAGAGCCTTCATGTTTTCATTTCTACCTACCTAAAAACTATCGCAATCCCTTCAACATCATCGTAAACAAATTAACTATGAAGCTATATAATTTACGAAAACGATAAATTCTAGTTACATCTTTCAACGTCAGTCGATAAGTTGGCTTCCGCAGTAAATTCGGCGTCGTCGCCGCGACCGGGCCAACAGGGCCGACCGCGCGGCAAGGAGTAACTTTAATTGACACTGGAACCGCAGCCGACTAGACTCGCTACACTTTGACTATCGACTAATGTTTCAGCTTGCGAGCTAATTATGATGACATGGCTCTTGTTCCGTAAAGATTGGAGTTTATTAAGTTGGTGCCTCTGTTTTGGATGGATTTTAAATTTTGCCGAGCAAGAAATTTTAGTTGTCGTAGCGTTATAGTTGGTTCTTCTTCCCAGAGTATCGATGACAAATACTGACTAAATATTATTTGTGTCTTCTTATTTGCTACACTGATATTTGTTTTTCTATTCTTAGTTACTAGTTTGAATGCTAATTTCCAATATTCCGATGGTTTTGTAAATTTTTCGTTTATTTTTCTTTTAATGACTGCAAGTAAAAAAAGCTAACAAGCGTCCAAAACATGTTTAATAGCCTCAGTATAATGCCAATAATGTTCCCACTGCTGTGACACAGGCACACAGGCCTCCTCTCGGTGAGAGGAAGTGGGCCTTGATCCTGGTGGATTACAGCCCACCACCACCACTTGGCCCAACGATTGGTTGGTAGATGTCACATGTCTTCGAATTTTTGGCTCTAAGACATGCCGGTTTCCTCACGATGTTTTCCTTCACTGTATAAAGCACAGTAGTGATGAAATAAAAAAGTTGCGTGGCACTTAATTGGCCTATCTTATTTCAACACAGAGAACACCTGAGGAATCTTGAACCGCAACGGTGGTATTTGTTGTGTTTTTCAAATAAACACACATCCGCGACGTCATAGATTCTTCAAAACATTTCAATTGGCTCCGTATCAACATAAAAGGGAAAAATAAAACAGCACATTACAAGCCCGCTACGCTCCCAGTATTTCTATCAACATTAGCGATATATTTGTATCGTTAGCTCCGCGAACTCCAAACCCTCCAACCATTAAGGCTTCTATTTTAACGCCACTTGTTTTCCCAACTGCCACGAGCCACTTTAACAAACAGTATTTATTTTTTGCTTCCCATCGGTTGGTTGTTTCAAGAAAAAATCGTTAGCTCCCCTTCCTACTGGGACTGAATTTCGATTAGAAAAAGACAAAGAGCCGATTGTAGAGCTATTGAAAATGGGGAATCAATTAAAGCGAGCCATAGATTCTCGATTGGCGATAACGTCTGTCAGTGAGTGAGAACGCCGATAAGATTGTCTGCGCGACCCGCCCGCGCACTTTTAATTATTTCAAACGTTTATCGCTATCACGTGTCGGCGTATAATGGCCGCTGCCGCTGCAGCCACTTCTGTGTCCCACACTTTTTGGTTCGGTTTTAAATAGAACTGACACGATCTCAATAAAGCTGCTCGGTCATCTGTAAGCTTAATAATGTTCTAGACCTATTTGGGGATCTAAATGGTAGTAGTAGAAAAAAATCTCCATATCATTTTATACTAATTTATTTTAATCGGTATTTATTTACATTTTCAAAATCACACAATCTGTACAATAAAGGTATGGATTTAACCTGGTGATATATCTCTTATTTTTAATAAAAGATATATAATTTATACATTAACATAATTATATCTATATTATGATAGGTCGAATTAACAAATAATATTCAGATACGAAGACATAATACGTTTAAAATTTTCATTATTTATTTACTGTGCATTAATTTTTATATTTACAATTTGACAAGCGTGAGTAGCAAGCCTGGTTACACTAGTATTTAGACAAATAATATTTATAACGTTGACCGTAAAATTGATAATAATCAGACAACAAAATTGGAAGATATAGACTACGTTAAAGGTAAAAGAATGATATTATAGTGTAAATAACTCTGGAGATGCTTATCTTTGGCACAATTTTATGAGGATTATCCTACGCGAAGCACTGAATCACAAATACTCGTATTGCGCTAGACTAGTCGCCTGCGGAAGGACAATGCACGTATAATACGTAATGTATAATCTAAAATGGAAATGGGAGCAGGAAGTACCGAGTAGGTTAACGAAATGCATGAATAATTATAGGGAACTATTGTGAAGATTCGTGTGTACTGATGGAGTAAATAATAGTATTTTATTGAATGAGAAACGTTTCTGAAAACCGATTTTTGTATTCTCTGTACCGAAATAACATCAGCATTGGGAATTCAGTTGTTTGAACCGTTTTTGTAATCTACGTTTTAATGAGCAAATAGGACAAACCAGTTCTGTATTCTTGAAATATTGGGAAAAGACACATCACATACACTTTGTAGCCATTTTGTTACTGTATTATTTTACTAATTCCAAAATAACTTGGAACCTTAATCCTACATTTTATATCGGAATTTGAACTGAATATCGCTCGTACAATAACTATTATAACATTTTCACTCTCAAACATTCGTCACTCGGGATATGACATCACAATTTAGGGATGATATGTTTCAATTTTACATATAATTTAAGTTAAAAATAAACACCAATCACATTTATAGGAAGACGAATCTAACCTGTGTAAGAAGAACTTAATGTTTTGGTCACAATTTCTATTGGAATAGGCATCAAATAGATCAAAGGGAGATACGTAAACATGTAAATAAAGGTAGTTTACACAATGAGGTCCACTTGCACTAGAACAATGATTGCCAGGAATGATTGCCGCCAACAGTGGATCCGTTTTGATCCTGAAACAAATGAAAATTTTGTTTAAATCTTTCACTGTAGGTAATCAAAATTTTACCGCCGTATTACTTTACGGCCTGAAAAAGTCTCACCACAATATTGTTATATGGCCACCGATCTGTTTAAAATGAATGTGGATTTTACATCAGCAGGCTTAGCACGAGAACCGTAGACAAGCATTTTGTCGTCGGAAGAGTAGACTGTAGTCTGTCTCCGAAACGCATACTCATATCCATATGAAATTTAAATGGGACCATTTCGGAATAATCCCCTTTCGAACAAAAAACAAAAATATTGCAAATCCATATGTGTGTCCAATACATGACGGAGTTATGCCCGAACATACATAAAAAAATATATAAATAAACATGTCAAATTGATAACCTCCTTCTTTTTGAAGTCGCTTACAAAGAAGAAACAAAGGTTGGAAAAAGAATTAAAAACCAGATACAAATTACTTCCATTTGAATAATCCAACAATTTAAAACCAATAAAGTAAATGTTTTCCTGTACTTTATGATACTTATACACAATTCAGTGGCGACTAACAAAAAACAGTGGTGTGTTCACAGGAGTGTTCACAGGTAGGCGATAGAACGCTTCCTTCGTTCTAAATATATTCGCTGGTGAGAGCATTGTCGCTATTTTTGTTTGCCGCGATAAGTGCGTTTCAACAGCTTACGGTCTACTTTCCAAGCTTCGCCACAATAGGATTTGTTTTGTTTCAATTTGGGCGTAATTTATTTAACATTGATATCACATTGATAAGAGGAGCTTTCATCTTTTGTAACTTCTCAATTTTGATGTTATGTGACTTGAATGACTTTCCTTTGTATATTGTCCAAATGAGATTGGTTCTGGAAAAGACGAATGATGTCATCAGTGGTGCACACCCCAAGAATATTTACACTTCCTTCATGGAACATGAAGCTTCGGCCGGCTATAATAAATCAATCGGCAATATTCTCACACAACAAAGCGAACAGTAGGTAAAATAAACGCAAATTCAAGATAAAGATATTCAAGTTTCATATCCCCAATATTTATTCAAACGTTAGGCGTCTCTATTTGATATCATATTATTCGGCTGTTCAAACACTTTTTCGTTGAGGGCGAGAGCTGCAAGAATTGATTGTACGCGGTCTGCACTGAATATTTATGAGGGTTAAGTGTGTATGCGAACTCGTTGAATGTTTAATCTCTATTTGGGTGTACGGGAAAGCGACCCGGGTGGATCTCAACCGCAGTAGTCAAGACTGCGATAGGGTAGGGACACCGACTGCGGACGCCGGGTTATAAATACCTACGTACATACCAACATACTGCGCACTTATTTATCACATGCTTGTTTGTGTTAACCACAACGCCTGCCTGGTACTACAATTGTTACAATAATAATGTATTCTGAAGTGTTCCTGGTTGAGCGTAAACCGTAGGGTGGTGAAACTATGTCTTTGTGATAGTCCCGAAACTTTTTCTTCGGTTAAGAAAATCGACGAGCTATCAGTAACATTCACAATAATGTGTAGTTCTGTATAATACAAATCTTAAACTAGATAAACTAAAGCCTAAAACAGGAAGGTGAAAAGTTTTTGTCAAAAAAAAAAACAAATGACTTCCAAAAAAACGCTCATAATCTGCTCAGCCTTTTGCCAACTAAGTTGGAGTTGGCTTCCAACTGTCGTCCAACTGGATGAAGCGGATTTCTAGAATGTTTTGTACGAAGCGACTTCATAATAATTATCTGACCGCCACAACCCAGATACTAGGCAATACGGTATCGTATTGCCCAGTATCAATACGATACCCCTTGGTAAGACTCAATGATAGACTTTCGAGCTTCTGACTACCCGTAATGGCTGTCAAAGATCTACAAATAATAGCTAGCTTATCGTACTTTCCGAAGCAAGGCGGTGTCGTGGTATGTAAAGATGGTCACCCATCGACGGACCAACCGCGGCAAGAATAGCTTAACCTGATCGATCGAGTCGTGTTATTTTTTTTTTGTTTTTTAATTTTCACTTTTTAGTTGTTACGATAGCAAAAAAACATTCGATCTCTATGAGTGAAATCATATTTAAAGGTTTCCCTCGTTTTCTCCGGGATCCCAACATCAGATCCTGACTTGATGACAATGGGACCACCTGGACAGCCTTTATTACCCTTTTAAATAAAAAATAAATTTTGAAAACGATCCAGCCGTCTTTGAGTAATTGAGGAACATACATATAAAAAAAGATTCCGACAAACGGAGAACCTCCTCCTTTCAGTTGGTTAAAAAAGGGCGAAATTGCTGACAGCATAATGTAGACCAGAATTCAATTCGAAGCTAAAACGACAAAACCATCCAATAGCTGTAGCTATAAACAAATAAAGACGTATGCGCTCACAGACAGTAATGCGACTGAATCCAGAATTCTTCCTGGAAAGATAAAAGCTCGAAATGCTAAGAGCATTTGGAGTCATTCAAACAATAGCGACGCGACGTTCAGGGCTCGTAACGTATTCCTCAACCCATCCTGCCAACTCCGGCCACATTTATTTTTTACCATGACACGGAAAGAGACGTTTTTAATAATGCAGTATATTCTAAGAAAGAATACAAAGAGGTAAGTAAAGCCTCCTGTGGCTCGGCTCGCTTTGTACACGCTATTATATTAAAGGCTTTATGTATTAAGTTGCGGTTGTTTGATGGTTTGATAGTAGATACTATTAGGCGAGAGTGGAACTGTTACAAGTATAAAGGGTGTCCCAGTAAGATGTTCTTAATATGTACAGAGAAAGTAATGACATTTACACATGACACAAAATATAGTTTTCACTTCTAATGCTCTAAAAGTACGCCAATATAGCCCTACGAAACGGGACTAAAGTGGCCACTTTAGTCTCTAGGGAGTAACAAGTAATTCGTTTTTTTAATTTCCTTCATGTGACATAGACAAACTCAAACAGCTAGTAATTATACTATTATCTGTGGAGTGTGGACCATCTTCATTGCGAAAATGTTGAGAGTTTTAGTTCCATGGGTTTTCAAATAATTCGAATTGTACATTTAGCTTCAAGTAAAAAAATCTTTTGTGATTTTTTTTGTATTAAGTAATATTTATTAATTATTTTTGTACTAAATTGACTATTTTTCTCGCACTCAAAGTGAAAAGTACAGTTTGCACCTCGAGACTAAACGCCAACTTAATATACCCTCGGTTTCATTGACTCCCTCGCACGCTCGGGAGTCAAACCACCTCTGGTATATTATGGCTTCGTTTAGTTCCTCGATATAAAATATACTATTCAATGCCCACCGTTCCTTTGTTGGCAAAAATGCACTCTTTTGAGGAAGTATTGTAGCACCTTCCTTTTTATAGATTTGGCAATTTATTTTTGAGTTCCTCAGTTGTCTCTGGGTAATTTCAAAGGCCATAAAGAAAATAATCCAAAGAAGTTAAGTCATCGTGTCATCTCTCGTTTTGGAGTAAATAGAACATTTCATTAATCAGCTTTAAGTTTTTTTAAATTCAAGTTCCTACTGAGACACCTTTTAGAAAGCAAATAATATGGATAGGTAACACACGACAAACACAGCTTAAACTTATAATAATAACCGATGAATAGCTAATAATATAATGAAGCCGATAAAACAAAGAAAAAACTTATTCGATGAAATACAAGTTTTCCTAACACACAATTTTTTAATTATGAATACAAATCCTTAAAAAAGTTCATGTCGTGTGCATATAGACAGCTTAGCAATATGGCTCAACCAGATATAGAAGAACGAATATGTCATTTGAAGCGCCAGTTATAATTACCAAGCTCAAAGTTAATGCAATGTTACGAACTTTATAAACATGACTTAGTGATGGGAAAGCCAAACACGAAAGCCAAACGGCATCTATCTGAAATCTGTGAAGTAATATGATTTTCCTTTTCCGAGTTTGCGATAAAATAAACATAACAACGTACGATGATGCGTAAAATGGTGCGTTCAGTGCGTATGGTGCGACATAAGTTGCGGAGCCAACAATGCGTAAAGTTAGGGTTTAATCGTTAGCGGGCCGAGAGGTTAATAAACTGGGTTGATGTGTCGCTACGGGGCTCACTATGGGGACTCTTTCTTTCAATATCTTAACGTCGCGTAAGATTACGATGTAAGGGTGAGTTTTCGCGTGACATGGGAGTGAAGACAAGGAGTTTCTGAAAAAGAAATGGTATGAAAGTTTTTTTTTCCTTTTCAAATAAACTGCTCATCAGATAGAACATTATCATATCACTAAGCACGCATGAAAATGGAGTCGTGATCGCAGTTGGTATTATTGTAAATAATAAATTAATAGACAGCATGCTCAGTTTTGATCACGACACCTACAAAAAAGATATGCTGGTGAAGCGATGTTCCTTGACCGAATCAAGTAAAATGTAAAGCTACATACACATTTGTGATATTTCAACGGACAGTACTACTTAAAAAGCGACGACAAATGCGGATCATAAAATGTGCACCCACAAATCACAATCTCTAGAGTAATGACTATTGTTATTTATTTGTCACAGTCACGGTATCTGGTACGTTGAAATATCACAAAATGACGAGAACGTGGCAAACACAAAACAAATCATTCCCGCATACATTGCTCTCTTTCCTCTGATTACCTGAGACGTGCTGCGGGTGAGGTGGGCGGTAGACGTGGTGCGCGGCGTCGCGGTCGGGCGCGCGGTCGAGCTGTGCACGAACGACGCTCGGCCGCTCGGTGCCGGTGCCGGGCTCTGCGCGCGCGACGGACCGGCTCACGTTCACGCGTCTCACGCCTGCAACACGCCTCGGATTAACATGCAGCTACGATGACGATGAGCAAAATTAGAAAATAATAATACATAATGAATTTTAGTATAACATTGGTATTTTGTGAGTCAAATTCGTGTGCGTGTGTACGCCATGCAATACGATGTCATGAAATTCTGAGAAAACCATGAGATTACCATCAACTCCTTCTTTCGAGCATCGGTTGACGTGATCGGGTCAAGCCCGGCTGTCGCTGAAAACCAGCGCTGTAGCTGTCGCGCGTAGTGTCACGGCAATAAGCTGAGCGATGGCCGTTTTAGGTGGATGTGACATATTTTCCCCCAACTTGTTCTATTTCGTGTTTGTGTTTTATCTTTGCGTGGCACTTACCGTACTTTAATGTTGTATTTAAAAAAAAAACGTGAAATGGTCTAGGAAACTAGAAGCAAAATCAAGCTGCAATAAGTGTACCTAATGCCCAGTCCCTGTATTCAAAAGTAAGCACTTGTAATCTTCTGTGGAGTCTTAAATAACAATAAAATACTCGCATTATCCAACATAGACTAAAGGCTTCCCTTCCCATTACATAGGAATAACTAAAGCATTACATACATATGTGCCCAACTCTTCTGGGCCTACAAGCCTGATGTTGGGTTGTTATTTAATAAAATAAGGCTAAAAAATATCAGCAACATTCTGTATCAATTCTATTCGTCTATTTACTTATTCAATGAAATGTTACAGTTCATGGCGAAATTGTCGTGGATTTTTTCGGCACCGTATTTTGTCCCAGCCCTATTATGCTTTCAGTGTGTGTGCACCGAGCCTTAAGCTGCGTTGAGCCTTCCGTAGGTTGAGTATACACTCGAGTTCATGTTGTATGTTGTTTTTTGCTAAAGTTTTCATTAAATTATTAATCTTGAATAACGTTCAGCAGATTTCATGAGGTTTTATTGAAAGTAAATTCCAATTAAGTTGCTAATTTGTTGAATATGATAATTTGTAGTGATATTAATCTATTAAAATTCGGACTTTGAGGTTAAATATTATATGAGAAAGCAACATAATGGGGATTTTTGCTAAACTACCACAAAATAGGTTAATTAATAATCGTAGTAGAAATATATTTCTTTGTTGTGCTAATAGATAGGTATATAGCTATAAAATGAGTATGAATGTATTTTGTTTCATACTTCAATTACAGTATAATAAACAAATTAACGCCTACCAGCAGTATGTTGCTAATTAAAGTAATCCGCTCTCAAACGTACAGTAGATGATAGTTACCAAAGATAAAATTACACATACATGTACGTAATTACGGGCCTATCGTAAAACAAGTCATTAAAATGTTAATTAGAGCGATAGTTTACCGAGCGCCGATGAACGTATTAAAATGACCCACAATGATTAAACCTTTTGCAATTTGGCGATAATACGAGCTACGGCGCGTAGCTACGGGGCGTTATTAAACATTCATTTTTGTAATTAGACTGGTGACGTCAGCTAGCTTGTATTTTTTTATAGATTATATTATGACGATTAGATTACTGAAGTTTTTGGTTTGGTGCAGCTTATGACCCACCAAAATCATTTCGTAGGTTATCAAGACTCACACAATTCTTTCACTTTTAAAAAGTTATCAGATTTAATATACAGGAAAAGTTTTTATTCAGTGCGCAAACTTTAACCATGAATTCAGCATACCATTCTAGAGCCCCCAGCGAAAATTTTTTTCGTCAGTTTTACAAAAAAAATCAGCTGTTTCATAGAAAAGTGCAATACCTACGCGGTCAAAATGTATGGAACAGCTGTTTTTTTTTTTGTATAACCGACGAAAAATGTCTGTACTGAGGGTTCTAGAATGATTTTTGAATTCATGGTTAAAGTTTGCGCACTGGATAAAAACTTTTCCTGTAAAGCCAAGCCCTAACCCAACAATCCTTACATCTTGGTCCAAATGTAATGCATTTCCATTTCGTAGCTTTCAAACCGACACTGCTCTGGACTTAAGGTCAAAAATTAAGTAATTGCTGTTTAATTTTATGTCATGCAGTAGTTCAATACCTTAGAGGTTTGATTTTATATGCAGACCTGCATCCTCCGTTACGAGTGTTGGAAGGTGAAAGAAACACGTTTTGTTTTGTTCTCTATATGCAAATCCTATCTTGCAAACCTAATGTCATCTTGTTCTAAAAATTAGAGCTCTCTAGTTAATAGCGACCAACTATTAGTTTCAGTAGTCGTTAATGGAATTGTAACTATGCCTTTGAACATAGGTTGGAAAAGAAATAAAGCAATGCAGAAAAAAGGCAACTAAAACATAAGATGAGAATCTTGCTATCAGAATTTTGAGGATGAAATATAATTTCGTAACATATGCTTGAACTCTTACTCTTTATTCGTAATCATCGCCTTTGTTTGGAGAATACAGCTAAACTTGAACATACTATACTAAAACAAGGTGACAGTGTATTCTAATCTCGTACACTCTTGCTCTTGCTCGTCGTTTAGACGTAAGTTTACTAGGCACGAGTCAACACGAACTTAAATTAGTCATTAGTGCATGTTTACCGTTTTGAGCCACGCCGCAAACTTTGTAAATCATAGTTAGAAATGTTTACATGTTCAATGAATATTTACTAAGAATGTTCTTGACGGCTGAGCCCTGTTTTACGAAGTTACTAAAATCACCGAAAAAACAACCCATTTCCAAAAAAAAAAACTGAAATATACCTTAAACAAAAGTCGTTGTCTTTGGATACGTATTTTAATTCGACGTAATTAAAGTTCTTTTTCACTTGTTGTTTTTTTTTTTTTTGTAAAAACTTGTTAGTTTTTCACATTTTACATAGTTATGGTACCTAACCCTCACCAAATGGGGTCGTGCGGTCCATGGCCCTTTATGGGGCACGAGTGTTGGCGCCTTCTTTGAGGCCAGCTCGCCAGCTGAACGCGTTCCATAGGGTCATGGCCAATCGGCTGATCCGGGGATACCGCACGATCTCCGGCGAGGCGGTGGGCCTACTTGCCGCCATGGGATCTGAAGGCAAAGGTCCTCGCGCACACATGGGAATGGCGCGAGGAGGCAAATCGCCGGGGCGTAACTCCGCTGCCACGAGAAATCGCAGCACAGCGGACAGAGCTCCGGCGGGATCTCATAGCGACATGGAGAGTGCGATTGTCGTAACCCAGTGCTGGGCACGCCACGGTTGCGGCGGTAAGTCCCCTCTTTGAGGAGTGAATTGAGAGGTGTCACGGCGTCCTCGCCTTTCTCCTGACGCAGGTCCTTACGGGACACGGTGGTTTCAGGAGGTTCCTGTTTCATATAAGGCGAGAGACAACGCCTGGTTATTTTCACTGCGTAAATCTGCCTGAGGACATGGTGAAGCATACGGTGGAGGTCTGCCCGGCTTGGGCGGAGCACCGCCGTGTCGTCGTGGAGGCAATCGGCGGCGGCGATCTCTCGCGTCCGGCCCTGATCCCTCGCGTCCGGCCCTGATCCAAGCCATGGTATGTAGCGAGAGTGCATGGGTAGCCGTCACCTCCTTCTGCGAAGTAGTTATAGAGGTATGAGGAACAGGGTGTAAAGTTCGCTCATACTCTATTCGTAAAGGGAGGATCCTCCGACCAGACGGGTGTTGTGTCTGGTGGGCAACTGCCCGACGGTTGATGTCGGGATGTTATATATATGTCAGTTTCGTGGTAAACTCTGATTGCGCAATGTAGGATTTCTGTGACGTCCAGACGCGTAGTTTGCATGTGGCATTGTAGATGGCGCCACATAACTTTTTGTATTTCAAGACATATGTTGCGAAGTATTTTTCTGTAGTGCCGCTACATCACTCCCTCCCGGAGACTGGAGGTCGATAGTGGGCTGAGTCAGTGTTACTTGCCAGAGCCAGCTGTGGTTCCAGTGGGTCGAAACCGCGTGTCGCATAGTTCGCGGTGAGTCGAAACTGTCTGCGGTGGTGCGAACCCCAGTGAGTCGGGGCCGGCGCTGCTCCGGTGCGTCGTGTTACAGAGCCGCGATGTAGCTGGCTGCTGTTGTCGACCGGAAGATCCAGCTCTCGACTGGCCGAAAAGCAGCAGTGACGTGGTCGCTTGTTGAGGCTGAGGATGCTGACCAGGAATGTGCTTCCGCTGCTTGTTGGTGGTCAGGGATATTCATTTGAAGCTGGCTGGATATCTGTCTCGATGCTTGAAAGCTTGAGGAAATGGTCTTGATGATGATAATGACGTCACGCTGAAGTGTTGCACGAAGGCTGCGTCGACGTTCTTTCTAAAGGTCACCAGTATAGGGGTATGAGGACCAGGGTGTAAAGTTCGCTCATATCCTATGGTTAAGGGAGAGATCCTCCGACCAGACAAGTGTTGTGTTTGGTGGGCAACTGCCCGACGGTTGATGTCGGGATGTTGTATATATGTCAGTTTCGTGGTAAACTCTGATTGCGCAATGTAGGATTTCTGTGACGTCCAGACGCGTAGTTCGCATGTGGCATTGTAGATGACGCCACATCACGTTTTGTGTTTCAAGATATTTGTTGCGAAGTATGCTCGCGAAGAGTGAGGCGGCGCACATGAGGGAGAGGCAGTATATGCGCCCTCACGGCCCTAGTCACCGCAGGAGACGCACTGGGCTTCGGGAATCCCAGGCTGATTCCCGGCCACCGTAGGCACGGGCTTGCGGACGGCGAGTTGTGGGTAGGTCGCTCTCCGATAAGGACCAATCCCAGGTCGACGGAGCGTGTTGCTACACGCGCGCCTCAAAGAGATTGCAGCACCAACTGGTGGGGTCCACAAGGGCCGATGCCTGCCAGGAATTCGAAAGACATACCGTGGCCCGTGGCACACAGGCAACTGAAGGAACACGGGTGGGTTTTAGTCAGTAAAAGTCTAACACGCCCTCCTACTCCACTCAGAGCGGGAGAAGTTATTTGATGATTTCCCACTCCCAAAAAAAAAACCCGACACCAATTCGTATACCACAACTTGCTATGTAAAGTACAGTGACAAAAAAGTGGATTAAAAACGTATTATCGAAGCTAGTGCAAAAACTATCCAAGCAAAGTTAATAAAATCTGTATAGGACCGCTCCGTATACCCTCTTCATTAAAAAATAATTTTCGAAATCGTTCCACAATTGCCGGAAATGTCACGGAACATAAATTCTAAAAAAAACCTCCTCCTTTTTGAAGTTGATTAAAAAGGTCGGATATGAGTGGCATTGGCTGGTGACAGTTACTCTAGCAAAGCGTCGCATCGATGCGGATGTCTTCTGATGACGTCAAATCAAATCAAACGACGAAGAGCATGACGAACTAATATATTCTGGCACAATCCTGATAATGTAGAAGCTGCTGAATCACTAATACGATGACCATTTCTGTTGAAGGCTATCCCGCCACGTTTTATTTTTTAGCAAGCCTACGTTGTCCCACTCCTGGGCAAAGGCCTCCTTCCACTTCTCCCATCTTTCGCGCGTCCTCCTTCCAGTTTAGACGGAACCTATCGAGTTCGTCCCGCCATCTCCTACGTGGTCTGCCGCGACCCCGCCTCACTGTCTCAGAGAACTTTATACTTATTAATATTGACCTACTTGTATAAATATTGAGCTATTAAGAGGCAAATAATGTTACACCTTTAGTTTACTTGAGACCAACAAATATTCAATACGATTCTAAATTGTGATTTTCTACGCAAATGTCTAATCCAGATTTTGCTATTTGAAGAAACAACCACTCGACTAACGTAGTCAAATAAATGTCTAGACGATTATTTATTAGGTACCAACCTCATTATGTATAATATTTGGAACCGTAGTCACAAATGTTAAGTATAAAATTAATAGTTATAAATTATTAAAAGCTTCTTTGTTTTATCCTGTATAAAACAATGAATCTGCTCTGTTAATCTAAACTTAGGGTCAACGACGCGCAACCTGTTATCATGAATTCAGTACCTACATGATTCTGGACACCCTGCGTTCAAATTTTTCGTCGATTTTTTTATATAAAATCTGATGTTTCCTACAAGAGTGCAATACTCAGACGGTCAAAATGTATGAAAGAGCAATTGTTTTTATAGCTGACGAATAATAATTCAACGCAGGGGGGCTTAACATAATGTACTGCATCCAGGATTATGCATCGATGTCCCTGCTACCCTGTATTGCTGTCGATATTTCTGTCGGTACTATTGATTATTTAAATTTTATCTGGATAGAACTTACTCTCTTTGTTGGCATTGCTTTTCATTTCTGTAGCCTTGGGTGACGTCGATGGCATCGGGATTTCTGTTGAAGAAAGAGAAGTTGTTAAACTACGAGTACTTATCAGTTATCTATTTATTTCTTGATTAGTCTACACTAAGCTACAAAGGTGGACTTAGGTATCCCCTACTAATCAACAGTTAATTTCCAAATAATATCTGAGTCCACTAAAACATTAACATTTAGTCACAAACCCAATGCAAAGTCCTTATTTATAACATCTAAATAAATCACAGTCGTAAGTCACAAAGTCGCAAATTGGCAGCAAATGTTAACACGAGGTATCTTCTCGGGGACTAGAGTAGTCCTAATTACAATGAGAATACGCGATGACGTCAGAGCTCCACTTACCGTACAGGCGAATAGAGCCCTCGGTCTCCCCGAGGGAATTCTTAGAGATGCACCTGTAGTTGCCGAAGTCGCCCGTCTGGAGGTTGCGGACTGTTAGCTTCATGTGCGCTCTGTGGACGAATCATTATGTTAGATGGTATTACGGTAATGTTGGGATAGATAGAAGTATAAAAAGTAGCAGATGTGTTAATTTTTATACAGTTAAATAATGTTTTGATTATAAATAAATCATCAGCGTCAGGTATATTTGCCTCAGCGTCAGGTATATTTGCCTGACACATGCTGAGCTGGACTCCCATTTGGTGCAACCTTGAGACGCACACCGCACCTTGTAATTTAAATGGAATGATGTAATAGTGTCACTATATTTCAAGCACCTAAGTATGTTTTTCTTTTTGTAGATGTAATGGGCACCTTGTTTTTTATTTCAATTTGTGTTATTTGTCATCATTTAATTGTATTTTTTTGTGTAGTGTTATGTCTTTTGTGTGCACTAAATAAAAGTTTTATCTATCTATCTATCTATCTATTTAATTCTGGCAACAAAGACCCATAATAAAAATACCTTATAGACTAACATTTTTTTTTAAACCACATATTAGTAGCACTTGCACTAGCTTTCCTTTGTGCTGTCCTGTGGAACCGAAAACGAATGTCGCTATTGTGATTTTATTTCATAATGTTTATTATAAAGGCAAATTCTACCAAACTTTTACACCTAGAATTAAAGAGTGAGAATTTTTTTTGCCATTTTTTCCATACTAGAATTGTCAGACGTCAATTTTATTCCACGGATAAAAGGAAAACTGACTTTGGTAAAATCAGCCGTAAGTCGTGTATGTTAGGTTTTATACCCATGTGTAATATTGCGCATATTCTTCGTGTGGCCTTAACATAATTCTACTTACTAACTTTATACCTACCATATACGACGAGTAAATATTTTTTTCTCGTTTTCGTTTCTTGTCTTTGTTTATTTTTTTTAAACAGTTAGGGAAAAGCACATATTGTTTAGCAGATTTACACGCTAAGTAAATTGACCGTATTATGTTCTGTTTGACACAGTACTAGTTGTATTTGAATACTAAGCATTTGAAATTGATAGTCAATTTGCTAAGCGATCTGTTTTCCTGACCCTGCATTTTGTAAGGGTTCTTTTGTGTTTTGCTATTATCTATTTCTTTCTTTGGACTTACAATCTGGTCCTTAACATGCATTGTTCAGCAGATTTAACAACAATAATATTCAAATAATTCAATATTATTTCCAACATGAATGAAAACACCTGAAATGATGTTAAATAATTTCTGTATCGAACTAGTTAATTTTGTTGTTCATTTGAAAATTGTAAATACATACAACTTTGTTGTTAGTGTATGTTATAATTCCACTGCATTAAATGTGATAGCTAGTGGTTGTTTTCATAATGCCTACATTTAATTTAGCTGTTTGTTCCTATTCCTATACAGGCTGAGGCCGATTTTTGCAAATTTTGTTAGCTTCATTACGTTACTTTTTTCCCAAACATTATAAAGTTCGGCGTTGTGATAGCTGAGTCAGTAGTCTGCTGAAACGCTACTTCACGTTTCAGCAGACTACTGACTTAGCTGTCATCACTTGTCATGACCCCATGGATAAGTAAAAATTAGTGGCGCTGGCAGATGATGTTGTGATGTCAAAGTAAACTCTGCATTCCCAACACCAATAACACAAATATATAAATTTTATACTTATTTATTGCAGTATGATTTAAGAAAACTTAAATTAATTCCTTACCCTCTAATGTTAAGCTTTAAACCAAATGGTTTATAAGTAATACCTGAGTTTCTTTCAATGATTTCCACAAATCGAAACCATGGCCTAGTAAAACATTAACATAAATAACCAACCAGCATATCAAAAATTCAGCCAATACCAAACAACACTGTATCTAAGCTTAAACACGATTATAATAACAAGCCGTAATGGATTTGTAATATTCAAATTTATTACCGACGGGCCCTGTTAACAAGAGACCTTTGCAAATGGCGCGGATAATTTCCTTGTTTGTTCTTTACTACGATAGCCTGCGGCGTTGCCCGGTTTACTTTGCGTTGAACTTGGATTTCGTCAAGTTTGTTAGTCAATTATTTATTACTGTTTTATACTGGGGAAGTTTCGGCAAGTGCTTGTAGCTTTGATTTAATGTTATGTGGTTTTAGATAAAGATAAAGGCAGACAGAATATTGTCGGGTTAGGTTAGTATATTTTCAAAACATCATTCTGTCAAATTGTTTGAAGTTGTCAGTGACATAATAATGTTTTTGAGTGATTTGTTGGGCTGGCGTATTTTTGTAATACATTGCAAGTAAAGTTAAAAATAAAAAGGCAACATCCAAGTTCTGTCTCTTTTTGTAACCGACTTCAAAAAAAGGAGGAGGGTCTCAATTCGAATATATAAACTAAAATGTTGAGTACCTCGGAGCTTCGCCATTTATAAACCGATTTTCATTATTCTTCTTTTGTTTGAAAGGGTTTAGTTGTCGAGTGGTCTCAAATAAATTAAGTCAAGTTCTTCAATAATACGTTTTTTTTCACTTAGTAGGTAATGATGTTGTTCTAATAATATTAATTAATTCCTGTCATTGTTATTTACTAAGCTAGTGACGGTATATGAATTTGTGTGGAGTAGGTACCACATCTAAAAAGTGAAAAATAAAACTAATTTCGGTAGTCTGTGGTTAGGTTTTGTTTTTTGGTTTTTGCCACCGTACTCCGAAATTTATTTTGTGGTGCTTTTTTGGAAGTCATTTGTTTTTTTGTAATAATATTTTATGAATTATGATTAAAAAAGGTATACTTCGACCACCAGGACCCCACTATTTTACAGGCTAAAGTGTATTATTTCAGGAACAGTTGACCGGCTATATTAATATGACGTGACGTGCTCAATAAATCCCTTTGCCGGCGATAAATACAGTTTCACGAATATCACGCGGCCATTTTATTTAAATTTATACAAAATGACTCAGTCAAAAATCAGTGACTTAAAGTTAAAAGTTAATAATAATACCTATTTCTATATTTTGTGGAACCTACTTATAAGATATGCGAAAGTAATTCTGTCTGTCTGTATGTTACGCTTTCACGCCTAAACCGCTGAGCCAATCGCCATGAGATTTGGCAGAGATATAGCCTGGGATATGAAGGACATAGGCTACTTTTTGCGCGATAACCGACATACACGCGGACGGAGACGTGGGAAAAGCTAGTACCGAATATAACTCATAGCTTTAGTCCATGCCAATTTTGAAAACCAAAACGCTACTTACGAAAAAAGGTTTTTTTATTGACTGGTATTTTTCAACTGTTTTTAATAATAGTTTCAGTCTCTCTTTATAGGAGTTATCCTTAAAATTTGACAAATTAGGTATTTATCTTCAGAAAAGGAGTTATTTGCTTAGGTAAGATCTCCAACAAAAGATGTATAATTGACAACATTATGTAGGTAATCAGTCGGTGTAGGTGTGCATTACTTAAAAGATCTGAAATGATCACTATAGGATGCTGAAGTAAAGTTCTTCTTAGCGGTTAGAATGTCTGTTAACATTCAGTGAATGAATGTTATGAACAAACCATTTCGTGATAATGTATTCTACTATTTTTCAATATAAATCGAGCTCATTATAATTTCTCTCTTAATAGAGCTCTAAAGTAGTGGTGAAAGTACTAATAAACGTATAGACTGGAACTATTAACAGAAACGTTGGGAGCTGAAATTAATTTTGTAACGTACCGTTGTGTAGTAACAGCACGTTTCGACGTCATTGTCTGACTTCTAGTCATATCTAAATATAATTTTCTCCCATTTTGTTTTAAGGGTAGTCAGTGAAATAATAATATTCTTGGGTTGGTTATTCAGGATTAAATGCAGGCATCTGTTCTATTGTTCTGAATTTTCTAAGAGATAATTATATACTTATTGATTCTTTATGCTGTCGAGTGTGTTATGGGTATCACATTCACACCTAATTTCAAGATAAATATTATGAATTAATCGACTATGTACACAATGTTCTGCCAAAATTTGCTGATTACTGAAACTTAAAAATAGCTGGGGAAATGTGAGTGCGAAGTCAAGGGAATTAGTTGTTTAGCAAATTGTCTACTAAAGTAAATTGTCTACATTTAAATCACAACTGTCACTGTCAACTATGTGTTCTGTGACAGTTTTATCAAATAGGGTATTAATTTGCTAAACAGTATATTCCTAGAAAAATATAGAAGATAACGGACGACACAGATCTTGTCTCGAAAAGATTGAGCGTTATTTTTTTATATAAAAATCTTATGAATGCATGTGTTTAGGTATTTAAACGCCTCTGCCGTAATCTTCAAGCAATACAAGCGTAATGTTATGTCATATTTCCCTGGATTCCGTACCTGTAGGAGTTCTCGTCAGTATTGATGGCGTACTTCTTGGTGGGCAGCACCATGACGTTGTCGTACACCCAGTAGGAGATGGCGCGAGGATGCGCCTCTGTGTGGCAGTCCACCGTCACGTCCGTGCCCGCCGGCGCACCCACCAGCTGGTTCGGCACCCAGATCATTGGGGAAACTGGAACAATGAACAGTTGGTCAGTGTCTTGTTCAAGAGTATATTGTGCCAACCCAAAAATATTATAAATTAATCCCAAAAATATATTACGTTTTTGAACGAAACTTGAATCGCGTTCGTGGCATGGGATGTAGGTACCTATATCAGATACCTACTCTCGTGAGCCTATCATGAACGCGCGTAGTTAACGTATCTAACGATTTGAACGTTCGCAAATAATTTATAGTTAGTTACAATTTACGATGAGCATAATTAATTAATTCTGAACAAAGTCATAATTATGGGTTAATTGTGCTTGTCGTAGAAAATTTACACAAAATGGTACAGAATACTTGTATTTCCATTGTTTCTAATATGAAGGCTAGGGAGTTGTAGTCGAGGCCCTAGCCTCCAGATACTATTGAAAGGATATTACTCAAAAAGTTTATCTTCAAAAACCTTCTCCGTAACTTCATAGAATAAGTGAAGCATGTCTACCTAAGTATAAGCCTAACTTTAACCGATAATGGTCCGTTAGACACGACATAGGAAATGTACATTAAAAGAATTAGCTAAGTTCCATTTCAGCTTCAATCCCAAAAGACTAGTTGCAGTATGTGCTCTATTACAACTTCGCCTATCCAATATATCCAAAGTTTTGCGGCTTTAACTGGATCTTTATAATGATTTATCCAACTTATTGAAATGCTATTTTATAATGTAATGTCTTTTGCAAGCGGCTTCGCCCGCGTGGTGCTCGGAAATTATGCCACGAAAACGTACTACCGGGATATAAAGTATCCTATATGTTAAACCAGGTTATAAACTATCTATGTGCAAAATTTCAGCCAAATCCGTTCTGCCGTCTTTGCGTGATTGAGTAACAAACATCCAAACATCTAAATATCTAAATATCCAAACATCGAAACATACAAACTTTCACATATATAATATTACTAGCTTCCGCCCGCGGCTCCGCCCGCGTGGAGGTTGGAAATTATCCCGCGGCAACGTACTACCGGGATAAAAAGTATCCTATGTGTTAATCTAGGTTATAATCTATCTGTGTACCAAATTTCATCCAAATCCATTCAGCCGTTTTTGTGTGAAAGAGTAACAAACATCCATCCATCCATACTTACAAACTTTCGCGTTTATAATATTAGTAAGGAAGTAAGAAGGATAGTAGTATAAGTGTAGAAAAATATTAAGAATGTCTGTGTTGCGTCTGGCGCATCCTGGCTCTCTAACATTAACCAAATTTATTATTTTTGGTCGACTCGTGAACATTCTATGATCTAGTTTTTAATATTTCCAGTGCCTCTTTTATCTATTCCATAAACTTAAAGACCTATTTAATTCTATCTTTGAATGGACACATTTGAGTAAATCTTTTCATAAATCTGTTATACTCCACTATCCATCAGCGCAAGCACAAGAATTTTCATGAACTTTAAACAAAAGATTATTTTCTCAGACCGCGCTATTCATACAATATTTTAAAATCAAATTTCTCTCTGAGAGTGTATCATCTATATAGACACTCTCGAAATGTATATAAAAGAATTATCAAGATCTGAAGAGGTAAACTGATAATAATAATACCACCCACTTTAAAGTATGTTCTATGAAACTTGCTTGGCCCCGAGGTTATGAGCCTCGTTCATAGTGATAGGCGTTTTTTACTAAATCAGATATAATCTGTTTACTGTGATTAAATTGAGAGATTTTCTATTTATTTATTTATTTCTTTAATTAAAACGGTTTAAAACCAATTACAAAAATTAAAGATTACAGGTTGCACAAACAAAAAAAAAAAAAACATTTTCACATAAGAGAAAATAATACAAATATTAAGACAAAGTAAAAAAAAACTTAACAACACTTTCATAAATCCCCCTCACAGTACTTCTGACATGCCGATAAAATCTTCGTCCATTCGTCCGCGAACAGATTGTTTGTTGGGTTAGTGTCCAAGAGATCATTAAGAGCGGCCAGAATACGTGGTACTGGGGACTTAGTACGTGCAACGGTGCGACATGGAGGCACAGCAAACAGCCTATGTTTTCTGCCGCGGCAGTAGTTGTCTGGGACAAAAAAACGAGCCAGAATAAGATTGGCCTCGGCTACTTTCTTTAGATCAGTCCTTTGTTTTCCCAAAACCTATTTTTGGAAAACTCTTCGATTTCACTGCCTAAAAGGAACTGGCGTTTTCTCCATCTAACTGCTAGCTGAAACCAGAGAACCGTGGATATGAAAATGCATGAATAAAAAGTAATAAAATATATTTTCAAATCTGTTTCGGCCAGCCACGTATCTGGAACGATAGCAATGCAAGCGAAACTATCTACATACATATGTATATTTACGACAATATAACCTGTAGGAGGTACATTACGATGTCTCCAACGCAGTGTAAACGTGTTCAGTGCTTTGAAACCGGTGATGGATAGATAGCCGATAGACGGTGCCAACTAGAGGCTATAGGCGATAGGTTAGCTACGAGATACCGATGGATCAACATGCGATTGAGTGATGCACATTCGCTACACTGAACATAAAATATGTGAATACACGAATTGTTCAAGAAATAGTTGATCAATTTCAATTAGTTATGGAAATACGTATCAATATGATCTATCAAGCCTTGACTAATGAGACAGTTAATTGGTACCAATAACTACCATGGTAGGTAATGATAATGATAACCGCGGGGTTAAACGTGCATCAAAATTAAATATTTTGCCGTATCAAGTTGCTGTTAAAGCTCATGCAGACTAGCGCGACGCAACACCCGTAGAACAATTTCTTTGAAAACTTCATGAAAATAGTTCTACAAATGTCGCGTCTGGCTGGCGCGACGCGCTTTTTTTTGTAGAAGCCTTTATTCTAGGTACTTTTATTTAAGTTGACGACAAGAATATTTCATGATCATTGTCCTGTCATAAAAAAATCTATTACTAACAGCTCTTTTTCGGAACCAATATTATCTTCTTCTCATTTCATTATTTTCATCAGAGCCTTAATGTGGTCATTACGATTAACAAATGTTATGGTAATGCAATTTGCCATCGGCTGTGTTACATTAAAGTAAAACAAATAATAATAACTCTATGCCTAAAGTGATTAAATAATCAAAACCACTTCCAATTTTTAAACGGCTATTAAAACACCATTCTTAAAATAGTGTTTAACTAGTGTCACATAACTCAATTATTATGTTTTTTCCTCATAGGAGTGAATAATTATTGTATTCTTTTTGAGAGAAATAAATTATTGTCTTAAGCCGTATAAATGTTATTACTTATGTTGAAAAATAAATGAACTAAGTAGGATATTCCGTAACATTCCACAAAGTGTAGTTCACACTGACGCCGCCACAGGCAGAAGTTTCTATTAAGATAATCTGACTCAAAACGCTTGTGGAATGGACAAATGGCATCCGTGAAGCGGATTACACAAATATGAATTTTGTATGTGTTCGTCCGCCTAGATGTAAGTTTTAATCTAACTAAAGCGTTGCTAAGTTGTATTGAATTTAAATTAGGTAAGTAAATTGTGAACAATAAAGAAAATGGGAACAAAGGGTAAGAATGAAATGTTCTTGAAAATGATATTATTGTCTAAATTAAAACAGAGCGTCACAATATCTCGCGTTTCAAAAATCTAAATTGAAATCTAACCTTCCTACTTCTCAAAAGGTCAGATGGTCACTTTTGTGTTCATTCTATCATGCTCATAAATATCACCGGACACCAGTGCTCTGAGATTGAGATGACGGTCTATTATAAGGCCGTTCTCTACAAAAGGCATGCAGAATTCAGGGTGTCGGTTAGTATGTACACTGTTCACATACTTTGCGAAGGAGATGATGATGTTAATTATGAGGTTTTATAGTGATATAGCTAAACAGGGTGGGTGTATTTAATGTTTAGGTTGGACAAGCTGCTAGCAGTGCAAAGAAAAAGAAAATTCTTGTGCGAAATATGAATCATTTTAAAGGTAAGCCTACAAAAGAAGGAATCCTACATTAATTAATTACCTGAGGGTATAATTGATCGGGCAAGTGTACAAACCACTTAAAAATGTTTAGCCGAAACATTACCTGTCGATATGTCCATAGTTGCTGGGTCGTTCGGAACCCTAGTGGGTTTAATGATGTGAGTTTATATTTACTTGGCCTACACTGACTATGGGATGGTCTCATGACATCAAATGGATCACTGATGCCGCTTACTAATGTAGTTTTGACTGTAGAAGTTATGGCTGTGTGGTCAGCAACTCTGTATCCGCATACGGAGTTGAGAGTTACACATCAATAGTCTTACAGCCCCACTCAGAGACCCCTAACGGTTACTTAGGGTGCTACTTAGTAAAAATTAAAAAAAGTTCAGTCCCAGAGTCAGATAACGGTTCATTAGTGGCCCTTAATGAAAATTAAAGTTAAGTACAGCAAGACCTTTACTTAACTTGTTAATGATTGATTTTTACAGTTACGATTGAGGTTATATTTTTATTTTTACCAGTGAATTCGCTTTTGCATTTATTTAAAAGCAATAATGACTGATTTAGCGACTTCATTGAGTTTGTGGACTATGCCAGAAGATATAGAGAAGTAGGACCAAGGCGGTATTTTCGAGATTATTCTGATCCCTTTACTAAATACTCTATTCAAGAATGGTTTTACAGTAATGGTTTTACAGTGCGACAGGCCTTGGTTGAAAGGTTTTTTACTTAAATATTGTTCCTTTATAAATAAAAATGCATATATTAATCAAATAATAATACTTTTATTTTATGTTTCACCAAAAAGTGTCGAAAGTGTTAGGATGACGGTTTTTCAACAGATTTTTTGGGTCTTTTGGGTCGGTTGTTGTTTATTTGAAATCTATAGAAACACATCTTGTGCCGATAACAATACCTGCAGAAACTGTTATTACAAACTATTAAAAGTATTAATAAAGAACTAAAAGGGAACAAAAATATATTTATCAATAGGCGCCGACAAAGATCTTCGTGCACGTTAATAACAAAACATTACGGAAATAATTAAACAATTAATTCTATTACTAGGCTCAAGCAATAAACAAATACCAAAAAATCCCGAGTTGCTGTGAACATCTGGATACTTTCTAAAATGCTCAGGTACTATATAAATGGTAGGTGCCAATTTTTTCCCAAGATCTTAATTATCACGTATATATAATTTAAAATTCACAACACAAAACGTTCTCGCCTGGTGAATGAAACACAAACGAAAACAAAACAATAATAAAATATTCCCTGATTTGACATTGGCAGATGGTAATGATGCCATACCAAAAAGGTGGCAAACGCTTTAACTTATTTAAGTAAAAATAATTGTTTCGCTTTGTATTTTAGTCAAAAATTACAGTTAAAGAACTGATTATCACTTATATTACTACGAATAATAGTTTTCAACGTGTTTATATAAACTTTTTTGTCGTTTAATATCAACTGTTTTTAAATATGGCTACACCAAGGCTTTATCGACATGATATCGATATGACGATTTGGAGATGCTTCGCCCTACGGATACTTAAATCTGTCATTTGCTAATGGACGCTTAAATTATGTCTCTGGGATGTACCATTGATTAACGGATTTAATGCTAATTAGTTAAGTACTCATTAGGACTAATTTAATGTGGCTTTCTGAGTGTGGCTGTTAGTCTTAGTTTTAACCAAACCTAGTTTCACTTCGATTTTAATAATGTTTGGTTAAGTAAAGATTTCACAGGAACCTACTGCTAACAAATTGCAGTTTGGCAGATGATATATTAACTTTGCAACAGCATGGATTACACTTAAAAAAAAGTCAATAGACAGAAACGGATAAATGCAATGGCAGTCTGCGACGTACATCATGTAATTACTCGTACACTAGCATACACTCAAGTGCTACAAGGTACCGGAGAAATGCGAATGTGATTTTAACGTGTGATGCGGATGAAAGGTAAATAATACGTTGAATACGTGTAGTGTTACATAGAATGGTACACATTCCATGTGACACTCGTTCGAATCCCTAGTGATTCCTACATGGTATGAATACCTCTGGGAACTATTTAAAAGGATTAATATTATGACGGTACCGTGCCAATTCATTTATGAAAATACCGTGTATGCAAGAAAAAATCTACATCTTTTTAATCAAATATGTGATAGACATCATTTTAATACTAGAAACAAAGACAAAATAGATCAGCTAGCAAGCGTTAGCTAAAGAACATACATCTTTTATGGGGTACAGTGTTAAATGTTATAACAAAATACCTTGTGATATATTGCAATTAAATGAAAGGAAATTTCAAACTCATATTAAAAGTACACTTTGTAAACAAGCATATTACAAATTAGAGGATTATATCCAAGTTAATAATGCTTGGAAACATACTGGTCCTGCTCCTGGACAATCTAGAGCCTAGAAAGCATTAAACTGGTTGCTAATTGAATTGTATAATTAATTATATTTATGACACTGATTTACACTCAGTGATTCTATTAACTCACACACTGACTTATTAATTGTTAATATTCTAGAAAAATCGTATATTTACTTTTACAATGTTTGTAATTAAGTGAGCACCATGTATCTATCATAAAATTAATTTATCTGCCATTGCTTCACTTTTTTTTCTTTCTACATTTCGGAAGGGGCTACTAGAATCAATTCTATTTTAATGTCAATATTGACGTTCAAAAGTGCCCTTTAAGTGCCTATTTGAAATGAATGCTTTGACTTTGACATTAAATGATGTGTCCATCAAGAGTTAGAAACAACAATATATAGGAATTTGAAAACTTTAAATTACAATTTAAATAGAGAGGATAGAGAGGATACAGTAACTGGAAAGATAAATTAAAATGCAAACAAGTAACATTTTCTTATTCACGCAACTCGCTTACTTCAGACAAATAAGTCTATAATAAAGCTATAAGTTATCAATTGAAGCAGCACTACGACTAGCGCTGCAAGTACATACAAACTTGAAGGAAGCAATTTATAAACTTTCAATAATGATGGATCGGGCCGAAGTTTGCCGAGTGCGCCCGAATGCGGCTCGACGATTTTTCACATAACGCCCAGATAATAAAATCCACACTTTGAAAACGTAATTCACAACGCTCGAGTTTATGGTGGCAATTTTCACGAGGTATAATACTCGCTTCAGTAATACACTTTAATATTCTACGACGTTTTAAAATATTTATAAAGTTTGCGTTTTTTTATGTTCTTACGACTTCATTATCACGTTTTGTGTTGACTGTTGCTACTTATAAATTAATGTTATTTATTTAGATCACATGCTTGAATTTTACCGTGTTGTAAAGTGAAGACTTCAGTGCTTTATATGATTAAATAATTTAAATTATACAAATTGTATTAGGTAAAGCTTACGCACATAGTGTACAGGAGTATAGCAGTACCCTTACATAATTATGTATCGCTCATGTTTTATGCGAAGTGAGAGGAATTTTAAAGGATTTCAACGTGAAAAGGAATTTCCAAGTCGTGAACAATGTTAGATATTCTGTCTACAGACTGCCATAGCTGCATAAAATAAGAAGATTTTGCAGAATCAAGAACCGAAGGAAGATACCTATTTTTAATATCGAATAAAATTGCAAAATGTTTCATTCGTTTTATTTCCCCCAATTTACTGTGAATATAACCGTTATCCTGACGACTCTCATATTCCCGCTGACCGGTGCAATTCTGCACAGAAATGAACTGTCACACGTTACTGTCCTTTCATAACCACACACATGAAACAATACATTTTAAACACCAATGACTTTTTAACACATATATCGGGGAGAATTTTAATCGCAAAAATCTTTTGTAACACACCAATAAAAATTTCAAAAAGTACACTCCTTTCTTTAAAATCACTAAGAAAAACTCCAGCTCTTTTTAACCTTTCAAAGGCGATTAATCGCAAACTACATTTTCATCTTGTAAACATTTCAAAGGCTTTCTTGATCAAAAAGGATCTGCAGCCACAATCATGACAGAGCGTGCACCGCGAAAAAATATTATCTTTCAATTATTGCGGGACATCGCCGTTTATTTAGTCAGCCGCAATTTGTAATAGGAATTGAAAATAAAGGGGAACCCAGCTCCGAATTTCCATTGAATCTCAGTATTTTTATCCTTTAGTCATTTTAAAACATCGAATGAAACCCTCATTTTATTCACAAATTCTTTCAAAGCTCCATTGAGAGACGAAAATCATCCTTTACAGATGACGAAAACTTTCAGAGCAGATAACATCGGAAATGAAAGATATAAAAGTCTCCAGGTCATAAAATATGCAGTAATATTAAGGAAATAGGTCACCTATATGCTGCAGGAGATGTGTTAACCTATTCTTCCCATGCCATCCGTAAGGCGGTCCCATTATTTCTGAGCGAGTTTACTAGTGCCGATTGTTCATAACGTATGTTTCTCATCATCATCATCATCATATCAGCCAAAAGACGTCCTCTACTGGACATAAGCCTCCTCCAAAAGGGGGGGATTTGCCATAATCGCCACGCTTGGCAGGCGGGTTGGCGATCGCAGTATGGTGGTCAAATGCATAGAGAACGCTGCTGCCCATTCTCTAGTAAGTCCCTTAGTCGCCTTCTACGACACCCACGGGAAGAAATGGGATGGAAATGTTTCTAATACGATTTAATTGAATAAGATGAAAAATATTACATCATTGTCTATTGCGATGATAAAAGTACTTCCTGTGTGTGTGTGTGTGTGTGTGTGTGTGTGTGTGTGTGTGTCTCATGTTTGGCTGTAGTTTCATGAACGGAAAAATATTTCATTTTATCTGAGCATGAATTCGGATTTCCAATAACCCGTAAGGCAAACGATGTAAAAGTGCATTACTTGGTAGCTGGTCTCAAAGGATATTAAAACAATGAATACTTTACAAAGTTCCGTTGAAGATTGATGGTAAAACTTTGCTGTAGTTATACAAAGCGTTTATACGTCTGTGTGTATCGGGTACATACTCCGGAACAAATTATTATAAACTTTTTTGATTCTGATATTCACATTTACTTATCCATCTAAATATAAAGGCTAGGTACCATCAAGCAATATAATGTATAGTCAATGAAAAAATCTAAAGTAAATTGTAGAGCAAATAATGGTCTAAATATAATATTAAAAAAATCACTTCATAAATGGAAATTTCACATTCCGTTAAAACTATAAATACCATGGTCTATCAATACTTTGTATATAAAAGTTTCGGGATGGCTCTATGACATGATAGCATATAACTTCCAAAGACAATAGAACATTTTTTTTTTCAAGGAAAGTAAAGATATTAAAAAAGTAGCTACGACTAAGTAGATCAAGAAAAACTAGGCCAAGTTCTGACAGTACAAGGCAGTGATGTCACCTCGGTTAGTGCACCTATAAGAACCTACGGCAAAATGAATATAAATAAGTCTGTGTTCATGTAGATTGAAGGAAATTGATGAATAATGGAAAACATGATTGTTTGAATTGATTTATTGAAACAGGAAGATGAAGTACCTAACGAACAAAATAAGTACTATTAACAACATAATATTTCGGTTTGCAGAAAATGAAATATATAAGAAACTGTTTAGTTATTGCATGAATAATAAGTGAAATGAATAGATTAAAACTAATAGTTTACTCGAAGTTATCAAATCCCTTAGCTGACGAGTCTGACACCATTCGCAAAACCGTAATGATAGCCATATTTTTTCGAATAATACGCCAATAACATTAACAATCAACTCTAGTTTGGTTGATGATCCAAATACAGTTGTATAGCCAGGTACACATTGTAATCCATTGAAATCTTCTCAATTGAAAGCCGTCTCGGAACCTAATTTGCCGCCTTGAGTCAAAATCAATAATGAAATAACAATACAGTAAGCTTGTAATGCGCCAATAGCGAGCGTACGTGAGCCAATTGCGGATTACAGCTGTGAGGGTCCTGCAAGATTTTACACACAATTTCAAGGTTCAGATTTAGCGAAGTCCAGTGTGGTTTGGGGGCTTATTTTGATTTTAAATGTATTGTTGGATGCTTATCATTAGGTATCTCATCTTTGTCTTTAGTCTGCAAGGCCTGGTCTAGACAAATTAAATTAATTTAACTTTGAACTAATACGGCTCTATAAGACAGACTGTGACTGAGTTACTGTACTGACTATTTTTTTCTACTTTCATCATTATCATGTTTAGGGTTCCGTAACCGAAGGGGTTATTACTAAGCCTCTGCTGTCCGTCCTTCCGTCCGTCCGTCTGTCTATCAGCAGGATGTATCTTATGATCCGTAATAGATAGACAGTTGAAATTACCACAGAATGTGTGTTTTTGTTGCCGCCATAACAACACATTCCCTGCCTAAGCAGAAGTAGAAGTGTGTCAGGTCAGACGCACAGTCCTTGTTACTGTAATTTTGTGAACTAACCTTTTACTCTAGTTTTGTCATCGTCATTATTATTGTTTTTGCTGGTTATGTTGTGCGATTTCGCTTTTGGTGATAATCAGGTCGAAACTTACAATGTTATCTTAGTGAAATAATGTGATAAAATTTATGGGGCCTCCATACAAGAAATGTGTTTTTTCCGGCGTTTTTTTTGCCTTGTGGCACGGAACCCTCCGTGATTGACGTTCCTAATTGACTCATTGCAGCATATTAAATTAGCTTCAAATTGAGAGTTTATGCTTAGCTTGTTGCTGGCCATTTTTATAAAACCTGTTTGTACATCCAAAGACGGTGAATTGGAAATGACAACATATAGCCAGAAACTTATCCAAAAAATGTCTTACAACGTTACGTCACGACCAATTCACTCTTCATTGTTGCAGTTCGAAATTTCGCTTAGTCCATATTGGAAACGAGCTGGAAGCTTTAAGCTTGTAATACGACAGTCGCGTACGTACGTGAGACAATTGTGGATTACGGCGAATCCCCACTGATTTTACACGCAATTGCTCGAATTGAATCTGATTGAGCAATATCTTCAGCTGGACAATCAACGAGGCAATTTCTGGTCACATTTTAATACTATTGGATTTCTGTATCAATTTTGCAAAGGCTCTTTAAAGTTTGTTGTAAAATTATTATTTGCGTTTAAAGGATATTTTTACAATCGGGTATTTTACTCTATATGAGAAAAAATGTAAAAATATATTATTAAGATAGCTTAGGCGTTTAGTTCGTGAAATAACAAAATAAATTTTAAAATACAATTCAAAGATTTCAGTTTATTTAATCTGTTTTTGATCAACATGAAATAGTAGCGGCCATGTTATTACGGCGTGTCAATTAAACAACTTTGTACTTTAATTATTTTCGTAACCAAAGTAATTTTTATTTAAATAAAAATTACATTCAGGAACAGCAAACCAACGGTAAGTAGAATAATAACTATTTTTACTAATTATAAACCATTATCTTAATATAAAATATCAGCGCATTCATCTATATAGCAAACTGACGTCATACCCACAGAGCAATATGGCATCCACTGCGTCCAGCGTTTTCGTATAACGCGCGTTTGAAAATGTAAAATTTAAATTAATTTTTACGGCAATAATCGATTAAACAAAAATTTTGTTTTTTTGGTGGTTATTAGCACTTTTGAATCTAATTTTAGGACACTTTTCAGAAATGGGTGCAATACCCTATTATGTTACTTCTGTTTTCTTCAGGTAAGCGTCTTCCTAGTTCATTGGGGATGACAGTTTAATCGATTAAAGTAGTTATTCTACTGCCTACCGTTATGTAGTCAGTAGAAAAAGTCTGAATAATTTTACTGATGGTCTTAGCATGCAGGCTGGCATTAAACAGCGCGACAAATATTACCACAAATTTTATTTTTCTGTCGATGCATTGAATATAACATAACATCAGATCATTCCCATTGCTTGGACCCTGGATCCTAAAGAAGAAGAACACAATAAGATTAGATTAGTACTCACACTCGACATCAACAATGATCCTCTTGGAGACGGAAGGGGGCACCGCATTGGTGGCGATGCAGAGGTACGCGCCCATCTCCGTGCGGCTGATGCGCTGCAGGCTCAGGGTATCCCCCTCATACACTGTCACTGGAAGAAATAGGACCTCTCAGTACATGGGATTTGAAAAGAAAATTTATAAACTATACCCACATTTCATCAAAACGAGTTTTAAATAGACTCAGCTTCAAAATAAGAAAGAAAACATCATGGGGAGGTATGGTGGTGACCCTCCCTCCCATTCCCTCTCACAGAGAACAAGTCTCTAACCCAGCAGTGGGAAAGGTATAGGCTAATAATGCTTATGCAGCTTCAAAATTGATCATATTTTCATTCACGACTATGTTCTCTTATTAGGTACGTACTTATGCAAAGTACACGATAATTTAGTAAAAACATAATATATATGAAAAAAATTGGTATTTTTACATGAAAGAAACTGCGCGAATTATCTAGAAATGTTTCTTAATGTGTCTTAAGTTAGAAGACTAGCGATTTCATTTTTAATTAACGAGAATTGCGAATTTATCAATCACTAATACTCTTTAGTTTTGAACGTGATGGTTATGTGTCTTACTTAGGTATCTAATCTAACAATTATTTATCTTAACTGGCAGTGGGCAGGGCACATTGCTCGCTGAACAGATGGCCGATGGAGCTGAAAGGTTCTGGAGTGGCGACCGCGTAGTGGAAGACGTAGAGTGGGAAGGCCTCGCACAAGGTGGACCGATGACCTTGTGAAGGCCACGGGAATCCGCTGGATGTGGGAAGCACAAGAGCGGACGAAGTGGAGGAGCCTGGGGAGGCCTATGTCCAGCAGTGGACGTCTTTTTTTCCATCACAACAAAATGCCTTTTAATTTTATACTGACTGTTTTTGAATCAGTGGTTTTTGTTACTTTTTCAAAAAACTTAACTAGGCAATCTGTTTTTATTAGCTTAGTTTTTGAACAAGAAGCTATTCAACCACCTGGCAATCCAAGGTACCTCCATCAACAATACGAAACCTCAAGCTACCTCCATTGAGGTCATTTAAAACAATCTAGCTCGAGGTATAAAAATTAAAAATTCCTGGCTCGTAGCGTGGGGTCGGCGGGCGCCATCAAGTGCCCAAATGAGTTTGCCTCTATTTACAATTAGGCTACGTTTTCTACCACCGCCGCCGTACCGCGCTAGCGCAATGAATGTAATGAGAGAACGCTCTCCACTCGCTACTTGAATACATTAAACAATTAGTGCCTTACCCTGCACCCGTGTACTTGTTTTTAATGTTTATTTTATTGTTTACATTGTTTATTATAGAGGCAGTTAGGTATGGCAATCAGCTGGCGCGCTATTAGTTCTGCTGAGCATTTTGGGTTGAGGAATGGAGGAAAAACTGGATTTTATGAAAAAAAAATTATAATTTTGTAATTGGTTTGATTACAAAACACTTTTACAAGGTCAATATAATTATGTATTTTAAGAACTAGATAAAGTCGGCGTTTCGTATCTGACTACTTTGTGAAGAAAGGCCAAAACAAACTCACAGTCTCTTTTCAAGTCTGGACATAATCTTGGTCAGATCATATTAAAACAAATGAGATGTAGACTGGCGTCTGAAATTATCTTTTGGGGAAAGAACTACTTATATATTGAGTGGACTTGTCCAGGCAATGCACGCAACTAGTCAGTCATAGTGTAGCTCAAGTCAGAATTTAAAGAGCTCAATGATTCGACGAACAGTACCAAAAGTGGATAGAAGTAGTACGATCTGTATACAAGGTCCTTGATGTTGTCTGGTTAACCAAGTAGTGTTTGTAAAGGGAAAATTTAATTGTATCCTTTTTTTGCCATTTTAACTAAGTATTTATTATTTTCCGTATTTACTCTAATGCCAGTGCATAAGTCTCTTTTAACAAAGTTATTAGTTTTGTACAAAATTCCCAACTGAATTTAAATTATGTCACAAAAAGCAAGTAATAAAAAATTACTTGCAATACATAACACAACGTCCCTAAAGTAGAGCACTTAGTACATAAATAATTTAGTAACAATGTCACAGCTCCACAAAATTAAAATAGAGCGTCTCTAGTCACCCTTTCATTATACGACGAGCGAGAATAGTTAACTAAGTGAGACGATTACAGCTTGCTCAGGCAGATGACAGCTGTTCCCTCCTTTTACTTTTATATTCCAATCTGCCAGAAAAAAAATGAACTTACATTTCCTTAAATTGCAATGCATTTTGAAATTTCAAAAAAACATTTCCCAACTAAAAATGTTGCCTCTTCTTTCCCATTTTCTACATTATTTAGGCGACGAATAAAGTACATCGCCAGAGTTCCACGCTTCACTGTTCAGCATCAAATCTAAATGTTTTCAGTAAAACAGCGCTATAACAACTTTTATTCATCAGCACGGGCGGTCGCACTCGACTCCTCCTATTCACCGCGAGTAAAAAGGGTACACCGCCACCGTATTAATTCAAACAAAAGATTAACACGTATAGAATCGAAAACGGGAGTTTTTCGATGGCAGCCGTAATTAAAACATCCGTCGGGACAAACATACGTGGGAATGACAGGAGGGGAGAGGGTCACACACAATTAGCGACAAGTACCTCTCCACACCACACGTTAATTTTACTCTGTACAAGGAAATCGCTCTTGAAATTAAACTCAATTTTTGGACGCCTTTGTCGGCGCTTCGGGTACTCTCAACCGGTTTAATTTGGCGGCACAACTCAGCTTTTCCGCGCCATAATTATCTTTAAACTGGTTTTTTTCTTGAAATGAGGCTTAATCCTCAGCTGGAGTGGAGGCCATATTGGATGTGGGATTAAGGTGGCGCAAAGTGGTTTTGTTATCATACCTGCAGAAAGATAACGAGTGGAGTCGAGTGTACGTAATTGGGAGCTCTGTTTCTGAAGCTGATTCATGAGTAGTGTGAGAAGTACCCGTAGTATGAATAGATTTATTAATGTTCTTGTCATGGCTATATTTTGAGGTCTGAATAGAATAAATAATTTTATTTTAAATTGTTAAATGATCATTAACCATCAAATTAAACTTTCTCAGTTTTTTCTAATACTATGCTGGACAAAAGCACGGTCTAAAAGTTTCAACGTTTCTACTAACAAAACTTCCCATCTCCAGATTGCAATAAAATACAGCAAGGATCAAGAAAGCTGCTCCACTTTACTCTCTATTAGTTAATGGTTTGGGAATGGCAACGAATGCAATTGTATTAGCTACACGACCATTCACTGCCGTTATGGACGCATTAGGAAATGCAAACAAAACCAATTTTATGGGAAAAGGGGAAGAAACAATTGCATAAGTAGCGATAGAATGCCAAATGTTGGGGCAGTGTAATCGTAATGATTTTCCATATGGCGGAATCAGAATTCTGATCTGTTTACTAAGGTAAGAGGGAACCAATATGGCATGGTGTACAAATACTGTGTACACAAAACTTGGTACACAAAATTGATGAAAATAATAGGTTTTAAATTAAGTTTAAACCTTCACGAGACGAACTTAACAAGATGTTAAATTGATATGTAGAAATGACGATACATAGAAATTATAATTTCTATAGCAACGCCAATTCGAAACGTAGACAGAAATTTGACACCTATTAAAATCATTTTCTGCAATTTCACCTAGGACTTAACTAGAGCAAAGATCATCTCAACCTTAACTATTCACTTTAGCCTTAAACATTTTTACAAAATAAAACCTTAAGTTAATTAAATTGATTTTAGAGTCACTTAGGAGGAGCGACCCTGGTATAGAGATCTGTACTTGGCAGTGGCAACAGCTGTGCTCTGCGGATTGTTAAAATATATTATATGCGTCGGCAGCAACATGCTCCTACATAGTGGTCTAACTTAGAATGTCGAATACGACTGGTAGATGTTTAGTTATTAGAATGTTTATGTCATAGTGAGAGATTGACTAACTTGGAATTAATAAAGTATTTAAAAAAAACTTGCCAATTATTTTGATTAAAAATGATTTTAATGCCTTGGAATTAGTCTTGGATATTAAAATGATTAAGCAATTTACAAGAGTTTACGGTTTTAATATATATCCTTTTAGTACAATTTTGTAATATGCAGTGGACTTTGTATCAAAAAATGAAGATACAGATATTGCACGGAACAGTCTGTTTCTTTTATTAGGAAATTAAAACTAACTAGGTATTATTTCACGTTTATTGCGACTGCTGTGTAGAAGTCGGCACGAAGCGGACGCGACGGAACAATGAAAAGAAATGTCGCCAATAAAAACGAAATGAACCGTTAGTTTTATTGCAATCTATAATCTTAATACTCACAAAATATAGGTTACTTATATTTTTGAATTGCTTGTCTCTCATCTTGCTTTCTTTTTATTTTGTTCTGTGATATCTATAGTAAACAATAAAAAAATACAAAACACCACCGCCTTTCCCAGGAAAAATACCCACACCCCTAAAAATCCTCCTCGAAATAACGAGAAGATAAATTGCATTTGAACAGCAATTGGCACTGCCCTATCAGTGCGCAGTAGATAAATCGCTGCAACACTCGCTGCTAATTGACACGCAATTAAACAACTTTGCTGACGCCACTCCAGAACTTCGCAAACTGAAACGGGCTCAAATACGATTTTAGATTGCGGTATCTTTTGGGACTTCAGCTTTCTAAGTAATTGCACGTATGAATTATTAAATATACTTATGACTTCATACAGTTTTTAGTTTTATCCAAACTAAAAACTGTATGTAGTGGTTGTTTGTGTTATGCACGTAATTTTTGGGTGACTTTTAAAATCAGTGTTGAGTGAAGCATCATTTTGAGTGAGTTCTTCTCACATTCACGACGTGCAGCTGCCGACTACTTTTTTCCTTGCTCATAATAACATATTTGCTATTTACTATGTGGGTTCTCTTTTTAAAATGCATGTGTCACTGTGACAATAAAACTTTTTTTTAAACGTTGATTAAACTATAACCTGATAAAAAGTATTCGCTAAAGATCTATGTATGCTGTTTCAATTACTGTCAACAAACTTAAAAAATTGGTCACACTACATAACTCACTGACTCGTGGATTGAGATTTCAACATATTCTTTTAGTTCCTCCAATTCTTAATCCGACAAGTTTTCATCATCTTTACTATAAATACATGAAGCTTACCTTTCTTCCTCCTATCGACGGAGATGGGCTGGCCATCCTCCCGGCGCCACATGATCTTGGGCGTGGGGAAGCCGTCTGCCTTGCACACCAGACTGATGTTCTGATTCTCTCGAACTGCTACTGCGGACTGCGTACTCTCTTCGTCCAATATGTTTGGTGGCACTGGTAGAAATAATTAAATCGTTAGAATGGAAGGTAGAGAACAAAACGGTTTCAAAAGAGGAATTTGGAAGCACATTCTGGTTGCGTGAAATTAAATTTTAATATAGAGTAAGAATTTTGCACATTCCATATTGATTTTCATAACATTTACTTAAAGGATTAAGTAAATTTCCCACCCTATCCGTTCCGATTAATAAACCACTTCTAAAAATAAAAGATGCAGATTTAGAACACGTAAGCGGCCACAAGTTGCGTCCTAAAGCAATAAAAACAAGATAAAAACTACGTGGCACGTTTAAAATGCAAACACGAGAAAAAACCACCGCTTTATTTCCACTTAAAAGTTTGTAGGAAACGGCCATATAAAAGACTAAGTGTTACCCGTATCGGTGATTTGGGACCGAACCACGCCTACGCCATTTTATATATCTAACATTTCCACTGGGCACCAGATAGGAATGTTATCTCGACTGAATTGTAACTGAGACTTTGGCTACGTTCCATATTTGCTGATTTTCGAGTTGGAGCGCTAAAATTATTAGTTAATAACGACAAATTTAGTTGTATTGTAGAGGAGTAAATGCATGCTGCGACGTAAACAATGGCAGCTGAACGAGCCGTAGATGCCAAGAACAGGTAAATTATTGATACTGTAGATTAGTAAGATGACAGTTATATTGCTGTAGTAAACAACAATTTATGCTAAGATAATACGGCGGGAACCTGAACACAGAATTATGCTGCCTCATCCTCGTGTCTCTTCTGCGAAATTATGAACAAAGAAGGAGTATGTCAATGTTTGTTCAACATTCTTGGAGACTCAAAATACATAATTACAACCCAAAGTAATCATTTTCGTTACAATGCTTAGTAATTTACGTCGACAGTGTAGAACAACAATTAAATTCTACCAAAGAGTTTATTTCACAAAGCGATAAGAACCAAAAGAAGAAGCTATTACCCTTTTCAAAATATTAAAGGAAAGTAATTAAAAGTTTCTTCGCTGAGCAGGATCAGCGGTAAACAGGGCCCGTCGATATTTTCCCATTACTGATTAATAAGTTTCTATTATAATTTCCAAATAGCTACAGTTGTGAATGAGAACACATAATTAGCTGCTAATGGAAAATAACCCACGAATATTGAGGTATAGAGATTAATTTACTTGTGGACGGAGATTTAGTTTCAGAAACATTTAATGTGACTAGATCTGTATTTTTTCACATGAAAAGGTACTGTATAAAACAAACGAGTTTCGTCTTCTCGAGTTCCAAGAAATTCTGTATCTAAATTCAAATATAGCTAGTACAAATAAACTGTATCGTGAGAATTTAATCCATCTGCCGTGCGGAGTTAGGACTACATAAGCGATGCATCCATCGCACTTAATCGCGCGCGCGGCGTATATCGACGAATTCTGGATCCTAACGGGCGCGTCCCGTAGGACCCGGGGCGTTTGATACATGAGGAGTTCAGTGTACTGCGCTAGGTTAGAGTATAATACACAGAAAGGCATTGAATTTGAAATTATTGTGACAGACAGAAAACAACTTTTATACATAGAATAGAGATGAGCTTCACAATGACTGATGCATGCTTGCCGTCTGTTGGGACAGGTCAGCTTAAAGCTGAAATGGCTCTTTCTTCCAAAAGCCTTTAAAGACGTGGCCCTGCATTGTAAGACTCACTCAAAAGTATATATTATGTTTAGACTTTAAAAACTACGTGATAAATTTTTTCTTGGGATAAACTCATCCCGATAACTGAAATCACTAAAATAGCCTTGTATTTGGGAGAGTCTACTTAATAGATCTTTTAATTACAGCTAAAATTATGACTACACTAAAACTTGTCAAAATACTAAGCTTACACTAAGAATGAAAAAAAATACTCACCAACAACCTGCAGATATCCGACTTGGCTGATCATAGGGTTGGTATTAACTTGGCACATGTAGTAGCCTCTGTCCTCCTGTTGCACTTGGCTCACGTGCAGCAGCCAGGTCATGGCGTTGTCGTGTGAGACGCTGAACCGCGCCAGCCGCGTGATCACGTGCCGGTGGATCGTCAGGATCATCTGCCGGTCGATGTGGATCCATGCCACCTGTGGACGAAGACAGTTAAATTAATGTAAATCTTTTTTGATGAAATAAATACGATAAAAATGTCATAAGCTGGAATTTGCTGTATCGTGGGTGGCGCACCCACGATACAGGAGAAATTCCTAGTGTGGGGCAACGTTTAAAAAAAAAAAAAAAGATTCATTTCATAAACTATATCATCAGAAATGAAACATTCTAACTGAAAACTAGTAACAATCTGAAATATATAGTCGAACATCTTCTCCGCATCGCTGTCGACTGGTAATGTACCCAAGAGACTGGTGGCATTGTCACGTTGTATAGCAATGCTTTACCTCTAGCTATGGTAAAAACCAGCCCTTGGGTCACGGAACCGTCCCTGGCGAAATAAAACGAAATCTAATGTCGTAGTAATTTTGTGCTTCAACAAGGATGTTAAGTCCTAGGGTCTGCTGGGCGGATTATTTCCACGCCAAATTATGTGAGTATGTATATACTTAACATTGCTAGCTCAATTAATGCCGTTGAGATTATTTTATCGTTAAATGAGATTAAATAATTAAGTCCCTATACTTTGTAATTTTCAATTTCAATTGATTTTCGGTCTTATTCATAAAAAGTTATCGAATATCTAAACAGTTAAAAGTTAAGTCTGGTTTACAAAAAGTGTTATTCTAAGAGCATTTTAGCACTAAAGCGTTCTATAAACCTACTACAAAGTTATAAACGCCAGAACCCTGCTTTAACAATGTTTTAAGGAAAAAATGGCCGACTCTATAAAACAGCTGATTTTAAAGGAAATGACTTTTGACCATTTGACGTACAAATATTGTGTGTCAACAAATGTAAATTTTCAAGCAATCAGTTGACAGTTACAATTTCAAATTATTTGTCAAATTCAAATAACAATGACGTCACCGCGTCAGAGGTGTCGAAACTGTAGACAATTAAGTAGTTGCCAGTACGTAATAATGTCTATGGTCACAATTATTCGGTGTGTAGGAGGACATTCTCGTTAGACGATGCGATGTGTTGGTCAATTTGTTGGATGACTTCATTAAAATGGCAACATTTTGATTTATAAACGACATGTAAGTTATAGAACGTTTATAAATACAAAAATGTATCAAAGGTTTTATAAGCTTATCGAGCAGTTTAACTAATGAATGTTTAGAACCTCCGATAAGCTTTTTTAATGAATAAGATCGATTGTCTTGAGACAAAAAATATTGTATTCTAATCCAGTAACATAGCAAACTGCAATAAACATATTGCGTTTTCAGCAATGCAAGTATTCATTTAAAATACCGTTTATGTCATAAAACTTTCTGTTCAACTCCACAGTATGAAATATTCTTCAAAAAAAAACCTGCACATAACTGGTTTATGAACACAGAATACTAAACATCTGAATTCATAAAAGTTCTGGCATCAAAGCAGCGAGTTATCATTTGGATGTCCGAACGGTTGATATATCGAGCAAAAGCGAGTTGTACTACAAATTCCCTACCTGGAAAAAGTAATAAAACTAAAATAGAAAGTTTATTGCGGCTGCTTTTACTATATCCACGTGAAATTTATGCCGCTCTGAAGTCACGTTATTGGTCGGGAATGGATTGAACTGTAGTATAAATTCGCTTCTAACTCAATCGGAAATTGAATTCAAACACATACCCCTATCCTATTATGTTGCGGTTTCTGTGACTCACTGTTCTCTTAGCAAATTTTTCGATTTAATAGTAGTTTTCGAAGAAGTATTTTATGATGATATAAATATTATTAATTAATAAAGTGTATGGCTCTCTCTTTATCAGAAAATAGGACTACACGATTGACATGAAAATGAAAGAAATAGCCTGTACTAACAACATATCACTACCATCAGTTCAACACGTTTTGATTTTATTTTATAATAACTAAGTGCAATTTTTCATATCTACTTAATTTTCCATGTAATTTCTAGAATTGAGCTAAAAGATAGAGCTCTTGGGCGAATAGCCAGCAAGATATCCCCCTTATGTTTTATAGCTAAAACCCAGTAGTTTACGGCCATACGTGACTTGAGTGACACTGACGTATCCACTAACATTCTGAATGACTGCGACTTCATCTAGGCTATTGCAACCATAGGTATTACAGAATTTTATTTTTGATATTAAAACTTTTTGTGAACAAGTAGTAATACTAGTTGATGATGGATGAACAACCCAAGACCAAAAGATCGGTACGATGAACCTACATAAAATATATTACTATAAACGTCACACTACACAACAAGAAGGTATGTGTACACGCTCTTATTTGTACAGTTGCTTGTAGACATACATATTATCAATGATAATCCATAAAGCAAAGACCCCAAACAATAGCAAACAACGGATAAATAAAAGCCGTCAGCTTAGATCTAAACTCCCTAAGCTCCGAATCTATTTCTATAATTCTATAGTTGGTCTCGCGCAGGCGAGATAGACAAACAGATAAGACCACCAACAATCCTAAAACCAAACGACAAACTGCGAAACTGGCTTAACCACGCATCGTTGTTTACTTTGACGGAGTCTGCCGCAGACGAGCCGCGTTGGCGCACTGCGCAACACTCGATACAGTGCATATTTTACGAGACCTGACTCAAATACCCTCAGACTCGCGATACAATCGGAATTTTAGTTCCTTTACTCACTTATTTATCTTAATTATCGGACCGGGAACGTTTGTAAGGCGACGATTGCAGACAACGCTGGTGCAATAGCGTTCTGAATTAAATATGTGTGTATTCATGAGATTGGAGATTCTCTACCCTTTTGGTGTAGCTTCCGGTAACAAAGAAAGTTTAAATTGAGAATTTTATGCCTTAAATAATTTCTAATTTTTACGGCACGACAAAAAAATAAAGCATAATAAATAATGGCTGATTATTCCCCAAGTGCGCGTAGCATTTGGGGGTAGAGAAAAAAACGGGTATTTTTCAGTCCCCTTTAGACAAAGAGTGATGATACATTATTTATGCAACAGTCTCCCGATAAAATTTATTTAGTGTTTTTTTTTTTATGTGGCACTTATGCTTTTATGAGAAAAGACTTGATTTCAGCCTTAGTATCATAAAAATAATCCAAATGTCGCCAATATTAAGTGGGTTGGCAACCCTAAAGCTTGCGTGAGACACGTGTTGCAACGTTTGCGTACAAGATCACAACTACATAAGTGGGGGTTAATTTCATCCCACGACTCCCTTAACAGTAATTCTTTTGTCAATAGACATCAAACATACACGTACCCAACAGGAATGTTCAAACATTTAATATTTCAGTGGTATTTTTAAGCCAGTTTTTTGACAGACACGATTTCAATTTTTTATTACTTGTGTGATCCCAATCCGCACCGCTAAAACAGAGCTCATGAACAATTTAACGAACCCACTCTTTGCTCATTGATAATACAGAAGACTCAATTTAGAAACTTAACGGTTGAATTTCGATCACAAAGCGCCACAGTGGGATAATTTTCGGTCGAATTAGTCGTTATTATAAATCAATGCTTTTCGACCTCAGCTGCTATTAAGAGCAATGGCGGATTTGTGATTAAGTGACGTCATAATTTATCTGGCACAGTTCCGGGTATTAATAAAGTGGTGCCGGCTGGGAGCTTCTCCTCACCTTCACTCTATTAGCTTTCAACAAGATGAGTTATAGTCTATTGAGTATCTGTTACAATGTTCATGTGAATTTTGTAAGGGAGTTCAAAGTTTGTTAGTAGAGGGTAGTGTTGGACTAATAAGATATTAACTTTATGCAGATAGGAAACAGAAATGGTAAGTTAGAACAATTCAGTTCAGGATAGTTAATTTCAACTCCATAATCCAGTAAATGTCACAGTTGGGTATAGTATAACGAGCAGGCAGGCTGGTGATTGTAAAAGAACCAGAGCCTGCACATAGACAACACTACATTTTCTAAGAACAATCAATTGAATTGCGTGTACATCTTAATACTACAAGGTATCTCAAACGAGTCGAAATGATTCGGATAATTTATTAAGTTAGCCAACTATTACTAACTAGCTGGCCCGGCAAACTTCGTACCGCCTCAGAATCAATAAATATTGTGTTAACCTATCAGCAAAACATCTGGAATCATTGCGCATGATCTCTTACCCAGTTATGACAATCTAATATTTCGAAGGACTAAAGCGTTTTCCAGCTTATTTTTCATTTTTTTTTCCACCTGTGTCAGGTGTACTCTTATCGAGTTATGACACCCTGGTACTTCGAAGGCATAAAGCTTTTTCTAATTACTAACATACTTATGTCAGTTGTACTCTTACCGAGTTATGACAACCTGGTACTTCGAAGGCATGAAGCGTTTTCTAGCTGACATGAAAAGTGTATGAGAAAATGAATTATCCTCATTTTTTTTTTGTGTATTTTCCCATATTTTAATATTTATTCTGATAGTCGGGACGGAGACGAATTCACAAAATCAAACATCATAAAAATCGGTTCAGCCGTTCTTGAGTCATAAATGGTGTAACTAACTCGACTTTATATACCTATATAGATTTCATGATAACCAAGCAGGTCTTAATTAGTTGGTCCTATGTTGTGCACCAATTTCAAATTGGCGCCCACCGTGGGGCAAATATTACACAAATAATATTTATTAGAATCATCTTAACAATAAGGAGTGCTTGATACCTCCTATGAAATAATAACGTTTGCAGAGTAAAGATATTGTAGACGACAGAAAACTTTTTTTTGTTCAATATTCATAATAATGGCACCCAACATGGGCCTGATTAACACAAATAAGTGATTATAAAAACGTTTTTCAAAAAAAAAAAAACAACCGACTCCCAAAAAAAACACTACAAAGTGATAAATAACTTTAATTTCGGAAGGCATTTTTTACTCTTTAGTGGTTCACATGTGCTTACCCCTTCACACATACCGGCGTGATGTTATGTTATGAACTGGTGTAAACAATAGACAGACATGAGATTTCAGCAATCCCAGTCCATTTGCCATCATTTATTGAAGAGTTCCGTTGCTTATCTCCGAAGTTCTTCATCAGATCTTCACCAAATTGAAATGGGACCAGTTCGAGAAAGTAATCTTCTAAAAAGTACCCAAATCGCTTCAAGTGTGCCTATAAAATTTTAAGAGTTCTCTCTTTTTCTCCAGGATCCCATCACCAGATCCTGACTTGTCATCAGATCATGGGACCACCTGGGAAGTATACCCTTTCAAACAAAAAAAAAATCAAATCGGTCTAGCCATCTTCGAGTAATCGTGGAACATACATGAAACAATAGATAAAGAAATTCTCAAACGGTCCACCCATGAAAAATATTTAGGATTACATGTAGACGACAAACTCACTTGGAAACTTCACATCAACCACATCAAAACAAAGTTAATGTCATTACTAGCAGCGTTACGTAAAGTTTCAAACTGCATTCCAAATAAAGTACGTAAAATAATATATAATTCTCTAGTAAAATCTCATCTTGAATATTTAATTGAGCTATGGGGGTCAGCGGCGAAAACTTACCTAGACCCACTACAAAGAACACAAAACAAAATTATAAAAACATTATTTCACTATAATTATTTTACTCCGACAAGAACACTATACAAAAAAACCAAACTACTCAATATAACTCAACTTTACACATACTGCACTTGCGTCCTTATTAAAAAAATCATCACCAAATCTGTACAATCAAACATACACCTACACAGGAAAAAGATAACATACAACGTAAGGAATAAAAACAAAATCCAGTTAAAACTAGCTCACGCTCGCACTAATTATGGCAAAAAAACAATACTGGTTGAAGGAGCACGGCTGTTCAATAGTTTACCCGAAGACATAAAAAAGTGTGACAGTGTACCCACATTCAAACTTAGATTAAGACAATACCTAATAACATCTTAAATAAAATAATGCTAATGCAATGCTTCCAACACCCTAGAGGTGCCTAATATTAATAGTACCTACTAGTTATAGTTAATTTAAGTATCTCATTATAAGCGAACTGTTATTTTTAAGTTCTTATGAGAAATAAAGTTCTTTAAACCTAAACAAAAAAATGTTTCCGACGAATTGAGAACCTCCTCCTTATTGAAGTTGGTTAAAAAACATAAAAGTTACGGAAACACCGTTTATAAAATAATAACGGACGTCTAAATGAAGATAGTGTACAAGAAAAAGTACGTCATACGAGTTTCTCAGTGTTCTTAATATTGGCGCCCAACGTGGGACTGGCGACGTAATGCAGAATCTTGCCACGCGTACATTGTCACCGTGGGCGTGTCACAATGTAATTGCATTACGCTCAGCTTTCGCGTGTTGCATGCAAAATATTGAAATTGTCGGGTAATTTTCCTTTGGAGATAGTGTTGAAAGACATTCTAATGAGTTTCTTGTTAAATAAACTCTTGGGATTCTTACTTTAGGTGTAAAACTAGTCTCAGTGCTGAATAAATTGTGTTAAGAACATGCTATCATAACTGTGTGAAAATGTTAAATTTAGTTATTCTTAACTTAAATGTAGATTTTAGATCTTTCATATGAATTTTAAAATAGTTTGATATATTAGAAACAAAAGTATAGAAAAACATTACATCTGCCTATTATATTCTATTTTATAAAACAGCACGTTCTTATATTCAACAATACAATTAATATTTCATATTACTACTCCTACGGCGATTCTTTTCAAACTTTATCACACAAAATCCACCACTTAATCACATAGGAAATGGCACGTGAACAAACAAGCTGTAAGGGCATAACTCCGTGAAAACTTGGCACTCGCGAGCCGCGCAAAGCCCTTTAAGCCTCTTTGCCCCCTTTTTATATCCCCACCACATACTTAACGGCAATTTCAAGCGTGCCCCTTCATCCAACGTTACTTTGGCCCGTTTGAGCCGGCGACGCGACGGTTCGAATGTTCCGAATTCGGAATTCGAAACTATTGACTTTTGAAATATTAGTTTTGTTTTGTTTGTTGACAGTGGTAAAAGTTTTCGATCCGGTGTCAATGTATTCTGGATTGTTTTTATAAATAGGATTCTAATGGATGAACAGTGTGTTTGAAGTTTTTGTCATTAGTTTTTGAATAGGTATATTTGTTCATTTCTGAAATTAAACGTGGCCATTTTCACTATGTTCTGAGACAAACAAACTTGTTATTGTTAGAGTAGTGATTGACCAGAACAGTGGTGGCCTAGTGGTATCGACCCCAACTTCCGAGATAAAGGCGCTTTACTTCGCGTAATTTATTTTATCACCAGTGCTCTTAAAATGCTGAAGGAACAAAATCGTCGTAAGGAAACCTACATGTTCTAGAACCGAAAATTCAAAGACATGTGATATCCACCAACTCGCACTGGGCCCGCGTGGCAAATTTCGGCCCGCTCCCTCTCACAGTAAGTAGGCCTGTATCCCAGCAGTAGGGACTTAATAGGCGGATTATTGTTAGAGTTGACCTTTAACGATAACGTTGACGACAATAATTTCAAACATTTCGGCATAAAATTCTTTAATAGGGTTTATTTATTCATGTAAACCACATGATAGTTTTAATTTCTCCAGTTTCATTTCCCTGTCCCTAGTTTCATGTAGCTAGTCACTTCACCTTGTCCATTTATTGGGTGCAGTCCAGACCATCGAGTCGCCGGAACATGTTTACACACGACAAGTATTTGTTCGGGCCCTCGCGTGTTTGTGTTGTGTTATCTTCGGTGCCGCAACTGCCATCCTTGTTCCAGCCGTTATGTATGGGATTAGCAGAAGTTAGTCTGGAGATTACCTTAGTGGTAGAGAAATAGTAGGATCATAGGTTGTTCGAAAGAGATACCGCGGCCCCTGGCACACAGGCAACTGAGGGAACACGGGTGGGTTTTAGTCAGTAAAAGTCTGACACGCCCTCCCGCTCCACCCAGAGCGGGAGAAGTTATTTGATGATTTCCCACCAAAAAAAAAAAAAAAAAAAAAAAAAAAAAAAAAAAAAAAAAAAAAAAAAAAAAAAAAAAAAAAAAAAAAAAAAAAACATATTTTATTTCGCAACTGGACATAGCCGTTCTGTTCATAAAATCATTTATTATGAATGTGCTTCGAACAATACACGAAAGAGAAACACTCATTGTTCTAAAAAAGAAAAATAATACTTTTTGAAGGGGTATGGGATAAAAAAACACCTTTTATAGCAATAAAGTATATTTATCAGGGATAATCATTACAACGATGTGAGCGGCGGAAACGCGGTACCGAACACTAACACTTGCGAATAACTTATAATAGGTGGCACTGCTCACGCACTTCGTATTACTTTAACACCTCCCCTCGAACAAGTGAGCAAGTTTAATCGACATTCACATACATTCATCCATCATGCCTAAATTACGTAGACATTCATGATGCTTTGTTCCACTCAAGCCTTTGGTCAATACATCAGCAGGCATTCGGTCAGTACACAAATATTTCAAATTAATTACACCTTGTTCGCACATATCTCGAACAAAATGGTGCCTCACATCAATATGCTTCGTTCGTGGATGATAGTTCCTACTTTGAGCAAGTTTAATCGCACCCTGGTTGTCGTTGAATAGCGTCACACACTGACTCTTAATCCCAATGTTAGTTAAAACATCTCGTAAATACATTGCCTCTTTAGTAGCTTCGGAAATGGCCAAATATTCAGCTTCAGTGCTTGATAAGGCAACAGTCCGCTGCTTTCGCGACTCCCAGCTAATCGGAGCACCTCCTAAAATAAATGCGAAACCGGTATAGGATCTACGATCTATCGCATTCCCTCCCCAGTCTGCATCAACCACACCAAAAAGAGGCAAATCTGTTCTTTCGTACACTAATCCGTAATCAGATGTACCTTTCAAATATCTCAGCACACGTTTAGCAGCCTTCCAATGTTCAACATCGTAATTTGTATTGAATTGGCTTAAATAATTGACGGCATACGTGATGTCTGGTCTCGTTGATACGGCCAGATGCATCAAGGCACCTATCAAACTTTGATACGGATACTGTTCCATAATATCACATCTGATACATTCAGGTTTCTCTAATTTAACATTAATATCTATAGGTGTGACAACAGATTTACACTCACTCATACTAAACCGTTCTAACAGTTTATCTATATATAATTTTTGACTTAAATAAACTCTATTTTCATCATCACGACTAAATTCAATACCTAAACAGGTTGATATCTTGCCCATATCTTTCATTTCAAATGAATTCGATAACTGTTGCTTAATATCTTGCATCCATGCATCATCATTTGTTGATATAATCATATCGTCAACATATATACCAATTAACATCAATCGCTCACCTTTCTGTGCAATAAATACACAAGGATCCTGCGGAAACGCTTCAAAACCAATATCACTCAACTTTCTCACTAACTTTTTATGCCACTGCAAGCCTGATTGACGCAAACCATATAAAGATTTTCTTAACAGACACACACTATCCACACTTTCATCAAGATCCTTATTCCAGCATTTAGCTGTTTGAAGTATGTTCTTTTCTGTTATTATTTTCTTTTGTGAACCAATCTTTTCTTTTGCGAGTACTCTCTTTAGAACATCGCTTAACTGATCTGGAATTTCCATAAATACCTCTTCATCGAGTGAACCATTAAGGTACGCTGTTACCACGTCCAGTTGATGGATTTCTAGTCCAAATTCAGCCGATAAAGCCGCTATGAGCCTTATTGATGATGATCTCACAACCGGGGATGAGGTCTCGTGAAAATCCTCCCCTGGCCGTTGTGAACATCCTTTTGCCACGAGGCGCACTTTCTTGCCCGTACTTTTCGTACTAAACACAAACCTACTTCCAATAACTTTTCGTTGTTTTGGTCGCGGTACAATATCCCAGGTTTTATTCTTCATTTGTGACAAATACTCATCTTCTAGAGCAAATTTCCACAAATTTACATCGCTTCTCTTTTCTACATCTTTCCACACCATTGGTTCTATCATAGCTATCCCTACACTTATCTGTTCATTCGATTTATCTGATTCATTTTCACTATCTGTAGTTTCCTCTTTTTCTCTATGATATTCTTTCCGCGGTCTACCCGCCATACCAGTACGAATTAAACGAGGTCTTCCTCTTCCTCTTTTAGCAGGTTCTATTAAATTTTCCCACGAGACAGTTGAGTTCCTCTTTTTATGTAATTGACTTCTTTCTCTCTCTTTCTCTGGTTCATAAACTCTTTCAATCGATCTTCTTGGTCTACTACCATCTCTTCTGCTTCCCAATATCTTCGAGTTATCTTCTTCTCTTTCATTATTCGCGTTAGACACCTTCAATTCTACTCTTATTTGTTCGTCATTAATGCCTTCTTCATCAACAAATATCTCATCATATTCATGTCTAAACGCTGTCTCATTCATAAACTTCACGTCACGACTCACCATTATTTTTCTTGTTGCAGGATCATGTATCCTATATGCCTTAGACTGAATATCATAACCCACAAATATTCCTAACTGCGAACGAGATTCAAATTTTCCTTTCGGTTTTCCCTTGTCCTTATAATAAACTTTCGAACCAAACACGTGCATATATATTACAGTGGGTTTCTTCCCTTTCCATAGCGTAAACGGTATTTGACCATTTAACGCTGTAGTTGGGCACCGATTTCTTATATAATTGGCAGTATTAATTGCTTCTGCCCAGAAAGAAGGAGGACTACCTGCTTGGCGCATCATACAGCGTGCCATCTCAACTAATGTCCTGTTCTTTCTTTCAGCGATCCCATTCTGTTGAGGGGTATACGGGGCTGTCAATCTTGGCTACTGATAGTAAGTTTGTTCGTAAATCGGATACGTAGAACACTTTCTCTATCTCAATTTGGCGTTCTTCACTGCCCGTGTCTACCAAAATCCTTACCTTACCAGCGCCGGTAATTTGCGTTTTGCCGCTATTAGCTAGATTTAGCGCAGTGGAAGCGTACTGGGCCCATAACCTGAAGGGGTATGGGATAAAAAAACACCTTTTATAGCAATAAAGTATATTTATCAGGGATAATCATTACAACGATGTGAGCGGCGGAAACGCGGTACCGAACACTAACACTTGCGAATAACTTATAATAGGTGGCACTGCTCACGCACTTCGTATTACTTTAACACTTTTATTACGGGGCACAGAAATAGAAACATTATTTTCCTGCCAGCGTAACTCGCAAAAGGTTTGTCCTCTATGAACATAAAACTATTTTTCCTGGGAGCTATCATTACATCACCCGAATTTCGAACATGAAATTGGTCGCAGGTGCGATCAAGCAGAAGAATAAAAGTATTTCCAAAAATCACTTAAGGTCCCAACATAATCCGCGCAGGTTATAAACTGGGTTCGCACCGGCCCTGCCTAAGGTATATTTGATTAGGGTCCCTTGGGCCACTTGGTCCTCTGCTCATACTGCTATTTTTATTTGCCTTGTATTAAATCGTTTTCAAACGAAACCTTAACACGATTTATACGAAGCCTATATAATAATATTATGAGAGCTTATTCTGTTTTAATGCGTGGATATAATGTTAATGTTTCGGTTTCAATTTTGCGGTTCATGAAACATCGCATGAAATGAAACGTTTCTTGATCTGGTTTTTAATGTTCTATTTTTTCATTTCGCAGTTTAATTTTTTTCTTTTATTGAATGTATGATTTCATTAACCGACTTCAAAAAGGAGGAGGTTATCAATTCGTCGGAACCTTTTTTTTTTTTTTTTTTTTTTTTTATGTATGTTCCCCGATTACTCGAAGATAGCTGGACCGATTTGGATTTTTTTTTTTTTTGTTTGAAAGGGTATACTTCCCAGGTGGTCCCATGATCATCAAGTCAGGATCTGATGATGGGATCCTGGAGAAATAGAGAGAACTCTTCAAATTTTATAGGCACACAAAGCGATTTAGGTATTTTTTGGAAGAATACTTTCTCGTAGTGGTCTCATTTCAATTTGGTGAAGATTTGATGAAGAACTTTGGAGATAGGCAACGGAACTCCTCAATAAATGATAGCAAATGGACTGGGTTTGCTGAAATCTCATCTCTGTCTATTGCTTACACCAGTTCATAACATAACATCACGCCGGTATGCGGTGAAGGGGTAAGCACATGTGCACCACTAAAAAGTGAAAAATAAAAACTTTTTCCAAAAAAAAAAACAACCGACTTCCAAAAAAACACTACAAAGTGAAAAATAACTTTAATTTCGGAAGGCGGTGACAAAAAATTCAAATACAGCTCCAAAGACACCGACTTCCGAAATTAAAGTTATTTTTCACTTTGTAGTGTTTTTTTGGAAGTCGGTTGTTTTTTTTTTTGGAAAAAGTTTTTATTTATATAATAATAAAGAAGGAATTATAATATTTAATTTCATAAATCGAATGCTATGTCTGTCTGTATTGTAAGTTTTTATTGTAATGTTAATCCACGCGCGTGGGATACGGGCATACCTAGCAGCGGCTTCTAAAGAATTAAAATTTTGTGTTACTAAACTTACTGTTCCGATAAACAAAGCTGTAAGTAGATAAAATTAATTATTCAAAAGCTGAATTAGACTCGAACACACGATTTAAAAGTACAATTCGAGTAAAACAGTCCAAAAAGTAGGTAAAGAGCTATGAATAATAATGTAGAGCAACTTATAAAATTACAGACCTGACAAGATCGTGCGGTTTGGAGGTGAAGGACGGAGAACTAGGTGTTGTGGAAAAACTTGGAAAAAGCCTATAGTCAGCGGTGGACTTTGATAAACTAGCCGATGAGTCAACAAAAATATTTAATCATACTAATATTATAAATATGAAAGTTTATGTATATGTATAGATGTTTGGATATTTTGATATTTGTATGTTTGTTACTCAATCACGCTAAAACGACCAAAAGGATTTGGATAAATTTTGACACCCAGGTAGTTTATTATCTAGATTAACACATAGGAGACTTTTTATCCCGGTAGTACGTTCCTGTGGGACAACTTTCGACCTCCACGCGGGTGAAGCCGCTGTCAAAAGCTAGAAAAATAAATAAATATGACAAAAGCATTTTTTCTACTACTTTTACAGTCGCCTCTTTGGTGGAGGCCTCCACCATTTTATTTCACTGATTCCTGTCTCTAGCTTTATTCATCTTCTCTGGTTGTCCTTTCTCCAAAAATATATGTTTCTACCTTTTGCTTGGCCGACCTCTACTTCAGCTATAGTTTGTTGGTATCCACTCAATTTACTGCCATGCTTTTTTACTCCATCGATTGTTTTCCAACCTGCAGTCATGGCAAGACTGGCATGACATTTTGACAAATGGTTTTATTATAAATTATTTCTTTCTGTTTTATACGTAGCATGATTCGTTCCTTTTGTCTTTGGCAAAATATACCTCCAGTGTTTTTTTCTTCTTTCTTTAAAGATCAGGCCTGGCAATCGTACGCTAAGTACGGAAGTATTCCTACTTTGTAGCGTTTTCTCTTCTTATGTATTTTTATTTTACAGGATTTCTATCTAGCTCTATTCCAACTCTTCCATGCCATAGAAAATTATGTGTAGTCGAATGTCGTCACTTGTATAATTATTGTTAAAGGAAACGTTGTTGAAGTGGACTCTATGGCGTTACCCTCTACTGAAATGTTCTTTTTTTCCACCATTTGTTAGGATATTTTATCCGTGTTAAATGTCAGTTCAAGATTTTTGCTTCCGCTTATTAATTCTTTAATCATGTTTTCCAGGTCCGTAGAGTTTTCTGCAAAACTAAAACGTCATCTGCTAAATGTAGGTTGCTGAGATAATCCCCATAAATTTTTAGGCCTATTCCCTTCCAGTCTATGATTCTAAGACAGCAGAAAAAACCTTTGACGAAAGCGTGAAAGTGTCAAATTAATACGCGTTTTTAATACACAGCTGGTACAAGTTTGTAGGAGCTCTCATAAAGTTTTCGCTATCTTGGATTTTCATTTAGACTTCACTATCAAATTTAGCACTCTTGAAAACCATGAAAACGACACCTATAATTAAAATGTTGAAATCTTGAATTTACATTTTAACGTAACTATAGGCTCCAAAACACAGAAAAATATATTTTTGAGAAACAGAGGGAGAGAAAGTGGCATAGATGGGGCATAACGCTATTTCGTAAGGTTCATGATGATTTTTAAAAGCTTACTCCTACCAAAAACTGCGATAAAGACTATCGTTCCAAAAAAAAAAAACTATCATCTGTTGCCACAGCTATGCATTATGTTTGTCCATGTTATGAAAACCAATAATCGTTGCGAATGTGCCACTAATTGAATCGTATTCACTGTTAGCACTCCGTCATTTTATAAACACACGCCCGCTTTCGATGAAATTAACAAAGTTGATGTTTGCTTTGTGATCGACCACGTGTCATTGATATTCATAGAACTATTAACGAATGGAGTAATTGGTATTGTTTCATTCAATTTAGGTTCCGCGTCTTCTTAAATATATTTTTACTTCTAATGATACGAAGTAAGTATTTATTCTAAATCGCTACCTAATATGTACTAAAATAAAGAAGATACAGGAAATTCTTCCACTTTTTTTATAACCCCGCACACTAAACAGTCTTATTAGTCTACATAATTATAAAGAAATTACTAGAATATTTATTGCGTTCCTCTAGATTAATCTCCAACGAATTTTATTGCATACTAAAAACAATTTCCCAATAAATCCACAGAAACACGAAACAATATAATAACAAGATTAAACAAATAAACTCAGAAGAAAAAGGACGACTCCATAGCACCATACATCAAGACTCAATCTGATAATAGCAACAAATCTACAAGAAGTAATATTTGAAATAAAACGTCTACAGCGCCTCTGAAGTTACTTCAAAATTCAAAATTACCCTCCACCGCCCAAGTATTTACGAGGCGGGTGTTACAGGATAATAGGGATCGTAAAATAAAATAAATAATTAGGACTGAAGCACATTCATGAATAAGTTAATTGTTCGCTGCAAGGGAGAGCTCCCTTCACTTAATTACAGGCTGGAAAATATGACACTGGAATATGATTGGGTAAAGGATTGGCTACTAAACTTGTTTATATTTGTACAGGAAAATTAAAGAGGTATTATGGAAGACAGTTACTCTTTAGGCTTTGTTACTGGCTGGTTAATACTTAAATTTAGGTACTTATAGACAACGAGGTCGTGGAAAGGTCATGTTGGGTTTCTTGTATTTTTGAGAAACATCAGATAGCTATTAGGTAAAAAGTAGGCTACCTGTTTTCTCTTGGGTAACGTTTATATCACTAAAGGTCTACGGGTTGGAGCCAAGTGCTTTGTGGTATTTATAATGTATCTTTTACTACCTATTGAAGATAAGATAATTTATTTGCTTAAAACATGATAAACATAGGTGTTAATAAAGGAAATGTGATCATACATGTTTTGCTAAAAATTAAAGCATGCAAACTTAGTCGAATAAACAAATTTGAATTTAAAAAAGCATTATATTTTATGTTCAAAAAAATCCTTAATATTATCAAAAAATATTTTCATTCAGCCATTCTTAAAATTTAATTTTGAGGAATCTGCAATTCAATATTTTTTATATATTCGGTAATTTATTATAAACACGTACACACATAGCCAGGCAGCTTTTGTTATATTTTGCTAATCTACGGAGCTCATCTAGTACAAGTCTGTATTGATCACGCCGACTTCGAGAACTTATTTTCCCTGCTGTTTTAAACAATTCTTTATATTTCCTAATAAACATACAAGCTTCATACAAATATAATGAGGGTAATGGTAGCAACTCAAGCCTTTTAAATATAGGTTGACATGTTTCATCAGATGGAATATATGGCTCGTAAACATTTTTTTAGCTGGCAAATGCTCTATTTTCACAGTACTATTTCTCCACATAATTAATCCATACCGTAACGAGGACTCAACATACATATGTATGATATTACATCACAGCCGTTTTTATTTTTGTTACCTTTCTAATCTGTCTGAGGGAGTAAACAACATTATTGACCTGACCTTTCCAGTCTAAATGTTCGTCAATTACTACTCCTAAAAACTTAGTTTGTGTCACTTGTGTAATTTGTGGTATGTCCATTCTAGAATTAAATTGATTTTTAAAAACATTGATTGAATTGTATTTATTACAGATTTCGTAAGATTAATAGATAAATTATTGTTATTTAACCAATTAATTAGATTGTCTATTGTATGATTTATGTCCGCTTCATGATCAGTAATTGATTTATATTTTTGATCGGTAGTAACAATTATGGAAATATCATCAGCAAAAAAGAAGCATTTATGATTAGTCACATTTACGATGTCGTTTATGTAGAGTAGAAATAAGATTGGGCCCAATATGCTACCCTGGGGATCACCGCATTTTATAATTTTATATTCAGACAAAAATTGTGTCATGTCCCAAATTTAGTGACAGTGACACTGTTGCCTGTCGGTTAAATATCCACTGAAGTGGCAGTCTTCTGATTTCGATAGCCTCTAACTTTTGTAATAATATGTCATGTGAAACTAGATCAAAGGCTTTTGATAGATCAAAAAATATACCTGTCGTCAGCTGATTATTGTTGATGTTGGTCAATATTGTTTTCAAAAGTGAAAAGATGGCTAAAGACGTGGACTTGTGTTTTTGAAAGCCAAATTGCTCTTTTTTAATAATACTGAATTTCTCACAGTAATTTATTATTCTTTGATGCAGAATTTCTCAAATATTTTTAACAAGATGGGTATTAGTGTTATGGGGCGATAATTATTGATGTCAGCTTTATCACCCTTTTTAAATATCGGTTTAACAATAGATAATTAGATATTTTTAATGCGTTAGGAAACACTCTTTGTGAAAAGGATAGGTTAATTAGATAAGTCGACACTCCACTTATTTCATCGACACATGACTTAATTATCCTGATATTGAGTTCATCGTAGCCTTCAGGTTTGCTATTATTTAATGTTAGTATCTGTCGTCGCACCTCATTTTTGGACATCGGTGTGTAGTAAAGTAGTGAAGAAAGGAAGTGAAAAACTCCACGCACTTGTGTAAGGACACAAGTGCTTGGAGTACCAAATTGATAATTGTAATGCCAGCTAACCTCCTCTCTGTGAGAGGGAGTGGGCCACAATCCATCACGTGGGCCCAGTGCGGGTGGGTGGATATCACATCATGTTTTCGAATTTTTGGTTTTTTATGACTTTCCGGTTTCCTCACGATATTTTTCTTCACAGTTTTGACAACAGTGGTGATGAAGTTAAATACACAAAGTAAAGCGCCTGCCTAGGTTCGAACTCATGACCTGCAACTCTTAAACCGGGGCTGGTATCACTGGGTCACCACTGCACTCCTAATGGTTTTTTTTTTGGTTGGGAAATCATCAATTAACTTCTCCCGCTCTGGGTGGAGCGGGAGGGCATGTCAGACTTTTACTGATTAAAACCCACCCGTATTCCCTCAGTTGCCTGTGAGCCAGGGGCCGCGGAATCTCTTTCGAATAACCCGCACCCCTGGCAGGCATCGGCCCTTGCGGACCCCACCAGTTGGGACTTCTAACGGTTATTTGCTGACGCATAAAACCGATTATTACATCCCTACATTGATATATTATATAGCAATACATACATTGACCTAGTCCTACATCCCGCCGCACATACCCGCCAGGTGTTCCCAGGACACATAATTGTCGCTGACGCAGTTAACTTGCACATCCATTGTGGCGAACAAGACAATGTACTTAATGAAAGCTCCGAGCATACAAAATTAAATTGATATACTGACGTGATAATGTGGAAGGCATTATTATGTCTCGGAAGGTACATGTTCACGTCATTACGTATATTAACGTTATAAAATAAATTAACTGTTGGAATTGACAAGCTTGGCTTTTGCGTCACAATAAGTAGATATGTATTAAATATAATTATGTAGAATAGTCACAAATAAGTCATACCCTCTATTCATAGATTTTTTCCTCTGATTTTCCATCACAGTGATCGTTATTGTGATCTTTGCAGAGGTGAACTAACTGAAAAGACTGTAGTTATTTTCGATTTACTTAGAAATCATTGTTGTATTGTTTTCTGAAGTGTGTACCAAAATTAAACAATAGAGAGGTCTTATTTCTATTTGAAATATATCTTCTTGACGTTGTTACAAGAAAAGTAAGTAGGTATCTTAAAATAGAAATTATTAACAATGTGTAAGTGTAAAGTAATTGTATTGAAGGAAATTGTAGGAAAATTTCCTCGTAACACTTCTGTATTTAATATTTCAGGATAACTGTAATGCTTGCTATAAATCTTTTGGCATAATATTTTTGACTGAACTCTTAAGTAAAGATTTGCTTTAAGACCTTAGAAAACGATGTGAGAAATTCTTTCAAGTTTTTAGGAACGGTGTAAGCCCGTTGAGGTGGGTCCGTGTGCTTGAATACACGTGTAGTTTTCGGGTTGGGTCCAAGATGGCAGAAATGTTTTAGTTGTAATAAAGGTGAGCGACTAACACGTTCGGAATCATTCTTATTGCCGATGACGTATGTGGTGAATTGAAAACTTCTAGGTACTTAGCTTACTTAGCTACCTACAGAAATTAATTTAGTTGTGTTAGGTTAGCTAACAGATCGAAATTCATAAACTAAGTTCTTATTCCCCGAAGGGTAAGACAGAGTCATAGGTACGCCCACATTTCGCTAGCTACACCTCCATATTTCCAGTACAAGGTAAAAGGCGGGGGCGGGCCTATTTCTGAAAACTGAGCACAAATCTAAACTATAGCCTGTTACTCAGAATTTTGTAATGTTAAAAATCTAATAACTCTTTGTCAGGGATCCAACACAGAGACCTACTCTCCGCTGTCGCGCTCGCGAATAATAGACATCAACGTAGTCCCACATAATTTCGGTTAAAATCCAGACTAATAATATTATAAATGTGAAAGTAACTCTGTCTCACACGGCTAGACCATGACCTGGGTTAGGACATAAAATACTTTTTATCCCGGTAATAGGTACGTTCCGACGAGATATTTTCCGACTTCCCCTTGGACGAAGCCACAAAGGCTAGTAAATAAGTTTTTTAAGCTAAAATCCATCTTCGACGAATGACATAGCTGAAGGTACTCTCAAAACGAAATTCTCTATTTAAAATGAATCTGCAAAGGTGAGTCCACACCGAAACAGTCGCGCGATAATTAGTGAAATGGTCTGAACGTACATTATATCTAAATGTTGCGCCGCTCATCCGCGCCATTCATGAATAACTTAATTGGTTCAGTGCAACTGTTAGCGTTAGGCACGTTGCACACGGCTTTATGACTTCATAAAACTGGAGCGTTGCAACTTTCTGTTTTGTTTTTGAAGAATAAATGTTATGTGTGTTGTAGAAAATTGTGTTAAGCTTAGGGTAGAAGTTTATTACATTTATGTTGAAGATGGGACTATGAGGATTGTGAAAAAGCTTTTTTGGTTATCTGTCTTTGGAAATTGTTTAGGTGGGTTGTGCTGTTGAGGTATTTTTTCCACTTCAACTTGTAGCAAGTCATCACAGGGTTTTCATTATAATGTTCTTTATTTACATGATTAATTTATTGACAGTCTCATAATAATGATAATAATTAAGTACATGTATAAAAGGAGGGGAACGAATCAAATGGCATAAAAAAGAGTTTCTTCCCCAAAGGAAGTTAGTTACGATTTAATAATTAATATAATAAAAAAAAACGTATCCAAAAAGAGTACATTTAGCCATCAGTAGTAAATTTCCCATACAATTATAGTGCCTAAAAATAAACTATTTCTAAAATATTTTTACCACAAGTGCAAGTGATAATGTTTCGGAATTAGAATGATAGGTGGTGGTGGTAGTTAGCTATAAGTACATCGTAGAACGTTATCCACAGCTTTGGCTGTGTTAGTTACAGTTACCATAAACCGTTAATCGTTGTTTAACTACAATACAACATTTAGACTTACTGCGTAGTTGAGTGCCTGTCTATCCAAAGGCACTACTGACATAATCTAAATCAACCAAAAAACCCTATGGGTTTAGAACAATTCCAGCTTCAAAGATAATGAATCCCGGTATTTCTCTTAAATCTGCAACAAGCCTAACTTTATTGTACCTACGTTGGTATACTTTGCTACCTCTGTACTCGCTATGATGCTGAACTTAATGAATAACCTGCCCCGACTGGAATACAGCCTGAAATTACTGCATTAATTCCTTCAGCGATATTTATTATAGCGTAATAATTAGAGCAGGAGACAAGGGGGCGAGAATAGAAGGGGATATCAAGAGGGGGGGTAGCAACTCTAGACCTATCTTTTTAATAAAATGTGTAAAGACGTTAAATTATACGATTAATTAGGATGATTAATGCTCTTTAAGAAGGGAAGATGAGAAAAACAGTGTAAGAAAAGGTGGAACAGATATTCCTGTTTTAATTAAGTTATTATTCTCTCGGAATTATGTCGGCTCTTGATTTTCTTAAGAGCTGGAAGACTTCCTTGCTTTATTCGGAAATGTTAAATGTAAATGTAGATAACTAGAGCGTAACGATTGAAGAGAACTGACGACGTACTTACGACGATTGAAAATCAATTTCTTAGCTCGGTGATGGTATGTAGGATGTCAATATTGTCCTTTATAGGGAAGTTTAATTGCAATTGAGAACGTGAAAACATTTCTTATTAACCACGTTTACTCCAAAGAATTACTCGTTCAAATCCATCTTATTTCTATTGGATAGTGTATGTTTTTAAATTGTGGATGTCCGAAATTGTATCACGGAAACGCACTACTGGAATAAATATGTTTTATGTCTCAACCCAGGTCATGGTCTATGCTTTTCATCCAGATCTGCTCAGCCATTTTTTTTCTTTTTAAGGATGGGAAATCATCAAATAATTTCTCTAGCTCTGGGCGGAGCGGGAGCTAGGGCGTGTCAGACTTTTGCTAACTAAAACCCACATGTGTTCCTTCAGCTGCCTGTGTGCCAGGGGCCACGGCATTTCTTTCGAACAATCTGCACCCCTGGCAGGCATCGGCCCTAGCGGACTCCAATAGTTGGTGCTAACATCTCTTTAAGGCGCGCATGGAACACAACTCGCCGTCGACCCGGGCTTGTTCCTGACAGCGAGCTACTCATTTCTCGCCGTCCGCAAGCCCGCACCTACGGTGGCCGGGAATCAGCCTGATTTGAAATAAATGCTTTATCTTTTATCAAAATCCGTTAAATGCGGTATAATATATTAATATTTTCCAGCGGTTTCGCACGTGTAGATGTAGTCTGAAATTGTCACGGGAACCTACTAGTGGGCTGAAAAGTATCATATGTGTTAATCAAGGTTATAAACTGTCTGTTTGCCAAACTTCGTTTAAATCTGTTAACCCATTATTGCGATATGAGTAACAAACATCCAAACATACCTAACTTCACTTTTATATAGTAGGGTAAAGTATTTTAACTAATAAATTCGTGGAATTCCAAAATTGGCTTAATAATGGTCGGTATCCCCTGAATAATACTGCACACGTTGGAACTGGGAAGCACAAAAAAGATTGGCAGAAGCACAATACTCACAGATTCAGTTCAATATAACCAGCGAAAACACAAGCACACGAAAATACGTGCCTACATTCAGCAAGTGCAAGTGCAGGCATTTGTATGACATAGATTGAGATTTCTTAAGGTAGCCTGTTTTCACGCGTTGTATTGAGCCAGCCTTCTGTATCTATCTGTTAGTGGTAAAAGGGGGCATTCAGGGTCTTGATGAGATAATTACATTATATTTCACTCACTTCAAGGCTGAATGCCGCCGGATCTGTACTAGAGCGGCCCATTAAAATTTTAAAATAATATTATAAGTTCACTAGCTGATAGGGTTACAAAAGCTATGGGTTCATTGTTCGGTTTTAAGGACGGGATTATTGAAAATTATGATCAACATTTTTGTGTCCAATTTAGGATGGAATTTGATCGTAACTCCGTTTTATATACTGCTTGCGCAACCAGCGTTATTATTATTAATAAGTAAATTGGTGTTCATCATTTAACGTTGTGCTTCTATACCAGTATCATGTCTTGAGAATTTCACTTTTTGTTTTCCTGATTATAAGCAAAATCCGGTTATAGTTTCCTACTTATTGTTACCTACTTGTTTTTAATTAAGTTATGTAAGTACCTGCGGATTTAATTCGTAGTTTAAGGTCCCATTGCTGGCCGGCAATGAACGATCGAGCTAGATCGAGAGGTTCTATGGACAGTTATACACGTCAACAAGTAACCCCGTTACGAATCTGGTGAATGATCGAGGAACTAGATTGATCCGACACTATACTCAAGACATCTTGCTTGTAGGAGATTAGGATGGCTCTGAAGCGGTTCAAAAACAACAAGGCGCCGGGTGATGAAGGAATTACGGCAGAACTTCTAGAGGCTGGCGAATAACCAGTTCTCCAGATCCTCCTAAAACTGTTTGATTCCGTCAAACTCGACGGCATAACGCCACAGGTATGAAACAGAGGTGTGGTTGTAGTTTTATTTAAGAAGGGTGACAATACTCGTCTTAGGAATTACATCAAACACGCTGGATTCGAAACGGATTCGTATTTAGCACAGATTGAAAGGCACACAACATATTCTGCAAATAAAAATCAAATACCTAAGAAGTTCAAAGTGCCAATAAAATAATTATGGTGATGCGCTTATGCGACTTACCTTATAAGTGCCGAGGTGTTCAACGACGCACGGCAGACTGGCATCCCGGCCCAGCGCCACCGTCACGTTGGGGATCGGCTCCGCGAAGCGAGGTTCCTCCGTCAGCACTAGGAACAGTTACAAATCATTTAATATTTATTGATACCTTGCATAGCAAAAAGAGAACTTGGGTGAAGTTGGGCTGTGGTAGATCCAGACGATTTTCAATCTTTGTGTTCTTCTAGTCGCTAAATCCGCTTGTGTTCTATCGTCTCTCAGGTCAACCTAGAAGGTGGTCGGCTTGCCTAGGTGCTTAATTGGACTTGCCTGTGGCTACCTCAATAAATTAAGGCCTCTAGTCAGGTCTTAAAAACTTAAAACTAAGCGACCACACGCTAAGGGGACAATTTGCTGCGGGTGGTGAAGATGAAGTGAAGTCTACTGAAAGTGAAGGCGGTGCGCGAACGGGCCGTCTTAATGCGCTCTCTGAATATAATATGCTGGTCAAGGAACACATCTAAGTATTCGGCTCACTTCTCCTTAGGGATCGGCTTGCTATGTATATTGTAGAACAATATATCGTAGTAATTTTTTATCGTTAAGTAACCTTGTCGTCACCTACTTACCTAACTATGAAGTATGTTATGTGTGTTATTTTTTTGTAATTGGTTTTGACTCGAATAAATTGTTCCTTTCGTTCATAGAATTCTACACGCGAAAACTCGAATTTAGTACCAATTTTTTTATTAATTTGACTATACTTGTATGTTATTTTTTTATTGACTAACATTCATTAAATATTTGCATTTCATTACTGCATGGCGGAATGTGTTGCATTGAATTTTATATGTAACATCTTTCGTACCCACCACATTTTATGCAAATTAACCATTTTGATTTGATTGTCTCATAAAACCTTTAATGAGACTAAGATCTTGTTGGCTTACAGCTGAGATTTACGCTTATCATAAACATAGTGTTCAGTAATATTCAGTGCGGTGCACATCACTGAATATTGTGTGAAACTATTCACTAGTTCTAAACTGTTAATATTACAATAGCTATTCAAATAATGTTATGAGCAAATCTAATTTATCGATGCATCAGTTGCTACTAACGTCATCGCATGCTACATTTACTTAATATCTTTTCAATAAACTATTGGCATCGAACAAACAAGTTCATGCAAATTTATGTGGTAGGTTGTAACCTATGTTTCCAACATGATACAAAAAGTATTTTTTTTATTACAGTTTCAATAACGTGTTGTATTCATTGTGAATTTTTTCTTTATGGACAATTGAAAACAGACATTCCTTCATAATTTATTTATTTTTAACCGACTTCAAAAATAAGGATCAATTCGACATGTTTATATTTATACAGGAAAAATTTTTATTCAGTGCGCAAACTTTAACCATTAATTCAGCATACTATAATATTCTACACCCCCAGCGAAAAAAAAAATCTTTTTCATATTTGAATTGAAACTGTTTCATAGAAAAGTGCAATACCTATGCAGTCAAAATTTAAGGATTAGCTGTTTTTTTTTGTATAACCAACGAAAAATTTCTGCGCTGGGGATCTAGAACGATATGCTTAATTTATGGTTACTGTTTGCGCACTGGATAAAATCTTTTCCCGTATATATATTTATTTTTATGTATTTTCGAGCAAAACTCCGTCATATATAAACGGATTTGCAAAATTCTTTTTTTGTTCGAAAGGGATTTATTTCGAAATGGTCCCATTTAAATTTCATATAGATCTGATGATGAGTTTCAAAGACAGACAACGGAACCCTTCAAAAAATGATAGCAAATCAACCTCGATCGCTGCTATCGCAGAAATATGCACTTTTGACCCCAGGGATGATGAAATTTCGAATTGATATAGGTATTAAAACAAAAAGGGAAAAATGAAAACGTTTTTCTAAAAAAAAAACAACCGACTTCCAAAAAGACACCACAAAGTGAAAAATAACTTTAATTTCGGTAGACGGTGACAAGAAATTAAAATACATATCAAACGTCACCGACTTCCGAAATTAAAGTTATTTTTCACTTTGTAGTGTTTTTGTGGAAGTCAGTAGTTTTTTTTTAAGTTTTTTTTAAACGTAAACTGTTACAAGAGCTCTAATTCTATAAACCGGCACACAAGCATAACGGAGCGCACAGTATAAAGTAGCTCATTACCCTCCATGAAATTTGTATTCCGTCCTCGTCTCAGCACAGTTCCCCGTTAATAACAGAGTTTTAATTACGGCAAACATCCTCAAAATATCAGCCATTTGCAACATCATAAATCCAACAAATTATCTTTTAAAGCAGTTTGTAAAACCAAAGATATCAACCCCCACATAAATCACGAAGAAAACGACACATTTTACAGCCGAACAAGTAATATTTCAGATTAAAATTACGAAACCACTTGAAGGACAAATTGTAATATTTTAGAGCTACTTTAAAAGTTTCATAGTTACAAGCTATGAGCATCTACTAACCTTCAGACCTACGGACCTTTGTGATGTAAAAAGTATAACTTTGATAAAATAATGAAGAAGCATTTGAGCAGAATGTAACAGCGCTTAGATTGATATTTTTAATCAACCTCAAAGTTAGGAAGGCGGGAGTTGTCGGCTCGTTATGACAAGCAAAATATTGTTTATTACGGAAGTTTGGCAAATTCCCCCCACTTCAGATCAAGGCGGTGATAACGATGAGCTTGTAAAGGGTACGCGGAACTTCGGCGGAGACCACATCAACGAGGTCAAATTAAGGGAGAGGATTTTAAAGGCCTTTTCATTTTCATCATTTAAAATTATTACGTGATGATGTAAAGTTTCAGAGAAATATTGAGTGTTATATATTGCTTCCCGCATATTAAAAACAGTTAATAGGTTGGCAATATCCTCTACTGTCTTATGTCAAAGACCTGTTCACCGGCAGAGACCACTGAGGGAGTGCCCTAACAACCGAGTGTTGATAAGGTATCCGCGCCTCTGTAAGAGTTTTGACTGATTTGAACTAGGTAGTGTCAGTTGGTCCAACTTGCATTTGGCAGGTTTTTTTTTTCTATTGAGTTGTATGATCTCCATTTCTTACAAATATAAAACTACATGCATACCTGAAGGAACAAAAAAAAATTGTTACTAATGTCTTTTATTATGTAAACTCAGGTTCAGACCTGGAAAATGCTAATGAAGGTAAACGCACAATAAATATTTACGAAACACCCGATTGTTATCTATCGCCGATTGAAACATTAACCATGCATGAAAGGCCTAAATCTCGTCTAACGTTTATAACCGGATAATAAGGGATAACTGCCTGTTCGATAAGGATTAACGTTAACTTTATTAAGTCACTGAATACCTGAACGACCCCTCTAAACTCGGCTTCAATATTTACTTTAGAACAGTCCACGTTTACTTTCATTATACGGAAAACAAAATACTGAAACAAGAAATTACTACACATGTTATAAAACGAAATGGATAACTTGTTGGAATTTGTTCAGGATTCATAACTGGAATCACGACGAGTCGGCGCTGTGTGTACACAGCCTAATGACTCATACTTCGCCAAGTATGGTAATTAAAAGTACGTTACACAAACTCAGATGTACACCATTCCAAAGCAAAAAAGCGCCCGTATCAGCAGCCTTAATAAATGAAGCTAACATTTTCCTTTTAGTGAACGTTGATAATTTTTTATCAATAGATTTTTTTTTTGTGTATCGGCTGTACGATATTATTTTGCTTTCGTCGCAATGATTACTTTCTTAGAATTGTGATTCTTATTTAAGTATTAATATCGAAAAGATTTTTCGATGGAAATTATTTCCTTGTCAACGATTAGATGTTTTACTTTGGAGCCCACTTTTTAATTTTTTATCTATTTTTAGACAGTTTGGATGGTATAATTATTTTCTTAAAGTTTTGGATATTTTTAACCGACTTCAAAAAGAAGGCGGTTATCAATTCAACGTGTTTATATTTTTTTATTATTTTATGTAAGTACCTATGTTCGGGTATATATCCGGATTTGCAAAATTATTTTTTTGTTCGAAAGGAGTCTATTCCGAAATGGTTCCATTTAAAATTCATATAGATCTGATGATGCGTCTCGAAGACAGACAACGGAACTCTTCAAAAAATGACAGCAAATCAACCGCGATTGCTGCTATCCCATAAATATGCATTGTTTTTACCCCAAAGATGATGAAATTTGAATTTGAATCGGTGTGGGGTAGGTAGTGACTATAACTAAAAAGTGAAAAATAAAAACTTTTTCCATAAAAAAAAAACAACTTACTTCCGGAAAAACCCTACAAAGTGAAAAATAACTTTAATTTCGGAAGGCTGTGTCTTTGGATATGTACCTATTCTAATTTTTGTCACCGCCTTCCGAAATTAAAGTTATTTTTCAGTCAGTTGTTTTTTTTTTATTGTGGAAGAAGTTTTTTCAATTACTAAAATAAAATCATTGTCTGCCTCCTTGGTCTAGTGGTTGCAAGCGTTACTGCTGAGCAGTAGGTCCTTTGTTTAATTCTCGGGTCGGGCAAAGTGATTTTGAGTTTTTCCATCTGACATTTCGCAACCCAGAGTCTGGGTTTATACCCGATTGATGGCAATAGGTTCGCTCCCTTTTACATGAGACTTAAACATAATTGGCGAAAGGTGGGTGTACTATACTACTTTGGGGCATACCTATGTACAGGCGGGATGGTATGTCACTGTGTTACAACAATATTTCTGTACTTTAATCTCCGTTAATGTCTCTGTTTAGAAAAAGTAGACAAGTGTGACTTGAAATAATATTTATCGTACGGAACTCGTGTGGAGAAAATACACGCAAGTTTTTAAATAACTTGATTTTGTTATATTACTAATATTATAAATAATTAATATTATAAATATGAAAGTTTGTGAAGATGTTTGGATGTTTGTTACTCAATCACGGAAAAACGGTTGAATGGATTTGGATGAAAATTGACACACTAATAGTTTATAGCCTGGATTAACACATTGAATAGTTTTTATCCCAGTAGTACGTTCCCGTGGGATAATTTTCAACCTCCACGCGGGCGAAGCCGCGGGCAACAGCTATATTATATAACTATCAAAAATATTACTTTAAAAAAATTAAAACCCTCACAACAAGCCCTTTCATTTGGTAGCAGGACATTTGCGTGCAAGTTTTCTTTCGCGCAAAAGTCCATTCACGCAAGTGTCTTTCGCGGAAATGTATTTCGCGCAAGTTTACCAGGTCCCTGACATTTGATGTCTCATGGCAGGGTAGGTACACATTTTGTAAAAAAATATAATTTGTACCCCAAGATTTGTACCACATAATTAAAATTAATTGTCAATTTGCTACGTATCTATTAGACTGTATCGATATTAAATTAGGTTGCGGACTAATAGATACGTAGCAAATTGTCTGTGACTACAGATACGGGTTAGTCACCAACTCGATACAACAGACGGACAGCCAGACAGACACGCGAGTGATTTTTTCGATTCTGTTTTTCATTCAGACATATGGAACCCTAAAAAGATCTGCAGTAATTTATTAACTTATTCATAATAAATAGCTTCAACATACTTTAACCACATTTTATGCATGAAAAATGGCAAACGTTTCTATGACTTAATAGGTATTATAAATTAAACAACATTACCGTAACATGTAGAATTTTCACAAAGGATATTAAACACAGTTTTGCTCTCTCTTCTACTCGTGATCCTTTCATTAAATTATTTGTTTATGAGGCTCGCATTATTTTAACATACTTACAACTTGTTTACTAGCTGTGCCACGCGGTTTCTCCCGCATAAGTCTTAATTATGTGGGAATATCGAGCAGTGGTGGCCCAGTGGCTTCGGCACCAACTTCCGAGTTATAAGTCTGTGGGTTCGAACCGTGGGTGCTTTACTTTGTGCATTTAATTTCATCACCACTGTTCTAAAACGGTGGAGGAAGACATCGTGAGGAAACCGGCATGTCCTAGAACCAAAAATTCGAAGACATGTGTGATCCACCAACCTGCACTGGGCACGCGTGGTGGATTATGCTTCACTCCGTCTCAGAAGAGAAGCCGTGTCCTAGCAGTGGGCACATTATAGGCTGATTGTGTGATGTAATCGGGAGAAATTATCCTATGTCCTTTATTCGAATCCGTTCAGCCGTTTTAGCATCAAAGCGTAACAAACGAACATACAAAAATCAAAACTTTTCTCTTCAAAATGTTTAGTTTAGATGACATTTCAATTCTCTACCTTATACCGCCTAATCTATTTTTACAATATTTGAAAAACTAAAACATTATGTGTGAGTGAATCAATCATTCATTCAATAATACTAAATTTGTAGTCTAAAATTGAAACCTGGAGCATTGAGTGACTTTTAGGCATAAAATACCTATTATAAGTCCATCAAACAAAGCCGCCTAGCATTCGTGACTTAAGAAATATTTTATCTGTTGTACCTTTTCTCTTAACTATGAGTATTTATATTTGTTTATACATTTAAGCATTATCTATTTGTCTAAGTATATTAATAATAATATAATATACCTACATATATAATGATAGTTTCTTGCATTATATATGTAGGTATATTTTAGTTTAAGACTTTACATATTTAGATTTTCTTTTCTTCTTCATTTCTCCTTTCGCAGGTCTGGTGGAAGAAATTTCATAAGAAATAAGCAGTACTTTTTTACTCTAATTATAACTATGCAGTATCTATATGTATTGTATCATCTCATCTAGTTTAAAAATATGAGTGAAGTGTAAAAGTGTTTGTAGAAACCTACTTACAGTAAAAAAAAAAATATATATAAAAATAATTTATCATTGAATAAAGCAACAAGTAGGTACATTAAGTCACCGTTAAATTATTTTTTCGCTTTTAGTGAACAAACATGATAATGTGTGTTTCATAAATATTGTATCCTATCCCCATTATTTCAATTCCGATCACTCAAACTTCTATCTCAAACATTTCATACTAAATTAACTTACCGCAATAATTCTGAGTATATCGTTTCCACAAATTCGCCGCTGCCCGTCTCCCTGATAGCTTTCTCTTTGAATAATTTGCAAGTCGAAATGGCAATAAATTTTATATTTTAGTCGGAGTTCGTTTCAAAGAAAAAGTAATATTGTTTCTTAACTGTGACATTTTTCAACTTGTTTACCGTAGTGAGACCAACATCTGCGTGTTTCGGCATTTATAAAACACCGCTAAATTGAGTGTACGCTTGACGCCTTGTATAAACCTATTTCGTGAAAGCCTTTTAGAATTTGGTGCTTTATATCTTCAAGCAAATTAGGTAGTTTACTCAGTTTGGTAATACCAGGGTTTGGTTTTTATATGTTCGATCATGTTTGATGTTTCGAGACACTGGTTTATCGGGTTTTTGTGCTCCGACACTTTTGATTTTGGGTTCACTTCTTTTACGAACGATCTAACTTTCGATAAAGTAAAAGATATAAAAATCAACAGGTAAAAGCTTTCCTTTTCATTGCCTTTTTGTGTAGTCATTTATGTGTCTGCTTAATTAAATTCCTGTTTTATTATTTCAAATTCTAGTGAACAAAGGGAAACATAACATACGACTACTAAAACATTCTTCAAAACTGTAATTTTTTTTCTTTAATCGTAAGTTTCGCGCCGATCACATCCCTCCGAAATTCCTGTCTACCACCGAACCCGAAACTACAATTACGTTGTGGAAACACACAAATTGATCGACACCACGACTAATTTAATAACCAATTACTCTGTCTATAGCCCCCGTTACTACTACTCCGAGATATGAGCCGCGAGATTTAATTACTTGAGTTGAGAGCCCCTCAAAATATTGTCTTCATTAAGGGCTCGCTCCCTTTGTGTCGCGTTTTATTCGAAAAGTTCTCGTGTAATTTCGGAAAACTTAGTTAGGTGGCCTGTTAACGTTCGCGTTCCTGATTCCCATCACATTTAAATGTGTTTATGTTTTGGGGAAGCATTTGCTAGTTATTATTATTAGTCAGACTTATGGATGGTGTCTTGTAATTTTTTTTGCAGGTGGAAATACATTTTCACAATCGTTTTAACGCAATGTTGCAAGTTATCAAAACCATTACATAGTTTAGAAGACCCTTTACTTACTCAATATTTTGAATAAGATTTAAGATTTGAAAAAAATAGTTGTTGAAACTAAGAACAAAAAGTTACGCAGAAAAATGAGTTGACGATTCGCCAAAGTCATTTCAATTTTATTAAGTCGTGCGGGTAGATGAAGGTGAAGAATGTTTTCTATTAAAACAAATATATTTTATATATGATACCATTATTTTACGACTTGACCTGAAAGCCAGTGAACCGAATTTCAAAATAACCGACGCGTTTCGCGAAATAAAATTCACATTCGTTAGCTGAAAGGGAATAAAAAGACGTTTAAATAAGTTCTAAGAAAATCACTGAATTTTAAAGAATTTTGTTGAAACGTAAGTAATATTGTTTTTGAAAATAATACTGAGAAATACCTAAATGTTTCCCGATTTTATTATATTCAACGACAATGTTATGTAATTGTATTTATAAGGTTAAAAGCGTCATTGATTTGTTCTCACAATTAGGTACAGAATTGAATAAAGAAATGTGTTTTGCTAAGATTGCCTTACCTTGACATATAATAGTGATGATCTGTATGACGCTGATGGCGAAGCTCCTGCAGGGTCCTCGGCGGGTCATGGTGCGTCACGTTCGCATCTCGTCACAAATCAACCTCTGGCGGCCCATCCACTATTGCGGTTTCTCGTCACCATCTGAGGATGTAGAAATAGACAAAGTTAGTATTTCATCTTAATAGTCTATTAAGTTGGTAAACCACAATCTATAAAAACACTTAATAAGATTTCTTCAGTTACAGCAAATATTAAAGTAAGACAAATTTCAAAGAATGTACCAGCTAAATAATAATACAGCTTTGAACATAATGTGTTTTCCAAAATACATACCTACTTAATAAACATTTGATGATAAGCCATGGTTGTGTCAAAAAGGATTATCAAACATTTTCGAGAATATGAAAAAGGATTTTCCGCTAGAAAAACATTCGGAATCTGCTTCCTTCGCTCCTGATAATAATTTATGAAGGGGGCCTTATAGTATGATATTCACCCTGTTAGGATAGATGGTAAATACTGCCGTCCCCTAGACATAATACCTAGGTCCCTTCTTACGATACCCATGGGAAATGATGGGGTGGTGTAAACCGAGACCGAGAACATTTTGGAACAAGTTTAGCTCATTTGGTTGAAAATGCATATCATGTAGCTTTACCTTACTCGAATAACAATGGTAACAAATTTCAATACAATTGATCACAGTCATAAGCACAATTTATACGAGTCCTTTATTTTAATGACATTAATGTTGCCAACCTATTCCCCTATGTCAAAACAAAACGATGTTATCATTATAACCAATAAGTTTTGTATTGTCATTGCTGATACAAATTGATAAACGAGTGGGGTTGCCCGGTAATTAATCACATACGCACGGTATTTTAATGTTTATCACGTACTGTGAATAAATTGTCAATGAAATGATAACGATTGAGAATTGTTATCGTATTTCAATGGTTTGTGGGATGTGGTGATACATTTGGTGTATGATTAATACGTACTTTACGTACGGATTAACAAAATAATAACAAAATGTGGCTGCATATAATTGCAGCATCATATCTAGGCAATTATACATCGTGAAAGTATATGAGATGTTTCATTGTTCTCATATGCATTTCGCCTTTAAAAATTAAACAGCGAAACGTTAAAAGTGGAATCGTTTATTTCTCTGACATTAATCATATTTCTATACAATAACTTATATAAATTAGATTCAATTGTAAATAAAAAATCATCACGAAACTAAAGCGTGCTAGGCCGGAATTGAGATCTAAAACTTTCGGCCGCCCAAGTTGAATCGATATGATAGTACGGAGGCTAGTTTAGCTGTATTTTAAACCACAATAATATTATTAAAGGGTAGAATGACTCTTAGATTGATTCCAGACAGATTTCTTGAATCTTCATTATTGTAAATAATGTGCCCATTCAAGAGAAAATTGAATTTACGACTCTGAAAGTAGTACAATTTTTAAGTATTCCATATTTTCGTTGCATTAGTTTAGCAAAACTGATTAGAATAAAAATATTCTACAGAAGTCACTCGTCTGCGGTCTTCCATTATTTCATTAATCCGTGAACACAACTTATTATACCATTACCAAACATAAATGAACCAAACAAAAGACTGAGTAGCGACAAAATATTCTGTTAAGCCGTCAGTCGATTTGCATTAGGCACAAATGAAGTAAGAATTGAGGAGGAGACTCGTTAAGTAGCCTCAAACGAGTCATCTGAGGTCGACTCAGCTCTGGACAAAGGTTTTGAGGAAACGACTTAAGTTATTGACGAGGAGCGGGGAGTACCGGAGGAAATAGAAATTGATTTATGGAAAGATTTGTTGCGTAATATTCAATGTAGGAGTGAAACCATAATAATAGGTATTATAGTAAAACTAATATGGTGTGAGTCAAAGGAAGATTGTCAAAATGTTTATATGGTTATGACAATGATGATACAGAATATTCGTGTTAAACTATTGAGTATTACTATATATATGTAGATATTTGAGTGATTGGAATGCATTACTTATCGCAAAATCCAATTTGTCGATAGAAATTAGATTTCTAAAAAAATCACATTAATTCTAAAAACAAAACACATTCGAACTACGTTTTTTTGTTACTAGCCGATTCCATTTACCTAGTTCCTAAAACAATGTTTATTGATTCAAATGTAGGTTATAAACAAAAACAAATTCTGTACCGATCACACAAATCCTGAAACCTATAGGTACCCAACGACTATTCCAACACACTCCGGGCTTAAATAAAATATAAATAATCCTTCTAGTCCTAACATTCGGCTCCATTATACACTGTCATTGCTTCGACCACAGCCGACGGCTTCAACGGAAGTCAGCTCCGCTCGTGCCCAGAAACTTGATTTATCCCGCGATCAAATTCAATTGTGTCAAACGAGAAATTGACTAAAAATTCTACTGTCGCACCGACGCGACGTTCCGTAGAAGCGTTACATTTTTAAAATATTTTCATATTTTGTATTTTAATTTCAAGTAGAGATCGTCTTTAGTTTTCTGTCGTTGGAAAGTGTTTTATGTTTATGATATTCACTTCAGCAATCAATACGTAGTTAGCGTGACATCTTTTATCATCTTTTGTAGTAGGTACGTGAATTTTAAGCTGTAATGATATGGTTCTTAAATCGTTTTGAAGGGTAAAATACCACCTTTACCCTTTTTAATATTCTAATAGTCAATTGTTCAATAACCTCAAAATAATAATCTTTTAATAAAAGTTAGTACTTTGAAGTTATATTTACATATTCCTATTGTTTCTTAGTAAAAACTATATCGTTGGCGCGTTGCCAGTCCCTTGTTTATGGTGTTCTATTGCGTCCTTCTTCCACGTTAATATTATACGTGACTGCAAGCACTAACCGACGTTGTGTTTGTATCAATAATGCGAATACTATTCACCGGTTTATTTATTGCACATAATGCACTTTTCTATTATGTAAGTTCTATTATTATTTATTTTAATGAAATATGGTATTGTTAAAACCAATTCTACTCCTATCGCCTATTTTTACCATTAATCCTTAAGTATTGCGGTTAAAGCACAATTTTATTATCAACCCAAAAAACTACCCACGTGTCAGTTGTCTCATTAAAAGTCTAAAATGTAACGCAAATATTCATCCAAAAATAACTAAAAAAATCCGAACAAAAATTTCGCCCGATCCCAAAAGTTAGGCGAGCAAAATAGCAGCAAAGCGCCAACAATACATCATTAACTTTGCCGTTATTTGTTGCGAATCCTCGTCGCTTACTGATGGACATAATCATTGCTCCATTACAAGCAAATATTACTGATAAAAAGCTCCTAAAGGCCTGTGTAATGAAAAAATAACAGCGGTTAATGCCGCCCCTGATCGGCTAATACCCTGTATAAATATCCCACTACCATACCATTATCGCCGATAAAAGTGTTTGGCCCGTCAATATTATCGCAAATTTTCGCATCCAATACCTGTTTTGTTCGGCGGAAATCAATCGGTGGCGCTTTTGTAATAGAATTGTGAATTGAAACTCGATCGATTGTAGGGTCGTCGCGAAACCGCTGCGGGCGAACATCGTCTGGTTGTGATTCATCTTTACGTCGCTATCATGCCGAAGGTTCAGGGTTGGCGCTTCACACTTTTATTCCGTTTTTTTATTAGTGAGATAAGCAAGTTACGATTTTAAGAATTTATTAGAGACAGCTGTTTTCCTTAATAAATAGCAGGTTTATGACTACTAAGTTTTGCACTGGGAACTACATAAAAAGTATTTTACGTAGCAAACATTTTTATAGATGAAGACAACAGAGTAAAATCGGCTGAGGTGGGTCAACGTGAGATTTTATTAATATGGTGAATGATTTCGTCTATAGTGGGGACGGCTTCTTATTTAACTGGAAGCTGCTGAATACTAGTCTTAGATCTTGAAATACCTATAAATATGAGGAAGATTATTTTATAAGTTTGGTCTTCTAAAAATAAATTTCACGGCTAGCGTACCTATTGTGCATAAATATACCCTTACTTTTACCGCTGTTTAATGTCTTACTAATCTAATGAATAAGCCTTGTTCATGTTAGCGCTCCAAAGGCCTCCCCCCAAATTGGGGGAGACCTATGTCCAGCAGTAGCAGTGCACGTCTTTCGGCTGAAATGATGATGATGTTAGCGCTATCGGGCATTTCGATTGAAATAATTTACCCCTAGTTTAACCTTTAAGCAAAGCTTTGTATTGGGATAAACTTAAACAATAGACGCGAATCCATTGATGGTTGGTTTTAATTCATTAATTCTTGGTAACAAGAGTATCTAATGATCACTCAATTAGTTTTAAAGGTTAACGACTGGTTTATAGCAATTATTCTGAGAAAACCTTTTCCATTATTCTCTTTTGTTGACGGTTCTACAATAGTAATTCAAATACGTTTAGTTTTATTACGTAAAAAGTTATGGTTGTAGGAAAAGCTTTTGAAATGGTTCCTGAAAAAGGTTTTTATTACTGGGAAATTCCAAGCAGCACAAAAGCTAAGACTGTCTTATATAATATATCATAATTGGTCTTAGGTGTCACACTGAGCACATTCCCATATTTTGAAGTAAAGCAATTTGCAAAGCGAAGTTAATTTAGCAGTTATTCGCCGTATTTTCCTTCACTCTGAAATGAATATGTAATAGAATGTGAATATGAAATTAGAGTCTGAGAGCCTTATTTCAAAATAATATTCTATGTAATTTCGGGAATAAATGTATAACTTTTTCAGGTTATTTTTATAGTGGTGCAAGCCCTGATATTGCCGCAGGGCAGCCGGTCCCTTGGCCCGAGTACTCCGAGCAGGCGAACCGTTCATTTTGTTAAAGTCCCAGTCGGAATGTTTTTGTTTACGACACCCTTGTTTGTCTTGTTCTTCATCAGGTCGACCGCTGTGTCATTACCCTGTAATGCCCTTCTAATAACCGTTTATTGTCATCATTATTTTGATCTTTTAATGTTTTGTTTAGCAAAGACGTGGTGGAGTATTCAATATCTGAATTGTTTGTCTTGAAATTTTGCTACCTATCATAAAAATAAAAAAATATTTGGGTATACTCGTATTTATCACCTTCATTCACTCTGCCTTCTTTCTGTTGTTGTCTCGGTAGGACTACAGATAGTAAAATATTGGCATTGTATGGAATTTCAGTCCCTAACTTTATCAGAGTCACTAGCATAAATTCTAATGATTAAAAACGGTAACTCATTGTTACACATTTTACAGGATAACGATTCTTTAAAGCGAAGCATGCCATATAACATGGGTTTAATAATTTGTTGGCGCACTACAATGTTATTACCGGGAACAAAGTAGAAATTCAAAGGCTAAAAGCCTGGAACCATAAGCGTCCCTGTTGTTACTGTACTTTGTGATTTAGCCACTTTCCTAACTTTAATCGGATGATGGAACTCGGTTATATGTTTTAAGTTGTTGTCTTCATGATTTTTGTTAAGAATGTTAATAGTAGTCGCCTTAGTAAGTACGTGTAAGAATGAAATGTAATTCAGTAGCAATTGTTTAAGGAGCACCGGTAAGCAAAGTTGTCCATTGTCGATTAAAACTTTTTTTGAAATAAACAGAACTTGCTCAGCAAAACAACAAAAATAAAAGCTTTCTTTCGATAAAGTAACTAACATATATAAACTATTCATCAAAGGTACGTTGGATTTAAAACTCTTTCTTACACTAAGGTCTGTCCAAAACACACTTCCGTCAATAACCCCATATTACCTAACGATGTATTATGATAAAATTCGCTCCTTAGCTCCTCAGTGTACGAAGGAGATAGTCGGTTTAACCGAAGCGGTCCTCAAGCTGCGATTAATCTTCAGCCTGAACGTGTGAACCTTAGCCTGCGTGGCCCGAAATGGGATTTAGATTGTTGCTCCTCGCTTTATTAGCTTTAAACTTTCGTCAGTTTTAGTTGAGTGTTCAGTGCTTGTCTGCTTCACTGTTTTGGCTTGCGATGGTCATAAGCGTTTGTTGTTACTAATTTTGAGTAGCTTTTACACATTAGTACTCAGTTAAACAGGGTTTTAACAATCCAGAAAATATATCGTGTTATCTAAGATTCTATGTTACCCGTAGATTATTAGGTACACTACCACGACGTTGACTCTTCGAAAATTAAAATCATCAATCGTTGTGTATTATTTGAAGAATTCAAATCACTGGGAGTTACAAAACATTATAAGTACAAATTTCGTTGTATCGGATGCCAGGAATTGCTTGAAAAATAGATTACCTACCAAGTACACATATGAACGAAACAAGTTAATAAAAAGCTTGTAAAACACTCGGAAAGGATAAAAAGCCTGGCGTTGCTGATAGTCTATTTAACGTGAAACTTATTAAGAAGATTTCACTAACTTAATACGAGAGCTAAAAGGTTTAGGTAAATAAACAGTAAATTCCTAGCAACTGATACGGTTTTAAAGATAATCTTGAGAAGCGACTGCAAAGGAGCGGTAACGAAGAGTGGCATTCATCCTTGAATTTATAAGGAATGATTAATTATTAACCAAGTTAGATATCCAGGTAGTTACAGCAATAATAACGTCAGTGAGTGTTTTACTGAACTTGTGTAGTAATGATTATGCTTCAACAGCAGATGCAAAATAAAATACCTCAATAAGATTGTCAAAGAAAATTTTGGCCCTTGAAAAACCTTCATAGGAGATGCCATCAAATATGTATTTGAATCTAAATTTAATTAAATATAAAACCGACCACATTACCCGATCATTTTTCATCATCCCAAATTCTTTCATGGGCATCTATTGAAAAATTCTAAATCGGAAAATCCACGATGCGCTGATCATTTTTTGCTCCAAGATACCAATATTTCCAAGGGTTACAGTATAATGCGATTAAATTGAAAATGTTAAACCTTTGGCCCGGTAATAAGGAGCGTGACTATCAACATTTTTCCACCGTCTTATATTGAACGGTATTAAGAGCCCGCAAATGAGTTTGAGAGTTTTATTATGAACGATGTCACGATTTAATGGAAATAAAAGTATATTGGGATTGAAATGTTTGCTTTTATAAATTGGATTTCTGGACTTACTGCAATTTTTGAATTTTACCGTACCCTATCGGTTTACGAATAGAGCGAAACAGAATAACTGCAACATGCAATGCTCCTTTTATATGAATTAGTTATTTTTATTACTATATGGCTATTAAGGCTCAATGTGTTTTGTTGCATTCATTGCATCAAAATACTTTTTACATTTTGTTTGAGTAACTAGTCTTAATGTCATCTGGTAATAGATTATATCCATATTATATAAAGCCCTTATATGATAAGTAGTTATTGATAAGTTGATGTTCAGCTTACCAGTCTCACTACTTTATGTGAACTAATTATAAAACGGCTAAAAGAGCTATTGGGCCATGAAAGAACTAAAAGAGGTATGAGGAACAGGGTGTAAAGTTCACTCATACTCTATAGAAAAGGGAGGATCCTCCTACCAGACGGGTGTTGAGTCTGGTGGGCAATTGCCCGACGGTTGATGTCGGGATGTTGTATATATACTAGTCGCGCGGTACACTCTGCTTGCGCGATGCAGGATTTGTGTGACGTCAAGTCTTTGATGCGTAATTCGCATGTGGCGTTGTAGATGCCGCCACAAACTAATGAAGGGTGATCTTCCTTTGTCCCTTAAGACAAGACACATTGACATGTGCATACTTTCCATCCTCACATTTGGTGGTCAAACACGGTCTTTGACAAATCAGCACAGGTCTCGTCAGGAATCAATCAGGTCCAAGCTCGAGGTTTGCCAGAGGGCTATTGAACGGAGTATTCTGGGCATCAAAACAACAGACCGGGTTAGGAATACGACCATCCGTTCCATCACAAAGATAACCGATGTTACTTAGAAAGCTGCAACACTAAAATGGAATTGGGCTGGACAAATCTGACGCATGTCAGACGACCAATGGGCCAAACTTCCGACCCAATGGGTCGCTTCTAATGGCAAGCAACATCGCGGTAGGCCCAGACGGAGATGGCGGGATGAGCTGGACTCCTTCAACAAGAACTGGTCACTAGCAGGATTAAACAGAGAGAAGTAGAAGGAGGGTAGAGAGGCCTTTGTCCTGCAGTAGGATATCACAGGCTTTTAATAATAATAATAATTCCCGATACCGGCGGGCTACTATTTTTTATATTTTTATACTAATATTTAAAAATATAATTTGTATGTGTATATTAAAATAAAGGAAATAATAATCATTATAAAATATTCTAGTTATTCACGACTTTAATCTCAACGGTGAGTGTACATACACAATATTATCCCGGTACGTTGTAAATAAACTCGGAGCTTCTACGACTTATAAACACATTCCACCACTTCATCTTCGAAATTGCCAAGACAATTACTTTTCAACTGTATTATTCTTTCATGCCAAGAGACACTGTGACTGATACATATTTTAATAAAACTTTTGTCAGAACAAAAAACATGGGACACACCGGCGCACGTAATCCACATTATTTCCGAGCAGCATTTAAAGTTTCATTCCCGGTGTCACAGACCGTACCCACTGCGGCCCCGAAATAGAGGGAGAGACGGGTAAAATGAAATATAGGCGGGCGCGAGCGCCGTGGAGCGGTTTTATTACCGCTATGTGTAAAGCTTGTAGAAAAAAATTACTCTCAACTCACTTTTTTATTTGGGTAGCACAGGGACGTCTGAAGTTCGGTTGGAGGCGCGAAGAGCCAAGATTCAGTGCACAAGTATTCTCGTTATAAACACCTGGCTAGGTACGTGATTGATCGAGAAAAAAGGACTTTGTCGTAGCTGCGAACGGTACAAGTAGAAAATGTTTTTTGAGTAACTTGGACGAAAACGGTTTCCTCTAGAAATTTTAAATGCTGTTGCTTGTCAACAAAAGTGCAATTTTATCTATTGACACATCAAGTGAGTTAATAACATTTTTGTATAGATTGCGAGAGTTTGAAAATAAAAAAGGCTATTCCAGTTTTTACGGGAAGTGTCATCAAAATAATATAACGGAACACCTAAACATATCGTCCCCATTTCTCAACCAAGACATTGCTTACATTGCACCCCATGCACGCTTCAAATCCACATCTGTCGTAAAGAATGAGGTGATGATAATTTTTTCTTCCTTTGCTTTTCCCCTTGAATATTGCTCTCCAAACGTCTTTATTTGCAGCCGTGCGTAATTGTCGAAAAGCGAAATAATGGCGGGCTTACAACCACCCTCGGTTCTGTGTTCGGCGTTTAATATAACTTTTTTAAAGGTTTCTTGGAATTTCTGTTGTTGAAAGGTGAATTGAAATGATCATTGTATTTTTTCTGGTGTATCTTGCCTGTTTATTTTTGTAAAAGAGCGTTTTAGGAATTTAAGTGAATAATGCATCGTGTTGCAGAATGAGAACACTAGTTTAATTAAAGAGCCCATACATATTACTTTTTAAGTTTTTAAAGGTTTTTGTTTTTTTTTTTGATCATGCTTTTTATTTTAGGTACTATTGATTCGCTATGAAAATCTACACGTCTTCGCCGAAATCTCCGCAGTTGTAGGAACGTATTTTTCCCACTGTGAAGCTAGTTACAAATATTCTATTCCCTACTGCTTTACCAGACCCAGATCTATTTATTAAATCCTATTCGTTAAGACCACTCCAATGAGCCTAAACATGAGAGCTTTTATGTAAGTTGGTGACGAAGTTGGGTATCCTGCTAATTCCATTATAATTCATTCATTGAAGTAACAGAATATTTTTTCGACTTGATCAGTTCTGTGGAAGATGCTAACATCCATTCATCACCTAGAAAAGAGCTGATAATCTTCAAACGGCTGAACTTATTTTCTTGGATCATAGCTAAGAACATTCTAAAAATAAAAATAAATCGTTTCAGCCGTTTAGGACCTATGATGTCGAAGACAGATACACCTGTTAAACTTTTAACATCCCTCTTCTCCGTCGGTGGCTAAAAATGGAACTAGATATAGCTGTCGTATGTAAATGAAAATAGAGTAAGTAACTCTATTTTCATTTGATCATATTATGCCTGACCTTTGAGTTTAATTTCTACATTATTACCTATTTATTATTTTAGTACAATCTATAAAACACCTACTTTATTTTACGTGTCCGAATCAAGAGGGATAGTTTTATTTGTAAACCAAATACAAATAGAATTGTCCCAAATACAGAAAATCTGATCAATAAAACAAACTTATTACATTTATCGCTACACAAAGATTGGGTAAACCCACTTCCGAAACATAACGCGATTATTTATTAAACTATAACCCAAGTCACTCAAAACCTTTCACTTCCCTGCCATAAATTATACAAAAACATCTCACAATTACACATGTACTACTACCACAGTATATACACGTAATAACGTCAGGTAAAATTCAAGGGTGCTCGGAGTTTAATCAAGGCAGCTCGTCTGCTAATAAGTCGACCCGAGGCGTTGCTAACAAGGGCTTATGTACCTCGTATGAAGATTTGAATTAGTGGACGTGGAGTGTGTAGCGGTGGAGTAAAAATTAATAGAAGGAAACTTTGGAATAGTAAATGAATCGAGCTTTAGACTGTGCTGGTGATTGGATTGGAAAAATATTGTAGTTAGATAAATCTTTTATGTTTTTATACACTTCATAATCTCACCTATTTTGACGATTTATAATTTTATTTGACATTAATTAGCATTATTATGGCATGTAACTTTAATCTATTTGACATGTAATGAAATTGATTCTATTTTCTGCAATTTGTATTGATATGCATGTACCTATTAATATTGATCTTATATAAATTCGACAATGTTAATTAATTATATTTGTACGCCTTGGGGCAAAACATAGAGGATCTACCTATCTGTAACATCTCGCAAACTATTGTACATTTGACCTATGTTTACAAATAAAGCATTCTGATTCTGATTCTAAAATTTTTACTTTGACAGTTAAAGTATTGATTTTGTTGTCAGTTGTTGTGTTAATTAAGATCGTTTAAAGAAGTGCATTTTAGGCAGAGTTTAAACGGTTTGGTTTTGATTGTGGATATGATTAACAAAAACGATAACTTCACATATTTCTTATCTGCACTTCAAACTAAAAGTATTGTGCTTACCATCACCACTTGCTAGTTATAACTTCTAAATAACTTATCACCCCAATATCACTATTTTGGTAAAGTACCACTCGTAAGTGAAGGAATCGTGGCGTTAAATCTGCGTTGGAGTATTGAGAAATCCGATGAGGTACAACGAAGTCCATATAAAATTGTGCACAACTCCGCGATACTTGCCATACTCGACCTTTAAAAACTTTTCTGGGAGATCATAATTGTTCTTCTAAACTTCTAAAAAAGGTCCGCAATAAAAGAGGAAATCTAAATATTGAAACTGAAAAGGTTTCTTGGTTTTGTTATCTGAATTGTTAGCTTTGAATTTTTGTTTGGAAAAAAGACAAGAAATAACGAATGAAGCAATGGAATCCAGTCATGTGGAATGCAATACTAGTAGGTACTACAGGTTTACATTGCTTGTGCAACAGATAGAGTTAAGACTCACGACCGGTTCCTTTTTTTTTTTTTTTTTTTCATTTAAACTATTCATACGTTAGCAGCAGTTCATAGTGGTAACTGTTTAACATGGTCCGATATAACAAAACCAATATCTTATTCTAAGAAAACTAAACTCAGTTTGTTTGACTGAAAGTACCAACCTCGTAGCCAAATTCAGGGCTAACTGTATTAAGATTTCAATCGACACTCTATGAAGAAGAAGTTTGTTAGGCATTCCAATCTATCACAGACTAACATCAGAATGTCTTCAAAATAACGCAGAATTATGCAAACCGCTGCCTACTCCAGAAACTTATTCATTTGCTAATCTATTCAGATACATTAATGATCCCGAATTCCACATCTCATTAATATACAATCATATTTAAACCTCACGTAACTCGAACAGTGTTTTATTCAAATTGGCCAAAGACAAACACTGAGATAGTTGAACCGGTTATAAATCAGAATCAACTTCGCGTCCCAGTTTGGTGCGACTCTCGTCCATAATACGAAGATATTATAGTCGGATATTGTGTGAGTTGAATAAATTAAAAGAAGTTCTCCCGGTTCCAGTGTAATTTCCCTACAAGATGGCGTAAGGGAGGCAATGTAGCGTATTCATTTTTAGGAGGCGATTAATAATTTACGCTCTGTGCTAGTGGGGTTACTTGAAAAGTTGGTACGGTGATCGTTTAGGAGTTGTTTAAACTTAAACTAAGAGCTAGTGTGAACAGGAGATGAATTTTAGAGTATGCCTTGATAACTTGATTTGCTTTTTCAACTTTTGGCAAGATATTTCTTCGAAAAAGAAAAGATAACTTCAAAGGAAAATAGATATATAAAAAAAGAAGGAAGTTACGTATAGAAACAATAAGTGGCACTACTATATAGAACAACTATCTCCCCATTAATTCGTATATTATCTGTCTGAACAATGTGCAACACATACAATCATAGAACTAAATTTTTTATGTCGCCTTTAAAGAACGCAGGTAATATGGAACAAAAACATTTCTTTTAACATTAAGGAGCATTAAAACTACACCCTTATCAAATCCACAAAACAGTAAGTCCCTGATTTCCCTACGGGTTGGGGTTCAAACGAAATAAGCTTATCATAGGATCCGGAACCCGCTTTACTATGAACAAAAAGAAACTAGCCATAAAGTAATATAATGACAGAATTTTACAACAATGCGAAACTTGGAATGAAAAATGAAGAAAGTAAAAAAAGTTATGACGTTTCAGCAAGTACCTCGCTAGGCATTCCGAAATGTACCTACGGCTAACAAACAAAAAAGTAGTTTTCATTTTATATTTCATAACATATCCCTCTGGGGGTGCCGCCATGGGATCTGGAGGCAAAGATCCTTGCGCACATCTAGCGGTGGCGCAAGGAGGCCAACGCCGGGGCGTTACTCCGCTGCCGCGAGAAATTGCGGCACAGCGGACAGAGCTCTGGCGGGATCCCATGGCGACATGGACAGTGCGATTGTCGCAATCCAGTGCTGGGCACGTCACGATAGCGGCAGTTAGTCCCCTCTTTGAGGAGTGGCTTGAGAGGCGGTACGGCCCTGATCTAGGCCATGGTACGGAGCGAGAGTGCATGGGTAGCCGTTACCTCTTTCTGCGAAGCAGTAATGCTCGCGAAGAGGGAGGTGGCGCACGTGAGGGAGATGCAGTATATGCACCCTCACGGCCATCGTCGCCACGGGAGACGCCCTGGGCGTCGGGAAGCCCAGGGTGATTCCCGGCCACCGTAGGTGCGGGCCTGTGGACGGCGAGTAATGGGTAGCTCGCTGTCCGGTAAGGACCAAGCCCGGGTCGACAGCGCGTTCCACGCGCGCCTCAAAGTGATGTCTGCACCAACTGGTGGGGTCCGCAAGGGCCGATGCCTGCCAGGGGTGGGGGTTGTTCGAAAGAGATACCGCGGCCCCTGGCACACAAGCAACTGAGGGAACACGTGTGGGTTTTAGTCAGTAAAAGCCTGACACGCCCTCCTGCTCCACCCAGAGCAGGAGCAGTAATTTGATGATTTCCCACCCAAAAAAACCTTCTGGGGGTTGAGCAGAGTGGTACCCACAGATTTCACCGATTATATTTAAGTCCCTTATTTTAGGGGGCAAGCTTATTGCCATCAACCGGTCAAATTGTGTCATTTTAGGCACACCTCTGTAACAATGCGGAACTTAAAATGAAAACCAGAAAAATAAGTTATGACATTTCAGCAAGTATCTCGCTAGGCATTCTGAAATGTACCTACTTAAGGCTAATAGAAAACAAACGAAAAATTTATAATTTTATAACCAAGTACCAAGCTCTGTACTAATTGACCTGGGGGTGCCACGGGTCCGAATTTAAGTTCCCATGGCACCCCCAGGGGTGTCCAGGGAAGCCATGGGTCCAGAATGCATTCGCCATGTTTCCCTAAAGGGTTGGGCAGAGGTGTAACCCACATTTCGCCAGATAAGTTTAAGTCCCATGTGTAATATTAGGGGGCGACTCCATTGCCATCAACCGGTCACCAATCTAGACTACGGGCTGCTACTGAGAACTCGTCCAGATAGAAAAACCCAATATCACTTTGCTCGACCTGAGGATCGAAACCAGGACCTCGTGCTCAGCAGTAGCGCTTGCGACCACTAGACCAACGAGACAATTTATTTATTAGTAACGCAAAATGGCGTATTAAAAGCCTCACAACTACTCTGCCTCTACTAAGTACGTCCGGAGTAGCCTGTGCAGTTATTCCCATTGGTGAGTGGCTAATCTCTATGACACTTCCTGGGCTTTAATCCCTTTTCACGGAAAGTTATGTCTCTCCGTGGGGTTTGTTTGTCGATTCTTCTTCATAGGAAACGACCCATTGGAACCGTGCACCTAGCTTCAAACGTTTCAAAAGTCCCATGTAGGTATAAGTGAAATTTAATATTTTGGGTTTTTCTCGTATATTTAAGTACGTAAGTAAAGTCACAGATTAAACTTCATAGCGAATTTTTTTTACATTTTTTTTTAAATAGCCATTAACATCTCACTGCTGGGAAAAGGCCTCGCTTCCCCTTTTTCCACCTCACTCAGTCTAGAGCTGTCAAGGACCAACAAGACCCATTAAGTGAGACCCATTAGGTCGTAAGTTTGGTCCACTGATAGTCTGAAATACGGCAGATAGCTAATTATCGTCTTAATAATTAAGTACGTCTGCCAAATTAAAATCCGCCATGTTCTTACCGCCGGCACCACGTTCGATTCACTCCACACTCCACTGGCTTGAGAGTAGCGAAGTTTTCCCCTTTTGTTACTTTTTCATAACAATAACTAATTTTGTTGGTTAATTAAGCAACTGAGAAATGTTTGCTACGCTGAAAATTTTAATGTTTCAATACAGGTCTGGGGATTACAAGAGTCAAAGTTTTCTAGTTAGCTAAGTTGTGCTACTCTTACTTCTGCTGCTACACTTAACGCCATTGGGGTTTAGCCGACGTATACATGTTTCATACTTTGAGATTTTGGATCTGTTTTGTTCTGGTTTTATTTGGCTTTTGTAATTTATTGTTTTGCTGTGTGGTTTCTGATGCTTTAACGGTACTTTATATTAGCATATAAAATAACATCGTTAGTTCTGCGAGGATATAAACCCTCAGTTAAAAAACGTCAAAATCTAAAGTTAAGGTTGACTGGTAGAAAATGCCTCAGGCATTAAGTCCGCCTTTGTACAGTATTTTTTACTTGTGCATTAAGTTTTAATAAATAAATAAAGTCAAGTCAAATCATTTCTTGTAAATAGGCACATAAAAGGCACTTTTGAACGTCAAAATTTACAAAAAAATCATTCGTTCTAGTTGCCCTTTCCAAAAGGTAGTTTAGTATGGAGAAGAATGGGCGAGTAACTCCACCGTGGCTCTATTAAAAGGTTTTACGATGTATTGAATGTATACATTAAATATGTCATGATATGTGAAGACGATGCACCTAGAATAAAATTACTATACCACAATAGGTAAAAAGAATTAAAAATAAGGAACTTCGTTCCAATTAAGCAATGACAGATAAATTAATTATTTGATAGACACATGGTACTCCCATATTTACAAATATTGTAAAAGTAAATGATTTCCCTAAAATTCAATCAATTCAGCCTGTCGCAGTCCACTGCTGGACATAGGCCTCTCCCAGGCTGCGCCACAACACTCTATCCTCCGCCTTCCGCATCCACTCTGTCCCAGCCACCTTTTTAAGGTCGTCGGTCCATCTAGCTGGGGGCCGTCCCACACTACGTTTGCCGATACGCGGTCTCCACTCTAGGACTCGTCTGCTCCACCGTCCATCGGTCCTTCGACAAACATGGCCAGCCCACTGCCACTTCAGCTTGCTTACTCTACAAGCTATGTCGGTGACTCCGGCTACCTAAAATTGTGGGTGATGAAATCTGATAATGCAGACCAGATCAGTTAGCAATAAAATTGTAACATACAAAAATGTCTTAAAAGAACCTTTGTTAGTGACGATACTGAAGCTTCACTAGACTTTGCTGATTGGCTTATCTTGAGTTGTTTTTGCATAGATCACGCCAACTAATTAAATACAATGGGAAATGAGCACAGAAAGTTAACGCTTGATCCAAATGAAAAAGTCTCATAATCTTGGCATCATTACCCCTTCCTTTTTACCGATACCGGTTATATAAAAGCCACTTCATTTCATATCCATCTCGGATGTTAAAATGCGAGTATGAGTAAAACTGTTGCATTAAGTGCTGTTTCCTCAAGTTCACTCGGGCGCAAAGATAAGTGCTATTTATATCATTCGAGGATAGGAAACTGGGAAATGAATAAGTAGACGTATATTATACTGTTTCTATGGAACGGATTTGTATGAATAGGACTTGAATAGTGATGACAGCTTCCGTAGAAATTCAGCAAACCTAAAGTTATTTTGTGGAATATTATAAAATAATGCAGTGAGCAGAAGTGGTCCAGTGGTAACGAACGTGACTTACGATATATGGGTCGTAGGTTCAAATTCAGACAGCCGTTTTACTTTGTGTTAACTATTTCATCGCCACTACTCTCGAAACGGTGAAGGAAAACATCGTGAGGAAACTTAGAACCAAAACTTCAAATACATGTTATACCCCGCATTGGGCCCATTGGTTGGATTACGGTCCAATCCCTCTCACTGAGAGAAGGCCTGTGTCCCAGCAGTGGGGCTGTATATATAGAAAAGAATAATATAGTATAATAAGTATTTTTTATTTATTACTAGCTGTGCCCGTGACTTCGTAGGCGTGGAATTTAACCAAAAAGTACATATTAATAAAAAATACTAAAATAAAAGTAGCCTAAGTTACTCCTTATTACATCAACTATCTGCCAGTGAAAGTCTCGTCAAAATCGGTCTAGCTGTTTTAGAGATTAGCCGAAACAAACAGACAGACAATTTTTTTTTTTTTAATATATATTTTGGTATACCTATGTACCGTGTATACATCCATATGCATTTAGTAAAAAGCGGTTTTTTTATATTATAAACAGAAAATTCAATTATTATTTTATTTATCTGTATGTATAGAAGATATAGATTATATAGCCTCCTCGAGATATTTGTGTAAGTGATCCATTTGTAAGAACATTGCTTTACTCAGAAATGCTAAAATATTTTACTTGGTATGCATCATCCAAAAAATCCAACGTTGGAAACAGGGGATACGTGAATTCCATCATCAGAATGGGCAGCACATGCCCATAAATGAAGTAAAATGGTATAAATACATACCACAAGATTACAGCTAGCAGAACACGTAATATCCACCAGAGGAGGAGAGAATCTTGACGTTCTTTTAGAGACAATATAATTACGAGTATGTATCCTGGAAAACAAAGTAGCAAGAACCCTATACCAACCCACCCTTTTATAAATGAAAGAATAACGGCCAATATCAGGATCTAAAAGTTAGTGACAAGCAACAACAAACTATCCAATCAGAAAGTAGACAGGTACCAAACAATCGTATAACTAACAACATGTTTTTATCTAAACAGTGGAAAAATCACGGTACTCCTGAAAAGTGTTAGGCCCTGGGTCCCGTGCGAGCGTGTCGCGCAAATTCCCTCGCTTTGTGCCCAAATAGGGCCGGTCCCCTGGCACGAGACCCAGGGGACATTCGCCTGTATTGAAAATGTTGGGTCAACCCTCCTACAAACCGGGTAGTTTTATTTTATTGAAAAGGCCTCGCGTTACGTTACTGCAGTAGTCCCGATGAATTTTTGGCAACTTTTTTCGTTGTTATGGCAGCACTTTTTTTAGACGTAATTGCTGTCTAAATATTTGGATGCAGCTTTCGTTTCGCTGTAGTTTGTTTTACAGTATTGTTTTAGTCTTTAAATTTTTGCGGGAATATGAAGAGCCGTTAGTAATTGTCGTTGTTATTGGTTGTTTGCAAGTCAATACAACCTAGGCACTGACATGGCATTTTATTATTTTGCTTTTGCTGTAAAATATTGATGAATGAAATATTATAATGAAAATATTCCAAATAGTTATCTACTGAAACAACATGACATTTTAAACTATTTCTCAGATTATACTATTTTGGGCATTTACGCCTTAAGCTATAACTGATAACTGAGATGTGAATATCAGTTTTAGCCTATCTATGATAAGGTTACATTTCAATTGACTCAGCCTATTGCAGTCCACAGCTGGACATAGGCCCCTCTCAGGCTGCGCCACAACACCCTGTTCTCCGTCTGTTGCATCCAGTCTGTCCTAGCAACCTTCTTAAGGTCGTCGGTTCAGAAGAGGATGGGGATTGAGGGTGATACGTGATCTCAACCCTACGCCACGTCCCCTCCTTTGGCCATCGGTCCTTCGACAATAATGGTCGGCCTACTGCCACGTCCGTTTGCTTACTCTGTAAGCTATGTCGGTAACTACATTTATTTTCCGGATAACTTCATTTCTGATTTTATCCTTCAAAGAAACTCCGAGCATCGCCCGCCCCATCCCGCGCTGATGGACCTTGAGTTTGTGGACCAGCCCGACTGTCAGTTTCCACGTTTCGGCACAGGGCACACTGGTTGAAAACATAACTCTTCAAACATTGCGGAATAGGTAACAAGAAGACTTAAGAAGTTTTCCACACGCTGTCCAGACCAACTGGATCCTTATGTCGACTTCGTTTTCAAAGTTGTTTCTACCGAGCTGGATGACTTTGCATTAATAAGACGAATAATATCTGCCTAGCCCTTTCTCAGCTTTGTTAGGGTCGGGGTCCAGAGAGTTCAAGTTAATTGTCTACAAAAACTGGTTCACCGTTAAACTTTTTAGTCGATACCATTATTTAGCGACAGTACTTTTCGCCGAATAAACCTGGATGCATGCACTAGATGCAGCTGAATACCAGTATTTTAAATGGAGCGACTGCCTATCTGACCTCCAAAGCACACTTACTAGGTAACACAATACCTCGCCCCCCCCCCCTTGCTAAGACGAGTTGCATGTTGGTCTGGTACGATGTCCGACAGGACCAACTCCTTAACGTGTTTTCCGAGACACGGAGGCTCCCAATGTTTGTGATGTGTCGGTTCGTCACCCGTCCATGAACCGACCCGCGCGTATGTTATCATGATCAACTCACATTACATTAATTAGACATATTTACTTATTACATAATTACATTAATAACCATATTCATTTTAACCCTTAAACTAAGGAGACTTATTTATTATGTATATTGCATGGACTTATAAACAGCCTACCTCGGTTCAGCAAAGCATTAAAATTTGTGGATCACGTTAATATATTTATCTGATGGACAAATGGAAATATATTTCATTGAAATGTAGCTACGGATGGTCTAATTTCATCCTGCAGCCAACAGTAAATTTTGTGCGGCTTTCAACCAACCCGTCCGTTTTTGTACGGCTACGTAAGTCAAAATCAGGCAATTACGTACGATTTTGACGGACTGTTTATACAGTTTGTAACGTTTATTTCTTTGGTAGATTATGCAACAGGGTCTAATTGGTTTGTTATAATTAATGTTTGTTAGTGAGCTGATAACTACTTTATTGATTGAGACTTGAGAGATAAAGTTTTTAATTAAAGCCTTGACTTTTAAATGGTGATTTCGATACATAATTTTTGTAATGACCTTGGTTGGCCAAAATATTTATGACCGCAGTAGCATAACACAACACCACGCCTTGTTTCCCCGAAAGGATGGGCTCACAATAAAAAAGCAACTGACAAATTGGTTGGTTGGTGAGATTAAACTAGGTTTAACGCCTTTAGTACTTGGTTGCTGATACTTATATGTAATAGACCTTTCGTGCTACGTAATGTTACACTAACGATCATGGTTGTCATAACCTCAAACCCAATGCGTTTGTTTAAATTAAACCATTTGCAGGCACTTTTGAATTCACAAGAAATTAGTCAGTTAGTTAGAGCAGTTGAAGCTAGTTGCCTAACGAGGTAACCAGGCTACAACCAATGCGCAATATCCTAGGATTAAATCGACGTGGTTGACAGACTTTGAGCTTTCAGGTAAATAAAGTTATAACCTGAAATTGAGGTATGTTTGTCTAGTGAATGAATCACAAAGCCAGGAATTAAGACGGTTTTCTAGAAATTAAAACACAATATACTTAGATTGGATGCCTATCTCAAGTGGGCTTATGAAAAAAGCCTTGTTTCTGCAAAATTTAAGACATGAATTTGCTCAGCTACCTTCATAGTTCCGACACACCTTAATAGTTAACAAATTCCAAGAAACTAGTTCAATTGGATTCCTACTGCGTTAAAATAAAAGCGTTAATTTTAGCCCAGTTTCTTGTAGAACCGTTCATAATCGTCGGGAGCACGTACAAGACTATTTTTAATTAACTTTTCTTATAAGACTCTACAGTAGATCAAATTATATGTTGGCTTCTTTTATTCTGTTAAATTTTATATTGGATGGTTATATTTTTTTCAAGGAGGCTATTTTCAAGGAGAATTTCCGCTCATTTGTGTCACGTTTTTACTATGTTAATTGTAGTTTATAAAATTCAAATTAACTTAGAAACCGTCGCTCAATGTATGTTTTGTTAAAATTGAAGGTATATACGAGCAACTAAATTAAACTGTCCGCTTTGAATAAAAAATACAGTGTAGCAATAAAACAATTCACGCGAACTAAAAAACAATCGGAAAACTACACTGCACCTAGAGAGATGTTTGTCAAGATTTTGAATTAATTTTGTTTGTACCCATCATCATCATCATTTCAACCGAAAGACGTCCACTGCTGGACATAGGCCTTCCCCAAAAGGGGGGGTTTGCCATAATCGCCACGCTTGGCAGGCGGGTTGGCGATCGCATTATGGTGGTAAAATACATAGAGAACGCTGCTGCCCATTCTCTGGTAATTAGTCGCCTTCTACGACACCCACGGGATGAAATGGAATGGTGCTATTCTTTACGTCCGGCACCATACGGAACCACTATACCCATACACTTTAGTAAACTTCTATCTCTGATGGCTGCATTCGAGCCCATTTTTATGTATGACAGTGTCCTGACAACCGACTGATCACGAAATAAACGGTATTCTATAATGCGCACCCCGGAACAATGTTTGTTTGAGTCGCGAACGCGCCGTCAAATATTGACCCACCGCTGAGCACTTTAGATTTAAACTTAATTAATTCTGTTTAACTTGATATTACCGGCAATATTTGCAGCAATTTCGTTTATTCTTTGCTGAAATAAATTGATATTGTAGATTAAGGTGGTGTAATGTGGGAAAATAATTTTGGAATTAATGATTGAGATCGGTTATCTGGTATTGATTAACACAAATAGTTGTACAAGAAAAACAATAGGTTAAATTTGGTGTAATTTGAAAAGCCAAATTAAATAAATGTAAAATGCAGTCTTGACAAGATGTAAAAATATTGAGATTATAATATTGGTTACAAAATCAGTACATATTTGAACGTCGAAAATTAAAAAAAACCTATCGGTAAAATGTCAATGTTCAAAACATCGAAAATTTAAATATCGACTGTATTGAAATATCGAAAATTGTTATACCTAAGCTTGAAATGTCGAGTGATGAAATTTTTTATTTATGTATTTAGGTTAGCCTACAATTGTTTACACGTTACATTTCAATTAAAAGTGCACGATATACATTTATAAGTGCAACAATTACTAACAGGTCAACGCCCAAAACATCATTATACCTAAGTTAAAAATGTCAACATTTAATACACTTACTTAAGTTCATTATATTTACGTTAAAAATACCTACTCGTTAAAATATCGAACAAAATTGATATAGGTAGGAGTATGATAGGAAAAATTTAGGTAGATTGGAAATTATATTATTAATTTATCATAAATGTAGGTAGATTGGAAATTATATTACTTATTTATCATTTATCATAAATGTAGGTAGATTTGAAATTTTATTGTCACACTTACCGACGCAAAAAATTCTGCCAGCAACTTGAAAGTAGCGCTCGCTCGGCTCGCGCGTGGTTGGTTGTGACCGCGTTAGAAATGTGTTTCTAAACCTATTTCACCCAGTTCAAAATGACGAATCATACCTACAATCTGCCGCCGAGATGTTTTCACCACTGTCTAATTATTTAGTCGTAGGTAGATTGTATGATTCATCATATTGAACTGGGTGAAATAGGTTACGTTAGGTTAGATTTGACCCCCCCCCCGGTGGGTTCCCGCATTCGCAGTCGTTGCGGGGGGGCTCAGTAGCCGCGGTTTTCCCCACCCAAGGTGAAGCGAAGAGGAACCCGAGGAGGGGCCGCTCGTCAGGGCTTTGTCCGCTAAGCCGACGACGTAGCGGCCAACCAGTTGCGGTGCCGCGGGGCGGCATAGCAACTGGTGCTGGGGGTAGTGGGCCCCGGCGGGAGAGGAGTGGTGTATGGAGATCGCCACTTTCCTCACCTTCCGCGGTCTGGACGGAGCTGCCATCGTTAGATGGCGGACGCGGTGGGGCCGCAGGGGAGGAGGAGTGTCGGTATTGCGTAGGCCGCTCTCCCTATCCCCTGCGGCCGAAAAGTGGTAGGCGGCAGGGCCACTATCCTGACCCGCCGCAGGGGGACCAAGGGTTTGGCACCCATGCGCTGTCTGGTGCCCGGGGTGGTCCGGCGTGCCGTGTGTTCTGGTGCGCCGGCGATGGGGGTCATTCCCCTAAGAGGGTCCGGTGACGGACAGCCGCGGCGGGTTCGCGGATGGCTTTCGCGTTCCCGTGTTCCCGCCATAAGCGGCACTGGAGGACACCGTGGAGTTTTAGTGGGTTAGAGTCCCACATAACTGCGCTATCTCCCCGTGGTAGCGCAGTATGCATGAGCATTTCTCCACGTAAAAAAAAAAAAAAGGTTAGAACTGACACCAATCGCGTGTGAGCCGAGCGAGCGTAGTGAGCGGTGCCGCGGTAGCGGCCGGCGAACGCAACTTCCAAGTTGCTCTCAGAATTTTTTCAACATTTTCTAATTATCCGGGTTTTCGCAATATCCGAATTATCAAATTACCCTGTGACTGTGACCCTGTGAAATTACTCTGTACTTCGATATCTAGGTCTTTCGATGTCACTTTTGTAGATAATTAGATTTTAGATATATTGGACGTGAGTTATCTAACCATTCGACAATATAAACTTACGTTATTTTAATTTTCGGTTTTATGGTAGTTTAATATTTAAGTTTTCGATGTTTTGAACATTGACGTTTTACACGTAGGTATTTTAATTTTCGTCGTTCAAATACGTATGCAACAAAATCTCAATAATTTTACATCTCAATCTGTGCTAGAACTTACTATAAATGGATGTTGTAGAGTAGAAATCAAATAATGATCCCACAGTTGTGTCAGGTACCAATTACACTTAAATTATACATGCGAGCTATTCAGTCGTCTTGAAGCATTCTAAGCTCTTAGTCCTTACAGCCGAAGTCTTGGATGATTTTGGTCTTTATAACTTGTAAGTATAACTTTTGGTCGCTCTAGGTGGCTACTTTGTTATAACTATAAGGCTAGGAAAAACTTTCGCTAATATATTTCAAAATAATCGATCACCGTATTTAAAATTACCAAAATAGTGTAAGCTCTTTTAAAATAAGTTAAAATGTTCATACACATTGTACAAAAGTTCTATTGACGACGAATAAATTGATGACGTGTACATACCTGGCTATTAATAAAACAAAATTTCAGTGGGAAATGCACAACATTAATGCACTCCACATTTGTGCACAATTCCCCGTCCTCTCGGGAAATGTAAACAAGCTAAAATGTTAAAGCAACTATGAAATAAATACGTGTAGTACGAGTAACAATTTTTTCGTGTTCAGCTTAGCGGAAAGCTCATACACATCGGCCAGGGTGAAAGCGAGATAGCGAGCGCAGATGCGGTTTCAGTGGCGGCCGCGGTGGCGGACGCGATTAGGTTGCCATGCCACAGTGCATCGTGAGTCGTTTCAGCGAGCAGTAGAGGGATATTTATTTATATAAGCTTTATTATACATAATAAAAATAAAACATTTAAAAACTAAAACATACAATGGGCGGCCTTATCGCTTTCTGTGATCTCTTTCAGGCAACCTTGGAATGGACAGTGATTGCATGGACATAAAAATGGGATAAAACAATAGACGGTAGCTCCCTCACTCATGCCCGTTCTTACTTACACTAGAGTCACCTTGACTTATCTGTTGAGATTATGTTTTTTGTTACATCATCTAGGTGTCAACCTGTGTGTATGTACCTAATCTGAAAAAACCTAGGTTGACACTAAATGAAATGCGTAAAATGTATGATGTGTAATGCTTATAGGCGACTTTATGGGTAACAGATTTGTTACAATATTGACAGGCAGCAAACTTGTCTCTCTCAGAAAATAATTAATTGTGATTTTTACTACAATCAATTATTTTCTACATGTACGAGTATATTTCTAAGCTTACGAGTTGCCTACTGAGAAACGAATGGTGAAACAGTTGAAATAACTTGACGTTAGTGAAAACGGGCCATCGCACTATGTATGCCACCAGTGGTTTAATATGTTTTATATACCTCGCCCGCCTGAGCACCCGCGGAACCTCCTCACCCTGGTCGAGGCCTTGCTCCTACGAACATATTAGTACATACGCGCACGAACTTTACCGTGTTTTGTTTTATATACGGAACATTACGGTTTATGTCGTTTCTAGACGTGTTTATAAAGTTCTTAGTCTTTAACTTGAAGTATACTGAGTGTGGAGAAATAAGCAGTTAACATGTTTATGTAAATTGCTTTGATTATGCTCATTATACGCGAATGTAATATAAACGATTTCCATTGTACATTAGTTGAACGAACGTTTCGCTAAATTCATTGTGATACTTACTTGTTATAATCGTTTTGTTTTTCAGTTTTGTTTTGCCTACATCATGCTGTTACCCTAGAGGTATTAGCCGCGACTTGCGAGTTGCAGGCCGTAGGTTTAAACCCGGACAGGCGCTTTTATTTATTTATTTAATTCAAGCAACAAAGACCTATAACATAAATACCTTATAAACTAACATACATAATTATAAAAACCACAACACATTTTTTTTTGAGTGTGAAATCATCAAATATCTCTTCCCGCTTTGGGTGGAGCAGGTGTTAGACTTTTACTGACTAAAACCCACCCGTGTTCCGTCAGTTGCCTGTGTGCCAGGGGCCGCGGTATCTCTTTCGAACAACCCGCACCCCTGAAACCACAACACATAATACTACACTTGGGAGCTTGGTTTCAGTCGTGGTTCCCTGTGCTTTACTTTGTCTTTATTATTTCATCACCACTGCTCCGCATGCATCCAGTTAAACTGGAAGCTGACTCCAACAAAGTTAGGAAAAGAGTAAGCAGATGATGACTTACGTGAATATAATAAGTTCTTTTTATTCTTAATATTTGGTGCCCAGTGGTACAGCCCCTGTTTAATTACGAGCCGGTCAGTTTGTTGGTCCATCGTGGGTACGAGCCCAGGTAGTTGTGCACTAAACTTTACCTACTTTGTGCAATTTATTTCATCTCCTCCAAAACCAAAAATTCTGAGACGTGTGACATCTACCAACCAGCACAGGGCCGGCGTGTTGGATTACGGCCCACTCCGTCTAACAGAGAGGACGCTTGTGTACTAGTCTTAAAATTATATAATTTTTTAACATAAATTAAACAATTGAATCTACTTAATAAAAATCTCTTCCAAAATTACAGTTAAATTCGCAATGGAATAGACCCATGGTATATATTTCATCAAACGCAAATAACAACTCATATAGCCCCATTGTTTTGTTTGTTCCGGGCCCTGCAACTGGCATGTATAGAAGTCTCTTATCGTAATTTCCACAAGCGAATTTAAACCGTATCTTAGTGTATCTAAGTCAAAATTTGCGTGCAGGATGGTAGGATGATGATAAGAAAAGGGGAGTATTTTTTGTTTAGATTATAATTATTCATTTTGGTTAACATTGTTGAGAGGGATAAGAGGCTGTGGAGTTAATCATGATCCTTGACTTAATTATCTTGAGCTTGTTAAGTTAGTTAATAGAACTTTGAGCGGGTAATATTACGTGCAATAGCGCTCGGAACTTTATACCTATATAGCTCGTAGCCGTAGCAAGCGTAGCGTTCGTAGCATTCGTAGCAAACGTAGCAATCTCTACGACGTTTTACCCTCGATCTACAAGATTATGGTCGCCAGTAGGTACAAGTTCGAAAAATATTACGGAAATAAATAAAATCATATATTACTAAAGGAACTTTGAGTTTTATTTAAATGCAATAGCTAACAGTTTTTTTGTAATGTAGGAATAGTTTAAAGCAGCTTTTATTTTTCATTTAAGAAAGTGATGTGACTAAAATTAGGCTTCTTTTGGAACTTATATTGGTCGCACTTTTAATGATAGATGAAAGAAAGATAATTAAAATCCTACTTTAGGTATTAACCTCGTGAATAAATTCGTAAATCGGAGTATTTTCATCTGAAAATCAACATGTATTATTGTGGTGCAAAAGTTTGTTTTGTAAGTAAGAACTCCATTCAATGATGCCAATATTGTGGAGAGGAAAGTTCCTCCTTTGTTATGAATTCACGTGGAAACGACTTATCTGATCGATCGACAACTTTGAATAAAGATTTGCGAGTCGGTGGAGCTTTGATAGTGATACGAAATATTATTTTAAGAATATACTAGGTTGTCTGTATTTATTTATGAGACTTGGGTATAAAAAAAAATTACTAATAAAACATATCACAAAAAATGCATTTTTTTTTGCTGAAGGCCCTGGAACGAACTGATGTAAGTATAATGTAATTTTGCAAATAGAATTATTTCTAAATTGATTATTCAACTCTCCCATAATATTTTGGTTGGAATTTTCGCGACAAGCACAATTAATAAGTGTGTAAGGTCTCCCCTTAAATACGAGTTAAATCTTGAATCTAAGTCAAAATGTGTGAAACTAATAATTACAATTTTTAACCGTGACCTTGGAATTATTATCTATAACAATTTAACCTTCCAACCACACATAGACAGCCTCACGTCGAGAATTCACAAATTAATCTTTCTTTTTAAAAATCTACGTCACGTAGCAGACGCGGAGGTTATTAGGTGGGTATACTACACAATGTGTCAGTCCCTTCTGACATACTGCCTAATATCATGGGGTGGCTCCAAAATCGAACATTTTAAAATTGAAAAGAGCCCAACGGGTGGCCTGTTTTCACCCGTATTTTTTTCCTACCGTAGAACTTTAGAAACACTTCAAAGTGTTAGCAGTGAGGCAACTCTTTGTTTTAAACACCATTCTCAAGAAGCACTCCTCCTTAACATTTGACTCCCTCTCTTTATCAGCAAAACGCAGAAAATACTCCGTATGTAGCACTACTAAAGGTCTAAGAACGTGAGTCTCTCAAAGATTCTGTACCTTCTTAGGTTCCCACTTATATAATAAAATAAATCGTATCACAAAGATCTATCATCTTACAACAAAGGCTTGTAAAATTGCTCTAGTTGGATGGCTCCATAATCCAGATTATAATGCACCTGAAGAATTACTAAATCATCCTAAATAGTCCGTCCCGCTAGTTTTCGAACGCATACATATCACCATTTTTACCTCTTACTTATTCTTTTTGTTTTATTGTTTTTAATCTGTGAGTTGATATTTGTCATTGTTGTTTTTATTGTTTTTTAAATTACTGTTGTTTATGTTATGTCCTATTCCTTCACAGTTACTAAATAACTAATAATGTTTACATACCGTGCGGTGGGACCCTGGTGATCTGCTATACAGGTATTCCTAGTGCCGACACCAGTCTCTCACAAACTAGTGTCACTTCGTTTTTAAGCTTTTATACCCTCGTTTGTGCAGAGAAAATAAATTATTTTGAATTTGGATTTGACAATTTTTAAATTTTTCAAATAAGTCAAGACACAAATAAGTGTGTAATATTGCATACATTACATACCTTTATTATTTAAAATTTTACTGCTATTTAAAACTAGACATATTTAAAATAACTTTTATACTACTTTTAAACCAAACTATACCTTTTATTTTTAAGTTAAATGGTTCACAATTGAATGCAAAAACTTCATCTAAATACGTAAGAAATCCGATATCTAACCTTATTTTGGGGAAATCAACGACAACAACATTGTATGTATATGTATCTACATATAACTAACAAGATATACAATTTGCACCCTCTATTGTTAGGGTTAGGGTGCATTTGACAGATGAATAGTGACGCCATGCTGCTTCCCCCGAGTAGATACCCACAAATCTCAACTGTGTTGGTTTAGTTTGAACAAGCAGTGTTTTGGATTTTCCATTTATAAATAAAATTCCTAGAAACAGCCTTGATCCTACAGCTAAATGGAGTTTATAACATACCAAACTGGTCAAATTTATATCGGTGACTTCACACATCTGGCGGTTTATTCGAGAGATAAATACATGGATGTATATTATGTTTACACATTCATGTATGTATATATGTGTATACATTCATCTATGTATCTCTCAAATAAGAGTTTCTACATAGCAACTGTTATTTAACAAGTATTTATTGCAGACCTTACTACAAAATTTTTGAGGAAAGGAAATACGGTTTTCTCTCTGAGTAGGAGGATTATACAAATCGAATCTATTTGATGCAGGCTTAATAGAAATTAGGGTCATTACAAAAACGTCAGAAAAGCCAAAGAAAACATTGGTGATTATAATAACGTTATTCTGGTGATAATACTGTGGATTGTCATAATACGAAATGCTAAGATATTTAAGCAATCTAAGTTCTTTTATCCACGACAAACCTTCATCAGAAACTTTGATTGGACGTCATAACCATACAAATGTAAAGTAAGAAAAGAATTGCTCTAAAGAATAACATAGTAATGTTTTAGATATTAATTTATTATCTCTATAGAATACTTAGTAGGATTATTATATTAAATGTTAGACTTCACATTTTACGAAGAAAAGTTCTAACTTTTATTTAACATACCTCTAACACAGTATTTTAAAAAAGAGACCTATCTTTTTTCCAGATAGAGAGAAGTACTTATAAATTCTTGGCGCTTGAGTAGACTTTATGATCTCTGATCATGCGTCGTAAAAATCACAACCCTCGAGAGTTCTGCGAAATGTGTAATGATAGTCAATCGGTTCTGATAAAAATGGGAAGTAGGGACTTGCAATACAGTATTGGCATGTGACTATTAAATAGCATACATTTATCAATGCAGATACTTTTCTCGAGAAGTAACTTTCTAGTATTGATCAGTACCGGTAAGCTGGGGTTACTATAATCAATATTGAACTTTGAAGGGTCATATTTCTTAAATTTGTGGTTATATAAAATACAAAAAAAAATCCTATAATCAGTTTTTTTATAACTCTCGATTCCTGTAATCATAAGTAAAAAAATATTGCTTTTTTGAGGAAATAAATAAACTGACTGATCAAAGTTATACTTTGGATGAAGGGTTACTTTGATACCCCCTATTTTATTGCGTAATTACAAAGTAAACCCAATTATAATGCCAAAAATCAAATACAGCTAACAGGAAAAATAATTAAACATTTTTAATTATAATTGTAAGTGAATTACCAGCGTGTCCTCAGAAAAGGATTTGACAGTTCTTCAGTGTTGCAAACCTAGAAAAAATAACTACCATGTTGCGTTTCGTTTTACGCAATTAACGATTTTATTTGAAATGGAAGTTTTGATCAAAGTCATTCCGCGAATCAAAGTAACCCCTCGGTTTACCCTCGCTGCCTATTGGCATAATAAGTCCAATCATTCTTCCGTCATAAGTTAGTCGCTAACATCACGCCTATTGTTCCCGATGGGTTAGGTAGAAGAGTACGAGTACAGTTCACCCTCATTTAATCAGTTACAGTGACGTCCCATATTAAAAGGAGGTACCGAAGCTTATTGCCGTCAAAAACCGGGCAGCTATTCATAATAGAAAATCTCACTAACACTTGGCCGGGGCTAGAAGTTAAGACCACCAGCTTAAAGATTCAGTCGAAAAATAATTAGACTCACAATAAATATGCAGAGGCCGCAGCACGACGTCTATGTAATGTAAATTCGAACAATAAAAAAAGACAACTATCCTATAAGCATTTTGGTCAAAACAAGCTTAATAAGCCAGAGATATGAATAAAGACTTAATAGTAAGTAATAATTAAGTGCAAAACGGGTTTTCACAATTTTAAAATCGTTATAAATTAACGTTATGTTTAATGATAATGGAGGTCCACTGTCGCATCACAATATCTCTGTTCTATCAACTCCCCTGCTTCCCTTATCTCGGATTAAAGCTCCTCTGTGCCCTCTCTACAATATACAGAGTTTATATACTCCTGCTACTCCTCATAAACTATTTTGCAGTCTCCATTGTCTTGGGCATGCGTGCATTTGACAGGTGAACACTGACGTAATCATACTGCTCGCTTCTGACAGCTTACTTCGCGCAATTCCTTTTTCGAATTGTTTGTTTTATATTAAACTGTATTTTGAATTGGTTTTGTTGACAGAGCGTGAGATGACAAGGGGGGTACTTATAAGTTGGTTTCTATAAGACATACGTTTAAAAATAATGTTAAAAATATTCGGTAAAGTATGAAATTACTTTAGTAACATACTGTTATATAAGGTTACAGAAAAGATTAATCTAAATTGGATTGGTAATTGTAAGGAAAACGGTGTGAATACTTAGGTATCGGAATAAGATGGAAGTATAAACGAGTTAGTTTCTTCAGAAAGGTCAGGTGCGTAGTACTTACTAGCAACCGGCGTGCGTGTATGACTAGATGTATGAACGTAAGTGGGGCGAAGAAGTATGTAAGAATCGTACAGTTCTGTTAATTCTACCTACCCCCATGGGAAGAATGCGTGAGTTTAATAAATAAGTCCTATATTGCAAATATGATAGCAAGAACCATTACGAATGAATCAAAGTTTCAAAACATTTTCACTTTGAATTTAAAGGTAAGATAGATGTGTCTTTATTTGTTTAAAACATGGTATAAACGTGTTACAGTCTGGTTTTTACACGCTTTATATTAGCTTCACTTGTATGTTTGTTTGTTTGTATGTTTGTATGTAACCGACTCCTTTGAGCGTGATTTTGACCCACTTTAAACGGTCAGATTTCATTGAAACTTTGTAAACTTGTCGAGGACCGATGACAATTCAATAATAATAAAAAAAAAATTAGAAAAAAAACACGTTTTTTTAGTTAGCAGAACTAAAAAATTGAAAATAAATAATAGTTTAAAAAACTAAAAAACACGCTTTAAAAACGAAACTAAAAAAGGAGAAAATAATTTAATTCAATTAAAAAGCGTGGGGTGCTTGACATTAATTGATTATAAAAATACCTCAAAAAGCACCCCACGCTTTTTAATTGAATTAAATTATTTTCTCCTTTTTTAGTTTGGTTTTTAAAGCGTGTTTTTTAGTTTTTTAAACTTTTTTTTAAATATAATGTCCACATGTTTAGCTATACACAAATTGTACCAATTGCATGGAAAATAATTTATCGATACACAATTTAAAGGTCATCAAAGGATGTCGCAGATTAATTGATACCTAATAAACATAACATAGTCATTCTGATTCGATTTTAATCAAATCGTCATATATCACAAACATTTGCAGTAATTCAATTCAATTCATAATAATAATAATACCTGTAGAACATATTTTATATTTATATGTTTAGGAAATCTTTAATGTCATAAAATTTATGTCCATTCAGAAATTTATATAATTTGCTTTTAAATGAGTTCTTATTATTTAGTAATTTTAGTTCGTTTGGTATTTTATTGTATATATGTACAAATATCACAGGCAGCTTTTAGCAGACTTGGCTGACTTAGGATTATTCTTTTATACAAGTCTGTGGGGATCCCTTGTTGGTCGAGTGATTACTTCATACGCTTTTTTGAACAATCCCTTATTACTGTACACATATTATTTACAAGTTTCGTAAATATTACGTGAGGGAAGTGGTAATAAACCTAGCTTTTTAAAAAAACTTTTCGTAGGACTCATCGGGTGTTTTTTTTTGGGTGGGAAGTCATCAAATAACTTCTCCTGTTCTAGGTGGAGCAGGAGGGCGTGTCAGACTTTTACTGACTAAAACCCACCCGTGTTCCCTCAGTTGCCTGTGTGCCAGGGGCCGCGGTATCTCTTTTGAACAACCCGCACCCCTGGCAGGCATCGGCCCTTGCGGACCCCACCAGTTGGTGCTGACATCTCTGTGAGGCGCGCGTGGAACACAACGCGCCGTCGACCCGGGCTTGGTCTTTACCGGACTGCGAGCTACCCATTACTCGCCGTACGTAAGCCCAAGGACTCATCGGGTTCAAGTCCACAAATGGCCCTGATGCATTTTTTTTGTTGCAAAAGATATTCTATCTTTATCCGTACTGTTCCACCATATAATAAGCTCCTAGCGTAAAATGGATTCTATATATGCGTGGTAGGTAGTTATACTAGTTTTTCTATTTGTCACGTTCTTCACTTGTCTGAGAGCATAAGCAAATTTATTGATCGTATTGCGCAAATTGTCTACCCAAGAATTTGGTTTCTGTAACTTATTGCTCCCTGGAGTCAGAAGAAAAGTAAGAAAGTAAGTTTTCATGTACTTACATAAAAACTGACATTTCAATTATTGATACGTTGTCATAGATAAAGTTATCTATGACAACATATTGTTTCCGATCACGTAGATAAGACGAAATCCACTGCATTGCTAGTCCTCTTATGACAATACAAAAAAAGAATTCCTGATTCATAAAACGTGTTGATTATCTTTACAATAATAATAACCACAATGTGAATAATCGCAGTTTGTGGACATAAAATTAATGACTGTCTAGTCAAGAATTGCTAGATTCATTTGTTATATGTTATCATCGTGTTTTGTTATGTTGTTATGCTATCGTTTAGCAAACTTACGGACGCGACGGCCCACTTAATGAAAAGTTGTAACCACCCCCAATGGACACCTTGCAATGTCTAGGGGATTGCCGATGCCTTGTTGACCTTAGAAAGTTGATGACGGTATTTAAATAGTAAACCATTACTGTGTGAGAGATTTTAGCAATAGATGCTAAGTACCCCCTTAGTACTGTTAAATTTTACATTATCGTTAATTGTGTTGTTTGAGCATCAAAATTAATAATTCTCTTATCTCTCCTATCAATCACTGTACTGATAATAAACTGTCTTTTGACAGTGTTTCTCGGCTTAAGCATCTGTTGGTGGAAAGCTTCTTTAAGGAAAAGTAATTGTTTGATCTGTATGTTTTTTGTTTTAATTTGTATTAGTCATAAGTAGTTATTTTGTACCTACCGACCACTTTTGTTGTTGCTTAATTTATGTGTTTGTCAGTGCAAACTTGTAAATGGCCTTCAGCTTCATATTGTTTAATAACATTGTTTATGTTAGCTGTAAGTTTCCCAAATAAAATAAAATAAAATAATATAACTAGCCAGTGATCTAGAATCTTAACAAGCTGTAGCTGAGATAGGAAAAAGAAAAGATTTTATTACTCTTGTTTTATCTTGCAGAAACGCGGTGACTGTATAGCTTCCGAGAATGTGTGATAACATTTCTTAAACCTATTACTAGGTCTTTAGCAGTGCACTTCCCGACGTTTAAGAGCCTTAAGCACAAATTTCAAACCACCACACCTAGTAGGGTTCTACAACGCGCATTGCCTATAACTATACCTTATTCGAGGAACATTGCTGACTAAAACATTTTCCTAATCACTATACTTGGCAGATCGATGACAGCAGAAACTCACTTTGTTATCAATGGAGCAACGGAGGTTTCTCGTTTGCTGCTAATTTGGCAACCTTAAATTTTTGTTTGAAGACTCCCACCGGCGCCGGCGAAATGGAGATGGCCCTTGTTTCTGTCGGGGACCAACACAGTACCTAAAGTAGATCACTTTCACAGAAATTTTGAAGCAACCTCCAAGTGCCATCATCAGCAGCCTCTAGCCTTTTGCCAATTGTTTTGGGGTTGACGTACAATCAAATCGGATGCAGCTGCATACCAGTATTTTACATGGAGCTAGTGCCTATCTGACCTCCACAACCCGGAGAACACGATACTCTTTAGTGTCTCCAAGAGTGGCGACGCTTTAATATAATTATATACCACTAGCTTTTGCCAGCGGCTTTGCCCGCGTTAGCCAATTTATATACACAAAACCTTAACAAATTATATACCTAAACCTTCCTCATGTATATTTGTGAAAACTGCATGAAAATCCGTGGAGTAGTTTTTGAGTTTATCGCGAACAGACGGTCTGGTTAGACAGACCGATGCATCAGGGGACTTTGTTATGTAGTGATTATCCGGCGCATCCTGAACAAGAAACGTCAGTAACACTTCTTTTTTCTACCCTCAATGAGCCTTTTTTTTGTTAATTATTAAATTTCCTGTGCAAGCGCTTGCGAGGCTGATTGTTTTCTACCGAGATGCATGAAATATTCTCTTGAAAAATTTGAGCAAATTTGAAAGTTTTATTTTTACTTTATAAAGCGTTGTTTGCAAAAGTTTTCAAGCTCAAGCGGCTTAGCGTCCTGACACGAAACTTTCATTATCCTATTGTTAAATACTGTCCCGACAGGCGCCGGATTTTAAACTAAGTTTGTTAATCCTTTTGGTTCGCGAATCCTTCCAACTGGGCGATGCTAGTGTCCTATTATAAAGTCAAATGTGTTGGTAGAATAATTATTTAATATGTAAAACGAAATTAAGAAATTAGACTTTTTTAACCGAAAAGTTTAGTAAGTAATAGCCAATTATCAGTTTTAAGTCATGTCAATCAATAAAATAATTTTCAATAAATTTATGATCAAGTCATCAATATAATTCCTGCAATAAATTATTGAAAAGTACTTTTCTCAAAACTCACCTTCCCATAATTCCCGAAAAACACAGTTAAATTCTCCAAAACACCATTCAACACAAATCCTTATGCACTTTCAACCAAACGTTAATTCTTAATACCCCGGCTGAACACTTTCAACGTCCGACGGAAACTTGAAAAACTTTTCTCGGTCGGAAAAAATCCGGACGACGGGACGGGACGCGCGCTGCCGACGGCGGTCTGCGAGTCACTGAGCCTCCGAGCCTTGCCTCCTCCCGCTGTGAACGCACCACCAAAACGATCCACTCAGTTACATAGTAAGATCGAAATTTGATCGCAGTTAGAACGCGCACTAAGACGGGCCGTTGGCTATTTAGACCGAAAAAGGTGGTTTATACGCATGCGCGCGGTCGTTCAACCCTTGCAGTGATGCTGCAGGCCTGATGAGCCACATTAAGCTGGGTTACGTGGGGCGAGTTGTAATGGTGAGTTACCTGTGTCAGCGGCCGGGGCGAGTTGCGCCTGCAGCCGCGGCGGGGAGTTGACGGCGTCATAGTAGTTGAAACAGGTTAACATGTTTGATAGCAATAATATTGTTCTGATTGTTTACAATTGATTGTTGTCGTAGCATTGAAGTTTGCTAACCGAAAAAAACATTTCTTTATTTTGAAACGGAAAGTTATGTAAGCAGTCATGAAGGCTTACATATCATTCTAGACCTAGCTTTGCAAGAAAGAATTACAAGTACGAGTACGCAGCTTAAATGGTTTCACCAACTAAGCAGACTTATTCTGTCCGTCTACCTTCAAGCTATCCAAGGCTAATTTTGTAAGCAAAAACAAAGTACAAAGTATAAGAACTCTTTGCATAACAAGTCGCAGTTTATTAACACGGTAGAGTGGAGATCGTCTAGGTAAACAGGCGAGGCTAGTAGCTTAAGGATAGTTACTAGGCGAGTACTTGAAGCCAGTGTGATGCTTTGCTTTTAAGAGCAGGATTTACGTTTAGAGCTACGCAAATTGTAATAAAGATTTGTTTGGCAAGGTTAAGTTTCAATGATGATCAAAAGAAAACAACAAATTCAAATCACTTATTCCAAATGGTTTATTTATATTTGAGGTACTTTTGAATTGACAAGGGTCGATCAGATAGGAAGATCAATGTAGTGGCCCAATCCAGAGCGTAGTAGGTTTATATGGAGAAAGCCGGGCAAGAAACTCCACGGACATGCTTTTTAACCGGCTTCAAAAAGAAGGAGGTTATCAATTCAACATGTTTTTTTTTGTATGTATGTTCGGGCATAACTCTTTCACATATTGACAGATTTGCAAAATATTTTTTTTGTTCGAAAGGGGTTTATTCCGAAATGGTCCATTGTTTTGACCCCAAGGATTATGAAATTTCGAATTGGTGTGGGGTATGTACTATAACGAAAAATTTCAAAATAAAACCTTTTTCCAAAAATAAAAATAGCCGACTTTCGGAAAAACATTGCAAAGTGAAAAATAACTTTAATTTCGGAAGATGGTGACAAAAAAATTAAATACATATCCAAAGTCACCGACTTCCGAAATTAAAGTAATTTTTCACTTTGTAGTGTTAAAATTACACGTGTGAGAACGATGTACGAAGATGTAAACGTTAGAAGCGTCAGTATTAAAAATATACAAACAAAGAAACCATTCAACAATTAAAATTAGGCGTGGTAGTTGAGATAACCAGCCCCTACTGACGGCGCTCATTCACAAAGATGACGTATAGATCAGCACTACTCAGCTCAGCAATTTTGGAAAGGATTTTAATCATTCAACACACACACCACCACCAGCAAGACATTTGAGTGAACATGACACACATACTCTTAGCCGCCAGGGCATTCAAGGCAAAAAAAGATGTACCCAGTTAATGGTACTCAACTGATATGCAATTATTCAATACGAAGAGATTAAAGTGCAAGGCACTGCAAAGTTAGTTTTTTGTAATTTCCAGTATCTCCAACATTATTTTTGAATGCTAATAAATGAGTTTATGTACCCTTGCGGAGCAGGACCAGAGCGTTAAGTCAAGCATTTTTGAAACAGCGATGTAATCCCCCAACTTATAATCTGCTTGAATGCTTAGTGTGCGTTTTATTCAAGATTTAAATTTCGTTTAATTTACTTGAAGTATGTGGGGAGGTATTTATTTTAATTTCATTTTAACAGCACCCCATGAAGATGAGTCTACTTAAGCCAGTCTGAAATCTGCTTTAAATAGTTCAAGCTGTCAGTCAACCACTGATCTTATCTAGAAGAGTTTCAGTGTACGTTATACAATAAAATAGAACAGAGTATTCATTATTATGATACCTTATTAATAATAGATATACAAATATAAAGTAGTAGTAGATAATGTAGTTATATTAGATTAAACCTTTTAAAATTATTACTTTTTTTTAAATTCTTATATTACGGTACTCGATCTACTTACACAAAATACTGAGAGTATTTTGAAGTTGCCTCGTCATCATAATATCTTTTCAGTCACTGAATCAATTAACATCACTCACAAATCGTATTACATAGAAACTATGAAAAACTACTAAATAAACCACGAACTAAGACGATTGATGTATAAATCAAATCAGGTGGATTGTGAGGCCCAAGAGATGAATAAATCTGAGAGCAGCCCGGAGTGTATCGAGCGATATTACCGTTTTGACATTAATTGCTACTGATTTAGACGCCGCGCCGCTAAAATGTACCCCGGGGACTGTGTGTTTGTTGTTGTACGGGATTCGCTTGGTTTGGTCTCGTGATGGATTTGGACAAGAATTGGGTCGTGTGTTTGGTACTTGAGTCTTGCTTTAGGCTAGTACAGTAAAAAACACTAATATACTTAAAACTACTTATGCCAGAAATGAAAACCACGTAAATCGTCAATTTTAAATAATAAAATATGTACTTTTTAGTTGGTTTAGTTCCCTCGTCGGACATGGCCTGCGTGCTTTGTCTTGAGATTAAGATATTTGTCAAGAGACGGGTTTAAAGCCAGTTTAAAGGTCTACTTCACGAAACTTCCACAGCAAAATACCCCTTCGTAACAGTCTTTTCCTGCTAACCTAATGCATCTATTTCAATTTAATCCACCTCAATCCAGCGCCATTTTACCGACCTCCGTAGAGTAGTCGGCGTCTGCTTCTGACTTTCATTGACAAATTAGATTGATTCTATATTAACGGAGTGACTAAAATTACCGCGTACCGTCCGAAACGCCTAACGTTACCGGTTTGATTCCCGATTGAGTCCAGTTATTTAGTATACGGATGATTGAAATTTGAATAAATCAGTGGACTGCCGAATGTTCAATGTAATTAGGTTGCGACTGTGATGGTGAGTTTGTTGAGCTTTTCATAAACGTTCGAATTTTGAATTTCGTATGAGTGAGTGATGTGTGTTACCTGATTCATTAATTTAAAAAGTATCTCCCATATTTATAAACGTTGTTCAAAGTGAAGTAATGATTAGCATGTAGACATATAATTTTGACGTTTAAACATCGCTTAACTTTTACCAAAGTTTATAAATAAAGGGTTAGTATAATAATGTTTTTAGAAACATCTTCGGCTTATTCATGTGGTGTTTTATTCTATTCACAACATACTAATGAATAGTTATTTAAAAAGAAGTCACGTCTATTTCACACGTGGGTAGCATTTATGTAATTAAACTGTGAATTTCAATTCGTCTGCCAAGTGCGGGTAATAAGGTAGGTATAGCAATTACTGTCTTCATAGTTGTTTGTAGGTAAACGTTAAATGTTAAAAAGCTACAAGGTAAAGCTGGAGATCAATGTTCCTTTAGCCTACTAATTTTATAAATGTGAAAGTTTGTATGTTTGGTTGTTGGTTACTCAATCACGAAAAAACGGCTGAACAGATTTGGTTGAAGTTTGCCACCTAGATAGTTTATAACCTGGAATAACACACAAGATACTTTTCACCCCGATAATACATTCCCGTGGGTTATTTTTCGACCTCCACGCGAACGAAGCTACTGGCAAACGCTAGTATATTGTAAACTAGCTTCCGCCCGCGGCTTCACCCGCGTGGAGGTCGGTAATTATCCCGCGGGAACGTATTACCGGGATAAAAAGTACCCTATGTGTTAATCTAGATTATAATCTATCTGTGTGCCAAATTTCATCCAAATCTGTTCCGCCGTTTTTTCGTGAAAGAGCAACAAACATCTATCCATCCATCCATACTTACAAACTTTCGCGTTTATTTAGGATTAAAGTTTTTCTTAATTTCACAATTGATTTTGATGCGGTTTAGCCTTCAGAATTTTCTCCGGAAAATTTACGTGTATTAATTTATTAAAATTTAACTTATATATAACACAGAAATCTCAATATTTTGACATGTTGCAACAACATGATTGCATCCACGCGAAGCAAGGGTGGGTCGCCAGTCTACAGGAACTCACGTTATCCACAGAAAGGAACCGTTCAAACCAAGTGGCCTCTGGCGGCCTTCCATGAAAGTGTAAGGCAGAAGAACTTCAGTAGCCTTTTGAACTTCAGTTACTTATTCAACTAAAAGATAGAAATAATACTGAAAAGTTCAACTCAGCTGGAGTTTGGATACTTGCAGTTTGGAAAAGGCTGCTTAAGAAAGGTTGTTTTTTATCTGGTTAATTAAGGTAATTACGACTTTTGGAAGAAGTATTGATGATTGTAAAGTTGTTACAGACACTTGTATCTTTCGTCGGTGAGAATGTTGAAGTGTTTTGTATATCAAGACTCAGGCCTTAATAAATGTTATTATATTTATAGTCTTATAGTCTCAGATTTTTTTGCAGACAAATTTTGACTTTTTGTATTAAATAATCAATTGAAATATATTTTTATTAATTTGATATATATAATTATATTTTGACTTCATGACTTTACTTTACTATAACATAATGATTTTCTGACTGAAACATAGATACGTATATTTTTGAGACTGACTTTTTATTAATGATGTTTTTATTTACCGTTGACAATTTAAATTTATTATATTGATTTGAAATTAATTGTTAACAATCAGAACTATTCATATTTTCACGCCATTGTATATGGCAAACATGTCTGACCCTGTAAAATTGTCTTTATGTTATCCTGCATGCACGTTTATATTCTTGTATGTATAATGTTCGCGTAATGTTCGCGAAGAGTGAGGGAGAGGCCATATATGCGCCCTCACGGCCGGCCGTAATCCGAGGCTGATTCCCAGCCACCGTAGGCGCAGGCTTGCGGACGGCGAGTAATGGGTAGCTCGCTGTTCGGTAAGGACCAAGCCCGGGTCGACGGCGTTTTGTGTTCCAAGCGCGACTCAAAAAGATGTCAGCACCAACTGGTAGGGTCCGCAAGGGCCGATGCCTGCCAGGGGTGCGGGTTGTTCGAAAGAGATACCGCGACCCCTGGCACACAGGCAACTGAGGGAACACGGGTGGGTTTCAGTCAGTAAAAGTCTGACACGCCCTCCTGCTCCACCCAGAACAGGAGAAGTTATTTGATGATTTCCCACCCAAAAAAAAACCGTTACCGATAGGTATCGGTAACGGTTTTTATTTATACGAACTAATTGTAAATACTTATATACATAGGTATGTATATAAGTATTTACAATTAGTTCGTATAAGTTTTCACTTCTGTTGGCACTCCCGGAGTGCACATGTTTTTTTTTACGCTTTAAGTGGGAAGTATTTTTTTTGTACAATAATAAGCTATAAAAGAGCAAATTTTTGCTAGCATCAAACGTTAGGCCACCCCTGCTCCGCTGGGCCAGCACTGCCAATTCTATATAAGGTGTTAGCAATGTTATTTGGTAGTTAGTGTTACTAGTTACGACTAGTTGTAGTGTGTAGTAATTCACTATTTGGTGGTTTAATACATATTCATTCCCAAAACTATCATTTTATTTTAACTTATCTATTTAGAGGGGTTTTTTTTTTAAATAAAATACACTGAACATAAATAAATTGTTGTGTGGATTCACACTTCTTCTATCATTCTTGCCACCTAAACCCAAATAACATCTGTTATTCATATGATTCCATAAAAATAAAAAATAAATATAACAGCTTTTAAAAGGCACAGGTATTAAACGCAAAGCCGGGGCCTTCGGTTCATTCATTGAACATTTCGAAAGGGAACAGCCAGTCATCTCAAACACGTGCTCCTGTAAATGATATATTATTATTAGCTAATAGTGAAACTGTGTGTCAGTATGTCTGTAGTTAGTATTACCTTTTGGAAAAATGGTAAATTTGTTGTCTATTTGAAACAGATTATACGGACAATAATGTAGTGGGTAACTTAGTTAATTTGTTTACACATACAATTATAAATCACTTTCCAGACGTCATAATTAATTTACGTATAATTAGCATATAATGTTCCCACTGCTGGGACATAGGCGTCCTCCCTGTGAGAGGGAGTGGGCCGATATCCACTACGGTGGCGAGGTGCGGCTTGGTGGTATTAAAGCATTCAATTACATAAGAGTAAATACATAATTAACTTTTAAAACAAAGTTTATTGTGGGAAATCAGTCACTGAAACGATTTCCAAGAATTCTCGTTATCATTTAACTTATGCGTCTTTTATGCATTTACACAATTTTATGTATTCGTTTTTAATTCACATTACGGTTACAACAGAGAAAACAATTTTCTGTTTTAAAATAAGTAATTAAGTATACTACAGAAGTATGTATTTGCTACGCGGTTACTACGGCGTAGCTGTCGTCACCGCTACGCGCCTAAACTGCTACGCGTGTATTGTAATATTGTCTCGGATCGGATGTCTATTTGTCGTAGACTATTGTAGTATTCTTCCCTCGTAATTAAGACAAAGAACAATAAAATTATGTGACTATTATAATAATTGGCAACAATTTATTTTTAAAACTACAGGAGCTGTGTGAGCTGGCTGACCAACAAAATACCCTTAACAACCACAAATAAATTTCGGTCGAGTTTAAACGTTGAATCAATAGTTTAAGGTTTGCCCGTCGTTTATAAACCCGTAATCGTTCAATGTATCTATCAATAAATTGTCATTTGCTGTTATTTTGTTCAAGAGACTACGCCGCAAAAGATGTTTCAGTTTATGGTTAAAACAGAATGTTATTTTGATTGACTATAATAATTTATTACAGAAGCCAATAAATCAATCAACCAAAATGTTTTATTTGACATAAGCCTACATGGACACTTATGCAATAGTAAAAGCTAGGTGCAGGGTTCCAATTGGTCGTTTCCTATAGAGAAGAGGCACAAAGAATACATTGACACGCCTATCAGAAGATCTTTCAACATCGTTTCGTCGGGTATGAAATACGATCTTATTAATAGTTATACAAACTAGCATGTGGCTATTATCGGTAAGAAAATAGTTAAACCATTTATTCATCCATAATTTAGCGACATCAAATGATTCAATGTCGATATAAAAAATAAAGGTAGGTATGTACATTTAAACGACGAGCACCACCACGGCATATAACTAGGTCTGCCCCTTAGAATACGCACCTTTTCAGTGACCTACAGGTAACCACTGATTACCGTCCAATATATACGAATACATTAATATATGCGGATATTAGGACATACTAGTGTGCTGCGTGGCGTGACTCGGGCTTATAGTTTAAGAAGTAAGAATCATTATTATTTTGTTAGTGTTTTATTTTCTTATCAGCTTTTATCAGCGGCTTCGGCTCGCGTGGTGGTCAAAAATTATTCCACGGGAACGTAATATCGGGATTAAAAAGTATCCTTAGTGTTATTCCAGGTTACAAACTATCTGTGGCAAATTTCATCCAAATCCGTTCAGCTGTTTTTGTGTGATTGAGTAACAAACATCCAAACATCTAACATACAAACTTTCACATTTATAATATTAGTAGGATTAGGTAAATAGTTAAAAACTTCATAGATTCTTCGATTTTTGTTATGCATGCTGTTTTCTATGTCTATAAATACGTAAATACGGTTTCAGTAGCTCTTCCTATATGTTGAATTAGTGTGATGGATAAAACTTAGTCATTCTTGGTGAGACTGAAGCCAGCAAAACTGGAACAGTTCCCATATTTTAAGACTGTTCGCATTTGCTTTTGGTTTTCTTGCAACCCCAATACTGCTTGCTTTTAATGATGTTTTGTATCATATGTTGCATGCATCCAGATGCAAACAAATTAGATTTTAGCTGCTTTTTAAGTTAAGTTTCTAGCTAGCAAAATGTTTTAAAAGTTAAAATATTTTCTTTAAAATGCAAGTGCAGTTAATTCTGTGAGCTAAATGGAACATTTTCTTAAAGTGGGTAAGTCGTGACTTGAGGGTGAATTTGTCAAGTTTTCCGATCGCGAATCGAGTAGTTTGACTTACTTATGTTCGAACTTAAGTTTGTCATCCAGTGCCAGTTGTGGAAGCCAACGGGAATTGGTTTAAAGATGGACTTTGTCTACTGGACATAATCTAAGATCACAATATTACTTAAGTAATAGAAACCTTAATAAAACATGGTGATTGAATACCCTGTTGGTAGTACACGGCCGTTACTATGTTTAGCACATGGAGTTTTAGAGCGCGCCCACCCGAGCGATTTTTTTCGGCGGGCACAGCTCTTTATTTGCGCACGCGCCGCTCTGTCCTCATAGTTTTTAGAATGCACTCTATGCCTCTTGTCATAACGTGAATATTCTCAATAATCAATCACATGCAACAGGATCAACGCATGTGCTATTCGTGTGTTGAGCGTGGCTGGCGTCCTTGATCATTAAATATATGGCCATAATGACAAGAGACATAAAGTATAAATTTCAAAATCTCTCAGGCGAGAGCACGTGCGGGCTGAAAAACTCGCTGTTTTGAACAAAAACCGGAAGTTTTTATGAAATAGTGAATATAGCATAAAGATAAACTGCAAAAGAGTTATTTACTACATTCCAGAACTTCTACGAACCAAAACAAAATCATAACAATTTCTACATAAGTATCCATTTTATTGTACCCTCAGCGAATAAAAACAAGACCACCATTGTGTAGAACAAAGAATATTTTAGATTTCAAAGCTTATTGTCTCAGCTGTTATCGAACCAGATAGTATGAAAGTTGTTACGGAGCAAGTTCCACACTCTCACAACGTTCCTTCAATGCTGTTGTGAGTTCGAATAGAACTTCAAACTGCGTGAGTTCTTCGCCTTTTTGCTCTGGACGCCAGAATATAGCTTGAAGACTTTAAAAATAAAAACAAAAAAATGTAAAAGCTGTTTCTTTTAGTTTTTCTTTGCAGTTTCACAAGAAAAGGTAATGAAAAGTTCGTGTAAATTGCATGTGTTGATATGTTTTTCTGAATGCGCTTTTTATCTATGAACATAACCATTTTGATAAACTGTCACAAAGAAATTGATGCAACCACCAAGCTTTACTTGTCTTTACGTAGGGGTCTAAATTAGTTATTAAATAAAATAAATTGTGTAGTGGTGTCAAAACGGTTGGTTTATGTAGAAACTGATGTGTTAACGAGCATAAAAGGTTTCTATGGATACATAAAGCAGAATGTATGCTTCGAAAATTCACTTTTGAACTACTTAGAGCCGATTTTTCAATCCTATTTTTTTTTTATTGATTGAAATAATGGGAAACAAAAAGAGGGAGCGCTCAGCAAACTTTAATAATTCTGAGGTTCAGTTACTTGTGAGTTTAGTTGAGAGATATACCTAAGCAAATAATAGAAAATTTAAAAAAAACTGACGCTGTTACAAACAAAGACAAAGATTCTGCATGGAAGAACATAATTATTATTAATTATTTAAATTTGTAAAACACGAAGACTAACATCAAATTTAGTAACATCAATGTTATTTATCAATGGAATAAGCGGTTATCTGGCCGTCAAAGAGGCAAGATTTATTCCTCAGATACGTGAATATTTTTCGACGAATAAAGCCTATTTGGCGATTGAACAACATTTTTTTTGCTATATATTAAATAAATCCTATCTGTCTGTTTATCTGAGGATTGAAAAGTCGGCTCTTAATAACAAAATATTTTTTATATAATGAACCACTTCAATTTTTAATTGTAATGCTAACTGATCGCGTTCAACAATGAATAATTTAATTTCATACTCATTTTGCATAAGGTAATTGTTACATTTTAAACTCAGGATAAATGTTATTCAAGTTATAGTAAATCATATGAAACCTGATAATCTATAATGTGGGTGGATGATTTATGAAGATTTAGATGGTAGGTAAAACGTGATATTATGCGATTAATTTGCAATCTCTTTGTCTTTTTTTTTTTTTTTTTTTTTTTTTGGGTGGGAAATCATCAAATAACTTCTCCCGCTCTGGGTGGAGCAGGAGGGCGTGTCAGACTTTTACTGACTAAAACCCACCCGTGTTCCCTCAGTTGCCTGTGTGCCAGGGGCCGCGGTATCTCTTTCGAACAACCCGCACCCCTGGCAGGCATCGGTCCTTGCGAACCCCACCTATTGGTGCTGACATCTCTTTGAGGCGCGGGTGGAACACAACGCGCCGTCGACCCGGGCTTGGTCCTTACCGGACAGCGAGCTACCCATTACTCGCCGTCCGCAAGCCCGCGCCTACGGTGGCCGGGAATCAGCCTGGGATTCCCGACGCCCAGGGCTTCTCCCGCGGCGACTACGGCCGTGAGGGCGCATATACTGCTTCTCCCTCACGTGCGCCGCCTCCCTCTTTGCGAGCATTACTGCTTCGCAGAAGGAGGTGACGGCTAACCATTCACTCTCGCTCCGTACCATGGCCTGCACCAGGGCCGGACGCGAGAGATCGCCGCCGATCTCTTTGTCTTTGAGAACGTTATTTACAAAACGACAAAGTTTTTTACGGTATTAGATACGTATTTTATATGTAAAGTTTGCATTCCAGGACATGCATAATTTATTGTGTCTGAAACTACACATCATAATTATTTAAATGTATGTAAGTGAAAATTCACAGTTTGACCTTTAATAGCATTTACTTTATAAAATTATTTATAAATATAAAAGTATGAGGTACATTTTAGTTGCGCCTTGTTATTTTCCGATTGCGTCACTGACGACATATTGAATGCAAAGGATGGTTTGAAAAGGTGAAATGCGCCCGCTATGTGGCAAAGGGATTTGTATGAAAATTTCTTAACATAACCGGTCCTTGGCCGGACCCACCATACTACCACCATAAAATGATATATTTTCCTACAAACAGTCGGGACAAACCCACTCTATCGTAGTAGGTACGTTAGCTAATGATACAACATATCGTAGACCCGTGACAAGTCGTTAGCGCGACACTATTGAGATAAGACGACCAGAGGTCCCCTACATCAATGGAGCGTCGCGCGTCGGCTAAGTTCACGTGAAAAGAGGTTATTTATAGGTATTCAGTAATCAATACTGTAGGTGAGTAGTTTTTAAGGTGCTGTGGCTTGGAAAGGTAGTCATGTTTATCAAGTGATCAGCTTTTTTTCTCAATGCAAAATACTTATAGAAAGGTTTGAAAAGCCCAGACTTTCATTAGCACTTCTTTGTTTGAAATTTTTATTACTATTTCCGCCGTAATCGCACTGGTGTATAATGTAGCCGTAATATAATATCACATAATCCGTTAACCAAATAATCTACTCTAACAATATTATGTGAAATAATAGTGCAGATAACTAATCACTAACTCCACAAACAAACACTTCCTAATCCGATCAAGTAAACAGATAAACTTCTCCATCCGTTCCGATGATTAATCCTATGTAACGTTAACTAAACATAAATTATGTCTCAAGACAAAAAACAGCACAAACTTGCGATGAGTGAACTCAACCCTTCCACCGGTGACGCTGGAAATTCCTCAAATTCACCGCATTCAACAACAACTGCGTCCAATTTTAAATCCTCTCACAAAGTCCATAAAACTTTATTTCCTTTGCACCATATTGGCTCAGCGATTCATATGCTGGTGTGAAACAAAAAACTTTACAACACATGATGTTTTAAACTTTAGTTATATATGAATAAGGTAGACTTTGGATTGAAGCGAGTTGGTAGTGTTGGTTCGACCGGGATTGCAAACTTCTTGCTTAGCTCACTTTTGTTTCGCTGATAGTGGATAAATAAATTATTCGGAACTAGTTTCGGCCAGTTGATTCCAGTTTCAAACAGTTGGTTTTGATTAAAAGTCATTCAGGATGCTTTTATATTTGTGTGTTTCCGCGCTTGTGGCTTGAACTGAGTTTTGAAAATGATACTCGATATTTTGTTTCCAATATTTTTTTTTTGCTTTTTGGGCAGCAAGCTGTTGAATTTTATACAGAAGAAGTCGCATAATCTGAATGTGAATGGTTTGTGGGGAATTTCCTTAAATAAATAATATACGAAAACTGCAACAATTACTTCCATAATATAATACCAAGCCGTCAATCAAGTCCAACAACAAAGCAATTAATATCAATCAACTACACACAAGCTATAATATAATCCCACCACATTGTGTGCGTCACAATAATTATAATGTACACCAACTAGATGCAATAAACTCCCAAAATGGTCGCCATAATAACAATTGAATCGTAAAGCTGATTATCTAACGGGTTAGCGGCAGTAAATATTGTTATAATGCACGCTCCATTCCCGGCTTGCATACAATATCCCGGTGACGGGAACAATGCAGTCCCCCGGGATCCTGGTTACGCGGGATGTGGGTATAACTTACTGTTATTAATACGTAACTGAGATTATAAAGATGCCAATTTTGGTATATGCGGCGTTGTGAACGGAGATAACAGTGTATGAGTATTTGTTAGTTGTTTGTGATTGGAGAATCCTTTGTTATGCTTTGAGTTATACTTCAATAAATACTCCGAGTATTATCGATATAGTAATGGACTTTGAGAGTCTTTATGAGAGGACGCGCTAGAATGTCATATTATAGTGACCTTATTGGTGATCTGATGTTCTTGACAAAAGTCAGGGGGCCTACTTTCTAAAACCGTCAACGAAGATACGGGCCCGTCCGAAAGTAGTTCAAAACTTCTTAGTGAATCCTACAGCCAATAACTAATTTTTTTGGACGGGCAAAATATATCGGGAGTAGGGACAGCTGTCAAATCGTTTTGTCATGCATTCTTAGTTCGGGCTCCAAACTAATCTTCTATCCGTAAGTGATACGGAGTTGGAAACCCCCGTTACTTTGACCGAAACGACGGACTTGGGGAGTAGGCATAGTGCATAGAATTCGCAACCGACGTACGAGTATGACCAGATGTATGAACGTAAACGAAACATAGTAGCGTTCCGTAGTTTCTGCCTACCCCCTTGGGGAAAAGGGGTGAGTTTATGTGTTTGTGTGGACTTTGTGTAGGTAGATATGAATTAAAAAACTACAGAGATGACTTTGACCTACAATTTTCTATAATTCTAAATTAGTAGATACGTAATTACTTATTATAATAATAATAAACAATAAAAGCCTCGATCAACATCTCTCGAGGCTCTCGTTAGGCGGTTGGATCAAGGGCTTGATTCAGAAAGCAGTACTCCTAGACACGGCACGCATAATCAGGAGGTCCCTGTCTCTGGGGCCCTAACCACCGGTAGCTTGAACCCTGCTCCCGATACCGGCGGACCACTATTTTTATATTTGTAATGTTTTTGGTAAGGTTATTTTATAAAAATATTTAAAAATGTATTTAGTAAGGACAACAAATAAATAAACATAACATCAAGGCTGTATTCCTCGAAGGGTTTAGCAGAGGTGTGCATTTATCACACCCACATTTCGCTAGTTATGTTGCATCGCCACCGCAGTTACACGGGGTTACATATAAAAATAATTATATTGGATCTATTATAATAATTGCCTAGAGTACACGGTCAAATATTAGCTGCCAAAACACCACATCTGTGATCGCGATCGATATCTAAACATGTTTTTCTTGGGGTATTTTTTTTAGCACAGATCCGTTGATACTTGGTACCAACCAACAGATTGATGAACCCTCAAGCCGCAAGCGTGGGAATGAAGCAGATGATTTTATTAAAAAAGACACCAAACCTCGGCATTATCTAAAGACGAGGATAAAGACGACCTGCCATTGAATGAATTCCTTTGGTCTGCTATTTTAGTTTTATTCTATTCAATGGCTAAACTCGAGATCTTTGAAATTGGAAAAAAAAAACTGGATCCCTTTGATGATTCGTAGATATGATTTTTACTAAGCTTTCAGGCAGGTTTAGGTATTATTTAACAGCTTTTGTAAGGATTCTTATGTTTAATACCTTTTTAATATACTATGTTGAGTGTTGGTAGAAAATGAATGAAATAAAAAAAGATCAGTTCTTCGGTTTGACCAGGTTTTTAAGACCAAATTTGGTTTTTCTAAACATCAGAGAGCTCACGAAAGGAGAGAAAAGTAGTCTGGGTCTCTGCCGCCGGATAAGTACGGTGAAGAGGACTATATACTTTTCACTGCAGGGCATTGACCTATCTTACTTTCTAATAAATACATAAAGGTAGTATGAATCACCAGTCTTACCAAGAGGTATGGTATTAGGTACCCAGTAACTGGGTTGTGGAGGTCGTAAGAATCACCACTTTCGGCAATAATTACAAAATGTTTAATTGGTTCGATAATATTCATTAATTCTAAATTATAATAACATTTATATTTGAATGTTATTTTTTTTCTAATATTAAAAATATAATTTATATGTATTTTAATTAAATAGAGGAAATGATAAATTTAAAAAACGTGAGAATAAAAAAGCTTATTAAATACATTGAATGAACACACAAAAGCAGTTGAGGTGAGTAAATGTGGGGTGTAATGTGTGTGTATTTTATCAAAGAGTGTAGTGGGTATTAACTTAAGCAACAAAGTAAACTTTATGTTTCGTTATAAGTCCGGCCCCGCAACCATTCTTTATGTTTAGTATTGGCCTCAGAGTAGATTTTTGATACATAAAAGATTTGCTGATAGCATTAAGCACTCGTATGGATAAAAACGATGAAAACCGGGTCGCGAAAAAGGTTTTTGTTTTTTGAAGTGGGATTATTTCACTTATTTTCATACCGCTTTTCATTAAGCGCTTGAACATGGATGAATTCAAAATATTACTAAAATAATTTTGCACTGCCTCTCTTGACAGCTATTAAATAAGAATTCAATCCCTAGAATAAAATAATTCGCTAGTTGTAATTTTGAATGTAACATATAGCAATCTACAGGATCAATTAAACCATCAAATACAGTCAACATTGCGTAATAAGATCATGGGCATCGAGGAACCTCGCTCCAAAAACCTTCAACACATCGTATTTTTAATATCGTATAAGCTTGGCGTAGAGCTGAATGTGGACGACATTGACTGGACAGCTTGAGCAGGCCTAAAAAAATCCCAGTTTCTAATTTAGATACAAAATTTCCAAGGACAGTCATAGTTCGATTACTCAGAAGGGCATAAAGAGATGAGTTAATAAAGGCATCCAAAACCAGGCACAATCTCTCTTCCAAGGACATTGACATCCAAGGACTTGTCTTTGTGGCTTTGTTAACGAGCGTCTAATATAGATTAACCGCATTTTGTTTTGTGAAGGTCGCACCCGTACACAATTCATGGGACACAAATGTTGCTGGACTAACAAACGGTCGCGTACTTATCTGTAAGACTGAGGGGCAACCAGCCATTACTATCAACAATGTTAATGAACTCGATCTTTTTCTTAGAACAGAAACTGACTCTAAGTGACTAAGCGAACCAGCAAAAACCAATACAAAACAACTATATCTCCATTCAGAAGTGCAACGAGTACTCGAATTATAAGTCTCAGTTGGTCAGCCACCATGCAAGCAACATAATATATAGGCGACTGACAACGGAGGACGAACAATGCCTTGCTGTTGAAGGCAAAAACCCACCCAAAGACTATTTTTTTATACTCCCTACTAACAATTAAGGAATTAGTAACAGCATATAACATCACAAAAGCGGTTTCAAGAATGTCCCTGGTAACTGCAGGAATGTCGTTGATTTATGACTGTAACCTCTAAAATCCTTGAAAAGTCATCAGCTTTCTAGAGAAAAACTCTCTACGCTCAAAGCAGCAGTATGGCTTTTGTCGAGGAAAGTCTACTGAGTAATCTGTGAGTGACTGGCATTATCAAACATCGACTGGATCTTAAACATAACTGGCAAAATGTGAGTGTACTATAGGTTCACCTCTGCCCAATCCGTCGGGTAAACAAGGCGTGATGTTATGTAGTGTTTGTAACATTGACAAGGTCCGACGGTGTTTGATACTACTAGTCTCAACTACTACTCTGCAAAAAAACCTCAAATGTTTTGGTGTCACAGACCTGTCCTTTGATTGCTTTAGGAGGTACGTGTTTGGTCGAGATCAGCTTGTTAAATTGGGGATAATGTCAATGGGAGTCTTTCGGTTGGCTTTGGGATGCTGCAAGGAACTATTTTGGGACCCGTCTTCTTCATAATATACATGGGAGACATTCTGAGGCTTAATATCGATCAGTTGAAAGTAATCTGCTACGCTGATGATACAACTGTAATTTTTCATGGAGTTACTTGGAAAGAGGCTCAAATGGATGTAGCTTATGCTGGAAAAGGGATGAACATCATAACAAAATAGCTAGAATAAAAAAAAAAACTTTTAACACTAAACCTTAAAAATCGAATTTATTGACATTTCACGTCACTCGACCTAGCAAACCAAACACAGATTCCTTAAAAATACACAACAACAAATACTATGTTTTAACAGCAGCACCCGTCTCCGCTACCAATTGCAACTGGGGGGTAACTACTAAACCCATAAAACTCAACAAAAATCGCTCTAGCTACATTAGCTGAATTTCAGAGAAAACTCAGCAAAAAAAAAACAATTCTCAAAGACATCTCTGGTGGGTGAACCTATAGCCATGCGCTTGTGGCCACATGGTTAGGTATTTATGTTCGAGACGTTGAGCTTGGCGCTCATAGTCACTTGACGACTGGGAGTGTTGCTGTTATCAGTGCGAGGTGTCTAAGCCCGATAGGAAAGAACTACCCATAAATCAATTTGCTTATTGGTGTCAATGAAGACTTTGTTAACACATTTTGTGATATTAGTATGCCGTTGAATTCTGCTTCTCAGAACGTATTTATAGTGCGGTTTGTTTAAAAGTTAACAAGCCTTGGTTTGCATGCCAGCGTGTGCGTGGTAGGTGCGTGATAAGCGTTTGAGTAGGGCATCTGCATCCCATATGGCGGTGGAATGACTGCTACAGATGTGCTCGCGCGCTTGACGACTCACCCATATCGGTCCAGCTGTTCAACGTTAATGTTTTTCACTATTTTTAACCGACTTCAAAAAGGAGGAGGTTATCAATTCGTCGGGACCTTTTTTTTTTTTTTTTTCTTTTTTTTATGTATCTTCCCCGATTACTCGAAGATGGCTAGACCGATTTGGATTTTGTTTTTTTTGTTTGATAGGGTATACTTCCCAGATGGTCCCATGATCATCAAGTCAGGATCTGATGATGGGATCCTGGAGAAATAGAGAGAACTCTTCAAATTTTATAGGCACACGAAGCGATTTAGGTATTTTTTGGAAGAGTACTTTCTCGTAGTGGTCTCATTTCAATTTGGTGAAGATCTGATGAAGAACTTTGGAGATAGGCAACGGAACTCCTCAATAAATGATAGCAAATGGACTGGGATTGCTGAAATCTCATGTCTGTCTATTGCTTACACCAGTTCATAACATAACATCACGCCGGTATGCTGTGAAGGGGTAAGCACATGTGAACCACTAAAAAGTGAAAAATAAAAACTTTTTCCAAAAAAAAAACAACCGACTTCCAAAAAAACACTACAAAGTGAAAAATAACTTTGATTTCGGAAGGCGGTGACAAAAAATTCAAATACAGCTCCAAAGACACCGACTTCCGAAATTAAAGTTATTTTTCACTTTGTAGTGATTTTTTGGAAGTCGGTTGTTTTTTTTTGGAAAAAGTTTTAAAAACTCTTGTATCTTAAGCCATTGCAGTTATAATTTAAATTCACTGGCATTGTTTAATAAAACTGGGGATCAGCTTTATACTGGTATAACATTTAAGTATAATAATTCACTTTTTACTAGGATTAGCAATTAAAAACCGAGAGCCCGAAAATACACGTGCGCTAGCAAACGCGTCGCGTCACCCAAATACAACAAGATCAAGATGGTACCTATGTATTTGAAATGTCCTTCACCAACGTGTATAAACATTTTTTCATCAAATTCGAATATTAATAAAAAAAATATCAATATTTTTATGAAAATACTTAATTACGTTCTGAATTTTGAACACTGTTATCTACATAAATTTATCATAAAGTGACGGTCTACTTTTTACATTAACAATTCATATATTTATTCTAAACCTATTAATCAGCACACATATCACATGGTAAGTCGAAATGTTGTAACCACAGTCCATAGTTTACACAATGCGGATTCAAAGGTCCCGTTACAGTCCCGGGACAACTTTTAAAACGTGTCCCAGAGGTAGTCCCGGTAGCGATACCGATCGCCTTGTCGAGATCTGAACCGTTTTTGAGTTACGTCCTCGACACTCCTGAGGAATGAATAGGAGTTCAGTTGTTTGTTTTAAACAAATGGCTTGTCGCTGTACTACTCGCATCTGGAAGGCAAGTGAGTCTCAACGGGTCAATTAAAAAAATGTATTTGTACAATTGTCCAAAAAATAAGAGGAATTCAAACAATAACTACTGTCAGAACTCACAGCGACTTATACAAAAATAGTTTTCATGATTAATAAATAGCCACAGAGCTCACACATGTGTATCTGGCCTTACTAAAATTAATATAACAAAAACTGATGTCACGCAAACTTGAACAGAAATTGACACTTTATTACGAATTATAAAAATCGTAGGTACTTTTCCTTCACTTTCTCAGCTTACCAAATTAAAGCTCCGGAGATATCGTTTATAGTACCATTTAAAATCCTTTAACTTATATCAACTGAAAATAACAACAAAAACAAAACACCAGCCAACAGACTCTGCGCAAACAAAATTGTTCGCCGAATTTAACTAAAAGTGCATAAAATAACCTGGCTGGCAAAACTGTAGATACAGATATGCAAAACTGTACAACGTTATTTACATAATCTATGGCAAGAAGCCGACCGTCGACGTGTGCCTCTTGTAAATAGAATAAAACCCATTTATCCTGGGGATAAACTGTACCCCGATGGATATGGCTGGAAAGAGGCCGAGTTTGGTTATGGTTTCGGTCTAAATTTAGGTTTCGGCTTACGCTGAGACTAAAGCGCTCACGACGAGGTTTTTGATAGAGACTATAATTTTCGACTTTAAAGCTAATGAGAACAATTTTCAATTTGTTTGTATGTATTTCCATAAGCATTGTTTATTTTGAAATGATATTTTTTCTTGTTTATTTTTTTTTAAACAAAGAAGATTATAAATACCTACTAATTTCTAAATTATAGGTAAGTTTAAGAAAATCAAACCATAACAAGATTGTGGTAAATTCTTTAACTTTTAAAAATCTTTAGACTTACGGTACGTTGACATACATAGTTTCGGCCTTCGCCTTAGTTTCGGCCAATCACCAGTCCTTACTAAACTGTATCACGTCGTAGTTTTTTGGCGCGAACATGCTTCCACATTGTTGTCACGCCCACTCGCCGCATGCACTCCGCTGCCCTGTTTATAATTCAAAAAACTACAGAGGACATGATATTTTATATTTTAACATTAAATATGAAATTGTGTGCCTGATAGTGAAGGGAAAATAAAACATTCATTCTAAGTATTTCAATGAAGAATTGCAGCACTTTTTCCAAATAATTTTAGGGGCGCCGCGGTGAACTTTTGCTAGTACTTGAGGAAAAGAGTGAAAGAAAGTTTGAAATGTAGTTTTTTGAGTCTTAAAAAATATATCTTCTCCTCTTTTTCTATGCATCTCATGTCCTAGAATTTCTCAGGAGACTGGCTTGTATTTAGAATGAAAACTGCCTCCAATTTGAAGCATTACAGAGAATTTATTAGATTCAGTTCCTACTTGAGCGTATTATAAGTAGATTATGGTATTTAAGCTGAGATGTACGTAATTTCTTAGAAAATGTTCCCATTTGGTCCAGAATAGTCGTCATGGTGGAATCTTGTTACTGTGTTTGATTTCCACGAAGGGTAAGAAGCTCTGTTGTTGAGTTTATGAATTGAATGGCAACTCAGAATTTTTTGTCACCTAGAAGTAGGCTGACTTTGACAATTGACTGTTCTGACAGGCTAATTCTATTCGTGAAAAGTGAAATTATTATTATGAACCAGATAAAAGTGCACTAACTTAACAGATTGTTAAAAAATCTATTTTCGTATTTTTCTATTTCAGTCTTTGTGAGGCACAAATACTGAAATAGACAGATACTAAAATAATAGCAATACGTAAATAATTTTGTATTTTCGCGCCACGTGCAGTACGCTAAGCGGAACTTACTAACTTCACAAAGGGTAGTTTAAACTTCGTACGTGTCACACAACTATGATGAGATGTTCATTATTTTTTTGAAGTATTTGGTCTAGAAAATGCTAGCAAGTCGTAATGGTGGAATTTTGGTCCTGTGTTTGATCCACGAAGGTAAAGAAGTTATGTGGTTGAGTTTCTGTATCGTCGGGTTATCGTCAGTGGCAAACTAGAACATTTAAAGAATAAGGTCTACGCTCACGTCGATTGTGTCAACTAACAATTATAGAGGTGCTGAAACTGTGGCGAGTAGTCTCGTGTCTACCTAATCATTAAAACTGTAGCAGCTGGCATCCACATTCGCCTTGGCATTATAACTAACGCTGTTTTTTTCTTTTGTTTTGCAATGACATCTTGCTAGTCAACCTAGGAGGTTGTCGGCTTAACCGGACTTGGCTGAGACTGCGTCAATAAAATAAGAATCCAGCTAGGGCTTAAAACTAAGCGACTAAACGCTAACGCTTTATAAATAATGCTAAATGATCTGATTTAAATGAATACGATGAAAATTAATATTGAATGTATTGTAAAAATTACTGATAGAAAACTTTATACCATTGAGCGTACTATATAATAAATTTAACAAATTGTTTTGCATGTCAAATTATGTCTGACTATGTATTAGGAAGTCAATTACCTACTGTAAGACCAACACTGTACCAATACTTATTACAAATAAATTATTATGATAGCCCGGCACCCCCTGTGGGGTACGGACCTCGGCTGAGGGCCACACTGGAAAAGGGATGTGCTGGATTGGAGTGAACTAACGCTGAGCTGCGACGTGCGGTATTTATATTGTGAGCAAAAGCAACATCGCTCATCAGCGATTTGTCAGTGAGAATATATTGTAGTCAGCGGTCCTACATCTAAGTAAATGACAAAATTGTAAATATAAACAAGCTCTTAAAATCTATGTATTTGACGGCAGCCATATAGTTTAACAGCTGCGAGAGACGGCGAATACATGGCGCTAGTGGAACGTGCACCGGACGCATCATAGACAAATCATTCACTTTATCTGTCATTTGGCTTAAAAGACTCGTAGTACAATCGAGTAAATTATTGTGACGTTTCCCCCCCACAAGTGAACGCCTTTATAAGCGGCTGCGCTGTTCAGTCGGGACGCATTTCTAACGGATGCGTCTTGGTGCACGGACCACTGTCTCTCGACAGTCAGTACTGCCCAGCTATTGGATGTGGAACGCTGTCTCTGACAAGTAGTACTATCCTTATTACGGTGGGAGCATGGACCACTGTCTCTGACAGTCAGTACTGCCCTATGTGACCGTCCTCACCGCCATTACTAGATAATAATTAATAATTTTTAATTAATTCTCTATATTTTCTAGATTAAGATAACTAAGTGTTCAAACTGAAATAAATTTGTGTATTGCCATATCTGAGTTTTACTTCTGATGTCTGTACCTATTCCGACATCAGAAGTGGGATCGGATTGTCCGCCCACCTCTGGCACTTCATCACAAAATATGCAGGAAAATATTCCGCTACCCTCAAATAGTTTAGAAGCATTTCTATCAAAATTAACAGATGCTCTGCTACCCCGGTCCAATGCACCACCACAACCTTTCATATCGTTAGTACCTTTTGATCCTGATGACCCCAATTCAGACATAGAGGGCTGGTGTCGGCTGTCAGACACTATAATTAAGAGCAAAAGTTTAAAAGGTGTGGATTTAATCATGACGCTGACCCATTGTCTTCGAGGCCGCGCAGCTACATTACTGACCAAGATACCTCCCAGCCAATATGAATGGGATGATATACAGGAGACTTTGAAAGCTCAGTTCTCTCGCCCTATGCTTATTCAGGATCACTTTGACACTATCCTCAAATTTCAACTTAGTTCTAATGAGACCCCCGCTCAGGCGTGTTTACGTCTTTGGCAATTGATTGAAAACATCCCGGACGCAAGATTATCTGAAAAGGTTGTGACAGGCTTTGCCATTTCCATATTGTCTCAATGTGATGTTCAAATACGTCGTGAACTAAACTCCACTGTGGTAAATGACAAATCCCAGCTGTTTCGAGTACTACGAGGCATATCCTTGAAAAGAAAGTCGGAATTTCCTGAGTCAAACGATTCTGATATCAAACGCCCTCGTGCTACGTTTGGCTTTCGTGGCAACTGCAACATATGTGGCAAGACTGGGCATCGTGCGGCTGATTGCCGTGAAAGAAACAAACCACGTAATGCCTCTATTGTTGCGGACAAACGTGTCAACCAGAAGCCACAAGTCACATGCTACGCCTGCGGGGAGCCAGGCCACGTCGTCTCCACCTGCCCAACGAGGGTTGACAATACGAAGAAGGAACAAGTCGCTACTGGTAGCAAAGAAGTCAACGTGTGTTCGAAGATTGTTAGAGGTATTATGAATTGTAATAGTATGACATTTCCCTTTATTTTTGATTCCGGTTCCGAGTGTAGTTTAATTAGGAAAAGCTATTCACATCTTATTATTGGAAAAAGATCGCATGACGTTATCAACATGACTGGTATTGGAAAAAGTATCATTAGTAGCACAGAGCAAATCGTTTGTAATATAGAAATCCAGAACGTCGAAATTAGCGTCACTCTTCATGTAGTTCCGGATGATTGTCTGCGCGACGCTATTTTATTAGGTAGAGATATACTTGAGCGCGATATTCTTGTTGAAATTTCAGAGAGCGGTTTAACATTCAAGCGGTGCATAGAGTCTAATATGTGTACCAAAACCAAACCTATTTTTGACATTGAATCAATTAATACTGACTTAACAGGACCTGATAGAGTAAAACTTTTTAACATATTAACGAAATATGCAGATAATTTTATTGAAAATTTTCCCACAACTAGGATTAAAACGGGACAGTTGAAAATCGATTTAGTTGATCCTCATAAAGTAGTACATAGGAGACCATATAGGTTATCTCCTCAAGAATCTAAGATAGTTGATGAAAAAATTGAGCAATTGTTGACGGCAAATATTATTAGGGAAAGTTCATCCCCATTTGCAAGCCCCATCATTCTTGTAGAGAAAAAGGACGGTTCTTCACGCATGTGTGTTGACTATCGGGAATTAAATAGTAATACTCAACCGAATCATTATCCTTTACCTTTAATTAGCGAACAAATTGATAAACTTAATGGTGCTCATTATTTTAGTAGTATTGATATGGCCTCTGGGTTTCACCAACTGCCTGTACACGAAAGTTCCATAGAAAAAACAGCATTCGTTACCCCAAAAGGGCAGTTTGAATATTTGGCTATGCCCTTTGGATTACGCAATGCCCCTTCCATTTTTCAAAAAGCAATTAATACTGCTTTAAAGCCTATGAATGATGAAAAGATTCTAGTTTTCATGGATGATGTCCTTTCAATTTCAACTGATATTGATGAGGGGCTTTGCCGCTTAGACAAATTACTCAAAACGCTGTCCAGTGCTGGGTTCTCATTTAATTTAAAGAAGTGTTCATTTCTGAAAGTCCAAACTGAGTACCTTGGGTATATAGTTTCAGCTGGGGAAATTAGACCAAATCCAAAGAAAATACAAGCCTTAATTAATGTCCCACCTCCAAAAACTGTCACTCAGGTTAGACAGCTCATAGGGCTAGCAACGTATTTTAGACAGTTTATTCGTAATTTTTCCCAAATAATTCGCCCTTTGTATCCCCTAACAAAAGGAAAAGGCAATATTAAGTGGACCCCAGAGCATAACCAAATACACAAAAAAATTATCCACATTTTAACGTCCGAACCAGTTTTAAAGGTTTTTGACCCTTCCTTGCCCATTGAACTTTATACCGATGCAAGTAGTGAAGGATATGGTGCAATTCTTATCCAAAAACATAATGATATCCCTCATGTAGTAGCGTATTATAGTAGGAAGACCATAGATGCAGAGACACGATATCACTCTTACGAGTTAGAGACCCTTGCGGTAGTAAAAGCAATCGAACATTTTCGTCATTATTTGCATGGACGAAAATTCACTGTATTTACCGATTGTAACTCCCTTAAAGCTTCTCACTCAAAACGTGATTTGACTCCAAGGGTTCACCGTTGGTGGGCTATATTGCAGGCTTACGAGTTTGATATCGTGTACAAAGAAGGTCGAAAGATGGCTCATGCAGATTTCTTGTCTCGCAATTTGTCAAACACAAATTATTCTGAGCCCCGTAAAGTAAATTTTCTTGAATTAGATAAAGGTTGGTTAATTGTAGAACAAGAACGCGATTCAGAACTTTCAGAAATAATATCAAAATTCCGTAATAATCAATTACCTGAAGAGATATCGCGTACGTATGATTTAAGACAAGGAATATTGTATAGGAAGATAGAACGTAGAGGAGTTTCTAGTTGGCTACCGATTGTACCACGTTCTTTGGTTTGGTCCCTAATTAACCATGTTCATAATGAGATAAAACATTTAGGTTTTGAAAAGACTTTAGACAAACTTTACGAATTTTATTGGTTTTCCGATATGGCTAAATTTGTGAAAAAGTTTATTAATTGCTGTGTAGTATGTAAAACTTCTAAAGGCCCTTCAGGTGCACAGCAAATGCAGCTGCATTCAATTCCTAAACACCCAGTACCTTGGCACACAGTTCATTTAGATTTAACTGGAAAACTTTCGGGAAAAAGTGATAGAAAAGAATATTGCTCAGTTTTAATAGACGCCTTTACAAAGTTTGTACTGCTTGAATATACTCCGGCCTTAAGCTCTTCATACGCTGTAAGAGCAATTAAGAATGCTGTAAACCTATTTGGTGCCCCAAAGCGCATTATCGCAGATAGAGGACGTTGTTATGACTGCAATGAGTTTAAAAACTTTTGTAATGATAATAGAATAGAGCTCCATTTAATAGCAACCGGTTCTAGTAGAGCTAACGGGCAGGTTGAGAGGGTCATGCGAACTTTAAAGAATATTCTTACTGTTATAGAATGTAATTCTAATAATGCTTGGAAGGATGAACTAGGAGAGATCCAGCTTGCTCTTAACAGTACACGTTCCAGGACCACAGGTTTTACGCCTATGGAACTGATGTTTGGCATTCAAGGTTCCTCACTTAATCTAGCTAAAATAACTCCTAGTTCTTCTGAACCACCTATAATTAATGTTGAAACGGCTCGTTCATCTGCATCAGAAGCTATTCAAAGAGTAGCTAACGCTGACACTATACGGTTTAATAAGGGAAAAGCCCGGATTAAACCTTTTGCAGTAGGTGAATTTGTTTTTGTAAAATGCGAAGCAAGACATCAAACGAAGCTAGATAATAAATTTAAGGGGCCTTATAAAATAGTCACTGTATTAGAAAATGACCGCTATGAGCTTAAACATATCAACGGTTCTAACAGGATTTGTAAATTTGCTCATGAAAATTTAAGGGAAGTACCTAAAGGGCAAGAAGGTTACTTGGAAATTTGCGAAAATGATAGTGATGATAATGATGAAGGGACCGTAACGGCAGCTGATGAGTTCAGTATGTCTTTTGTACCTGTAAATAATAATATGTCCTCAGAGTCAGAGGAAACACTTTCTGTAAGTTCTCGTACATTAACTGCAGATGATTCAGAAGAAACTCTTTCTGTAAGCTCTCGCACCTTAAGTGTAAATAATTGCGAAGCTATAATAGAATCTTTGGAATGATTAATTAGTAAGTATGTGGTCTCTTCTACTTTTGTGGAAGATGATCATCTTTGCAAATAAAATATTAAAATCACTCCTGCTGTTGTGGGTGTTGATCTGTGATGCGCTGCAGGGATCTCACCTGCTTTAGTGGGTGACGATCCAGACCAGAATGTTTGAACTTTAGTGATCTGTGAGGTACTGCAGGAATCTCACCTGCTTTAGTGGGTGACGATTCAGACCAGAATGTTTGAACTTTAGTGATCTGTGAGGTGCTGCAGGAATCTCACCTGCTTTAGTGGGTGACGATTTAGACCAGACTGTTTGTAACTGTAGGGGTTTTCTGTTGTAAAGAAATACCTAGACCAGTGATATTTGCTATTTCGATATACAACGATGAAGATGATGTGAATTAATAAAAGTCTTTTCTTTTGTTATTTTTAGATGAATGAATGCACTCGAGGACGAGTGATTTATCAGAATGGCCGTGACGGCAGCCATATAGTTTAACAGCTGCGAGAGACGGCGAATACATGGCGCTAGTGGAACGTGCACCGGACGCATCATAGACAAATCATTCACTTTATCTGTCATTTGGCTTAAAAGACTCGTAGTACAATCGAGTAAATTATTGTGACGTTTCCCCCCCACAAGTGAACGCCTTTATAAGCGGCTGCGCTGTTCAGTCGGGACGCATTTCTAACGGATGCGTCTTGGTGCACGGACCACTGTCTCTCGACAGTCAGTACTGCCCAGCTATTGGATGTGGAACGCTGTCTCTGACAAGTAGTACTATCCTTATTACGGTGGGAGCATGGACCACTGTCTCTGACAGTCAGTACTGCCCTATGTGACCGTCCTCACCGCCATTACTAGATAATAATTAATAATTTTTAATTAATTCTCTATATTTTCTAGATTAAGTTAACTAAGTGTTCAAACTGAAATAAATTTGTGTATTGCCATATCTGAGTTTTACTTCTGATGTCTGTACCTATTCCGACATATTCAATCCGAATATTATTTTCATTATCTCCTAGCAACTAGTACAGTGTAAGGAGATAGTGATCCCCATAACCAAAATGGCAACCAACGACGATTAAAGTCACGCATGATAACGTTTCAACGTTTTGAGCCCACTTCTCTGGTTTGCACAATTTGAGACGGTAGTCAACCCGCAGAAGCCCGATGAAACGAATTTTAACCTCCGCGTAGAAGACGGACGTTGAGCAAATAACGAAATCCTCATGAGCAAGACACGCGCTGGGCGCTACGAGGAAGCTAAGAAGAGACTGTTGTCCAAGGGTCAAAGACAAAGCAACTGCAAAAACTGCTACATAACAATAGACTAGTTTTTTTTTTTTAGGTGGGATAGCTGGGATATCATCAGATAACTTCCCCCGCTCTGGGTAGAGTAGGAGGGTGTGTCAGATTTTTACTGGCTAAAACCCACCCATGTTCAGTTAACATACTTAATACTTTGATAAAAGTGCACGAAAAAGGAGCTAACTTTGTGTGGGACCGGTGCCTAAGTATTAACAAGTCGTCAGCAGTGCTTACTATTCTTTAGCATATAACAGGCAGACGTGCACAAACATTTGTCAATTTGCACAAGCTTTTAACATGTTGCGAGTACTCAGTCCAGTGGTCCACACAAGTATCTTCACATAAGCCGAACACGCCGCCAGTACGGGACGTTGGGTGCCGAACGAATTCAATTCCCCACTAAAATTCAATAATATTGCCAATCGGCGGCCACAGCGGCGGCCATTGTGTTTTAGAAAGGTTTTTGTTGTGTGCCGCCAGAACGCCGATGGGTCTAAACTACGGAACCACTTTCGTGTCGCGCGAATATTTTTGATGATTCGAAAATGTCACTAATTTTTGGTGTTTTGTTTTTGTCGAGCCGAATGTTTTGACGCGACTCTTCATGTATGAGTCGATAGTATCATGTACAAAATTGAAGTATCGCAGAGTCTTCGTATGCAGTAAGTCTTAAGAATGAGAAATTTTATTTGAATTACATTCATATACATACATAAACTCATGCTGTCTTTCCATAGTGACAGACAGACACTACAGAACGCCACCTGCTACGACTCGGACATACTCTTTTTGTCTGGTTTACGTTCATACATTTGGTCATACACGCAGGCAGGTTGCGAATACTTCGCACCTGATATTTCTGAAGAACATCCCCTTATTGGTTATGATCTATGCACCTGGTCACTATACGTCCTCCGAGGGCGTCCCCTCCCGGCGTTTTTACTCACATCTGCCGTGTGAACTTCTGTTAGTCGCCTTTCATTCATCTTCTCAATATAACCCAACCATCTAAGCATAGATACCTACTCTTTTAAATGTTTGTCTCTATATCTTCTTTTAAACCAAGCCTTTCCATTATCATATCATTTCTCTCATTTATAGTCACATCACAGATGCTTTGGAAGGAACGCATTTCCAAAGCATATATATCTACACACATGAATTTTAATCATCTGATCAAATTGTGGACTGTTTTAAAATTTGATCGATATTATAGACAATTAAACTTACCTAAATTTCTTAAGCTTTATTCCTATTTTTAGTTAGTCTCGCATCACTGTTATTTGATAGCTTAGTTGATTTGAAAACTATAATTATGTATTTACCATTTCTCTCGTACCTACACTGTACTTGCTTGATACTCGCGCAGACTTAGAAAGGGTGTTAGAAGTGCAACGTTTAAAGAAACGACTAAAAAATACATATGTGTATTAATTTTATAGACTTATATAATTGAATCTGAGAATGTATAAAAATTATTTATAAACGTTACTCACAAGTTAAGTTGTTATTAGCTTCTGCTTAGGCTTAGATTTTTTGACGTTTGAATGTCTGTTAACTTTAATCAACGCTTATAAATAAGGGATAAAAGTAAACTACAATTTTATACCCCACAAAGCCGTTTTCCCGGTTTGACTGTGGGAACAATCATATAAATATTAGATGCCTCGGTTAAAAACACTGGGCTGCGAATAAACAAAACAACCCACAAAGATTATAACATATTTATGTAAATAAATATCTCACTAATACTTTGCAAGTTATTAATAACAACAATAAAACGAAATTAGACGAATCTCTATTCATCTTTCAATAGGCTACAAACCAGTTACCTGTCTATACATTCCCCGTTCTACATTCTGTAGAAGCGTAATTAAGCGACTGGATTAGTTCGCGCGAGATTAATCTAACGATTTTAGATAGTAAATCACTTAGTATGATTGAGACGACTTGATTAATATTGAACTTGTACAACTAGGTACACTGTACATACATCTACTTAACTTGACTGATCGAGTTTCATTAGGCCTGAATAATTATTATCTTTAACTCTTAGTTATTAATGAATTAATCTCTTTTGATTAAAGTTGTTACGTTTTTGACCTTTAAATCCTTTGAAATTAAAATGGTAAGGACACGATACAGAAATGGAGAACCCAAACCGATTTCTAAAACAATAATGATTATTTAAAAATAGTGAACTCATTGAAGCGACAATAACGTAGTTTGCCAAAATTACTAGGAGTTTCCAATTAAAAATCCATTACCTACATAATTATTTTGTTTGGTTTTGAAGGTTAGGTTCAATATATTGTAAGTGAGCGTTTCTCTATTTCGAGCTATGAAATCAATCATATTTTTATACAAATAACAGTTGTTATGTCAATTATCGGTTCAAGTTATATTTACTCTTTGTATGTAGTCGCTACAACAATCACCTCTGTTGATTGAAATGTCTGCAGGATATTTGTAATAAGTTAATCGGTTTGCACCTGTTTTTGAACTCTAGCGATGACAGATAAATTAATTAATATCTTTAACATAAGTTATAATCCGAGTTCTGGATAAAGAAATAGAAAGAAAGAATGGAGACCTTCTTCATTCTTTCTATGTCTTATCGCTGTTTGTTGTAGTGGTCTAATTTCTAATAAAACAGTCACTTATTCTTATACCTCTTGCTATCAATCTCTGGTCCTTTTACGAACTTGTCGTTATCCTTTGGCGATTAATTGTAGTTTAAAAGAATTTTGTGATGTCACTAAGCAATGTTAATATACTTACGTCTATTGTATCCCAAACATAAAACAAACTACTATTTCAATTAGAATGTGTTAATCAAAAAACGTTTATACAAAAATAAATAACCGACTTCCAAAATAACTTTAATTTCGCAAGATCGACTTGCCTTGTCTTTGCGTTCGTATTTTCGTTTTTTTCCCGGTAGTAAAAATCGAAAAACAAAACCAAAGAACTTCCGAAATTAAAGCTTTTTCTACTTTGTAGAGTTTGTTTTTGGAAGTCAATTGTTTTATTTTGTTAAGTGTTTTTTTCACTTTTTAGTTATTGCACCTACCACATACACATTCTTATACCACTACGAAAGGTGATTATTATAACGTCATCAATATAATTAAGTGGACAAACAAAAACCGTAATTGAAGCTACTTCAAAAACTACCCTAGCAAAGTTAAAAATTATACATGCGACCCCTGAAACCATCATCTAAAAAAGATTTTTTGAAATCAATCTACCATCACCGAAAATATCGCGTACAACATTGAATATATAAAAAACAGTCGACTTAAAAATCTACTCTTTTTGTAAGTCGGTTAAAGAAAATACAAAATATAGTTACTTTTATACATTATTCAGAGTTTTCGCGAAACAGCTTGCGTTTCACGTTTCCACATGTCATTATTATATTAACCCGTAGATTATGCAGATACCCAATCAAGCTAACTATATTAATGAGACATCCATATACCGTGCTGACACACTAAGTAGGGGCAACAATGAGCTAACAGGGCAGGTCAGTGGTGCCCAAACATCAGCACAGGTTAACTGCTTGGAGCATGCGCACTAGTGTCTCTGTATTACATTCTCATTAGTCCACTAACTGATAACTAGTTGGACATCATATTAGGTAGGTATTAATAAGGTCGTTAGTAAGTAGGTATGCATCGTATATTTGGTAATCGTTTTTTCCAGCGGCTTCGCCCGCGCGGAACTTTCATCCCCTAATGAACTCCCTTAGGGGTTGAATTACAAAAAATCCTTCCTAAGGAAGGAATAAATCTTTGTCTACATTATAAAGAAAACTTCTGTGCAAGATTTCAGCTTTCTAGGTCCAAGGATTTAGGCTGGGCGTTGATGAGTCAGTCAGTCAGTCAGGACTTTTCTTTTTATTTAGAGGTAGATAGATAGATAAGTACTGCAAAGACGTTATGATTCATTATTTAATTGTTGCAAAGCAGGTTATTTTCCAGAACCTGAAGTTTGGCTCAGAAAATTGGTAAAAGAATTGCCCTTTGATTTTAAAACCTAATTGGTACCTTTAAATAACCGTTATCTGTAAATTTTCCTCGATTTATATTTGAAAGTATATTTAGTTAGTCAATAAATGGCCTTTCCGTTTCACCATTCATGAGCTTCAGTACATAAGTGCACAGCTACAGCATATCGGCTGTAACAATTTCCGCATCAAAAGCCTGGACGATATTATTTTACAACCACAAATAGTGTGTTTCCTCTTTGCTGCACGGGCAGTTTGGGCAGAGGCCTTGATGTTGACAACGCTGCAAACAAACCATTTAATAAATAAAATAAAAAGAGTTCAGGGAAAGACAGATTTGCTTAATAGTTACCGTGAAATTTTCATTCTGATAATCTGCCGGTAGGCTAGATGGGTATGTATTTTAGAATGAAATTAAGTCTACTAAGATGTGGCTTATTATCAATACTTCGCAAGAAGTCTACTCATCAGACCACAAATTAATAGGTCCAAAATAGTTCTTTTCATTTCATAGAAAGTATTTAACACAAATCTTAGCTCTAACTATGTGAACATCAAAATGAAGCAGATAGCAATTAAGCCGCGAACCCAAATCATATAGAGCAGACCGTAATTATCAAATTTCCGCGCACCCTAAACAGATTAGTCCAGCCACAATCACGACGCACTGAATTCATACAAAACTGCTACATTAATAACATCCTGTATTAATGAAGCCAGTATATTTAGTTGTCAATTAATATCAGCTTAGATAGTATAGTTTACCCTTTGCGAGACGAGAACTTATACCTACTGTGCAGAAAAGGAACGAGTATTGATGACTGCATTGCTCTACGTATGTTGGCAGTTTTCGATTTTGTATTTAGGACTTATTTATTTATTTATTTAAATATGCTTTATTGTCACTGTTTGCTTTGACAGTGTTTTTTCAATACAAAGTGATATTTCGTTTCTCCATTTTTGACATCGCACCAAAGATATCTTTCTACAACCTGTCATTTTGTCTTTCGTTTCTAACGATCTTTGCCTAGTTCCTTTTTTATGTAGACTATTTCAGAAGAATATTTATTTCTTTCTCAACTGTCAAAATCACACTGACAACAAACTTTCTATTCGACGGCGACGGCCACAAAGTATATACCATTATCTACAAAATCATGATTCGTTTAGAATGCATAACTGTGATAATTAATAGAAAAACATAGCTATCTTCTCCTTTTGCACATCATTTTGTTAATAGTCATGTCTATTCTTCCGTCGACAAATCGGTGCTCATGCTAAGCCTGCAGAAAATACATACATACACAAAAAACCAAAGAACAAAACATTCAATGGGTGGCTTTATCGCTTTCTGCGATCTCTTCCAGACCTTGGAATAGACAGTAATCACTGTCCGCGTGGACATAAAAATAGGATTATTGATGCAAAATTTAGATTCAATTTTATATATTAGATACATCGATATATTCATATACGGGCTGATTTTTTAGTCACCGTCCAAATTTTTCAGGGTCATAGTACCCGTGAAATTGAACAACTTTCTCCAAGGTCGATTTTTTTTTTCATATTTCGACCCATGTTCCTTGGAGAAAGTTGTTCAATTTAACGGGTACTATCACCCTGAAAAATTTGGACGGTGACTAAAAAATCAGCCCGTATATGCTATATAATAGATACTTATATACATACTCGTGCATACTAAATAGATTTCTTCACAAAGTTTTACGACACTATATTATACGCCAAGAAGCGCCATTGTAGAAGTATTTTTGATCAGATTAATCACTTTATTAACTCCCTTTCAACAATCCCACCCACAAATAAGCAAGCACCTAACATTTAACAAACGATTACCATCATCGCACATCGAATCGGCATCGTCGATCGCCACTACATCGTGTAATAACGGCAGCCGATATCAAACGCCGTCGTTTTCCGATATTGATGAGTAGGGAGCGTGGCCGTCCACCACGCTATGAATCACTGGCATTACCTGATGCCCGTACACTGAGATACGAGCGGTCGTATCGGGGAATGTGAGTTTGTGATGCGTTGCTGTTTTATAGTATTGTATGATCTACTGAGGAATGTGCAAGGCGAATGTAAAGTTATGAAAAAAGAACTGAAACATCGTTCTAGTAATTTACTGTCATCACAATGCAAATCCCTGTTACCAAAAAAAGTGATGCAAAAAGAATGAGTAACCGTGAATATTTCGACCAATTTTTTCGGGAGTTTCCGTTTGTCCTACAGGGTAAAGACTGAAGAACAACGAGCTGTGATCAATACGTTGTATCCTCTGCGTGTCGGTAACTTCAGATAATTAGGTCCTCGTTGCCTTACAAGCATATTAGTTACCTATACACACACGATTGAAAGTTTAGACTTGTTTTAAATCCGCATCCTTACCTTTACCACTATTTTCATGTTACTACCACCGTATCAAGCCAGCAATGTACACCATCACATTGGTTAAAATCAACGCCAGTTATCGCAAGCGAGTGAGCAGTATTGGTGTAACGCATCAGGTGAAACAGCCCGTGATGTATGCTGTAGTAGCAGCGTTTAAATTTAATGCTTAATGAGCTTGAAACATGGTGGGTGATGGATTAACAGAATGTGCAGCACGATTGTACAGCTGTGTGGTGGTTTTGAAGGTGCTAAATATAGACAGAGAAGCTCATTGAGGATCCTGTCGGAATAGCAGGAAGGAGGAAGTGGGCTTCAATTTGACTACTAATGTCCCTTTTTAGGGCTCCGTACCCAAAGGGTAACCAACGGGACCCTATTATCTATGCCTCCGCTGTGCATCCGTCCGTCCGTCCGTCTGTCAGTGGCATGTATCTCATGATCCGTAATAGGTAGACAGTTGACATTTTCACAGAATATGTATTTCCGTTGCCGCTATAACAACAATGAATAATAAAAATAAACTTTTTCCAAAAAAAACAACCGCCTTTCGAAAAGTCTACAAGGTGAAAAATAAGTTTTTTTCGGAAGTCTGTTGTTTTTTCTTTTGGAAAAAGTTTTTATTTTTCACTTTTTCGTTTTAAAAAGTCTAACTTCTTCTTCAACGACAAAATATGCAACTAACTTTGAGAGAAAATGTGGTGTGGGTGTACCCTGATATACCTACTGAATACATCTGCTTAACCCTTTCGAGTGTACAGGCGTGACGTTATGTTGTATGATTGCGTAAACAATGCATATTTGAGCAATAGCAGCAATCGTGGTTGATTTGCTGTAATTTTTTTAAGAGTTCCGTTGTCTGTCTCCGAAACTTATCATCAGATCTATATAAAATTTAAATGGGACCATTTCAGAATAAACCCTTTTCGAACGAAAAAATAATTTTGCAAATCTGTCAATATATGACGCAATTATGGCCGAAAATACATTTAAAAAAAATATAAACTATTTGAATTGATAACCTCCTCCATAATGGAGTCGGTTAATAAAGTAAAAAATTAAAGTGACCACACAAGAAACGTTTTTTGCCTTGTGGTACTTAAACCCTACGTGTGCGAGTCCGACTCGCACTTGACCAGTTTTTCATTTAAGTATTTTTTTAAACATGTTGTTTTATCTGTCGTTTGGATATGTATGATATTGTTTACATTACATAAAGAGGACTACACAATGAACCACTTACACAAGTGTTGGCATGTTCATTTAGCATTAAATTATTTTTATTTGTGGCATATTTTAAATATCTTTAAGCTCATCCAACACAGGTTGGATGAGCTTGAGGATCCATCATCACATCCTGAAGATTCATAAGGTTACTGAAAAGCTTTACCACAATGATAAAACCTTACTTGGTGATTAAAATCAAATACTACAGTGTCATGAAAAAGTTCAGAGCCTTTCTAAAATCAGATTAACTTGAGGCAGTCATTTTAATCATTATTACGTTTAGCTTTTTCGTTAAAAAAAGATTTATGGTTGAAATTTCTTTAAAATCCAAACAACAAAACTAGCAACATGGCCACATTTGCATGTTCCAACTAAAAATAAAAGAATTACGAGTGTCAGTTGTTCATTTTCCCGCGCAGATTGTAAACGCCATTGAGAAGTAATGGCTATCCATTGAATAAGACTTTGTTATTATTGCAATACAAGAAAATAAGCAGACAACTTTGTAAGCTATGCAATGTTAAGACAAAGATGAGTAATGAATACATATTTTTTATTGGAGCAGCCACTTTTACTTTTCAATAAGAAAACATTTTCAATGTCGTGATTTTCACTATTCAAAGTGTGTTTTTTAAAATTTCGATAAAGGCGTCTTTTCTGGATAGTAAAAAACAAAATCGGATTTTGTTTACATAGGTAACTACATATATTCTATAATAGGTAAGGTTTGTTATACACCAACATTGTACCACAGCTGAACATTGTAAAATACTGAAGCAAAAGATACAAAGGTGACCTAAAATTTTATTTTATTTCATTAGTACAAACAAAATAAACTAGACTACGTTTGGTAGTATGAAATAACTATTCAAATACAAACTACAATCCGTATTTAGATTCCACAATCAATACGGCCCAAACCTCCACAATACGAGTTAAACCCGCTGTCAAAGTTGCTAACAGTCAGTTAAACCATCTCTAAACATTAGCAAACCTGAACTAAGTTTACGATGATGCTCGCAGTGCCCCGGCTGCAGTAATTCCATCGACTCACCAACTGCATAATGCATCCCTGCACTTACACCGTGCACCTCTCACGATGCCCGAGCATTGAGGGATCGGTACGCTTCATTAAACACGACTATCGTGATACTTACACTATCCATTGCTGGCTAGTAACCGATAAAATTTTCTGTAACTCAAACATAGAGAGAAATGTATGTTGAATTTTGGTTATAATGAACTTGGGTGGCATGAGAAAAGGCGTGTTCTGGTACAAGTTAAGGGAAGCGCTCGTTTCGAAAGCAATAACTCGAGTGTGCATTGACGAACGCGTTTCGAGTGTCGGCCTCTTAACTAAGACGGAGATCGTTTTGAATGCCTCTTTGTTGTCGGAACGTTAACGCGTTACAGTTTCTTCTATCGCGGATCCGCGGCGCCATTGTGGATTTATGGGTTTACAGCTAAGAGAAAATTAGATGGTTTTTGTTTAAAAGTCAAGAACGGAAGCTGTTGCTGTGTGAATTAAGTTATGGGTGGAAGATTTTGTATTGTTTTAAGTTGAGATGTGGAGTGCAGATTGGCTGGGTGAATGTTTTCGTTTACTTATTCGTCTGATGTTTTCTAATAATTTAGAATGGAATATAATACCGAAGAGAGTTAAGCGTCAGCACTATGTTTAGATCCCCTAGCGGGTTGATAAGCACTGGTTTTCAGCTTAAACCCTCAACTCCTGTTTTATAAACTAAATGATAATTATATGATGATCATACATTAATAATATTGAACTGGAGTTTGTAAACAGTTTGTGGACATGACTGGCGAATTGTTTCAATAAAACAAAAGGAAAAGAAAAATATAGATATAATCTACTGAACGACGATGGGTATCTTTTAGGTACCTATAGTAATTTGGTGCTATGTTTTTAATATTTAATTTAGCACTACAGACAGATGTCCTACTTCTGTTTATATGTTATATAATAACAAAGAATACGATATAATTTAGTAACAATAACTCTTTTCTTCTTGTGGGAGTCGTAGGAGGCGACTAAGGGAACTACTAGAGAATGGGCAGCAGCGTTCTCTATACATTTTTTTTTAAACATACTGCGATCGTCAAACGCCTGCCAAGCGTGGCGATTATGGCAAACCGCCCCACCTGACAAGCACCAAGAACCGATCGAAGTGGTGGAGCTTGGGGGAGGCCTATGTCCAGCAATGGATATCTTTAGGCTGAAATGATGAAATCTTTTCTGCAGAGAGCAGTGGTGGTCCAGCGGTATTGGCCCCGTCTTACGATTTGTACCTCGTGGGTTCAAACCCAAGCAGACACTTTAGTTTCCGTAAATTATTTTATCATCACAGCTCTCAAGATGGTGAAGGAAAACATCGTGAGGAAACCAGCATGTCCTAGAACTAAAAATTCGAAGACATGTGACATCCACCAAGCCACTCTGGGCGGTAGTGAGTTATGGCCCAGTCACAAAGAGGAGGCCTGTGTCCCAGCAGTGGTAACATATTAGGCTGATTATGTATGTATATACAACATGTAACAACATTAAGAGGGCTATTACAAATTGAAGTATTTAGTTTTAAGTAAATTTAACGGCGCGTGGTAGCTGATCGTGCGTGCGTGTATAGTGAAGTACGCTACTCAGATATGCTAACCGTTATGATTCGGACGCCCAGGATCAAACTGGCGTGGACTTATAGCTAAAGCCCGCGCGTCCCGAGATTTATTACTGATTCATAGCGTTGCATTAAACAATTCTATAAAAATATTATTTTACTTTTAAATAGACTGTTTCTTTTTTTCAAGCAAGTTGACTTAGTAACTGGAACGTCAATAAAATACGTGGGTAAACGACAGACTGATTTATTCACAGACTTAAACTAACTACCCACCACCATACAATATTATAAGTACCGACCGATGTCACATCTCTCCTCATCAAGTCCAAGATACATCTTACAACTAACATTTTATAATATAAGTAATATAACTTGATAACTATTCCGGCAAATCATTGACGGCTTGTCTAGCTCGGTTGAATGCACGCAGTGCACGAGCAGACGCGCCCTGCGGTGGTGGTGATACAGTCGACGTGTCCTTCGTATCACTATCACCGCCTGATGCGTCCTCAAACATCTCACCTTCGGCTCCGCTATCAACCCCCGGTTTAGCTTCCATAGAGCCCGTACCCTTGTCTACGGCCACGTCACTCACGCGGGATAATGAGTACCTATTTTTGTTGTTTGCTGAAATAATTTGGTCAGTATGTCTACGCCACTCAACCCCGTTGTCTAAACTAACTTTGTACGAAACTGGCCCTGTCTTTTTAATAACTGTGGCTTCGGACCACTTGTCCCCCCTCGCCGTGTAATCGCGTGCAAGTACCGCATCCCCAACGAGGAATTCCCTATTGGTTCCCAAAGCGCGGGCGACCTGACGCTCTTGCTTCGCTCGTACCCGTGCTGCTACATCCGGCCGTAGCGCATCCAGTCGGCTGCGCAAGCGCCGCCCCTGGAGCGCCACTGCTGGTGAGACCCCAGTCGTTGCGTGTTCACAATTCCGGTACTGTAAAAGGAATCTGCTTAGGGCGGCGGTCACGTCCTCGCCTTCGTACATCGCTCTCTTTATGGCCTTTTTTACGGTTTTAACTGCGTTCTCCGCTGCGCCATTCCCCTGAGGCCTATACGGAGCCGAAGTTGTATGTTTGATACAGTTCTTTTCACAATAGTCTTTAAACTCTTGAGAAGTAAACGGCGGGCCGTTGTCAGTCACGAGCTGCGATGGTAAACCAAAACGTGCAAATGTACTCCTGAAAACTTTAATAGTAGAAGCTGCGTTCGTGCCGCGCATCGGCAGGGCCTCTATCCATTTAGAATGCGCGTCCACTATGATTAGATATCGCACTCCACCACAGTCGGCGAAGTCCGCGTGTACGCGTTGCCACGGGTGCAGCGGGAACTCCCAGGGATGCAGCTGTGCCCGCGGCGGCGCGTCCAGCACAGTGCGGCACGCAGCGCACGACCTACACACTTCTTCAATGTCCTGATCTAAACTCGCCCAGTAAATGTAGCTGCGCGATAAAGTTTTCATTTTGTTCATACCCAGATGGCCCTCATGAACTTCACTTAATATTTTCTTTTGCAGAACATGAGGGACCACTATCCTATATTTATACATGACACATCCTTGGTCCACTAGTAAATCCATTTTTCTAGCAAATAATGGTTTTTCCGCATCGCAGCTCGGCACTGCTGGCCAACCGAATAGTACATATCCTTTTATTTTACTCAATAAGGGATCACGCTCTGTCTCTTTTGTAATATCTTTAAAACAAATAGGCAGCGATTCCTCTATAAGATTTAAATAATCTACGGAGTCGACGAAGCGACCCTCCTGAGGTAACGGTAATCGCGACAAAGCATCAGCCGGACCGTTGTCCACCGATCGCACAAATTCTATGTCGAAATCATATGCAGCCAGGCGTGCCGCCCATCTTTGTAGACGACTGGCAGCTGTCTGAGGGATCCCCCCCTTGGCCCCAAAAATATGGGTCAGAGGCTGGTGATCAGTACGTAGCGTGAAACGCCTTCCAAACAAATATTGGTGATGTTTCGTTACACCGAACAGAATAGCCAGTGCCTCTTTGTCGAGCTGGCTATAGTTGCGTTCGGGCGCACTAAGTGTGCGCGACACGCAGCTGACGGGCCGCTCACTACCGTCCGAGTACCGGTGCGCCAGAACGGCGCCCAGTCCGTACGCGCTGCTGTCTACAGACAACACTAGGTCGCGCCCCTCCTCGTAGTGTGCTAGTACACGTTTGCTCAGGAGGGATTGCTTTGCCTCCACGAATGCCCTATCACACTTAGAGTCCCATTCCCAGCCACTATCTTTTTTTAACAAATTGTGTAATGGTCGTAATAAGGTGCTTAAACTGGGAATAAATCGCCCGTAGTAATTAACCATCCCTAAGAAACTTTTTACTTGTGTCACGTTCTCTGGTCTAGGCGCGTTGGAAATGGCTTCCAGTTTCTCTGTATCCGGTCGCAAACCTTCCTTGTTAATAATGAAACCTAAATATTTCACGCTATCTTGTAAAAATCTACATTTACTTAATTTAACAGTAAGTCCCATGTGACGCAACCTTTCTAGTACAGATCTCAGATTTTTCATGTGATCAAGCGTGTTGGACCCCGTCACGCAAATGTCGTCTAAAAATACTACACACCCTGGCACCCCACGCAGCGTTTCCTCCATAATCTTTTGAAACTTTTCCGGTATGACAGACAACCCGTACGGCGTACGTTTATAAACAAAAGTACCCATATGCGTAGTTATAGCCGTGTAGGGTTGCGAGTCGTCCGACAACAGACACTGTTCATAAGCATGTTTGAGGTCAATTTTAGAGAATTTATCTCCCCCACTCAGATTAGCAAATAACTCCTCGATACGCGGCAACGGGTAATAATCTCTTTTTAACTTTGGATTTATGGTTATTTTATAATCCCCACAAATGCGTATGTCTCCGTTTTGTTTTACCACGGGGACTATTGGAGTTCCGTAGTCTGAGTAGTCAACACGGTAGATAGAACCGTCAGCCTCGAGACGCTCCAGCTCCCGCTCGACACGTGCGCGCAGTGCCAGCGGCATGGGTCTCGCTCGCACGTAAACCGGTTCCTTATCGGACAGCTGTAGTCGTATGGGCTGTTTGCAGGTACCTAACTTATCGCTAAATACTTCTGGGAATTCTTTACATAATTTGTTTACAAAATCATCATCTTTGATTTCATTGAGGTTTATTTGAGATATCTTTAGAGCACGCATCCACTCTCGACCTAACAATGGCTTCGCCCCGCCCTTAATAATGTATAATCGCAATGACTTAGCTTTAAATTCGCCCAGACAGACGTCTACCACAATGTAACCCAGTGATTCAATTCTTGAACCCGAGTAACCTCGTAAAACTAAGTTATCCGGTTCAATCTTTTTATGCGGAAACATATATTGGTACATAACTTCACTTATTGCTGATATACGACTACCTGTGTCCACTTCACATTCAATATTAATGTTATCAACAGACAGTTTAATAAAATATGGTTTGTTACCTCGTGCTGCCACATACAAGTTGAACATATCACCATCCGATTCGTCACTCACATAATTATGCCGACCGCCACTACCGCGCACTTGTTTGCACATCACTCGTAGGTGCCCCTTTTGACCGCACTCATCACAACTGTAATTTTTAAACCGACACCTGTCGGCCGGGTGCGCCTTGCCGCAGCGCCAGCAGGTCCGCCCGCGCACATCCTCCGCGTCCGCGCGTGCGCGGCCCGCGCCTGCCGCGCCTGTTGCTGCTGCTGCTCCGTCGCCTGCGCCGCCGCCGAGCGCCCGTTGCGGCCCGCGCGGGCGCGTTCGTCCACCGCGCGCGTAATGCAGGCCTTCGCCCGCCTCGCCGCCTACCGGCTTTGTTGAGTCCGCCGCCGCCGTCGTCGTAGTGCCGCTCACCTCGGCATGTTTCTCCGCTGCCTCTAGAGCCAGCGCTAGCTCCACTGCCTCTTTGTATTGAACTTCCTTTTCTGCGAAGATTCTGGATCGCATTACGTCACTTGTCAGCCCTGACACGAATTGATCGCGCAAATTTTCTTCCAGCGTCGAACATGACTTGCACTTTCCAAAACTGCACGTAGACGCCAGATGTTTCAACGCCTGCAGGTATTCCGTGAGGGACTCGCCCGCACGCTGTCGGCGCAACCTGAACACGTGGCGCTCGGCGATCTCCGATCGTTGCGGTTCTAAGTGTCCAGTCACCAATTTCACTAGGTCGTCATATGTTTTGTTTTCCGGAAACTTGGTGAACACAGATCACACATAAGCGCATACGTTTCTTCCCCCACGACCGTTATTAACAGAGGCACTTTCAATTCCTCGTCGATTTCGTTAAGCCGTATGTACTGGTTTACTCGGCGAATATACGCTGGCCACTGTTTCGAGCTTAAATTAAACTGTTCAATTTTACCAATAGGCATCTTGACTCACACGAAACCACGACGATTTAAAAGAAATTATAGAAATCCCGTTCTCGTCGCCAATGGAACGTCAATAAAATACGTGGGTAAACGACAGACTGATTTATTCACAGACTTAAACTAACTACCCACCACCATACAATATTATAAGTACCGACCGATGTCACAGTAACCTTAGTTATTAAATACTTTTTGTTTGAATTTCGATTAAACATACATGGATAAAAAATATGATTTCAGACGAAAAATTATCATTAGTTCTCTGTTTTACGGAATTATTTTTGGTGTATTATTGTATGAAACATAAAAAATATATTTTAGCATTCCAAATAACAAGCTACAGTCCTACCAACGTCTTGGTGTGTAAACATCCATCCGCAGACCAATCCCGGTGAATGTAGCTTAACCTGATGGATCTATCCGTGTGGCTGATGTTACTTAACCATGAGCCCCTCCACCATTATGCGCAGTAAAATACATAAATATAGACCATTCAACATCTCACAAAAGTAAATAAAACGAACCCCCCACTTTGGTCTTCACAAATTAATCCACTCTCACACTTAAGATGAATGCAAATTGAAGAATTGAATTAGCAAAGATTCCATTAAGTCTTGCTCCGTCACAATTATCAGCTATGTTCAATTGATTTAGGCTAAGCTATTAGCCCGGGGCCACTCTGACTGACCCAATTATAGCCCGTAATTGCACGACCGACCTTACAAATTCCATACATTATTAAACGTTTTATTACAATTTATGGCACCGATCCGCTAAGTGTGTTTATATTTGAGGTTAATAAGGGATGTGAAATTGTAATTGGAAATTAATTATTTATAAGCCATCATTATTTAATGCGGGGTAATCTTTTTTGCAATTGTTGTAATAATAGACTTATGAGGGGACTTGTGGCTGAGTAATAACAGCGGCACAGGTCGATCGATCAGGTTAAGCTATGCTTGCCGCGCTTGGTCCGTGGATGGGTGACTATTTTAACTATACCAATTCCTCTCCATGTCTCGGAAAGCACGTTAAGCTGTTGGTACCGGCTGTTATTTGTGGATCTTTGTGTTATTTCTTTGACAGTCGTTACAGGTCGTCAGAAGCCTTAAAGTCTGACAGCCAGTCATAAAAAGGGGTACCGTATTACCCAGTTACTGGGATGCGGAGGTCAAATAGGCAGTCGCACCATGTAAAAAACTGGAATTCAGCTACATCCGGTGAGACTGGAAGCCAACCCCAATAAAGTTCGGAAAACGCTCGGCAGATGATATGTTAAAATAGACTCATTTCAATTTTACAACGCAATGTGTGTTCTTTCTTTGCGTCATGTTCACTGCAAATCATCGTATTTTCTTTTTTTCGCTACTGCTGGCAAATCCTTCGATAAAGAACACGAAATCAATGATTAAGACAATTCCTATTATGAGTTTTCTTTCTTATTAATTAAAAATAAGTAAAATACGCTGAGGTAACAGACCAGCTCACCTTTAATCCCCAAACGCAGCATTATTATGCAGAGGGGTATTAGTACATCCACATTTCACGGCTGTTATTCGTGGGTAAGAAGGATGATTCAAAAATACCCTCAAAAGTGTACTAGCAACCCGGGTAATAATTAATTTCAGTTGCGTCCGCGAGCGCCACTGAACGATGCGAAATCGGCCCGCTACGTACAGAATTTTGATTGCTACGTACATGTTCGGTGGCTACGCTGCTACGCTGCTACGGTGCTGCGGCCTACGAGCTATTTTGTGCATACCGTAGCATGAATAATGCGATCGTTAAGGTTTGGTTAACAATCGATACTCGGCCGACGGTATAATCTCAATACATCAAAACGCAATCGAGGCCTTTAAAAAAGATTACAACGGTAAAATAAATTAACGTAAATAATGGATCGGTTTGATGAATCACATCAAAAATTAAAACGCACGTACATTTAATTTTAATATTTTAAGCTGTTTAAGCTTCATTAAATACTTCCAAAATAAAGCATGTTATTCAACGTAATATACGTACTTTGACTTTTGATGGTAAATCTTTTTTAACCGACTTCAAAAAGGAGGAGGTTATCAATTCGTCGGAACCTTTTTTTTTATGTATGTTCCCCGATTAATCGAAGATGGCTGGGCCAATTTGGATTTTATTTTTTTTGTTTGAAAGAGTATACTTCCCAGGTGGTCCCATGATCATCAAGTCACGATCTGGTGATGGGATCTTGGAGAAATAGAGAGAACTCTTCAAATTTTATAGGCACACAAAGCGATTTAGGTATGTTTTGGAAGAGTACTTTCTCGTAGTGGTCTCATTTCAATTTGGTGAAGATTTGATGAAGAACTTTGGAGATAGGCAACGGAACTCCTCAATAAAACTGGGATTGCTGAAATCTCACCTCTGTCTATATTGCTTATACCAGTTCATAACGTAACATCACGCCGGTATGCTGTGAAGGGGTAAGCACATGTGAACCACTAAAAAGTGAAAAATAAAAACTTTTTCCCAAAAAAAAAAAACAACCGACTTCCAAAAAAACACTACAAAGTGAAAAATAACTTTAATTTCGGAAGGCGGAGACAAAAAATTCAATTACAGCTCCAAAGACACCTAGTTGTAGTGTTTTTTTGGAAGTCGGTTGTTTTTTTTTTGCTGATTATTATCGTAATATCGCATCAGTTAATTCATTTTAAATAGTACTGTTTATTTAACATTTTGATATCATAAATGGTATAATAATCATTTCTATAATTTATTATTCATCGATTATTTTGATTGCATTTTAGAAATACGTTTATAATCTGCAAATGAATAGAAAATGATCGCAAGAATGAGTCAATCTCAATGAGTGAGATCTTTCACGATAATTTCAATACTAGCTTTTGCTCGCGACTCCGCCCGCGTGTATGTCGGTTATCGCGTAAAAAAGTAGCCTATGTCCTTCTTCATATCCCTGGCTATATCTTTGCCAAATTCCATGACAATCGGTTCAGCAGTTTAGGCTTGAAAGCGTAACAGACAGACAGATCTACTTTCGAATGTATAATATTATTACTAGCTGTTGCCCGCGGCTCCGCCCGGGTAGATGTCGGTTATTGCGTAAAACAGTAGCCTACTTCCTTCTTCATATCCCTGGCTATATCTCTGCCAAATTTCATGACGATCGGTTAAGCGGTTTAGACGTGAAAGCGTAACAGACAGACAGAGTTACACTCGCATTTATAAAATTAGTAGGAATAAGTAGGGAAGAAGAGATAGTAGGGATAAATGAAAACGGTACACATCTTCGACGTTTTGCAATGCAATAACGACAGCCTTTACCTTTGTAGTGGTTCCATTTAGTATTATTATCTTGACCAGTTGAAGATCACATACACACATAAACCTACACGCATCGCTAAACACAAAACTCACAACAGTAACTCGGAACATTTCATACAGCGTCACAAAAACAGAAAATCCAGCGCGTAGTTTGTGTAACACTGTGATTGTTATTATGCAAGTAAGCAAGGTAAAATTTAATGAATGTTAAACTCAAATCAATTCAACACAACTCTAATCTCTGTGACAGCTGTAAGCTCAGCTGATACCTTTTTTTTTTTTTTAACGTGGAGAAATGCTCATGCATACTGTGCTACCACGGGGACATAGCGCAATTATGTGGGACTCTAACCCACTAAAACTCCACGGTGTCCTCTAGTGCCGCTTATGGCGGGAACACGGGAACGCGGAAGCCATCCGCGAACCTGCCGCGGCTGTCCGTTACCGGACCCTCCTCTTAGGGGAATGACCCCCAACACCGGCGCACCAGAACACACGGCACGCCGTGACCACCCCAGGGACCAAACAGCGCATGGATGCCAAACAACCCCGTGTATGGCACCCTTGGTCCCCCTGCGGCGGGTCGGGAAAGTGGCCCCGCCGCCAACCACCCTTCGGCCGCAGGGGATAGGGAGAGCGGCCTACGCAATACCAGCACTCCTCCTCCCCTGCGGCCCCACCGCGTCCGCCATCCAACGATGGCGACTCCGTCCAGGCCGTGAAAGGTGAGGAAAGTGGCGCTATCGTTACACCACTACTCTCCCGCCGCGGCCCGCAACCCCCAGCCGCGATGCCTCCCATATGACATCGCGGCCCACCTCAGTTGCGATGCCACACCGCGGCACTGCAACTGGTTGGCCGCTACGTCGTTGGCTTAGCGGACAAAGCCCTGACGAGCGGCCCCTCCTCGGGTTCCTCTTCGCTTCACCGTGGGTGGGGAAAACCACGGCTACTGAGCCCCCCCGCAACGACAATGCGGGAACCCGGGGGGAGCTGATACCTACCACAACTGTTTAGTTTTGAGCTTCTGCATGTGCCTCGATGGCGGCGTTACGGAATATTCCCGTTTAAAAAAAAAAAAAATTGTTGTTTTGTTTATTTATTACAATACATTTTTATCTTTTACTTTTTGATCTAGGTATCTTTTTATCTTCTTTGATCTTGGTACTTTATATGCTGCGCTGGTCGACATCATCAAGAAACGCTGCTTTGTTTTTTTTATTTTATGCTTCATATAATTACGGACAAGTGGACAACTAAACTGATTTGTTTTTTCTTTCTTATATATGAATCGTTTTTCTCGATCCAAAATGTAAGTAAAACTAAAGTCGAAGTAATTAAGTAACTAGAGTACCTACCTCCCACGAGCAAAAATCCTTCGCGTCGTTCGAATTGCAAATTAATCGTCTCACTTGTCACGATATCTTTCGTTGCGCGCTTAGCAGGATTTATGGCTAGTGCCTGCAACGGGTTTGCAGCAATGGATACTGAATATTGCAATTTTATGCATATGTGGAACTTTATATGTATTCATAAGCTGAATTGTTGAAGAAGAGGGGGGTAAGTTAGCTTAGTACTTAGTAGTAGTAGCTTAGTACTTCGTGTTTATAATTCTTTTATCTATTTAATACTGTGCATTTTATTAACCAGTGCCTCTTAAATGATGTTGAGATAAATAAACATTTCTGATTATGATCATAATCTAAGGGGTATCGTATTACCCAGTAACTCGGTTGTGGAGGTTAGATACGCAGTTGCTCCATGTAAAATACTGGTATTCTATATCCGGTTAGACTGGAAGCCAACCCCAACATAGTTGAGAAAAGGCTAGGCAGATAATGATCATGATGATCATCATCTTATAAAACCGCTACATGTCTATGTAAAATTCTGGTATCCGGTTATACTGGGAACCGATCCCAACATACATTATTAAGAAAAGGCTATATAAATGAGATGAAATTCAGAAAGTGTTAAGGCCACAATTAAAAAAAATCGAAAAATAGAAAACGTTGAATAATAACCCTTGACATCCTAACATATATTCTTATCGTTCATGCTTTTTAGATGGAATGGGCAACTAGCTTCAACTTTCCAACTGATCGACTTTTTGACAGTTCAAAAGTGCCTGTAAATGGTTTAATTGAAATAAATGCTTTGAGTTTTTTTTAATGTTTTTTTAGAGTTTATTATAAAAACATTTATGTACTAATCATGTTTGAAAAGAAATAATTTGATTTGAATTATTTAAACTAATATTATAAAGAGAATATAGATTTGATTTTATGTATGTTTGTTTGTCATACATTCACGCTAAAACGGCTCAACGAATTTGAATGAAATTTGACTTTTGTTTTTATTCCGATACTCCAACAAGATCGAGACTTACGCGTGTGAAACTGCGGGGCATAGCTAATTGATAGTATAATTCTTAAACACTTTAAAAAAATCTACAAATTAATGACTTATGATTCCTCATACTCCTATTTTGTAGGTCCTCAAAACTGCATGAAGTAACTTAAGAATTCAAAGTGATCATAAGCCATCCGTGTGTAGTGTAGTTTGAGAAACCGAAAACCTTTGACATAACAAGGCTCTCGAGTGGAGAGGCGCACCGAAAGGCACGCGACTCTGCGCTTCACTCAATCGTAACGAGAGGCAACCTTGCGGGGTATGCGCCTTTTCTTATAAGACAGATTGACGAACTTAAAAAGGTTGTGGCTGTGCTTTATATGCAACTGGTGTAATTTTGATTTGTTCAATTTCTTGAAATAACTTTCTATCAGTCTAATTAGAGCTTTTTCAGGACACTGTTGCAAAATATATACCTATGTTGTCTCCCTGGTTAGACAAGGTCTTCCTCATATTTATCTAATTTTCTTTATGCTGTACCGGTCTTAATCGATCAGGAACGACTGCAAAAGGTCACGCCGGCGTTTCATGGCCTCGGTATAGTATACAGCTACGAAACGGCCTGCTCCGGTATACAGTTAACAGGAGTATTTAATTTACTACAATATTATAAGTTTAGAGTAGTATAGAAAAACCACCTGTAGCTGATTGGTGCTTCCCCATTGCTGGACAAAATCTCCTTAATATTAATCACAACGTTCTAGAAAAACGGTGCCGTAAGTCCAGTACCTATAAAACTAAGATCATCCCGAACATTTAATTTTCTCAACGCAGCTCTTAAAGCAGCTGCACGGTTTAAAGCTAGTCCAAAACGAGTTTAAGGAAACAGACGATTGATTTATGAAGTTAACTTGGAGATAGTTTAGCGGTTCGCATTTCCTCGATTACCTCGCTGAGATTCGGATCTGGGACGCGCCGCGTTAATCTACATGACCTGTGTCTGAGATAACGTGGTAATAGGAAAAGTAGTTTTAGGGAGTTTCTTGAAAAACTTTGTAGGACTGTGGAAGTTTTCTTCTAGTATAAGTGCCTGTTAAAGTTGTAGTTTAGTAGTTTGTGTGAGACTGGTCTGTAGGAAGTATACTAACAACCATAAAAGCATTGCTATGTCCCGGTTTTAAGGATATTGGGGATATTGTATCACAGACACAGTGCACAGATACGTTGGAAGTATTGCAGCATCTCAAAGAATGGTGGGTCACCAATTTTTTCTTCGTTGAAGTCTTCACGAATACTTCGGTTTGGGGAAAACAGAGGAGGCACTATGTCAATCTCCTGTCGACTAAAACCCACGGTTACTTTTGCCAACATAAGTCTTGGGCCCGAAAAATACTTGCACAGGCACTTGCACCCCCGACTAGCTGGTAGCAAACTTGCCTTATCCGGATAAGTACCTCATAGCCCCAATGGGGCCATTACAATAGAAAATTAATTGTGTCTCATAAGCCAGACTTGACAGTTAATAAACAAAACAAGCAAACAAACAGGTAAGTATATAGTATGTAATACCTAGTCTAATAAATCAACCATCAATATCATTGAGGGACAAAATAACTCAGGATAACATAAAATTCAAATTAAAACAATGTTTTTACAAAATAATAAAACATTCATTACTTAATAAAAATTTACTTATCTTTAATTACAGATAAATAGTTTAAAACATTCAAAATTAAGCAAAAATAATACTTAACAATAATTATCATAAAACAAATTAAAAATAATTGGGGCAGCCTGTAGGAATTTTAAAACATTCCATTACCACTTTTGTTCTAACGATGGGCGGTCAGATTGGTCGCCGATGTTCGACGTCTCGCGTTAATTAAATATTATTTATGTTTGTAAGCTAACTGCCTACTTAAGTGGTTTTATAAACAATATTATGTAGTCGATGACCTTGGTGCACGGTAAAACTCTAATGAGTATAGTTAGCACCAAACTAAATGTAAAATAATATATGTGTACTATTAAATAAATAAATAAGCAAAAGAGTTTCCTTAACTATAACAATTAGTAGTGGTCTGTATCACTACTGGCTTAGTACTAGAAAGATTTTTTGGCGCTTCCATGACATTTACATGGGGCCCTAATGGTAAAATTTTGTGGATCAACAACAAAAATTGTATGATAAAACAAGATGGCGCCAGTAATTCCTATTTTAACCACGCGCCAAAAGATCCTAGATCGACTATAGATTTTTTCTAACCCTTCTGAAAGTAAAGTTGTAATCCCTTCATTACATTCATCAAACGTGCTACGTCTTACTGGCCAGTGGACATCGCCATCTATCGGCGAACGGCGGCAGTTAATCTCGTCCCGGCCATTGCTCGCGACAAATCACCTCCCTGCTCTGCACTCTGAAAACTTTCTAACGTATTGCTTTCAATTTTACTCACGGTATATTTCTTTGTATGCGAGTTATTAGGTTAATGATTAATTGAATCGATTTGTATTTTAAAGGCGAATGAACAGATTTTATGGTAAGTTGGGAAGTTATTAAGTATTGTCAGTATTGTTAAAAACGTGGAATAAAGTTACAACCAGTGTAAAATTCAGAATGATTAACCATAAATTACAGTTAAGTTTGGCATAACTTATGCCGTGTATTTGATTATGGGCTAGTGTTCCTGAAGTTTTTTTTTTATAACATATCTTTATCAATAATAACAAACAGTTGTTTAATTCAAAAGGTTTCTTTATGAAACATTTTAGAGACTTTTCTATTAAGTTTAAGTTAAATAATAGAAGTTGAACAAAACATAACATTACCATTATACACGAACAAAGTACTTTCCTTCGTTTCCTTCACCTATTTTAAATTCTCACAACATTTCCACCGAACAAAATGAACACGACTCTTACAGCTAATGTAAACACTAGAAAGTAATTAAACCTTTTAAACCCCACTTATAACATTAAATAGTATTAGCAACAAGAGCTACTTTATAATATGGAGTTCTTGAAAATGTAGAGGAAATAAAACTTGAATTTATAAAAGAAAAGAGTTGAATGGAGGCCATAAGTAGCGCGGTACTGAACCGCAAACCGTCTCAAGTTCTATTGTTGCAGGTCTTTATGTGTGATGACAATGTTAAATGCTACAGATTTACTCTTTATAATAAATGGAAAAATTTAGTGTGGATGTGCCGAATTATTATTTTCTAGTAGTTATTTGCTAATACCAAACTAACCGCATAGCATATGCTTAACTCCATGTGTCTGATCTTAATTCAATCTACATCTTTTTAATTTGCTACGATACTCGAGAAAGACCTTAACTGAGTAACCACAATCGATTAGAATTAAATTCAAAAATGAGATTAAAACCGACACTCATTACTCGTGCAGGACACTCGAGATTCAATAGAGTTCTTAAAATAGAACAAACCCACTTCAAAAATAAATTCTGCAAGACTTTGTCGCATCCCGTTCGATACAAAAGAACCCTCAAATCACACGGTGACAATAAAACTAGACCAAGAACTATTTCCTCGTATAAAATTGATGGGAAATAACGAAGAAGTCCAAGCGACAGATATCAAAGAACAATCATTTAATATAGAAGAAGAATCATAAAGTATAATTAAAAATTCTTCCGATAAAAAGTCTATAAAGAATCTCACAAATTGGAAAGTTATTAAATCAAACTATCGAGCTGTAACATCCGCTATACCAACGTGCCGCCCCGTAGATTTCATTAGACTTAATTGAAAAATAAAAAGAATTCCTTTACTTACATCGCATTCAGTCTTGCCTGCCATCCCGCAGTTTAGTCTACAAATGCTATCGTTTCTATCTCATCCTTTCCGTATATAAACTCCTCTATTTCATTTCAGAAATCAAATTAGTTTTCAAATTCATAAGGTTCAAAATCTGTAATCTGCAAACCAAATCTTACATCCTTTTTGTTGAAAGTCACTTAAAGAGTAAGATCAGATTGTTCGATACTATTATCGACTTTATTTCTGGGAAATAAAATTCTTTTCTGTTTGGGAGTAGGTTTTATAAAAAGATCTTCTAATACCAAGGTGAAAGTTCCCAGTACTAAGTGCATCGAGATCGGTGTACGTGCATCCGCCGACGATGTCAGTTGGAAATTTCTCGTTACCGCAATAATCCACCATCGGGTATAGCGTTTTGCAATATTTTACAATTTCACGTGAGCGCTCAGAAGCGGCCGGCTCGCAAAGGAAATACTTTCATACAATTTCTTCGAGCTTGTATATTGTGGACGGTAACAAAGAGGTTTCTTAGCACTTGTCTGTCGTTATGTTGTCGAATTGAGTAGAGATTATAGTGCATTGTGTAGTCGTCACGAATGTTTGTCATGAGTTAAAATAAATGATCGTTAGAAAGAACAAAAATAATGGTTATAGTCCAGCCATGAATAGCAATGGGCTCGAAAAAAAAAATCAGCGTAATAAATGAAGCTGGCAGTTTTTCGCAAATAAAAACACAGACAAAGAAATCAAGCTACATAACTTCACTAGATACATAAGCTCCATACATAAATACTTAGAGCGTTAGAGGCTGCTGCAGTTTAAATATTACCGGAGGCTCAGACGTTACGCCCGCTACGCTCGGTGCGCTCCGCACGCCCGGTGCGTGCACGACTACGATATGAAGGGCCCCTTTGAACTCGCTGCCTTGTAGACTGCTACTTGTTTCTACTTTCTATTTAGCTAAAATTTTGTATTTTAAGTTTGAGTATGAGTCAGAGAAAAAAACGTATATCAGGTAACTGTAATTTCTGTTATTATAAATTTAACTGGAACTGTGGTCTCTGTCTGGTCTGATCGTCACAGAGATAATTTATTTGACTTTAAAAAAAGAAACGCTCTATCGATGCTCGCTCTATCCAAGAAAAGATACAATCTTATCATATTGTAACATGACGAGACAGATAATGATACTGCTTTTGATAAGGTGACACTGATAATATTCCATACAAGAATAGTCCAAAACGATCAATATACAAGATGCAGATTTAATGAAGTGCTAAAATAGTTTGAGTAAGTAAAACTCTCAATCGTTATTGCAACGTTAACTCGCAATACGAACTATAACAAGCCAACTTATAACGCTAACACCCAATGGAGTAGTTTCAAGGTATAACATAATCTCAAGTCATAAGCAATAATAATAGACAAGCAATAAATAAAGTTTTGATGACGAGTCCCGTGTTTACGGCGCCCTCGCTCCGACCACAATATAATACTAATCCCCAAACGACTTCGGAGATAATGTTTACACAACTTATGATACTATAAAGTGCTCTAGTATCTTAAAGAAATGTTCTACAAGACCTTATTCTTTGTTTATGAAATTGTTTTAGCATTCTCCAATGCTCTTTATTCTTTATTTTTGTGTACAAGTGGGAATAAAAATATAATCTAAAAAGATTGTGAATTTTATTGAAATGTCTGCATGTGATTCAATTGTATTCTCATCTATTTTGAGGTACTGGAGGGTGGTTGCCACTTAAATATAATTTATTCAGTTTCACTTCGATAAAATAAACATATTATTTTTATACTTATTTCAAACGTTGAATAAATTCTCAACATAATACAAACAAAGTAGATTAATAACGTTATGACAGAACCCAACACACACAATTTAACAAAACGCCATACTTTCCCGTTCAAAGGGCCTAAAACATTCACCCATAATTACATATACGGGTAAACATAGTAAACATAGAAAGCCATGCAAACAGGCTTCGTCTCGCTTCATATCGTAAGACAACCTTCCGGCTGTTATTGAGAAGCGATATTGAAATCCCTGGAGGGCCGTGAGTGCGCCGTCGAAACATTGTTTCAGATTCAGGTGTCAAATTTTCCATTGTCTTGTCAGGAAATATGAAATAAGCTCCGGTAGGCGCGGAGTAGGGCTGTTTGGGGTAGGTTATGTCTTTCTGTGTTTGGGACGTTAAGATTTTATAGATTTTCGTTTATTTCGACAATGGATGTTTTGGTGCTGGTAGCTTAAAAAGAGACTGCCTATTTTCCTCAACGTCCAAAACATTTACAATTCCAAAAACAAACAGGCAGTTATATGGTTTTGTAATTTTTCTAAAATGCCTTTATAGCAAAAATATTAGGTCTTTACCTATGAAATTGCCGTTTTGCAGTACTGGCCATTTCAAATCAAAATAATTTTTGTTTGGGTAAGAATTCTAATTTCAAATTAATTTTATTTTAAAAACATGGATTTTTTTTTCCAAAAGTAGTCATTTGTTTATTGATTAGAGTTACATTTTCATCGCATTTCAATCTTTTTCGTCATCATGGATACGTTAAAAATTCGAGTAATTATGGAATATGAGTACCGTCGTGGCAGCAACGCGGCACAAGCGGCACGCAACATCAACGACGTTTACGGAGCTAACACTACAAACCAACGCACCACCTGTTATTGGTTTGCTCGCTTCCGTTCTGGAAATTTCGACCTGAAAAATGAACCTCGCGGTCGTCCGAAGACTTTGGTCGACAATGACGAATTAAAGGCGATTGTGGAAGCTGATGATACACAATCTACGGCTGAATTAGCAGCAGCTTTCGACGTTAGCGTCAAAACAATATTGGTCCATTTGCGTCAAATTGGCAAGGTAAAAAAGCTTGACAAATGGGTGCCCCACGAACTCAATGATCGTCAGCGCGAAGTACGCGTCGAGACGTGCCTTGCACTGCTCAACAGACACACAAATGAAGGAATTTTGAACCGCATTGTTACCTGCGATGAAAAATGGTTTCTGTTTGATAACCGCAAGCGCTCAGCAAGTTGGTTGGATCCTGGTTCAGCACCTAAACAATGCCCTAAACGAAAACTTACCCCTAGAAAAGTGATGGTCACTGTTTGGTGGTCTAGCGCCGGTGTGATTCATCACAGCTTCTTACCAAACGGGGTGAGCATTACTGCAGATGTGTACTGTGAAGAACTGAACACAATGATGGAGAAGCTGGCACATCTCCAACCAGCATTGGTCAATCGCTCGTCTCCGCTGCTCCTGCACGACAACGCGCGACCTCATACTGCACAGCAGACGGTCTCCAAGTTGCAAGAACTGGGGTTGGAAGCTCTCCGTCATCCGCCCTACTCACCAGACCTTGCGCCTACAGACTACTACTTTTTCCAGAATTTGGATAACTTCTTGGCGGGAAAAAAATTCAATACCCGAGAGGCAGTACAAAATGCCTTTGAAGAATTTGTTGTCTCCCGTCCAGCTGATTTCTTTAAGAAGGGCATCAATAAACTGCCACTGCGATGGCAAAGATGCATTGATTGCATGGGTGATTACTTCGATTAATACAAATAAAAAATACATGAAAAAAATTCGTTTAAATTTTTTCATACAAAACGGCAATTTCATAGGTAAAGACCTATTATACTACCTAATATGAATTTTTGTTCAAGGGGTCACTCCGTTACAAAAAGCTTTCAAAATTTGATCTAAGGCTTTATGTATCTAAAATTCATATTTTTACTGAACTCAGTGGGACATTATTTCATTTTGAAATACATTTGTGTAAGTAAATTGAAACAAATATCACATTACCACATACATTTCGCAAAAGAACGAGAAATATGACCCTCCCCGGAGATGTTAAAAAAGAGATGCGAGCTCCATGTCTACAGCTGCCACAAAATGCCTGCAACGTCTTTTATTTAACGCTTCATTATTCCTCAATATTCTGAAATCGGAAGATATCCGCCTCGAGGCAATATAAATTACAAAAAAATGCAGCTCACAGGAATTACCTTTGAAACCGAACAGATGTCAAAAAGAGCACTAGGAATATGAAAAAAAATATCCACGGTTGAGACAAAGACGCACTACACATTCGCTCCCACCCCTCCTCCCACTCAATTGTCCTTACATCTTACATTTCTGCATCATATTCCGTCGCAATGAAAAGTAAAAACATTGCAGATGTAAATTTTCTCTCTCTAATTCCAACCTTAAGTTTGATAGTTTAGAACTGAGTTTTGAGCGTGGTGATCATTCAGTAAATTCAGATGCAGGGAAAGACGAGAGTGGCTGAATTGAGGTGGAAGCCAAAGTGCGGAATAAAAGTGACGAGCCAGACTCGAATGGAATAAAGTGAGCGCTGTTGGCGAATTGGCGGCGAGTCGTTTCACTGCTCTGTTGATTGTGCCATCGATTATAACGTTCATATTTTATTTGCTAAAAGGAATTAATGTTTTTTTCTAGCTGGAATGAATTTATGAAGCTGGTATTCAGATTTTACGGTAGCAGGGACTTTTTCTGTGTAATGGTCAATCATAGAGCTGAAAAAAGTTGTTTTAAATTTCCCAAGAAAAGGCCCACACACATCTACCAGTTTATTCCTTTTTACTATCTATATTGTTTACATTCTAGCTAGCTTAGGCTTGCTATACCTAGGGAGATGGACTGGCTGGTCAGTCATTATGTCAGTTATAGCCAATGGCGTAATTGGCGCCTCTTAACATCTCAAGAGGCTCCAATTGAGCGTCTGGATCAAAGACTTAAACTTCATGACGGCACTCAATGTTTTTAAATGTGAAGTATAAATCCAATAGAAATTTATTATTTGTTGCTATAATCGTGAAAACTACATACTACAAGGCTTTAGTTATTACTGTGTGCAATAACATAACCGTGCTTAATCACACTATAAGCACGCTGAACGGGGATTATAATTGTTAATGCCGTAGTTCCACTGGTCCTTAATGTACGCGCGCCGCAATCCTCATTACCGACAATCCGGTTATATTCCGGTGCAATGTGTTCCCGTGAAAATATGAACAATTTGTCCCCAGGCGATTACTGTAATGTTCAACACTATACGAGTGTTTGAACAATTGTTGGGAGTTTATTATTAATAATTATTATTTTAGTTGTAATGTTGTGTTAAGTTTTGGTTAGATACTGTGTTCACAGTGGATATATATGAATATGTATTTTTTAGATACCTTTGATAAACTAGACTAAAGCTACGAACAATGGGATTTGTCGTTGCACTATCAATTTACAAATTGATATGACTGTGAGTTTTTTTTGTTCACTATATCCATTTTCGCTACCAAGTAATGGTAGCGAAAATGGATATAGTGAACAAAAAAAATATCATTTTGAAGTAAACGGTGTAACTGCATGTGTTATTAGCACACAAATAATTCTGATCGACTCTCTAAGAAGAAGGAATCCAAAAAAACTTCACTAGCCTGTACACCTCAAGCACAAACACCGCTTAGCCCACAATCGATCGAAAAACAAAAACAGATCGCTATTCAAACCAAACATGACACATACGAACACCTAAACACAATGAAACATTAAAATTCCTCACAACAGAATCAGCGCGGCCCAGCGGTAACCAGCCCACTTTATATTCAACGGAATCGATTGCCGCTGTAAAAGACTCTTTGAGTATTGAACAGAATTAGAATTTAAAATATATTGATTCCCTCATGAAATGGTGGAAGCTCCGATGAAATATTAAATGAGTTGGTTTTTTTCTGCGATTGGCCGCGAGCAGCTGAGGCGGCAGTAAAAGCGATACGTGACTGCTTTCCAGACTGCCAACTGTTTTGTTCTAGTCTTAAGGAGTTCGCTTGATTGTGTATTTTGTAACGTGTGTGTTGGTTAGATTTTGTTTTGTGTTATTGTTTAGTTTTATTTTGGGTCAGCATTTTTCTCATGCAGGTTTAAAAAAAAACTAGATTAACAAAACCGTTGCAACACATTGGTTACTCACAAGTTTTCTAATTCATTAGGTATATCAATATTGATGCATTAAATTTAATCAATAAAAATGTGATTGTTATTGAAAAAGTACCATTGTGTCTTCTACCAAGATAATGCTCACCATGTCCATCTTCACGTCCTTATTAAGTTCTTGGTCGCATTATATACTAGGTGTTTTAAGGAATGTGAATTGAATTCATCTAGAAAATAGAAAATAAGTTCTAAAGTATTTTTAATAAGACCGAGACTATCACCACACATACTCGTAGATACGCCAGAACTTCACTATACACATTTTTCACCGTAGATATTCGTCATCGGTACTCCGTGCACACTCCATCACAATTGGTCACGCGTTGCCTCAGTGCGTTGTAGGTGCTGCAGCTAGTGTGGGGTGTGTGGGAGATTATTATACTTTACTCTGGAGAGGGTAAGCAGAAGCCTTTGTTTTGATGAAATAAAATAACAAAATCTCACACAATAGTGAATGACATGTACGAATATCAGACTGATTTGTTGATCTTTATACAGGTTGTAACAGAATCACTATTGCTATCCTTAAGCACTAAAGATAAAAAAGCAAAAAGAATATGAGCATGGTGGGATCTTTGGCTTAATACACAGGTTGGGAAATAAACATTTTCATTAAACGGTATTCCTAGAAGTAACTCAGAGTTTTAATTTGGGGGACATATATAACGTAACTGGATATACTTACTTCTAGCACTTACTTGCACTCACATTTATCACAAAAAAACTATTTATTAGTACTTTTGTACTGTACAGTGATTGACTGGTAATCACAGACCCACTGTAGGACAAATGCCTCTTCTCATGCAGAGCAAACACGAATATTCATCTCCACGTTTGCTCAAGACAGGTTATTTACACAAGACTAATAACGTAAAAAATATTTCATCAATCATATCCACCTAAAATGCCAAACATTTTAGGCAGACATTTCTCATGATGAATTAAAAATAAGCCAAATACGGGATCAAGTTTAGAAGCATCTTAAGTTATTCAAAGCCACACAGCGTAGCTGCAAAGTGTCGGTCTGCAGGCCTAAGTTCTAAAGTAGTTCCTAAGTTCGTCCTAGCGCAACCCTACCGCTGACTAATAGGTGTTTAGATATACTATGCATAGCTAATACCTTTGTGGATTGTACTAGTTTTTCAGGCTTCTCGTCTTGACAGATTATACCAATCGAACCGCAAATAATTTCCATTTTGGTTCCCTAAAATATTAAACAGTTATAATAATGAATGCTTTTTGTGTGAACCTCAAATAATTCTTTTTTGGGTGACCTAAAAATAATGATAGCAGTACCTAACTGCCATAAATTTGGATGCAGCGCTTGCTGCGCTCGCGCGCGATTTGTGACAGTACTGTGACCAGCCGTGCGCAAGCGAAGCGCACCTCCACAAAATAGGTTAGGTAAAGTTAAGCTAGCAGAGTGTGTCGCTTGGGAGGAGCCACACCGTGCCGACTCGATGGTTGACAACGAGGAGTCCTGGGACGCGGTGATATCCTTCTACGAAACAGTAATTTCGCAGAAGGAGGCTGCGGAGAGGGAGCGGAATATTGCTTCCGCTAACCTCATTAGATCCCGTGATCCCCGGTGCAAGCGTGAGACGGAAAACCGGGGTGGTTTTAGTCAGTAAGTCTGACAGACCCCTCCGCCCTCCCTAGGGCGGAGGACGTCCATGACGAATTCCCCCCGTAATAAAAAAAAGCTTAACCTAACCTATTTGGTCATATTAGTTGCAGTAATTAAGATAGGGCACCTCTACCCTAACTTAGTTACTGCGACTAATACGACTTGTTCGTGGTTGGTAAGAGATCTAACCTAGCCCGTTTGGTTGTGGTACCCTAGGTTAATTACTGCAACCAACTGTGAGAAAAGGACAGAAACATTTTTTATTTTTTTTATTTTTTATTTATTTTTTTTTGGGAAGGCTTACAGACTAATTACATTCTAAAAAACAATAATATAAAACTAAATTGCTAATTACAAGCCCCCACAGATAAATACAAAGTTATCACTCAAAAAGAAAAAATTCAAATGCCGGCAGGTGCATCTTGTACAAAAAATGGCTTTGCCAAGAGCTTCCTGAGTGTACTTGCATTGGTGCAGAAAAGGTCAATGCCTTCCTCACAACAAATTTCGTTAAAACTACGACTGGCTCTATGAAAATATGCATTACGCCTATAATTAGTGTTTGCATAAGGTACTTGAAGAAGTGGTCGCTGTCGCAACCCCATCTGATTAGTGCGAACATGAGAAAAGGCTCTCTCTTTAAAAAGTATGAACCATAAGAAGCCCAAAAACTTTCTAAAGGTTAGTTAAGTTTTAAAAACCGTTCATCATTAGAAGGTTTTAAATAAGTTTTAGAGGATCAGTTAAATATTTCCCAATAGACAGATATCTACTATATTCGCACATTCATAATCAGCCTATGATGATCCCACTGCTAGGATACAACCTCCCCATGCTGGAGAGGACCGTAATCTACCACGCAGGCCCAGTGCGGGTTGGTATACGCCACATGTCCCCAAATTTTTAGTTCTAGGACATGCCGATTTCCTCACACTGTTTTCTTTCACCGTTTTGAGAGCAGTGTGATGAAATAATTTACGCAAAGTAAAGCACCTGTCTGGATTTGAACCTACTATCAGCTATTCGTAAGTTGCAGTTGCAAACACTGGGCCACTACTGTTCCATTAACCCATTGGGCTTACCTAAATGGGTGAGTTTCCTAACATCCCGTACTCAACTGACAATATTTGCTCTTTTTACCTTGCTCACTAATTTCATCCCTAAATTCACTTCTTTTCATTCATTATCAGGTTTTCTGACATCAATATTCCTCTGTCGGTACCTAAAATGTCCTAATTAAAACAAAAAGCTTTGACTGCGGGACTAATAAAGTTGAGGGATATCCGGTTTATTAATTATTTTTACAGGTCAGTAGAGGACTTCATTACAGCAGGAAGACATTTCAGATTTACCAATGAAATACAATAGATCTTCGTTAGGTGCCTGAAGATTATCCTTCCAATATCTGTCGCAAGTATTCAACAACATTCAAACCCACTCATTCCATATACACATTATAGGTACATACAGTTAGTACCTGTCCTACTAAACTAGAGAATATTAGTCAGCAGTGAGGTCCGGTACAGTAATTACTCGGCGCGTTAACGAGCGTTTGATTGCGATGTAATGTCGCCGCATCCGACTAGAACCGCACTTTGTTCGCGCCACGAGCTCTAAGTCTTGACTGGAGAACTAACTTATTGTATGGATGGAGTACTGAGTTTTGTACAATGGGAATAATTTAAGGAAACTATGTGAAGCCTGATGCCAAAGCCAAAACATTAAAGACGCGAAATAATTATGACACGTACAGCTGCAAGAAGATCTTTTAGCGCGTGGTAACAATTTGAACTAAACAACTTTATTTTTTTTAATACAGTTTCACAAGACAATTAATTGTCAATATCATTGAATTGCCAAAAGATCCTTGTAGCACTTCACATTCTTGACGGATAAAAGATCAATGTTAAAGTCAAACTAAGGCAGATAAAAAAAAATAACATGTTAATTATGGCACTTACCAATACTTCTTCAGGAAGCGAGTGGAACTTTAAAGCAGATCTACGTCGAGGGGATTTGAAAACTCAGACATAGATTACAAACCAGAAGCCATTGATGCAGCAGCCAGCTATGATAAGATTTTTCAGTTTCCCTTTTTCCTCCTAACCCAGTGTCTTCCCTTGTGTGTTAATATCGTACCAAAATGTGTTCAGAAATTAGATCTGCTGGCAGTGCTTAGGCCGTTTTCAGTTGAGAAAACATGACTAAACACGCAAAACTATTAGTGACTACTTTCGTAAACTACCTAAATGATGAAACTATTTCTCGTTTAGATAGATAACTGATAGTAAAAGATATTTGATCGTTCATTTTATTCGGTACTAGCTTCTGCCCGCGACTTCGTTCGCGTGGAAGTCGTAAATCACAACAATTTACTAAAATAAAAGCCTCAAACTTTGCTGAATACGTTTGTAGTTTAGGTTACACTAGCAAAAGCAGCGTGTCCTGACGTCGACACCCGCCCAATGGTCTTATGGCCATTGGCCTTTAATTGACTAGAGAATACTGTAGTTGTTCGCTGCAGCTTGAAAATTTTTGGTCTTGAAAATGGCCCCGTTCACGCACCCAAGAAATAGAAGTACACCAGACGAATCTGATCTTCTAAAGTGGAAACTACTCGACCAAGAGCTTCTGGTAGGTTAACCTATAACTGCTTTCCTCTGGTAGAGTATCTTCACTAACTTCAAAAAGAACTCATATGTTGATGACCGTCCAGTCGACCTACTCCACGTCGCATTCACCTCGTCAGTTCTAGTTCCTTGCCTCACCACATGTCGTGTTTGCCAGAAATCGCCACCCATCATGTCTTTGATGCTGCAGATGTCTTTTGCTACGAAGAAGCAGTGTGATAGCGATTCCAGAAGACACGACCGTAATAGCAATTTTGCCTTGGTCCGAACGTTTCCGACTTTTTTCCCAATGTGGGTTAATTTTATCCTTGCTAGTAAACATATTGTTAGCTATATGTGAGTCAGGTGTTGTAAACGGGGGTGACGGTGTTCCCTTGACGAAGGGAGGAAAGTAAAACCACTGAAGTCGAAATAAGCACTTAAGTACATTGTACACGAAATACAAGTTAACCATAGATAGACAGTAAGAATAATCAGTACGTATACAACACAAGTTACGAAATATAGTTAGGATATTAATTAAGTATCCTTAAGATCACACATAGCACAGGTTATAAAATACAGTCAAAAATAAGCAGTACATGCACAGTTATTAGCAAACTGATTACTGATTGCACAATAAAATCAACTAGCTAAAACAATACTGGAAAGAATGACTATCTAGATATAAGGTACGTCGCGACTGGTAGTGAACAGCGGAGCCACTACGTCACACTCACACACACACTCACTCACACACACACACACACTCACACACACACACACACACACACACACACACACACTCGTCACTTGTTATTTGATGTGCAAGTGTAATATCCTCTTTTTTTTGTGGGGCATCTCGCAGTTGACCTTGAGAGGCCGTGACTGCTTAACCGGGCTAAAGTAATATCCTCCATCCATCCTGTCCTTATATTACTTTTCTTTCATAGTGCAAGTAGCATGTGCACTTATCTGATCCCGGCTAATCCACCATTCAGGAACGCGCAAAATGGACTTTCCCGGGGAGCAGGTTTCGACTTGTCGTGAGGAAAATCGGCACGTATAAGGAAGTTCAAGGTTTTATTCCCTTACTAGATTAACGACATTAGTTAACTAGGCGGAATGTATGCTACTTGTACCATGGTGTCTGAACTACATAACATAAATCTAAGTAAATTCAAACTATTCTACTGCTGATTAATATAAGTAAATACAGTAAACAGGTGATGATACAGGCAATGATTTCTAGGTACATACCACATTGAAAAGGATCATTATTTAGAAGGATCATTACTGTTATTTAAATAGCTTGTATTAATAATTTAAATCAGCACCATTGAACATATCTACACGTAATAAAACATCGTAGAAAATAAACTCCAAAACTGTAGTTTGTACATTTACCCTTAAACTGCAAAACGAGTGGTCCGATTTACATGAATCGCAATGGAATATCCGTTTTATACATAACTCTACTATATGAACATGAAAATATAAAAATATGTACATAAAAAAAAAATCACATTTTCAAGTTACGTAATTTTACGGCTATCCTTATATTCTAAAAATACGTTATAAACTTACTTTAATCACTCTTATTAGATTTTAAAATGAAATGAAATGAATCAAAGCTAGATAGACTAATATAAAAAAAGCATATGCATCTAATTAAACAATATCTCTTTAAATTCTAGTTGATCTCTTAGAAAACTATTCTGACTCACGACTTGATAGTAATAAGGAACCTCCCGCTACTTCTAAAAATACTTGGGAATTACAAAGGAATCGTCCAAACGCTTAGTTATTTTGCTTTTTCGTAAGTTAGCTAATTAGCCGTTCTTTTACTCTGTCATGACTGACTGCTTAGCTCTTGTTAGGTATAGTGGGATTTCAATCATACCTGAACAGTAGCATTAGTAGCCCAGCGAAGTAATGAAATAATTCGACTGTTGTCATACACTGGTATTTGTGTTCGCAATCATCTAGTCTCATTTCCTACGTAAATATATGGCATGATTATTTGCGATTTCCGACATTTGTAATACTCAAACCTTTGTGGGCCCATAAAGATTTTTGATCCCTGTAAGAAACAGGATTGAGTGGCATTATATATATTTTTCTTGCCGACTGTACATTTGTTTTTAAATTTAAGAATGCAAATAAGAACAGTCTCCTAAGGCCGTTTCTATGTAGCGACAACGGTTGAATTGCCGACCCTTGTTGCCCCATCCAACCTGTATATGTTGTGATGTCCATCACTGCTGCTTAGGTGCATAATGGAAAAGCGTGATGATAATCATAAACGTTAAATCTGTATTTTTCCGCAATTTTCTAACCTTTTGACCCGTCTTATTATAATTTGCGGTAAAATATAGAAGAATACGAATAAATTGCAATACTGCTCGGGGATGACAAAAAGCTAGATAATTTAAATAGCTAGGAAATTTACATCTAAGCAAAGTTTGAACAAAATCTATTCAGTAGTTTTCGCATGATGCTTCAACATACATTCAGACAAACATAAAAATTTTAAAAAAATATTTTCGGCATTAAAATCGTTCCTAGACCTCGTAAAAATAACTAAAGAAAAATGTATTCAATGTACAGTTTTGACTTCGCTACGATTTTGTTATACATTTCTTAGTTTTAGTGTATGCGAAACCCGAAACACGTGTCTAGTATTTTTATGTAAAGAATCAATGAAAAATCACAAAGTTATAAGCTTGTTATGTTAACTAGTTGTCTACACAAACTTGGTCACCACGCGGCCCCCGCGCCGTCCGGGGCGGGACCAGCGTCATATTGTGCTCATTGATAATAATTAGGCAGTAGGTACCTAACCGTACGGCGATTGTACTGTAATTAACTGGTGATAACATTTTCGATCACACTTACAAAACATTTTTGGGAAAATTTTAACATTTTGTAAAAAATATTGGTATCGATTCAGTTACTTATTCCGAACAAACTATGTTCAGGTTTCGCATATACTAAAAATAATTATGTATGAATAGATAACGGAACATTATATGTGTATTTCATCGAGGCTCGGCAAACTGTGTATGATTATGATGGTGTATTTTTCAATCCCAAAAAAGCTACCTGTGCCCTCATTCAAGCAGTATAATGATAGTTCCTACCTACATAGCAACATCCCCAATTCTTCCAAACTACCCGACTACGGTACAAAACTCATCAGTCTATAGGTAACGAACGCACGGACCCGCGTATAAACAACATGAATATTTTAGGGAGTGTATCAAAGTGGCCGATAAACGTCGGGATCCAATATCGGGCCCAAACAAAGGCTTACAAGAGTTTAGGGTACGCCCAGTGCACTGCATATTCAACGGGGCCAGAGTCAACATGTTAGGACGGGAGCTAGGTGCTCTGGACAACGGTATATAGCGGTATTCTTGTAGTAGTAGTGAAGACGTTTATGGTCCATTCGGAAATTTACTGTGACCATACCTATTTCTGCTATCAAGCTGCATTGGTTTGAAGGGTATGATGGATGCCACTGTTAATATACGCACTGAAAAAGTTAAATTGCCTCAGCAATAGCAACGCATCTATGAAGCATCTATTATTGCAAGGCATCGAACAATTTGCTTACTTTCGAAAAACATTACTTATTAATAAAAATAAATCGTTTATTTATGGTATTTTGGTATGGTCTGGCTTGATAATTTCTTATAGAAAAACCATACCAGAAAAATTACCGCTCCGGTTAACCGCAATCAATGTTATGAACTCATTCATATTTTGTCAACTTATATAGAACAATCAAAAACTTTAAACCTTTTTCATTGATTCAAAAGTTTATCTTTTGAATCAATAAACATAGCGTAAAACGTAGAACAATCAACTAACTAGTCATAATAAAAAGTTAGTGCTAGAAAGTTCTAAATAAATATTGTAGACAATTTCTCACAAACCACAAATCGGTCTCTTTAACACCAAATAACGCTACTCATTTATGCAGACACTGATCTAAATATAAAAGAACATAAACTCAGTCAGCTGTTTCCTATCCGCAGTTGAGGCGAAGTAAGTGAAATTAATGATGTCGGTAAATAGTGGAGGCGTTGCAGACTGATACTAGTTTTGTGGCTGAGCCAGCTGGTTAGCTAGGAAGTTTCCTGGGTTTGCTAAGAAGTTGAGAGTATTTCTTACGTTATTAGAGATATTTTATTCGTACGTAATCTTGCGAAAAGGCAAGAGTAGTCAGTGGCAATATTCCATTACAATGATGATACAGACAGTTGATGAACGCAGTTTAGAATTGCTGATCGCGTTCATATTCGTTACTGAAATTCGCCCGTATAGCTGGATTGTATTGCTAGGTTTTTAAGGAGTTGTCTTCATGGTTCTAATAAATAAACGATTACTCGCACGACTTGCCAGCTTTTTATAAGCAGGTATTTATAGGTAACAAGTGGAAAATCCACAGTTGAAATAGTCAATTACACCAGTAGATAAGGATTTTTACTTACTTGTCAAATAAATCCATTTCCTTTAATAAAATCACTATACTGAAAGTCCCAGCTCCCGGTCTACGTCCACGCATCGCTGCGCCGTGACCAATATGTGAGCGTAGTCCCATATACCTTGCATTTGCATACTTTACACGCACTCATTAAACACACGTATTGATATTTATTGGAATTTTAATCAGCAAGCTCGTTTATAACGTTTTATCAGGGGGATATCCGCCATTATTGATCAGAAATCATGCTCTATGAATGATTAATATATCTTTAGGAGGTTATTTCATAGCTCTGTTCAACCGTATTTAAATAATAAGCTCAGAACTTGTATGTACGGGATCAAAATAGGTATATTATTATTTAAAATATTAAGGCACAGCAACTTTAATAGGGTATTACATCCATTTTTGAAAAGTGTCCTAATTAGATTATAAAGTGCCAGTATACCACAAAAAAAACACAAACTTTTTATTTAATCGATTAGTGCCGTAAAAATGCATTTCAATTTTACATTTTCAAATTTCGCTCGTAATTTGACGAAAACGCTGGACGCAGTGGACGCGATATTGCTATGTGGGTATGGCGTCAGTTTCCTATTTAGACAAATGCGCTGATTTTTTAAATGATAATTGGTAATAATAATAAAAAAATGAGTTATTATTCTACTTGTTGTTGGTTTTCTGTTCCTGAATGCAAAATATTATTTAAATAAAAATGACTTTGGTTATGAAAATAATAAAAGTACAAAGTTGTTCAATTGACACGCACTCTGACGTAAAAACATGGCGGCTACTATTTCATGGTGTTCAAAAACAGATTAAAGAAAGTGAAATCTTTGAATTGAATTTAAAAAATTATTTTGTTATTTCCTGAACTAATACTTACATTTTCCGACTGCATTTTGCTTAAGCTATCTCAATAAGCTATTTATTTTTCTCATATATAGTAAAATATTGCCACTATGCACAATGGCAATTAAAGTTACTGTGCCTTATTTTTTTTTAAGTCATTTCCTAAGTGTAGTTCCTTAAGTTTATTCTTCGCAAACGAAACTCCGTGTTTAGTTCGCCAGTTCTAGAATATAATATACACTCCGGTATTCCCCTAATTCAACCAAAATTTTAAACATGTCAACGAGTGGAATTTTCCTCGATGTTTTATCAGATTATAATTTTATCAGTTACTAGTAAACCGTTCCTGCTACACACGGATTTAATAACCTGACAAAACATCGATATCTTCTGGGCACGCTCGACCCATCATAGACCTCATCAATTGCTTTCCATCAGGCGTGATCTAGTTCAAGAGCAGGGCCACTTAGTAATAATAAAAAAAAACTTTATTAAATGTAATTTAATGTAGTTTATGCACATCAAACTTGCGGAATAAATTCTCTAAATGATGGTCAAAACCGCATCAAAATTCGTTGAGTATTTTAGAAGAATAACGCGGTTACACAGATAGTCACCAAAAGCGACTTTAATTTATATTTGGAATAGAAATAACATAATTTTCAATACAAAATATATTTTTATTTTTTTTCACTTAGCATCTTTCTCGCATTTATTTTATACCAAAACCAATGTCGTTATTACAGTTTTCTGTCAGTTTAAATATGGATAAAGTTATACAAAGACTTGAACCAGGTAGCTGAGGGTCTTTCCTTTCTCACTCTTCAGCCGAAGGTTGACGAAGGACGAACCGACACCTCCCGCCGTGATGGTCGGCTGTGCCTTCGACTTGTCTATGTCGATTGCTGATATGCTCTGTAACGAAAACCAATGAATCAGTATTGAGGTTTATATTTATTTGAAGGGACTAGGACGGGATCTTAAGCCGATATCAGACGCTTCACTCGAGTGATTATTAATTTCTGTTTCATTTCGCGTTCACACCACACCGACAAAATTACACCGGAACGAACGTTCATCAGCTCATTTTATTTCATTTTTAGATCCCGACCACATCGACCACATAGTAGGCAAAACAAAGATGCCGCCGAGTAGTAAAATCCAACGTCGTTGGATTGGCTCACTTATGAATTCATTTTTCACTTTTCATTTATTTTGTGTTTTGTCATTTCACTTTGAGTGAAAAATCCAGAGTGAAAGACAAAAATTAACAAAAAGTATTATACGCACAGAAAAGTAACTCGAAAGCAACGCGTAGACAATATTATACCCTGAAAACTATCTATACTCATAATATATAAGTATCATAACCTCCGCGCTGCCAAGCTAATCTTTCTTCTGACTGACACGTGATTCATACAATAAGAGCACTAACTATACCGATAATAAAATTGAAATGTTTAGTATGTCTGAATATCTGTCTGTGTGACTGCCACAGGTTCATGCGGTTTCACTATCATTTCAAGCATTTATTCTTGAAGTTTCATCTGTTTAATACTCGTATATTAATATTTATCTAAGATTTAGTGCACAGATTTTGATGTTTTTTCAAGTTCGTGCAAAACAGGGGTGGTTATTATGAATCGAAGGGAGGACACTGAACGAGTCACTTATAGAAGTGTTTTTTTATTACGCCTAAGGGCACTTAGTGTCCCTTAAAGTGTTAAATACAAACGAATTAATTCACAGACGAAATTTGGTCAACTCACCTTAATAATTTTAGTATTATTTGAATTATAGAACACATTCTTGATCCTTGTAGTGAAAGGAATGGAGCCTAACTTGACAGTCTCCTGGTACCCCAACTGTCCGTTGATTGCAGACCCAAGCTGCAAATCATCGGCACTATACAGCGCCACACACAGCACACACACTAACAAAGCATTTGAAATTAGAGACATTCTGTTCTTTAAATTGATATAGGACTTGTTCAAACAAAGATAACTTTGAGTATGTTCCCAAAGATTTAAAATTAGTATTTATATGATTTTCTTTTTTTGCTGCACTTGAGATAAAATGATAACAATAAGGTCGTGAATCATTTATCGAGACGTTGATAAAGGCTATCGATAGGTGACTGATAGTGGATCATCATTGGCACCTACTCATCTGTGTAGTCATTCAACTCTATATTTGAAGGTTCAAACGGGCGATTGCACTCTTTTTTGTTTCATGTTAAAGCTGAAATTTTAATGCAGATTGCAGATGGTGTTGTAGCGGCACTACAGAAAAATACTTCGCAACAAATATCTAAAAACACAAAAAGAGAAGTGGCACCATTTACAATGCCACAGGCGAACTACGCAAGACTTACGTCGCACAAATCCTGCATCGCGCAATCAGAGTTTACCGCGCGACTCGCATAGGTACAACACCCCGGCATCCACAGTCGGGCAGTGCCCACCAGACGCAACCCCCGTCTGGTTGGAAGATCCTCCCTTATCAATAGGTATGAGTGAACTTTACACCCTGTTCCTCATACCTCTATAGTGTAATCATTTATATTTTGTCCAGCAGTGGACAGCTATTTATTTTATACTGGACATTGCCTTATCCTTTAAGTATCACGATTGCGTAAATTGTTTGTAGGTTTTTATTATTGGCATTACTTTCAATGAGATTTCCCTTGATTTTATGGTATTAATAAATGTTTTGAAAAATTGGATAGAAATATAAATAGTGATTAAAAAACATTTTTTTCCAACCTTACAAAAAAAACTCTATCGAATCAATCAAACAATGGATTCTAACCAGTTTGATTAATTCTCGTTTTGTAAGTAACATTTATTTTAGTTACAATGATCTCATTCTAATCATCAATTTTATTTTTAATGTAATATTCGAGTGTATACGTCATCACAAATCACTACAAAACCAATCCATCAGTTACAAAAAAGACCTCCCAAAAACTACTTTCAACCTTAAAATATCACTTAGCAGTGGAACATGAGAAAGTGATTCAACGCACCAATTCGTTGAGCACTACGGCTTTATCAAAAGTTAGACACATTAGTACCAGATGTGGGCGATGTGGAACGACTTCAACTTATTTTCTATCCCGTTCGCATTTGAGGGTTATGATGCCATCTATTACTGGTCGCCCTTTATTCGTCAGCTGAGATTCGAAGGGCTTTTTTTTTCTCTTATTTTTTTGTGGTAATAGTTTTAATGTTCAGATTGGCATAGAAGTCGTATATCGAGCGGTTTTCTAAGCATTGTGTTTGGGTTATTAAAATTTTTGATAGCAGCGTGTTTTGCGGCCCATTTTCATGGGTCATTGTTTAGTCCTGAACACAAAAATAACAATATTTATTATTTTCCTTAACCTCATGTGAAAAGTGACAGTTGAAATTCACAAAAGATGCGTCATTACCACTTGTATCGATATAAGTGCGATAGTATTATTTCATTGATAGTGTCGATCATTACAAGAGTTTCTAAATTCTTTTCTCGGGTACGTTAGCACGGAAAATTCTGACGCAAAAGTAAATGTATATGTTGATAATAATTTTCTTTATGTTCATAAGGAAAATCTACTTTTTGCATTTAAGTGCTACACTGAAGGTAGCCTGAGATCGGATATTCGGATGCATTTTTACCTAAAGATAATTTTTAGCCATGAAAGTATGGAAGCGGCCGGCGAGCGCTACTTCTAAGTTAGTGGCAGTTACTTGACTATTTACACACAAGAAACAAAGCAATGTATAGCGAAACTGAAGTGGGGGCAACTGGGAATATACGAATTCATCAGTTACTAGTACTATCTGCTCCGCACGGCTTTAATCACATGACAAAACATCGAGATTTCTTTATTATACTTTTATGTAATTTTTTGTACCTAGAGCAAGTTATCCAGCATGGGAAACACAACGTTGAGAAAGCTGGCAGAGCAAGCAAAATGGAGGGTTGGGGTAGACTTGGATAGGGAAGTCGCGGTGGCGAGGACGGAAGGACAGCGGTCTGTGTCTGTGTATTTTGAGCGTGCTGGTAGACTCACTACTGTCCTGGAGGAGGGTTGTTGCGTGGTCAGGAATAGACAGGGTATGCCCCGGTCGGCAAATCCTACTAATGCGGGAGTGTATCGGGAGGTTGCCGCAATTCTGATTGCGGATTGGGATGCTTTATAGCAGAGTCAAAGAAACGCTTGGAAAAGCTTTCATGAACTACTGGATGGTGGGCAATCTAATATCTAGATTAAGATTCTCGTTGCGGACAGAGAAGGGGGCCGTTACTTTTCTAAGGAAACGGTTTTGTAAGGTATACATCGTATAGAGATGATAGGGCTTAGCGCGTACGAAGACGAAGATTTTTGAATTTTTTTGATTGTTTGATTTGATTGTTTGATTGCGTGAATCACGAAACACTTCTCTTGAAACTTGGGCATTACGGACTGGGTGAACTTGCGCTTAGCTTGGTAAAATCGTACTTGAATGATAGACTGCAGCAAGTTCAAATAAACGGTGTGAATTCCTTGGGCTTAAAAGTCAAAATGGGTGTACCGCAGGGCTCAATATTGGGTCCGTTCCTCTTTTTAGTATATATAAATGATTTACTTCATTTACTTAAAAACCGACTACAAATGGTGTTATTTGCTGATGACACATCACTGATTTTTAAAGTTAAGAGACATGCACAGGAGCTTGACGATGTAAATAACGCTATAGTTAAGGTCCATAATTGGTTTACTGTAAATAATTTGGTATTAAATGGAAAGAAAACTAAATGCATAAAATTCACGTTACCGAATGTTAGAAGTAGTGAATGTCACGTTGTATTGAATAAGGAGATACTAGAATTCGTCGAACAGACGGTTTTCCTGGGAATCACGCTTGACTCAAGGCTACAGTGGGGTCCTCACTTAACATCACTTGCAGGGCGGCTAAGTTCTGCCGCTTACGCTGTTTGGAAGATCCGTCAATTAACAGACGTGGATACCGCGAGACTGGTCTATTTTAGTTACTTTCATAGCATCATGTCTTACGGTATTTTGCTATGGGGACGTGCTGCGGATATTGAGTCGATCTTCATTCTGCAAAAGAGGGCTGTCAGGGCCATCTACAACCTACGCAGACGCGAATCTCTTAGGGAACTGTTCAAAACAATTAACATCATGACGGTACCTTGTCAATATATCTTTGAAAACATTATGTACGTTCGTAAAAATCTACATCTGTTTAGTAAGATAAGTGACAGGCACAATTTTAATACTAGAAATAGGAACAAATTAGATCAACCACATTTCAGATTGTCTAAAGTACACACTTCTTTTATGGGGTACTGTGTAAAATGTTATAATAAAATACCAGCCGATATTCTTGAACTAAATGAAAAGAAATTTAAATTATGCATTAAACGCACACTATGTAGACAAGCATATTATAAGTTAGATGATTACATTGTTGATAAAAATGCTTGGCTTAATGCTGGTCCGACTCCACAGGCACCTGGGCTTGCTATTTAAAATTTTCATATTTGGAAGAGATGCTTCCCTTTTTTGTTTTCTGACATTATGAACATTTCTGTTCCTATTATTTTTATTTTCTGACATTACGAATAAGTTTTTATTATGACTTAATTAAGTATTATTTATAAAAAATTCAAAAGATATTAAATATTTTTCTTTCTTTTTGGAAATCAAATTTGATTAATTTCTCAAATACATTGCAAACTTTATTTTTGTATAATTTAGAAGCATTTTGTTTAAACTTTGTAAATGTGAGTACCATGCATCCGTATAATAATTATATTGTTTTGATGTACGTTGACTTGAAAAAGCGTGGCAGTTGAGAGTATGTCATGCTCACTTAAATGTCTCGCTGATGGTGGCGCGTGTGTTGGATCATTCGGTTCCCTACAAAATGGTTGAGCTGGATGGTGCTGATCCACGCGTCAAGTTCGTGAACGGGCGCCGTCGGTTGAGACTGGTCATCTCCTAACTTCCATGGCTAATTTTAAATCTTATATTTAGAATTGTTTTTTTTTTACATTGTCTCACATATAGAAGCAACAAGAATAATGTTCCCAAGTTTTTGTAATACATAACATGATTAAAAAGAGTGTCCATGGAGTTTCTTGCCCGTTCTTCTCCATAGAGATCTACGTTTTGGAATGGGCAACTAGCTTCAACTTTCCAACTGGTCGACTTTTTGACAGTTCAAAAGTGCCTGTAAATGGTTTAATTGAAATAAATGCTTTGAGTTTTTTTTTTTTTGAAGCCTGCATCATAGGTCATGATGGGGTGGATAGACAGACATGAATCGCGACTTCATTTTATAATAAGTATAGAAACAACATCATAGTAAGTCAAAATTATTGTATTTTTACTTAATACATCTTTCTTGCATATTTTTATACCAAAACGTAGTTATTACAGTGTTCTGTCAATACAGATATGTGTACAATCATACAAAGACTTGAGCCAGGTAGTTGAGGGCCTTTCCCACCTCACTCTTCAGTCGAAGGTTGACGAAGGACGAGCCGACGCCTCCCGCCGTGATGGTTGGCAGGGCCTTCGACTTGTCTATGTCGATTGCTGATGTGCCCTGCAATAAAAACCATTGAAATTAGTATAGAAATATATTTTTATTTGTTTGCAGGTTTTCGTTAATGGCGTCACTTTCAATAGGGCTAACTTTCCGTGATTTTATGGTATAAATAAATGTTTTGGAATGGTTATTCAAATAATCTCTTCACACTATTCAAAATCAACTTTTATAATTTTTTCAAACCTTTAGATACCATTAGCAGTAACTATTAGCAGAAATATTGTCTCCTGAATCACTATAAATTTTTCACAAAATAATCTCGCGTACGTATTTTAATGAAATCAATCAACAAATGGTTAGAATCGATCTACCTATCCTTTGTTTGATTGAATCTGGTTTTTTTAAGTGTAATAATTGCATTTACTTTAATTGTGTTCTTTAAATTTTTTTTTTTGCTAGTTTCGAGTTCATATGTCATTAAAAATCACAACCAATGTGAATGCTAAAAATAAATTACACCAGCATTACCAAACAAATCCATCAGTAACTAAAATGATTTGCAAAAAATACTTTTCAAAATTAAAACATCACTAGAAGTAGAACATGAGAAAGTGATTCAACGCACCAATTCGTTGAGCACTACGGCTTTATCAAAAGTTAGACACATTAGTACCAGATGTGGGCGATGTGGAACGACTTCAACTTATTTTCTATCCCGTTCGCATTTGAGGGTTATGATGCCATCTATTACTGGTCGCCCTTTATTTGTCAGCTGAGATTCGAAGGGCTTTTTCTTCTCTTAATTTTTTGTATTAACTGTTTTAATGTTTAAAGTGGCACTTAATTCTTTTTGGTTGGCAGTGTGTTTTGCTGTCTATTTTCATTGGTCAAGTAAGACAAAAATTTAAATATTTATTATCTTTCATAACGTGATGTGAAAAGTGAGAGTGACAATTCACAAAAGATGCGTCATTACCACTTGAATCGATACATAGGTAAGTGCTATATTATTATTTCATTGATAGTGTCTATCATCAAGAGAGGTACCAAATTCTTTTCTCTGGTACGCTAGCACGCAAAAATCTGATGTTGATAATGATTTTCCTTATAAACACAAAGAAAACGATAACAAACATTTGCATCTACTATTTTCAGTTGACTTCAACAGAAGTTTATAATAGAAATGGATTTTCCTGGGAAATACTGCTGTGTTTCAGTTTGAAGAGCATGGCTGCCGGTGAAATTACATGCATGTGAGATTGCCCAACTTTATCTGTATGTTCTGGAAATTGGCAAGTAACCACTGGTGCTGCCCGTATCTGAAGATGGTGGTAAGCATTTTCCATCAAGTATCTGCAGCTCGCTCGCTTTTGGCAGCAGCTTCACCCGCGTTAACTAATTTGCACCAAATTATGCCCACATCACTGTATATTGGTGAAAACCGCATGAAAATCCATTCAGTAGTTTTTGAGTTTATCGCAAACAGACACACAGACGCGGCGGGGGACTTTGTTTTATAATATGTAGTGATGGAAAACATCTAGTGATTTTTGTTTGTTATCAAAATAATCTCAATTTAAAGTTGTTAATCTTAGAGTTGGCATCCCTGTTTTTCATTGATCGTAGTGTTTATGTTTCTAATGTAATGATTTTAAATTAGCTGTCATTTAAAAGTGGGTAATGTACGTTTCTAGTGAGAGTATTTAACTTAACGGAAAATATATTCATCAAAGCCCCACATACAAGTCACGCGTATCGCAAATAAAACCCAGAACTTGTTCGAACTTGTGCGATTGACTTTGACAAAACAATGACAAATATAACTTCGTGCTATGATCATTTATTTACGGACCACGGTGTGCCACTGGCGTGATGTACGGTGTAGATAACTTGCCGTGAAGTTCATGGGCAAATGTATTTTAGCATGACGAGTTTTGATATTATGGTTAGAATGTTATCGATCGATTATGAAAGGGATAAAGGCTGTTTTAATGTGTTATGGGTAATATACAGTAGAGCATTTTGAATCGACCACTTTTTTTTAGGTGTCAACGATCATATTATAAGGTTGGATATTTAATGTTCTGAAGAAAGTCAATTCTAAAATTGGCGTGAAGGATGCAAACAGCGCAATATCCTCCATAAATGGTGACACTGAATGACCGCGTTCGACAGACTCTGGACAGTTATCGTAGTTTTGAACTTTGCTTGCAATCAATCTCGTACAGAGGAAAATTAAGATACTTTTTTATCAATTTCTATACGATTGGCTTTAAACTTCTGGCACCAATACAAATAAAAACACTCAAAAAAATCATTACAAACTCAAAACATTAAATAAAATTTCACATTTCAATACCGCAACCGTATATTCAAATAGTAACGCGAAGCCTTGAACACCGGGCAACGCAGTGTGGTCATTACTTTTATTTTACGATGTGATAACACCGCACACTTGTTTGTAACACAACTTTTGGGGACCGTTGTACGCTTTAAGCCAAGCTATACTGTAGGGGAATTAAGTTTCATGGTTTATTTGGCGAGGCTGTGTAACAGGAATGTTTATTATGAATTTTAAATACGTATTTAAGTTTGAAGCAATTAACGCTTGATAATTTTGATAAACTCTCAGTGAAAGAGCTCATCTGGTCAAATGGAAAATAAAAAAGCTGTTGACATAAAACGAGGTGGTTTCCACTACCTATGTTGCTGCAACACTCAAAAGGGATAACTATTTTGTAGTCAACGTTACAGGTCTACCGAAATCCATAGTTTCAGTCGAATTTACGTGCATTTCTTACTCCGTATTTGTCGCCGACATAATATTAGTTCGGGACTGGACTAATTAATAATAACACGATTTGACACCTGTTGATGTGTTATTACTCGTCCGAAAAATTGATTTTGACACTGATTTTGACGGAACAAATACTAGCGGTCGGACCCGTATCTTGGTTGACGGACTTGAGAGAGTCTGTGATTTCTTCTAGAATATATTACTAACACACAAGCAATATGAATATTGCTAAAGCAATAGGTATATTTATTTAAAAAATCGACTAAATGAAAAATATCAAAGAAGAATTTTATTTAACCTTTCAAACCTTTATCTTGCCTTAAACATGATCCTAACATTATCTCAAAACAGTTGTTACAAAGGAGGTACATAGGTAACCACCAAAATGGGCCGCCGAAGAATTATACCGTTATCATATAAATAAGGATTTAAAGCCTTCGCGCCAGCCTCCGCAGGGCGCGGGAGGGGCGGGGGCAAAGCTCATGGCATTATTTTACCTGCAATTTGTTTTGTTTTTATTGCCTCTTAAGATCCCGTTTATATCTAGTGTTTAGACTGAAGTGGTATACTTGGTGTAAAAAGTTTGTAAGAAACTGAGTTCTGACAAACCAAAGCACTGGTTTTCTTCGCGTGGAAGGCGTAACATGTAAATTTATTAGGACAAAACACGCAGGTCTTACGTACTTTTATCACAATACCGTTTAATAAACGTGTTGATTGCCTCGCCTAAACAAATCATGCAAAAGCTCAAATTACGCAACAAGTTACTCCGTTAGTATCTAGTAATAGTGCCTAGTTAGCTTTAAGACCTGTATTGTTTTTATCCTCATGGTTGGACGATCCGCACCTGTATACCGTCCCGCGTTCGGCTGATAATCAATGACCCTTGTTTGGTTATCAACTCCTCAGGCTAAATACATTATTTATGTACTTTGTACCAAATTTTATAAAAGAAAAATAAAAACCGCCTTAAAAATAACTTCAAATTATCCACTCCTTTTGTACTCAACATTTTTTCCCACACTTTGAAGGTACTTGTGTTTATAATGACAATTCATTGCGGGACGAAACACCGGGGCGTGTCGGGGTGAAACAAAAACATGAAGTAATCGCTAAGTTGGGCTCTTTCGCGCGACGCCTGAGTTCCGCATAATTAAATAGTGATTAAGGCGCCTGTTCACTGTTCAGACTAGAGGATTGGGTGCGAAGGAATTTGTGATTTAGGTAACTGAAATGGAATTTTATTTGAATGAGTCAGGAGTTGGTTCTTCATCTGCTTAGCCTTTTCGTAACTTTTCCCTTACCAGCCGCTTGTGACAACTCAGTAACAAAGGAATGTAACAGTCTTTATTAAAACCTCAGCAAAAATCTTGATCACTAATTACAAAACAAGATTATTATTCAGGTATGGTTTAAACCATCGAGTATTTTTATGAAATAAGAACCTAACTGAAATCGAAATACAGCTCCTTTTACAAAACTGACAACGTAGTCCAGTGCTAAATTGCCATTTTTGTATTAAGAACTTTACCCAAATAGAAGAAAGGTTGGTAATGCAAAAACAGACTTAGATTTTTAAGCTAGAACTAAAGTTTTTACGATCGTAGTAAACAAAATTTGGACTACGATAAAATAAAAAGTACAACAACACACAATACATGAAGTATGAGTGCATTAAATTTATTTAGAATAGTTTTTGTACATAGTATAGTTTTATGTATATCCATGTTAGAATATTCTGTTTGCCATCTTTGTTTGTAAACCACCTGCAGCAACAAAACATATTCTATTCTAGGCAGCAGTAGAAAGCAAGTAATATTCTATTCTCAACATCATCAGAATTTCAGACGAAAATTGCTGCCCCTGCAGGCCATGTGTGTCCTGTAAGCACCGCCACTTCGACCGATTATGTGCTTCTCACATTCTGTGGCCTTCACCAGGTCATCGGTACACCTTGTGGGAGGCCTTCCAATGCTACATCTTCCAGTACGCGGTCGTCACTACAGAATCTTCAGCCCCTTTGGCCATCTGTTCTGCGAGCAATGTTCCTATTACCCATTATGCCAGTTTGGTAATTATTCGGGATATGTCGGTTACCTTGGTTGTCCTACGGAAAACTCCAAGCATAGCTCTCTCCATTGCCCTTTGGGTGACTTTCAGTTTTCTTATGAGGCCCATTTACTCTATTCTACTCTGAAATAAAGGCATACCATAATGTGAACAGCCAGTCCCAAGCACAGGGTGACCTGATGAATGATTCGCGGCGTCTACTCACGCACAGCCGATGCTCGCGTTAACCTTATTAATTACTTGCAACACCTTTCGACACTCGGCTGATTTGAGACGGTTTGCGTCGAGTTTGATAAGGTCGACCCTTGATTAACTTAATGACTTTGTTTGGTTTCTGACTATCTTTTCAGTGTTGCGATCATTTCAAAAGTTTTTCTGTTTTTTTTTTTCTACGATGACTGTCCTTATCTGCTGTACCTGAAGGTATGCTTTACGAAATTTCATGTGGCATGAGTAATCATACCAAAATGGTAGAAAAGGGAATGCCTATCCACATTGCTACTACAATATTAGGCTTATCAGATATACATATTGCTATTCCAGACGGATTTTGTTTTATAATTACTTGCAACAGTGGCTTGCTAAATTCTCACAACTCAACAATAACTTCACGAGTGTCCAACAAGAGCTAGTTACATCGAAAAAGCAATACAAGCATGTAAACTTCATCTATTTAGGCAAGCACTCTCGTCTCGAGTGAGGGCTCTTGACTGAAGGGCTCGACGTTTAAGATGACTCCATTGTTCTGATGCTGGTCGTTATGATATTAGAAGCAGTATTACTTATTAATAATAACTTTTAAACCGATCTTTACATTTAGTATTTTTGTTATTATTCGTATTTTTATTTCTTGAATAGGCACCATGGGGTACCGAATAAGCCAGATATTATTCTAGCTCAGGTAACTAATATTCAGAAACAACCATGGTATTTAGTTTCTGAATCGTTGCATCAGCCCAATTATGCTGGATGAAAGCTTACATATCTTCTTTTTCTTCGCTTTGGTCACGCCCACTATAGTCGTAAAAACAATGAATTGTGTCTAATCGCAGGTGTTGCCGTTGCTCGCTTCTCCACCTGGTTCTGCTAGATGCCAGCTTGGCCCATTCATTGACAAGGCCTCCGACCGCGAATTTAATCTGAGCAGTCCATTTCAGCCTTCACATACTCTTTCACAAATATCTATTCGCATCCTATGACGATTAGATTGAATATTTCAAATTAGATTATTGGATATATACTTTTACTACGCATGTTCATAAAAAAAATATAGTGGTCACAGTCGCTAAACGGTGTTTAAGAGTGTCAAACAGAATAAACACCAGCATCTATACAAAGGCCATCTGTTTAGGCGAAACTTCTCGACTCAAGTAAGGACCCTTGATACGAGGGTGACAAGGAGCCGCCGTTCAGCCAGCCTCTTCATTGCTGCGTCTGATCGATACTACTTGTACGGTATGGTATGGAAATGAGTTGAGAAGTATCTATGGTGGTTTCATATAGATACCATTTTTGCTGTAGTGTTTTTTCGTCTAATTCTTTATTTTTAACTAGATATTTTGATTATGACTTAAATTTAACCAAAAATAATTGAAATCAGAACAATAATGTCCAGTTCAATGGTATCTACAGTATCATTATTGTTTAAATATAAACTGCTGATTCTACAGCTGACCACACTCTCAAAAGCTGAACAATCAAAGTCAAACTGAACATACATATGAAATTGGTAGCAGATTGGAAGGCACTGTAGTTCATCCCCTTAGTGTAATCTCTTCATAAGCTAAACAAGACAGTTCAGAGCAACAAGAAAACGATACCATGACAGAATGAGACCGTTTCAAAAACAATCCAACAAACTTTATCAGTTAAGTAAACTAGGACGCCAGCCTTGAAATAAAATAAATTGTACCTTGTAATTCCTTCCTTGATGTGGAATGAAAGAAAAATATCCACAGTATCAGCTTATCGTGCTCGCTAGTGTAGAGTTAGCGAACGAAATGGGTTATTTAATAGGGTTCAAGTGCGATAAGGCGGCGACCTAACGTTAGTTATGCACTGCGAGCGCCTTAAACCTCCTGCCGTGGTGGAATGACTCCCATTTTTATTTGGTGCTACAGCCGATACCTTGTGTGGGTAGTTTTAAATTTAGTTTACAAACCACTTTGTTTGAAAAGGCAATCTCATCTAATGTAACTAGTCTATATTGTCCCACAACTGGGCAAGGGCCTCGCTCTCCCTTTTCCATACAATTCTGTCTTTGTCTGAAAAAGCAATATAAAAAAAATACCCAATAATAAACGTTTGCAACCATTAATAGACTATCAATCAAGTACAACGAAAACCATCGAACTTTATTTCAAAAAATAATAATTACCATACAAACAAATAGTAAGCCAGAACTTTATTGAATTACCAAAGCTAATGTAATTAAAAAAAAATACGAAGTTGTACCTATCTATCTTAAAAAAAATAACCATCTGCAGCCTAACTCTTCAAGGTTCCGCAAATAAATGCAATGAGAGATCTGCCGATCATGCAAAAAAAGTAAAAAAAACTCCACTCCAGTTAAATTAAGAGAACAGTTACCGAGTAACTTAATACAAGGACGGAATGAGCGCAAAATAAAATCACTGAGATCCCTCCCAGATAGAACGGTAAACAAGACGGCTTATTAAAAAAGCGGACAGCCAGGTAAACGAGTAAATGCTTGATAAGTATCTTGTTTGAGACAAAGAAGGACCAAACAAAAGAGGCGTATCGTTGTTTTTCAATTTCACGAGAGCGTGAAGACGAGCTACGGTAGGCAGACTTAGCTTCTGGCAGGACAATAGATACTAGGAATGAGCCTAATGGAAACATGGAAATTGATTAAGCTGAGGAGTTGTTTATGTGAGTGGTGTTAGTAACATCCCTTCAGATTCTGTTCGTCTATATTATAAAGTGAAATGGATTTCGATAGATTAGTTGACTAAGAAAAAAATACGTGACTGTTGTTTTGAGCTGAGACCAGCTGATTATTAAATGAGTAAAAATAAACTTCATTTGGAGGTTGAAAAACTGAAATCCTACATCCATTCCTTCCTCTATCCTTACGTTTTACCAACTATACTAAAAAAATAGTACAACATACGAACGACAACAACAAAAAACAATATGCCACAACGTATAAAATAGCAGTGTAACAGCTGACAATGTCACCCCACGTAGTGTGCGGTCGGGCCACAATGCGGCTGTCGGCTGCAGGGCGCGTCTTTAAAACAATAATACCTTTAGAGAACTGATTGTCTACGCCGGACGTTTTAGCCAAATGATATTGTTGGCCTTTTAGTTTGCTTGTTGTTTATTTTTATGTAAGTTTGTTTTTATTTCTTCTGTATTTACGCAAAATAGACGAAAGCGTTAGCTTTGGGGTGAAATCCTTAACAGTAGTCATTGTCAGCCATTAATTTGTGATCTCTCCAGAAGTCGTGTATTTAATGAGGGTGTTCATGAATATTCAAGCCACCAGTTGGCGCCACTTTGACAAGAGGTCTTCCAGTTCGACAATGAACTTAAAAAAAATGATGTCATTCGTTTCATTCTTTCATTCACCATTCATGAGTCCGTAGGTGCTTTGACACTTTTGACAGGTGCCCGGACCTGACGCCTCAGTGCTGCCACCTAGTGAACGTCATTTCAGAACACCCTCATAAAGGGGAGGTGTCTACTGTGCCATTATAAGATTTTTTTATAATTTCTGTGGTGTAAAAAAAAATATTATGCAAAAAAAGAATGACAAAGCTTGCAAACTTTGTAACGTATATTAAATACCAAGCAATTTTTTTAAAACCAGACGAAGAAAATTATACAACATCGCTTCAACTGGACAGACGGCGTTCAAACTAGCTCCCTGTTTAACTAAACGTAGTCGACTCCAAACGTTCGGAATGGAAACTGTAATAAAACTCGCACAGCGGAGAAACCGCAATGAATAATTCGTTACATATTTGATGTTTATACAAAAAGAGGGGAGCGTCTGTCAGTTTGACAAACGCCGTCGCAGGTGTCGCTTGTGTGCTCCAATCATGGAATGGAAATTATTCCCGACCCTACTCCCGAGCTGAATCGAAGCTACTCATTACAGCCACAGTCTAGCAAATCCTCAAACATTTTTTTTGTAGTTCACAAACTCGAGGATTTGAATGTTGAAACATTTTTGCTCTGTACCATAATGGTGATCGTAGCAACTTTTGCGTTTAGTTGTTTAACAAATCAGTAGGGATGACGAAACAAATCCCACAATTTGTATTTTCGCTTTCGCATTGTTCGTCGTTCGGTTGTTTTTGTTGAATCTGCTGATTGACGACCCTGACGAGTCGGGATTGCTCTGTCGTTTAACTTGTTGTAGGCTTTTTATAGCTCTGTCTGGCCAGAAAGTTGCCTTCTTTTTAATTGTAATACTTCATTGGTTGTGTTTCGATAATAAATTAAGGTCATCTCGGAGATTAATAACTTTGGGTATTATTCTCAATTTATTATTGATACATACTTTGGCATTTGTTGCTGTATTTCAGACAACATAAGTGCTTTAACATTTATTCTATGTTTACTTCAATGCTACGGTTTTACCGCTGTAGGTATTACGAGATCTTTTACGATGATGAGCCAGTCCAATCCATTGCCACGTTGAGATATTTACAGCAGCTTCTGACCAATGTATTAGTAGACGAAACTCGTAGTTTTGTTGATCGGGAATTCGTGACTTGGTTACCTCTAGCTTCCTAGCCAGCCTGGTAGCTTGTGGTTTAGTTGCTGTAAGATGCTTTACTTTTATACTAAATCTTTTATAGTAAGGCAATCGATTTAGTGGTTCATTAGACCTCCTGACTTGTGGAAAACGGTTTTTTAAATAATTTATTATGGATGTCACAGCCAGAAATTGTATGTCAGCTCTTTACAATTCAAAACTATAACTGCTAAGTCCACTGTCATTCTAAAACAGACTATAAAGATTAAATATAAAAATCGCCTTATCTTTAATTACTTCATCTAAGTACTTAAAGACAGCATAAAGTTTAACATCATAATCAAAAGCGAAATTAACAAAGTCTTGAATTCAAATAAAGTCGAAAGGGTTCCCAAACGGCAACCGAACCGCGTTGGTTACGACAATCGCCAAGTTATTTAGCAACAGAGGAACATAAAGAGATGTAAATGACCGAAGAAGTAACAAATACCGATACAGTCAATGTAGTAAGAGTTAAGACTGTTATACAATTGAAGCGATTATAAGCATTACATCCTGAATACCAGGATGCGCTGCCCTACTTTACGATGTCTATAGTGGGTTTGATTTTAAGACATATATTTTTCAACCACAAACCCTGGACCTGGCTGCGAGAATTATGTTCAATGTAGGAAATGAACCCTGAAGAAGAAGAACCACCATCCACCAACTAGCGTGACCAATGCCTAAAAACCTACTTCTTCTTTTAACAATTTCCTACCATGGTTATAGTCACACACAGAACCTAGTAGACTGGTGGCGAAATAAGTTGAAACGAGTATCTGTAAGATAAGTCATTTTAATATCAATATTTCATACCTTTCACTATTTAAATATACTCAATCCATATTCGGTTGTACCTCTCCCGTCATCCCTCACAACATCCATCCATCGATACAGTTATAGTCGTGGGCTCTTGGCATTTAATCGACTGGAGTGCTCGCCTTCTCGACGTGACAGCTATCTGTCGAACTTTCTCCAAATATACGTATATTTTTTTGGTTCAGGTATTTTTTTGACTAAGGATATTTTTGTTTAGCGTTATTATTTGTACTGCCAAAATAGATGTGTTTTTAATGTAGTTTGAGGAAGTTAAATTACATATTTCAATTTAAAGTTTGTTAAGCGCCATAAGCAGTTTGAACAAGGAACTCCCTTGTATACAAAGTGCAGCGTCAGCGCTATACTATGAGCTCGGTGGGCGACAAACTTTAATTCCACCGACTCCCCGAGAGTATCCGCTCAATAATAAATGAGACGACCCAACTTCACGCCTGTACCAACACTCTAGCTCTCCCATGAAAAACTTCGAAATGATCCCATCTGAAAACTTTGGTCAAACTAAAAACAACTTTAAAATTGACAGCATAGAGCTTAATTTTAATTACTGTTGTCCTAAAGGCCTGTGTACACGTTTCACTGAATTAGACATGTGTTAAAAGCTTAATGCATTTAATAGGTAAGTAACGTTCCATATTTAGATGGTGTAATATTTTCGCTTCGACATTGTGTTTTTAGTATGAAAAATCTTAGGGAAAATCTTTCTCTTTATTAAGCAATTTTTTTTACGGTTTGAAAAAGAAGAAAGAAGTTTTGGCCAAAAAAAACGCTGCGCGAAGGGTATAAAAAATACACGTCTCCATTGCTTGGGGTAACCGTTATGGAGTGATTTATGATATAAGACAATTTTCAGTACAACCAAAAACCACTAAAACCATTAAAAAATCTTCACCTTTAAAATCCCTGAAACCAAAATCTCCACAAACAAAACCGCGGTCTAACGTCAGTCCTACCGAAACAAGCAAAAGAAAACCGAGAAGGCTCATTTTATAAGGTCAGTCTAGTCGTCATTTTTTCATAGAAACTTCGGGAGTGCATTACTCCACTATTCGACAATGTACATCAAAAATTTAACATGGTATGGTTTTGTCTCATTATCAAAATTGTCTTGCGGAAACAGAATACTAAAATAATAACCCACTAAAAAGTTAGGAGCCAACAAAGATTCGTTTTTCTTGCTAATTTAACCTAACTTTGGGCGTGTGTAATTAATAAAAGAAGTATAAAATCTCCAAAACCAAGTCGGTACCGACAAAGATCAAATTCCTATAACTTCAATAAGCTTTATTACTCATTGATTTATGCAGTGGTTTTTCATAAAACTCGATCGTCTTCGGACGATCGAGTTTTACTATAAATGATCCTGCATCTCACTCAATAACGTTGGACGTGTAGACCAGCGTCTAACTGTTTATCACTGATACTACCTCTGTCGGATACGATGCCTGGTGGGACAGCGTACTTTTTTGCAAGGCCCACCAATGAGTTCGAGCCCGCGCCCATATTCTCTTTAAGACATGCTTTTATCTAAATAATCTTTTAATATTTTAAAGAGCTCAAAAAAATTGTACCCTCTATACACAAACTCACAAAGGCTATGTTTACATTTATTTGTGAGTTTGTGTGTAGAGGGTAATATTTTTTTTTTCTTTAGAAACTTGGGATACACTATTTTACAGTTAGCGAGGAGATTGTTTTAAAGTTTAGGAACACTGGTGGAGAATAGATCAAGATCATCAACACTCTGAACTGTAGACCAAATATTCTGAACTACAGATTCGATTCCGAATATTCTTTCACTTATTAGAAGCTATAGTATTGTCAAGTGTATTTTATGTTCAAACAAGCAATTTCAGGGCACGATCAAAAGTTACGAAAGTTAAACAATAAAGATACAAAAACAGTCTGAAACCAGTCATTTAACTTAATTATTAAGTTCTGAGGGGTGTCTTGCCTGCTGCTTCTCATTATATTAATTGTCTGTAAATCATGCTGTCAGTAAATTAGCATCCTTTCGTAAACACTGCTAGATAAAAGCTTTCCTAAGTTAATTGTCCTGGGAGGGCGTAACCTAAAATTTGCTGTCGTTATTTGGTAGAAAGTCTATTAGTTACTTCAAAAATATACATTAATTAACCTAAAAAAAAATCCTAACATAACTAAAACTATTTACAAATTAAAACATAGCGTCAAAAAATTCATCCACATCGCTGTCGACTGGTGATGTACCCAAGAGACTGGCTGTATTACCACGTTGTGTGGCAATGCTTAGCCTCTGGCTAAGATAAAAACTAGCCCTTGGATCACGGAAAGTGTTAACCAGCCTTTTCGAGATTTGTAATAGAATTATTGGTAAATAGATTAGAATAAGCTGTCTGTGGAATTTTTCGCTGGACTTTGGTCAGTATTATCAATTCCTAAATAAAACTTATCCTACTGTACTGGACGCATTTTTAGAAGTGAACCTTTGAATCTATCTATTTCATGTAACATCGCTCAAAAAAGGCTTCGCAAGGCCTGGCTCAACCACGTGTTTGTGGCCTGCTATATTGCTCTTTTGATGTGAGGCCACGCTTCAGGTTGCCGTAGAATTTCCCCTTTCATAATTATTCAGTGGATTCTCGTTGTAAGTCGGCTTGCTAATTAGAAGGCTAGTTGTAATTTTATGTTCCACTAGCTTTTCACGGCTTCTGTTGGAACGCCAGGAGTTTTGAGTGGGAATATTGTAAGTAAGGATCCTTCCGTGTGCGTTATTTTGGTTATTATTTTTGCTTTGAGGAGGAGGTGGCCGGGCGCTATTAAGGCAGTTGTTACATATATTAGACATAGTTATGTAACTTTCGTGAATTTAAATACGAAAACTAGTCATAAAATATTATAGTTGTTCCTAGAACAACACAGATGTGCAAAATTGCATTGGATTCCGGGAAGTGAGTGAAAAAGCCGTCACAATATTCCACTGGTGAACATGTAAAAACTGAAGAAAAAAAAATGGTTTCAATCGTGACAATCATGATGATGATAAAGTTTTCCAAACGAAATCCTAATAGTAATTTAGTAAGCTCTATTACACAATGAATAGCCTTAGTGGTAATTCAATTATTATGGTGACCACACAGCAATTAATATTTTATCGACGTTGATGTACTATACATGCTTATAGGATATTAAATAGTGCCCTACAATACAATTATCACCAATGGATAAACTAGTCTTCACAATCACAACACATTTTTCCGTAAATTGTAACTTCTTCCCCATATAATTAAAGATTATTTATATTATGTGCATTTCCCAAACTATTTATGCTGCTAGTGGTTGTTTTTAAACTTCTTATCTTATGGCCGATTCCTATAATTCACATTATTGGTTAAAATTAAGTCTCTTGTATCTTTACCAATAATGAACCTCATAGCTTTGCATAGTAGACCCTCCCATATGGAAGTAGCTATCACAGGTAAAGTAGGCTTACGAGTCTATTTAAATGCCCAGTTTAGCAACAAAAAAAAACGATCATTAGTAAGCAAAACGATCCGTTTCTGTATATAGGAACTGGGCATAAGTATGCCGTTTAAAACTCGCTTTATAAAATTCAATTCAAGTTTAAACAAAGCGCTTAGGATTTGTTTAAACTTAAATCATAGACAGTTTCGTATACCGGATTGTTGAATATTCGTTTGCCGCAAGTATGTAGTACCTTTCGGCAAACGTTTATTAAGCAAACAGTCAGACTAATAGAAATGTCAGTAAACAGTACTTCTCAGTAAAGACAGACATTACTGCCAAAGGAAACGTTCGAAGTAGTGTCTAGGATACCTTCACAAAGATACTCGCTGAAGACGCTCTCAAGGAGTGTGGGAGGCTTTAAGAGACGTCTTTATCCAACAATAAAAAAGAAGGTAAAAAAGGAAATTCAATAAAATTATCGCATAACAATAAACGTCGTCCCACACAACAAACTAACAGCATTACAATACAACAACAACTGCAACCGCTTAAACAATTACAGTTAATTCGTGTTTGAAGTCACACAGCACCCCGGATTATACCAGCTTATACGCACGCCCACTTTAACGGGAGAATAATTACCGCGTTACAAGTAAACGAGGTATAGCCGACACTTTTAGTGGAACTGCAAAGGGTTGCAAGCGGTTGTTGACGAGGGTCGCGTGGTAATTGCGCAACTGTTGTCGTTTTATTATTACGTAATGATGAATGTGTAAAATATGGAAAGTAGTTGGGAGAATTTGGTTTTGTTATAAGGGATGATGCATGCCTTAAGCGTGTTTCCTTACGCGTGTGTTATCACAGTGTCATAACAAGACGTTTTCACCTTACCAGGCCTTAACGAATTAATATATCTATCTAACTCAATTATACACATAATTTAAAAATTAACAGCATAAATAAAATAAAAACAACTCTTGTTATGATCTAATTTTCCTGACAAAAAACATTTATTATATAAATCACTTCGCTGTCACTCACCTTTGTTAGTTTTTTAATTACAAACGTTCGAATACAAAAACTAGGGCAATGATTTCACACAACACGAACCTAATAACCTAACAATTATAAACCAGCTATTCTCATTCACACAACAAACCATTAATATAATCGCCAGGGAACCAAGGTACCAGGGTACCAGGGTACAGTCACGGCGTCCCCTGGCTTATGAAGATTATTAGGGTCCGCTTAGAGAGACCGATCGCCTTGTTAAGTGTACCCGCCGAGTTGAGCTCGCTTAAGCGAGGCGCTAACATTATTGTGATTATAAATACGGCGATGCTAGGTGTAAAGAGGTTGTTGTACTTACTCTTACTATTTTGTAAAATGGAATTAAAGTCTTAATTTACCTGGACCCTGGACTACTACCATGGACTTTACTTCGTCAATCTAAGCCCCATTGATACATCTTGCAAAGTGTGAAAGGTCTTGTAGTTAAGTAATAACAACCGCACGGGTTGACCGATCAGGTTAAGCTACGCTTGCCGCGGTTGGTGCGTGGATGGGTGTCCATCTTTACATACCTAGGACCCTCCGTGCCTCGGTAAGCATGTTAAGCCGATGGTCCTGGCTGTCATTCGTGGATCTTTGACTGTCGTTACGGGTCGTTAGAAGCCCGAAATTCTGACAACCAGTAACAACCCAGTTACTAGGTTGTGATGATCAGATAGGCAGTCACTCCATGTAAAATGATATTCAGCTGCATTCGGTTGGACTAAAAGCCGACTCCAATATATTTGCAAAACGGCTAGGCATATGATGTGTGAAAGATCTTATAGAACTAACATCCTTGCTTTCACTCATGTAGTGTTTTTCACTGATTAATTGTTATTCAGTCGCCTTTTCTGAAACACGTAGGTATTTGGCTACAGATCGAAGTCTTTTTGTCTGCTACACGTCCACGGAATGCGAAATTCTATTATTAAATTAGACATAAACTAGTGACTACCGACAATACAGCGGTATTTTTAGCTGCCAAAAAACCTCGAATCAACTTTTCTTTTTAATTTTCCTATTTCACCAACTTCTAAGGGATGACAAAACAACGAGTTTCAAAGAATAAATTAAAAGTAAACTAAACAATGGAACAACGTTTAGCGAACTAAAAAAAGAACGTACAACTTTATGTTCATGAAGATAAATTTCAACTTCGGTTATTATCTTTTGATTGTAGACAGCAAATATACTTTTTACTCCTTGCTTTTTTTTCCTTGGTTTTATTTCTACGCTCAGTGATTTTAATTCCTCTTCCTCTTTTTGAGAAAATCAATTCATTTGTCACTGGAAGCTTGTTCTGTTTTCAAATAATAATCAAAATACTGATGTAAAGGTAAAATATTCAAAATAAGTACTAAAATAACACCTCAAAGACGAGTGGTAAAGTAGTACGTAAGTAAATCCAGAATAATTCTATGTTCCGAAATGAGATGGCATTTTCATGTACCAACAACAAATCTGTAATTTATAAAAACTAGGCGATAACGTAAAATAAATACATATTTATTTATAAATCAAATAGCTTATATATCGGCAAGAAATATTGTAGACAATCAAATCAATTCTTTTCGATGTACTTATGCATCTTTTTCAGGGGAACTATGCCTAGATATGAATCCTGAGAAGTTAAAACATCTCTATTATTAAATGCCGAATTCTATTAACTTTCTAGAAATTGAATTTCACATTAACGACTTCAAGTGCTACGTTGAAGTTTAAATGACGGCATAATAACCTAGGAACGTTCCAGGTTACGTCGTTTGGACCTAGACAAATCTGACGAAAACTCCGTGTCTCGTCAACAAAAAGTAGTATATGGAAACATGGGGCATATTAACGCCGATCTCTTAAAACTTATACCAGCCCAGGTAGACGTCGCGGTTTAATGCCTATTCTTGAAGATGACAATATAATTTACATAAGCCAGGGCTTCACAGAGGAGCACTTGGAATACACATCATTAGGCTAGTAGCGAGCGGCTAATTATACATAGGTACTCACAATCATTTGCATTATTATCTTGAGTTTACGCCGGAAAAGTTGAGTAATGTTGGGTAAGTGATGCTGCTGTAAATGGTACGGGAGGTTTTTTAAGAGAACAATAAAGTGGTTAGATAAACTTTATTTTTATATTTGACATCCTTTTTATATAGATTCAATATCGTAGAATACAAGTAGCAATAAAGGACTTCATTTCTGACACCAATACACTAACGAGCTCCACAAAGAAAATTAAGACAGCCAGATCACATGACAAATTGCAGCTACTTAAACATCCGATAGCAATTTCCGATCGAATCCAGCAGCGTTCGAGACGAGGCCATTTCTCATCACCGTAGTGATTACGTGGATCTGAGAACACCTGGCCAGGCCTGGGTGGAAAAATATGGATTTGCTAATGAAACGCTTAGTTGGTTTGCATCTGTCGCAATTTTGATTGATGCTGAATAAATTTACGAAGTAAAAACGGCCTGTAATGAGTTTGAAGAAGTTCGACAAATGAAATTACAGATGAATAACGGTTTTTATATCGAAGTTTTGCGGAACGTTATTTTTTACGTGCAAAGTATTGGTAGGAACGTAATGAGGATAGACAGAATTTATTGGTACCCAATTCAAATATAATGTTTACGAAGGAAAATATTTGCCTGGAAAAAATCGTACAAGACCAAAGACAGGTTTAGGTATTTTCAAAAAGTATTGGACAGTGCCTCAAAAATAAGTTATGCTAATATTTATCAATCATGTTGAAATGTATCATGCATGATAGAACCTGACAAGGAAAATCATCAATTTAAATCCAATAAAATTGTAGCAAACATTAGGTATGCGATTTTAAACTCCATGTCCAGATTTATTTTAGTAATTTAATTATTTATATATAAAGCAAAGCTTTGTATTAAAGAAAACAAAAGAACTAAAAGAAAGCCTGAAATTGCTTGTAGGGTTCGTTCAAAAAGATTTTTGCAGATATAATTTAATTAACTAATTTCCTAAAATAGATGTCGCCTTCTATTCAAATCGCTTTAGTTCACGAGATAATTAACACCTCGAATTGTACGCAAGCTATTTACTTGTGTGTGGAATAATCTATTAATTCGTACAAAAGGTGTCGAGACTACCTACGAGTACAATTAAACAGACACCTGTTTCTATTAACCGACTCCCCAGACTCTCAGCTTAGATCCGTGGCTATTCATTTACGAGTACTTTCGTCTCTACCAGACTATTTATTTCTTTAATAAAATCATTTGTTGCTGTTTCTTTTGGTGAATTAGTAATTGTAGTAGATGTTTCTTCTTCTATTATTTGTTCGTCATCTACTTTAAAATTTAAAACCGAAACAAAATTAACAAAATCTTCTCTTCTAAAATTAGCATCTTCCCAGACCCCTCCATATTTAACAGCTCAAATCAAGTCAAGATCCAAATTCAGGACAAAATACGAACCAATAATTTAAATGAGGGTAGGCAATATGGCGTTGTTTAGTGGCACAAAATTGTAAAGCCGCCTCGGGACGCTAGGGGACGACAAGGGAACGTAATCACAAAGTGTATAGACAATAATACTTTGATAATGAATACAGATGTCCAGGTATTTATTTCTAGTTATTTATTTTCAGCTTTAGTTTCTTAACTTGTTATTGTTAAACAATTATTAATAAATAGTTCTAGGATTATGAATGTCCGTTGCAAATCTATATAAAAAATATTGGATAATAATATCATTATAATCATGATCATCCAAATATGGTACATTTTCTTACGGATGGAAAGGAAGTATAGAAACAAAGCTTTAGGGGAACAATTAGTATTGTTAGAGTAATTCATGTCTGTATCTGTCTTAGATTTTTAAACTACGCAACTGATTTTAATGCGGTTTTCATTAATAGACAGAGTGATTCAAGAGGAAGGGTTATATATATGTATATTGTAGAGTGACCACCACGCGGGCGAAGCCGCTGGCAAAAGCTAGTGTATAATAATATGAAAGTCTTAGGGCGTTTGTCCACTGCCGCTGACACCGCTAATATAGAGGATACTGTTTGGTTCTGAAGCTACAATATCATATTAGATGACGTACTTTCTTAGTTTTCTGAAGGTTTATAGAACACCGTGCATGCAGGCATTATCAGATAGATAGATAAATCGTTCATTTGGTGAATACAAAAGACACAACATAACATACAAAGCACGATGAGATAAAAAATAATTACATGAAAAGAACAAGGTGCCAATATAATAAAAGAAAGAAGAAAGGATGACATAAGTATAGTGATGACACTTTAAGCTATGACACAGCCCACTGCTGAATATAGCCCTCTCTAACCGCACGCCATTTACATATACCAATTTCTAAACATTCAACGCATATAACCTAACATTGACACTAGATCCAAGGCAAAGTATGGCTGCAGCCAATACAGTAATGTCATTGAGACAATCTTTGATATTTCTCTCACAAACATGACAAAGACGTCAGATATGACCAGCAAGTGATAAGAACGATTGTATGTTGTTTGTCGCTGCTGGTTCGCGCTTCCGCAGCTGCCGTGGGCTTCAAACGCTTTTTGTTATTAATTTCGCTTTTTTGTGTAGGCTTGCGACTATTAAGTCGTGCCCGGTTGAATGTTTGCAGAAAATAATTATGAAATCCTGTGAAAATCTACCAATGAACTCCAAAAGAGCTGACATGAATCGATTTTGTCCAGTGGTAATTTTTGTGGGGTACAAAAATGAGGATCTTACCTGTACCTACTTCCAACATAAGTAGTTGCAGGTCTATAAGTATTTCTATAAAATCAAATGAGCTTATCTGATGACCCCACAAAGTCAAACAAAATTCAATTCCGCAGCGAGTATGTTATGACAGCAACATGCATGATCTACGTAACAAAAAGTTACATGAAACTACAGGTTTCTCATCATACTATATTATGAAGAATAGCCACTCAATATTTTCATAAATATTCTTTCATATTCTTGATCTTACAAAACTAAACAACTGTAAAAGGACACCCGTCTGCACGCCCCCTTTTGAAAATCGAGAAATTGTCTCGCAATCTTTTTCAAATCAAACCTTCAACGAATTTTAAACTTTGAAACGAAAGTTTAAGGTTCATTTTGTGGTGTCAAAGCAGCGTGTTGAAACGTACATTTTACATGGAAAAATAAAAATGTCTGCGTGTTTTATCTAAAGCGCAATGAATGGCAAATGCAGCGCTGGATTATTTTACATACAAGATAGCTTCGGTGCAACTACTACTATTATTTCGATTCGATTTTGAAAATCTGTGTTCGGATTTTCTTAATAATAGAGTATTTTTTTGAAAAATCCGGGGTCTTTTTAACGTGGGTATTACGAATATTTTTAGAATTGCAGATACTGTTTATCTTTAATTGACCTTTCTTTGAAAAGTTTTAATGGCATTTCAATGGGAAAACTTTTTCTAAGCCAAACATAACGGTCGAAAAATTGGCGTGATGCTATGTCATGTTGTTATAGGCGAATTAATTAATATGTTTATTACCTTTTATTTATTTTAAATAAATAAATTGCTACCAACGTGTTTTATTTAGTCATGAAAATTAAAGACAGACGAAAAATAAATTAAGAAGCTATTCATGCCATATAAAAAGGTTTCCTTAAGCAACCTTAAAGGTACCCGGAAACTCGTATAATAAGAACCAAGAATACAAAAATGTCCATAGAGCACCGATCTCACCCAAACTAATTAAAAAGTTAATACAAATAAAATTTTAATAAACGCCAAAAATATAAATATTAAACCACAACATTATGAATAGAAAGTCCGAAGTTGCGATAAATAACGCCTTTACTCGTCCCGGGGTTATCTTTTTAAGCGCACAGGCGATGTTAAGGAGGCTCGTAAATTTAATTTTATTGCTTAAATACTTATAAAATTTTGCAATTGTACCTACGGAGGGAGCGTAATGAAAACATAGCTAGATAAAGGCTCGGTAATGTCTTGTTAAAATTCAAGGCGTGTGCTCTGGGACCTATTTTTTTGGGTACCAAATGAAAATATCAGTGGTTAAGGCTAATTGGAGTGTTATTGTGTACCACAAGGGGTTTAGCTATGACTCTATGAGATAGCAAACCCTACTGAGAATTGTTAAATGAAATAAGAAAAGTCATCAATTAAGCTATTCATTATTGTTTTAAGGTAATAATTTATGTCCCTGCTTAAGATTACGATTGCGCGCGTAAATATACGAATGAGAATAGAATATACTAAAATACTCGTTATTATGTGTACCATCTAAATTACAGATATAAATGTAGAAATTTTACGTAGGATGGCACAATGGCTTGTGTTTTATCGCTAAAAGAAAATTCCAAATTCACGATAAGGTTAAATTACTGAGGAGTGGTCAGCTAATGTACGATTCAGACTATACAAATATGAATAAACGACTAAATAATATCTAACCAATTATAAATAAATAAAGAAAACTACTTTTTGTGTTACTTGTTACTTATTTTTCTCATGTTATTCCTTCCTCACCATTAATTTCATCAGCTGCAGGAAAAGTTAGGATTTCGTCTCATTCCTGCATAAACTCCAGCCGGCAATCCTAAAACGCCCATATAAGGAATAATAAAATTGACAATGATACATTGAAAACTTATGAACAGTAGAATGAGACAGGAAACAGAAGTGTCGCAGACGCAGTCCCCTCGTACAATATTCATAACATACATTGTAGTTCCAGAGCTGCGATCAGACTAGTGTTTGTGGTTCAAATTGTCAAGCGTACGCGATTTCGGAACGATCTTCATTCAGATCATAATTGTGATTAAGGTCCAACTTTGCGTTCAATTTTATCCTTTACATCGTCTAAAAACCCCGTCCAAATAATTATATTGGAGTCTGCTTCCAGTTTAACCAAATGACCTGACCAACAGACATGTTTAGCTCTTGATTTTATTACACCGTATAATGATACTGACCTAATATTTATAACTTCTATGTATTGTTTTGTTTATATGTGCAAATTTACTATGAGTTTTGTTAATTTAATTTTAATTTTGTGGCCGTTAAATTTTGACATTTTATTGAAATTCTAATTCTGTGACCCTTTGACTTGTTATTTTATTACAATTTTGTGACTTTTTACTTTAAATTTTTATGCTGATAATTTATTCTTCTCTGTGGCAGCTCTGTGATTTTTTATTTGTAATATGGGTTTTGCCTGTAATTGATGTTTTTTTTAATACATGGGTCGAATGCGTATAAAACATGTATGACTATGCAAAGACTAACAAAGAGCGTTGTAACAAAGTAACAAAGAATGTTCTGCGATTTCGCTTTTTCGTAACCACCTAAACTTGGTCGGGTTACCTCGGTCATTCACTTCCTAATTACTTTAATCGTATTATCTCATTAATAAATTATCCAATGTACTACGCTGAAATTTTACTGATATACAACTGAACTGAACAACTAATAATTGACATAACATTCAGTTCATTTATCCAATCCAGTGGCCAAATAACACCGCGCGCATCAAGACCGTGCTCGTGAAGAACTGAATATCATCATAACTTGTTAAATACTTACAGGATACTAATGAAACTTCACATACATTTGAAGGCATTTACAAGCTTTAAAATAACGTTTAAAGTAAGTCTTTAGACCTCTTATTGAGAGTGCTGGAACCAATTGAAGTGTTTTTCTATTTAATGAAATAATCTTTAAACTATGCATTATTTTGGTTTTTTTATTGCAGAACAAATTTCAACTAATTCCTAAGAAGTCATGTACAAAATATGATAAGAATCCGCTTAACCGTTTCAAAGATCTAGCAAAACCAAAAACGTTACCCCAGCAAAATCTCGAATAACTTCGCAACCGATGAAAGAACAAATACAAAATAAGGCACAACATTTACTTCATCTAGACAACTAATTTTATAGCTAGTATTTATTTAAATATTCCCATTAGAAAGAAAAAGGTCTGGCTGGGATAACGTTACCCCAGCAGGAAATGTTTTTGTGAAATAATTAAAAAACTATAAGCGCAACAAATTTAAAAATGTGCGCAACAATTACAGAAGCCGCAAAACTAATTATCTATTAGATTCAAATGACCATTTTCGACAACATCTGGCTGGGGTAACGCACACCACATAAATAGCTTCTTGGGTTCTTTTTTGTTATACCCTAACATGCTCACTATTTTACTTAGGTACCTACTACTGATATTGGATTATGATTTAAAGCCCCATTTGCTAACAACGATCAACAATGCACAATCGATCGTCCAAAATGATAATTTGTAGCCTCATTAGCCGCAAACAAAGACACTGAAGCTCTTCCAATACTTGTTCCAAATTTAGTAACATTATTATTCTGAATCTGCTCCGAATGCTACAACATTCTTATTAATCCACCGCATAGCAGCTACCTAATATTTCAAGCCAGCATTGAAGGTGCTTTTTGGATTCTTAAACATAGAAAGCCCAGAGCTCTAACAACTCTCTTGATTAGAAAATCTGGTCCTACTAATATTTTCCCACCATTTCCCGTAGTAAAAACATATCCATGGATATAGGCCATGACAGCCAGTGGTCCTTTGGTCTTAGCTGGAACTTAACTAATTTTCAGGCAGTCTTTAGTGCCAACTACTCCTAGATGGGGGCTTTTGTGGACACTGATCATTTTGCCAACAGCTATGTCCTGTCCATTTTAATGGAGGTAGAGCTCCCAACCTGTAACAAATGAATTTAACAAAATTGGAAAATCTTTTTAATTAACATGAACAAATGTAGAACGTAGCATATATTTTAAGTTTATAATAAGTTTATTTTTATTAAAACGATATTCAGTGTAAAAAAATCCTAAATGCTACGATAATATACTCGTGTTGTATACGATACGCGACACTTATCAATATTTGAAAACAAAACATAGCTACATTACTTACTTGAAACCTTGAATCATTATTAGTTAACCGACTTAATCCAAAAACGACCCATCTGCACTTTTTAACTACTCAATATTCCTTGCTCGATCTTCACTTTCGGGCCCCGCCACCGCGCTGGTTGGTCTACCAAGTTCATTGCAAATAGTGTGAATAAAACTACAAGCTTCCTGTATTTAATTCATTTATAGAGATAATAGGACACCTTAACTATTTATGACAGCGGCGATCTCTCGCGTCCGGCCCTGGTGCAGGCCATGGTACGGAGCGAGAGTGAATGGTTAGCCGTCACCTCCTTCTGCGAAGCAGTAATGCTCGCGAAGAGGGAGGCGGCGCACGTGAGGGAGAGGCAGTACATGCGCCCTCACGGCCGTAGTCGCCGCGGGAGACCCCCTGGGCGTCGGGAATCCCAGGCTGATTCCCGGCCACCGTAGGCGCGGGCTTGCGGACGGCGAGTAATGGGTAGCTCGCTGTCCGGTAAGGACCAAGCCCGGGTCGACGGCGCGTTGTGTTCCACGCGCGTCTCAAAGAGATGTCAGCACCAAATGGGGGGGTCCGCAAGGGCCGATGCCTGCCAGGGGTGCGGGTTGTTCGAAAGAGATACCGCGGCCCCTAGCACACAGGCAACTGAGGGAACACGGGTGGGTTTTAGTCAGTAAAAGTCTGACACGCCCTCCCGCTCCACCCAGAGCGGGAGAAGTTATTTGATGATTTCCCACCCAAAAAAAAAAAAAAAAAACTATTTATGACACATTGAACACGTTATCAATTCTACATGTTTATATGTATGTTCGGGCATAACTCCGTCATATATAGACAAATTTATAAAATTCTTTTTTTGTTCGAAAAAGGTTTATTTCGAAATGGTCCCATATAAATTTCATATAGATCTGATGATGAATTTCGAAGATATACAACGGAACTCTTCAAAAAATGACAGCAAATCAACCGCGATTGCTGCTATCGCATACATATGAATTGTTTTGACCCCAAGGATGATGTAATTTCGAATTGGTGTGTACTATAAATAAAAAGTGAAAAATAAAAACTAAAAAAAAAGATCAACCGACTTCCGGAAAACACTACAAAGTGAAAATAACTTCAATTTCGGAAGGTGGTGACAAAACATTAAACTTTATATCCAAAGTCACCGACTTCCGAAATTAAAGTTATTTTTCACTTTTGTAGTGTTTTTCTGGAAGTCGGTTGTTCTTTGTTTTTTTTTTTGTAAATAGATCGTTATTTTACTATACAGGACGGATTTGAATAAGTCCAGAATCGTATCGGTATCTGATTGATAAGAAAAAACCTATGGTGATTGTGCTATCGAAACATCATATTGCAGTAGAGTACTTCATCGAACAATACAAAATATTACTAAGAAAAAAAAAGACTTGCAGCAGAGAATATAAAGCCAGGCATTGTTCAAAGTCACGTATTGCAATTAATTGTTAAGCTTCTAATTACCACCCTTGCTTTTTCCAGAATGCTTTTCCTTATTGCATATACAAATAAAACTTCCCGTATCATACCTAATTATTTTTTGCATGGTGCATTAAAAACAGGCACGCACGGAATGTATTGTTAACCTCATTGGTAGGCCTACAAAATGTCTATCCCAAAAAAAAAAAAAAATTACTGGTCTACTCTGTAAAATCTCACCGTAATAAATTAAGTGAAGTGAGCTGTCATTTTGTCTGTAAAAATCTCACCGTGATAACTTGGGTGATGTGAGCTTATAGTGACCTGTCTAATGTCTGTGTATCACTAGTATCAATCTAAAGTGCCAGATGGCATGACAGCTTACTTCACCTAAGCTCTTACGGTGAGATTTTAACAGAATAGATCGGCAGATGCTTGCACTTCACGTGAGTTTTCACGGTGAGATTTCTACAAAATAGATCGGATGGAGTAGATATAAATGTGTACATAATGAAAATAAGTAAAATCTTTTTTGAGACTCACTCAATTTTGGTGATCCACTCATAACAGCCGCACGGGTCGCTCGATCAGGTTAAGCTTTGCTTACCGCGGTTGGTCAGTGGATAGGTCTTTACATATCAAGACCCCCCCGCGCAACGGTCAGCAAATTAACACATTGGTTCCGGATGTCACATATTATGGATCTTTGGCAGTCATTGCGGGTCATCAGCAGCCCGAAATTCTAATAACCAGTGCAGTTTTCCCAAGGGGTATTGTATTTTATTTTATTTTTATTTTTTTAATAGGAGGAACAGCAAATAGTTACAATATAAGGACTTACAACTAGTCTAACAAAATAGCAATTTATTTATAAAGTAACCCACAACGCTGTCCACAAGTAGGCAAAGAAGTTCAAGAAAAAAAAGCTAATCGCTAGGACCATTAATAGCTGTACGTGTGGTAAATACTTAATTAAGAGGTAAATGATAAAAAAGACTATTATGAAACAAAAAATAAGAAATAGGTATAACAAAAAAAAAAAAGTAATTTGTTCAAAGTTAAAGAAAAAGATAAAATTAACTGTACCTGGATTTTGGATGTCAAATAGGCAGTCATTTTATGTAAAATACTGGTATTTAACTGCATAAGGTGAGACTGGAAGCCAACCCCAACACAATTGGCAAAAAGCTAGGCAGATGATGACTTACTTTCAAAGGAGGTTTATAATAAAATATCAAAAATCTCTTCTATATTTGTGCCCTTCTACCATATAAAATAGTAACCTATTAACATTTTAACTATTTGTGAAAAATCCATTGATTAGTAAACAATAATGAACAATTGCATAATTGAACAATACTGCATTGGTCTCCCTAAGGAGCTTTAATTCTTCTGTACTTGTTATAAATATCTTTCCACAATTGATATTCATCTGGATTTGGTACTGGTACCATCTTCAGTTCGTCGCCTATGTTTAAAAAGTTTAATTGACCTTTTCTGTGCGGAACCCATTTGACGGGTAAATCATTAGGTGTCGGATCTCTGAAATAAAACATGTTATTTAATGACGAGATTTTTCAATGTTTACTACTTTTTCGATGTCTCTGTTAAAATTATGCCTACTAGAGTGTTAAATCATAGGAGTGTTAGGAGAGGACCTCATCATCATCATCATCATCATCGTTTCAGCCGATAGATGTCCACTGCTGGACATAGGCATCCCCAAGCTCCTCCACTTCAACCGGTTCTGTGCTTCTTGTAGTAATCCGCTGGCGGATTACTCATGTCTTGCTGGCTAAAACCCTTCTGACTCGAGCAATTCGCACTATGAATTACATTCAGGTCGAATTGGATATATTTACATGTTACTGGAGTGAATTCGCGAAAGTACTATTGTTTATATTATGTTACAAATAATGATCTTTGATGTGTGCTTTAATTTTAATTTTGCGTGTGTGACTTGACTATCGCATTAGGTTACCTGTACATATAGTTTTAAGGCCTTTAAATAAATAAATAAATAAATGTGTTTTGCGAGTAATGTGCCCCGCCACTTAAGTTTGGCAATTCTTCGTGCTATGTCGGTTGCCTTGATTCTCCTGCGGATCTCTTCATTCCTGATTCGATCACACAGGGAAACTCTGAGCATAGCCCTCTTCATTGCCCTTTGGGTGACTTTTAGCCTTCTGATAAGGCCTATTGTGAGCGATCACGTTTCAGTGCATAGGTCATCACTGGCAACATGCACTAGTCAAAGACTTTCGTCTTGAGACACTGCGGTATTTGTGACGAGAAGAGATAGCGTTGCTTCCCGAACGCTGCCCAGCCGAGTCAGATTCGACGATTGATCTCTTTCTCGAAGTTGGACCTACCTAACTGGACAGTTTGTCCTAGGTAGACGTATTCGGCCACAACTTCGAGTGTAGTGCCTCCGAGCCTCATGAGAGTGGGTGTTACATGGGCATTTGACATGTCTCAAAATCAGGACTCTGCCAGGTCCACTTTCTGTGCTCACGCTTTCTGAAGAAGGAGTGCAACATAAAGAGGACTTCCTTCTCCATAAAACTGGCCAGTAAGTGAGCCCGGTGGTTCCGACGTCCAACTCCAAACTGTCCTACCCTCAGCTCATCATCGCTTCGTTTGCCCAGTTTTGCGTTGAAGTCTGCCATGACAACTGTGAAGTGAGTTTTGGAACCATGCATGGCTCTGGAAATATCGTCATACCTGATCTCCACCTCGTCGTCAGGTTGTGGCGAGGTTGAGGCGTAGACCTGTATGACATTCAGCGAATATCTTGGGGATATTCTGAGTATAAGGTACGCCACCCTGGTCGACATACTCTTGAACTTCACCAAGTTGCTCACAAGGGACTTATGATCAATAAACCCGACACCGCCTTGAGACTGCTGGTCGCCCTTCCGGAAATAGTACAGGTTACCAGGATTATCGAGTCCTGCCCAACCTTACTTTACCTCACCGTAACCTGCTCAATTTTTCCTCGAGTTTGGTAATCTTCTCGTCGGTCTGGAGTGTACGTGTGTTGTAAGTTGCCAGGTGCAGTTTTCTGTTGTTATGGTAGCCAGATCTCTTCCAGAGATTCTTAGCACCCCTAGCCTCACCGTAACCTTGACCGCTACCGTTTCCAAGGGTAGGTGGGCCGCCGGGTACTAGGGGCCGTTTCACTTTAGGGCTTCTTATCATTTTCAGGGGGGTTTTGCCATAATCACCAAGCTTGGCAGGCGGGTTGGCGATCGCAGTGTGGTGGTAAAATGCATAGAGAACGCTGCTGCCCATTCTCTAGTAAGTCCCTTAGTTGCCTTCTACGACACCCACAGGAAGAAATGGAATGGTGCTATCTTTATTTACGTCCGGCACCACACGGAACGGCACGTCACATTGAGAGGACCTATTAATAAAAATTATTACTATTTTTAATTTGTGAAAATGGAACTTACCCATACTTAGCAAAATTGGACAACATTGTTGTCAATCTGTCTATGATTATTTGATCTTTATCATTAATTCTGTAGGGCCATATATAACCACTGAATATATAAAGGAGATCGTCTCCGTGGCTAGCCCCTATTTCATCGCGATATTTAGTCCTGAATTTGACAAAATTCCTGTTACCAGAGTATGTGAAATAGTAACTATAAACGGGAGCGTCTATAGTAGCAGCCAATATTTCTACTTCTAATATCACAGGTACTTCAAAGTACAAATGTGTATACAAATCTGATAATTTCATTATAGTTTTTTCGCTAATATCTTCTTTTCCAAAATAATACTCCTTTATTTTATTCGACATTGTGTTTTCTTCATTCTTAGATGCGAATATTAAATCATCACCAAACACACTTCGATTGTTGCTATTTTCGAGCGTCTCTTTCGTTTCTTCACCTATGAAAAATATTCCTTCTTGATCCGTTGTCGAGTACATAAGCGGAATATTTTTAGGGTTAGTGGTTAGCAAATTATAAGGCAGATCACTAAGTACTGATTCTTCTCCAGGAAAGATTTTCTCAACGCATGGCAGATGAAAAACATGATTATACGCAAGCTGTGTTATAGGAATATGGGCTGTTGCTAGTACTAAGTCCCTGTGTGACAACTTTGAAAATATTTCGTAGAGCTTCTTAGGTTCTTTAGCATCATACCCTAACAAGCTAACAGTGTTACTTGCTACCGATACTGGATCGTAATTTACAGCCCAAGTTGCCAACGATGATCCACTGTGCACAATTGCTCGTTTAAATAGACCATTTGTTGCTTCACTAGCTACAAGTAAAGATACCGAGGTTCCACCAGCACTTGTTCCAAATATAGTTACATTATCTGGATCTCCTCCAAATGCTGCAATGTTCTTTTTAATCCACCGCAAAGCAGCTACTTGGTCTTTTAAGCCAGCATTACCAGGCGCTTCTTTAATTCCTAAACATAGAAAGCCCAGAGCTCCAAGTCTGTAATTAAATGTGACTAATATAACATCTTGTTTAACTAGAAAATCTGGTCCAATTACCATTTTTCCACCATTTCCTAATACAAAAGCACCTCCATGAATATAAGCCATGACAGGCAGTCGTCCTTTGGTTTTAGCTGGAACATATACGTTGATTTTCAGGCAATCTTCAGTGCCGACTACTCCAAGGGGTAAATATTGTGGACACTGATACATTTCGTCGACAGCTCTGTATATGCCTTTCCACTTTGGTGGTGGTAGTGGTGCCTATAAAAATAGATAGAACATTGCACTCATTAATTAAACCTTAAAAAAAAAAAACATTGTGTTGCAACAAACTAACAAAATTATGATTTCATAGTGTAAGAAATCCTAATACTCAATACTCAATATCTTTATTGCTTTACCATAAGTTTTTTACATTCCTATTATGTTCAATCTACCTACTTTTAATTCAACTTGCACCCATAGTTCTTTTGAAATGTATAACGTAGTTTAAACAAATAACATAATACTGTAAATAGATTATACTTTTTCTTTTCACTTACATATGAGTTATTTATTTATTTAATACTTCACGCACAGAAATTTACAGAGGCGGACTTAATGCCAAAGGCATTTTCTACCAGTCGACCTTAACCCTTAACCTTAAATCATTGTGTTATCGAAAGATTCTTTAAAAAGTAAAGTATCAAAAGTATCTACTTTGTTCTACACTATGTACATATTTTTGCTTTGGCATAAATATAATTGAGTGGAGAATTGAATAACACTAATTTTCGGGTTCACTCATGAAAACACGTTAAACTGACCTGTAGATAATATAATAATTATCTAGCAGAGGATTCTCTCCAATTAAAACAACAAATTATCATCTGAAATCATTTACTTTGTTAGTTTTACGATATTTAATATAAATATCTTTCCACAATCGATAGGGTTCCGGATTAGGAATGGGCCCCATTTTCAATTCATCATTTATGTACAAAAATGTTATATTGTCTTTGGTGCTGGGCTCCCATCTTACAGGAAAATCATTGGCAGGTGGAGTTGGATCTCTGAAATATGAGATAGTGTTATAATATTTTTTGTGCTGTACCAGTTGCTATAGAATTTTTCCAGACAACAAATTAAAATCAATATATTATTCCATACGTACCCATATCTAGCGAAATTTGTCCACAGTCTAGTCATCCAATCAATCATCTTTTGATCTCTTTTACTTATTGCAAACGGCCACACGCTTCCCTTGAACAAGTACATTATTTCATCACCATGGCATGCCCCCGGTTCGTTTATATAGCCTGTAATGTATTTCAGAAAATTCCTGCCTCCAGAATAATTAAAATAATAGTGATATATAGGAGCACTCGTTTTGTTAATAACTATTTCAGATTCTAGTAGATTTGGTACTTCAAAATATAAGTGCGTGTTGAGATCTAGCAAAGCATTGGAAACTTTACTGATATTTTGTGGACCAAAGTAGTATTCTTTTACTGCACTTGATACATTTGCAGCTTCATCTTCAGTAGGAAATTTTAAATCAGGTGCAAATATGTACTTAGAATCTCTTTCTTTTAATGTATCTTTAGTCTCTTCTGGTAGCAAGATCACTCCTTCTTTACTCGTTGTCCCGTATATCACAGATATGTTATTAGAATGTCTCCTAAACAAATTATAAGGTAAATCGGTCAAAACAGCCTCTTCGCCTTCGATAACTTTTTCAATGCAGGGATAATTTATCAGCTGAAAGTCGAAATATTTGCCAATAGGTTTCTTCGGCTTAGCTCCGATCAAATCTTTGTAAGGTATCTTAGAAAACATTTCATATATCGTCTTTGGATCTTTGGTTTTAAAACCAAGTTCTTTTGCTACAAGACTAGCTGTAAATAAGGGTTGACGATTAACTGCCCAACTAGAGGTAGACACACCACTTTGTAAAATTGCTCTATTAAACAAACCCTTGGTAGCATCGCTCGCTATCAACATAGAAACAGAAGTCGCACCGGCACTCAATCCAAAAAGAGTAATATTATCGGGATCTCCGCCAAACGCTGCAATATTTTTCTTAACCCATCTCAAAGCAGCAATTTGATCTTTCAATCCAGCATTCCCGGGGGCCTCTTTAATACCCAGACAAAGAAATCCTAACACTCCAAGTCTATAGTTAAAAGTAACTAGAATAACATCCTGCTTGACTAGAAAATCAGGTCCATATAAAAGTTTCCCTCCATTCCCAATAATATAAGTACCACCATGAATGTAAACCATGACTGGAAATGGCTTTTTATCTTTAACTGGAACGTAGACATTTATCTTTAAGCAATCTTCGGTTCCAATGACTCCAATGATGGAAGGCTGTGGGCACTGGTAGTTTTCATCAACTGCTTTGTATATTCCATTCCATGGCAGTGGTGGCAATGGAGCCTGCAACGTAAAGTAAATAATTTGAGAAATATTTTTTTGTTCAGACACTATTCACACACAAACCTTTACCTACTATTGTATGGAATGAAGTTTATCTAACTAAGCAGACCGCTTTGCCGCTAGGAAGTTTGTTGCGCCACTTTTTTTTCCCAGCTAAAGCATGCGATTTTCGGGACTGCCTTACGTAATATGAAAAAAAAAAAACATTCGAAAAGTGCTGATTCTCAGCCTAATTTAAATAAATGCCATTTGATTTTGATTTCTTATCCAGGACGTATAGTTAGGTTTCAAACAGGTGATTATCTATAAAATGCTCTGCAATAAACAAACAAACAATCAAGCTTACCTTGAACCTCGTGCTGCTATTAGTAGAAGCATAAGGAATGCCAACGTACTCAAAAAACGAACCATCTACGCTCACTTTACCGCCCAAAATCCCTTGTTCAATCCTCACTTCGGGTGCCGGCTGTTCTACTAAGTTTATTGCGATTAATGTAAATAAAACTATTTTTTTGCCACTTTTCATATTTGATCGTTCAACTTTTAGCCTTAAAATAAACGCAAAGTTTGCCTTTTGCCAGGTTCAGCTTTTGACTTTGAATGTTTGTGAAATAAATGGGAAAGTCTTTCGCAAGTACTTTTTATCATGTAGGAACTATGTTTAGTTTATAAAAAAATATGAAATTGTACTAGAGGCGGCGTGTCTCACTAAATAATTACGTTTTTTACTTTCACTATGGCAAACTTTATAATTGCTTGTTAGTTCAAAGGTTCCCACGCGGGTGCGACGGTCGCAATCCAAGTCTCTACTAGTACTATTAATATCTATCAATATTTTATTACAAAAACTACTGATAATAATTTCAGAGGTCATGTGTAGGTTGGATAAATACTAAACAGAATGTTTACTCAGAGAAAAATAACATTATAAAAAAAATACTAATTTAGAGTAAGGATTTGGAAAACACCGAACCATCTATTTACATAATTATGTATTTCAAGCTTGAATCAGTCAGGTCAATATAAATATTTATTTAAAAAGGTTAAAAAAACACACAAACTTTAACTTTTAAAATCATTGGGTTTAATCTTCTTACGATATTGTTTATAAATATTTTTCCATAGTCGGTTAGCTTCAGGATTAGGAGTAGGGCCCATTTTCAACTCTTGATCTATGTATAGGAATTTCATAGCATCCTTGCTACTGGGATCCCATTTTACTGGTAAATCATTTGTTGATGTAGGATCTCTGAAAAGAAAAACAAAATCGTTACAAATATTGGTTTGGTACAATACATTTTTTTTCCATTAAGACCCAAAAGTAGTATTAAAAAAGACTAACCCATATTTGGCAAAATTAGTCCACATCTTAGTCATCGAATCTATAAGTTTTTGATCATCTTTACTGATAGGGAAAGGCCAAATATTTCCCTTAAACAAATACAAAATTTCGTCACTGTGACAAGCTCCTGGTTCATTTTTAAATCCAGCTATAAACTTTAGAAAGTTCCTTCCACCAGCGTAATTAAAGTAATAATTGTATACGTTAGCTTGTACATTTTCAATTAAAGCTTCTGACTCTAATATAGCAGGTGCTTCGAAATACAACTGTGTATTGAGATCAATAATAATACTTTGTGTTTCAAAACTGATATTCTTTTCACCAAAGTAGAATTCTCTCGCCATCTTTGATACATTAGCCGCTTCTTCCTCAGAAGGAAACTGTAGATCAGATGCAAATATGTATCTTGCATCTCTTGCTGCTAAAGACTCTTTTGTGTCATCAGGTATTAAGAATATTCCTTCTCTACTTGTTGTTCCATAAATTACTGGTATATTTTTAGGATTATTATTAAAAATGTTGTAAGGGTAATCTGTTATAACAGCCTCTTCGCCTTCAATTTCTTGTTCGACGCAGGGATAATTTAATAATTGAGTATCAAAATACATGCCAAGTGGCTTTTTGGGCCTAGCTTTTAATAGTTCTTTGTACGGTATTTTGGAAAATATTTCAAATATTTTCTTTGGATCATCAGTATCATAACCCAGCTCTTTCGCAATTAGACTGGCCACCCATAATGGCTGCCTGTTGATTGCCCAACTTGATATGGAAGAACCACTTTGGACAATAACTTTTTGAAACAATCCTTGAGTTGCGTTACTAGCCAATAACAGTGACGCGGACGTCGCTCCAGCACTTTGTCCAAAAACTGTAACATTTTCAGGATCTCCGCCGAATGCTGCAATATTTTTCTTAACCCACCTTAAAGCTGCAATCTGGTCTTTGATCCCAGCGTTACCTGGAGCTTCTTTGATACCCAAACATAGGAATCCTAACGCTCCAAGCCTATAATTAAATGTGACTAATATTACGTCGTGTTTGACTAGAAAATCAGGTGCGTATATAAATTTTCCTCCGCTCCCTAGTAAAAATGCTCCTCCATGAATATAAACCATGACTGGTAGTCGTTTTTCCGCTAAAGCTGGTACGTAAACGTTGATTTTCAAACAGTCTTCTGTTCCAACAATACCTGTCAATGAGGATTGTGGACATTGGTATATCTCATCCACTGCTTTGTAAACTCCTTTCCAAGATGGTGGTGGAAGTGGTGCCTAAGGAAGAAAAATATCGATCTCAATACCTTTGTCGCACTCATACACAAGTTAAGTAACATGAGTAAATTAAATACACCTTTTTTATGTAATATGCCTAATAAATGTATAAACATAAATCTCGTATCGCATCTCACAACCGAATTGCGCAAGTAACCTGCTCGGTATACAAGCATCCTTAATAGATGATCACGTTATAATTATTATGTTTTAATAAGGTAATAAATAACATTATTATGTGCCCTCGAGCTAACCTCAGATATAACAGACTTGGTAATGATGACCTACATAATTAGTCTTATCTTGGCAAATTAAGTAATATTGATAAAATATTAGGATTTCGTATACTATGAGACCGACTGTTACTAAACCCATAAAGAGATAATATATCTATATTATATTGATTGAAAAGACCTTAAATACATAACTAGTTATCGATCACGCTCACCTTGAATCTTGTGCTACTGTTGGTCGTCGCGTAAGGTATTCCAACGTATTCAAAAAACGACCCATCGGTACTTATTTTACCGCTCAAAATCCCTTGCTCGATTGTTACTTCGGGTGCCGGCTGGTCCACTAGATTTATCGCGAATAACGTGAATAAGACTATTCTTTTTCCGCACTTCATCTTGATAATTGTAGTTCGTAATCACAGGGCAATAAAGTTTATTTTTCCTTGTGGAATAAATTACACACATCCAGAAGAGGTTATGTCATTAACATGTAAGAAGCACTGTATAAGTTAAAACTGCATTGTACACTTCACTAACGGAATACAATACATGTTCCAAAGACCATTTTGCAGTTATATTTCTAGTAATGATAATAAAAACACTGCTAATACGAGTGTTAGCAGCTTGGAGTGTTTATCTTATTTGACAGTTCGCCGATTGGCGGTTGGCCTTGCGTGACGACGCGCAGCGCGCACGCGCGTTGTTACTGTACTCACATAACGAGTGACGACGCGTGTTAGAAAGAGACAGCAAATGTAGGGAAAATTATACGGGGAGTGGAACGCGGCTTAGACACAGACAAGATAATGCAAGTAATAATAAAATTAATTGATAGAACGAAGTCCACTCTACAGACTGATTTAATGACTATATTATAGATAAGATTTGAATAAACACGCTTGACTTTTTTGCTGTTCTACGAGTAGTTTTCGTATCAATTGATGCAGGATATTAGATAATTTACTACCATAACTAGTCAACTAGCTCTCTAACTAGTAAATTACTACGTTCCGCTTGTTTCTTTGTTTATCTTAGTGAATTTTCACTTACATTGTAATTTTACATACTAAGTCCCGTGTAAACGTCAAAACGATCGGTTGATAAGTGATATTCTATCTCTCACAGCAAAATTCACATAACAGTTGCCAGTTAGAGGACGATTGGTCAAAATTAAATAATAAAAAATTGCTAATTCATTTGACCATAATTGAAACTATCATTGACATATTGTGCATTATTAGGTACCTACTTATAGAAATACAGTATTTTAACTGTAAAACCGCGTCTATAAAATCAAAAATCGCAAATCAAAAAATCGTTTACCTACGGCCTCTTGAAGTACAATTTTACGGCTTGCTTTTGATCGAAAATTATTAGGTATTAGGTAACCAATGTACTGGGTTTTTTATTGTCTTTTTTCACGACATTGTAGAATCATTACTGTACTTACGTACATTATGTTTTTATATCTTCATTTGGCAAATGGCCTTATTTGCGAAGCGATCCTGCTAGTCGTAGTTTATCAAATTAAATAGAACCGAGGTTATAACTAGGATCTTAGCAAGATCAGTAGTGATCAGCGTATAATATTTTCACTGCTGAACACAGGCCTCGTCTGTGAGAGGGAATAAGACATAATCCACCACACGGGTCTAGTACAGGTTGGTAGATATCACATGGCCGGTTTCCTCACAATGTTTTCCTTCACCGTATTTAGAGCGGTGGTGATGAAATTAAATACACAAAGAAAGACTGTACGACTAAACGCCGACAGACACTACACTGACAGACTGAACACCGACAAGACTTTACTATGACAGGACTCTTCGCCGACAAGGCTCATCCTTGCGCTATTGCTAAATAGTCAAGTAACTGCCACTAACATGGAAGTAGCGCTCGCCGGCGGCTACCGCGGCACCGCTTGCTACGCTTGCTCTGCTCGCGCGTGGTTTATCGCAATTCTAACCTAACCTATTACCTACCTGATGAGCCCTATCGGCGAAGAGTCTTGTCGGCGAAGTATCCTGTCGGCGAAGAGTCCCGTCGAAGTAAAGTCTTGTCGGTGTTCAGTCTGTCGGCGTAGTGTCTGTCGGTGTTTAGTCGTACACTGCAAAGTAAAGTGCCTCCTGGTATCTTATTCACGACCTGCAACTCGTAAATTAGGGCGATACCACTGGGCCCCCACTGCTCTCCTGTTTTTGCAAACTTATCTACATGTTCGTTTCCCATCAGACTAATATGCGATGGAATCCATTGGAATTTAACTGTTTCACCATTTTCCCCCAATCTTAAATATAACTCTAGAGATGGAATAAGCTACGGGCAGACCTCGTATGCCCGAGGTACACCAAGCTATATGTAGGAAAATGATTTTTTTAATCACAAAGTATCACAACATCAAATACGACAGACATTCCTAAATAGCGTACAATTGCAGCGCAATTTTGCATATCTTGCAGTTCAATGTCAAACTAGCTCCTATGTTAGAGTGAGGATAAGAAACCAAACTAAAAAAGTAGAAAATAATTTAATTCTTTTATAAAGCGTGGGGTGCTTTTTGAGGTATTTTTATAATCAATTAATATCAAGTACCCCACGCTTTTTAATAAAATTAAATTATTTTCCAATTTGGTTTGGTTTTTAAAGCGTGTTTTTAAACTATTATTTATTTTCTATTTTTTAGTTCTGCTAACTACAAAAGCGGGTTTTTTTTCATCGAGCAAAGTACAATTTACCGTGTTTTCAACCGTTAATTTCCCTCAAACAAGGATGTTTCTATGACATACATTTTTTTCAGGGCCTAAATACACTAATTTGATCATTTAGTCTTGATTCTCAAACAGGCAATGTCGGATAATCCCCCGTTAATGCTCCGGGATCCGATCGGTTCACATGTGTATCGGTTCACCGTTATAATAGGAAATCAATTGTGTCTCATTAGCCATCCATGTCGACGGTGAGAACAACTCTAAAACTTTAGAACGATGTAACGTTTGGTTCCACATCTTACTGTAGTATGCAATAGTTTTTCCTTACTGCGCAAACATTATTCCTGCTCGTATAACGATGATAATTTTCATATCATTGAAATGATGTCACTGCCAACACATAATTATAGTACATATAACCTACCTAGCTGTCTTTTATTCCAAAAGGAAATTTAAACAAATATTTTCTGTCTTAAGTTATAGGTCTGCTTATAAGATTATCAATCGATTGAGAACCTTACTCTTCAGAAACCCTTGAACATTACAAATGAATTCAAATTCTATTACTCTTCCCGCTCCTTCATAACTAGAAGCAACTGAATGTTTATAAATAAAGATGTGTTGATCTTCCATTAGTACGTTTATAATGACCGTACAATTTAAATACAGAACGGGTTCTCCTGACGTGCCTAAACAGGCCATTTTCCCGTCGCGTCGCATGTCCAAAATTTATTTGAATAAATTACGGAAAAGGCGAAAACTGTTGAATTTTAACCCGATCCCGAACGTGACTGACGAGAACTGACGCAGAATTTTAAATATTTTTCCTACACTTAAATTATTATAATGCCATTAGGATATAATGACTCAAAGTGCTTTTGAAAAGGTTGTGTGATGTGTTCATGCTTTATATTTGTTTGATAAACAATTATTTGAGAAGTTAGGTATTTGTAGACAATTAGGATGATTAGATAACTTTTATTGCAAATAAAACAATTGATTTTATTATATGGCACTTTTGGATCTAAAATATATTATGATTTTAACATCAGTTTGGTATATTATGCGAATTAATTAACCTATACCTTGTTACCATTTGAGAGCCTCACGTTCAGTAACGAATTTAAGTTTTCCATCATTCTAGACTTGTTATCAAATCTTCGCAAACTTAACGTCTTCTAGAATCCCAGAGAAGTAATTGCGTAATACACTAACAGTCAGTATGACTTTCATTTTGACAGTTCAACAACATTCCTTGCGTTATTTACGTAGTTGAGCAGATACATTTTTCAACCATATGAAGCAATGAATTCGCAGTATTCTTAAAAGTGATTCAGATTCTGATTGATAGTGTGCTATGCAATGAGGGTGCTGGGTTATCATAACGTGATACTATTACAAAAAGCTTTGATCAAATGGCTGCACCCAACATTGGTACGGTTTGCAATTCAGTCCTAAACGAAAATACCCTTTTAAAAGAACTTAGTCGCCGGCTTCGAAGTAATAACAAGTTATTTGACAAACCAGGAGACCCGCAAAAACTTTTCCATCTCGCGCTTATGAATTCAAAAGTGTTAAATTCTCCGAGTACCGATAGGCAGGGGCAAAATCGATTCGCGATTTGCATCGAAGACGGAGCGACGCGGCTATTACTGATGACTCTGAAACTAATCTTCAAAGAGTTGGTAAGGTGCTTGAATATATTTTAATGATACTTCTATATCATTTCGAACGGTATGTGCGGTTTTTTGGTTGTCACTTGTTTTTTTGGGAAACTGTGTGCATATGAACTACTATCTGGGGCATGAATGATGGACTAAATATTTCGCCCAGATCTTTCAAAGAGAAGTAGGTATCCTAGGGCATTTTTGCAGAACGTAAGATGGTGAAATTGGAAAGTTAACAACCAATTTCACATTCGTCTTTAATGGTTTTATTTTTGGGTGGGAAATCATCAAATAACTTCTCCCGCTCTGAGTGGAGCAGGAGGGCGTGTCAGACTTTTACTGACTTAAACCCACCCGTGTTCCCTCAGTTGCCTGTGTCAGGAGCCGCGGTATCTTTTTCCAACAACCTGCTCCCCTAGCAGAACAACCCGTACCCCTAGCAGGTCTTTAATGGTATGAAATACCATTCTCGAAGAATGCTATGAGAAAATTAGCTGCCTACTATGGAATGATGACAGACACATACGAAAGACCGCGACACATGCGATCCGCGGTGGTTTAAATCAGCAGCTCGGCATTATTACGCAGAAACAATACAGAGCACAGCGCCACAGTCGACCACTTCAACACGCGCCGCCGGCGTTTTTGCAGTTTTTACTACCGCCCAAATTTTGTTTCATTTCAACGTTCTGATTTAAAGCTGGCTGCTCAACGTGGGTTTTACGTTGAACCCATGTAAAGTCCCAATTCCTATAAAAATCACTTTTAAAGCATGAAGATGCTTGTGTTCGGTGACTCCGCATTTCCACTTAACATAACATAGAGTATGCAATTGAAAACAGAACAATAAAATAAAAGAAAAGATAATACAAAATTCAAAAATCCAAAAAGAAGCGCACTTGTGTGATTTATGCGGGTGGGTTTTGGGTGTGTTTATGCGTGAGTGTGTGTGTGTACATGAGTGTGTATAATAGTGTGAGTGTACATATTAATTTTGTGTATATGTGACACAAGCATTAAAGTAGGGGATATTGCATCTATTTTTTATTCTTTTACTACCGAGAAGGTAAAAGAAACTACTTGAAAGTTATAACAACTGGGACTTTTTTGTTAGAAAATCTTACACATTAAGCCATAGTATTTGAAGATATACCTGGTATAGTGTTTTAGGTTTTGATAGTCCTTAAATTATCCTTGATTAAGGAGGAAAGCAGTAGTACGCACCGACTGACAAGAATACACAAACGCACAAAACGCACAAACTTCAAAAAATGCCTGTCACTACTATCTTGCCAACGAATAATAAGTAATAATCAGTAAATAAACACTTCTGGTAATATATGAAATAAACTACATCCGACAACCCTGGTTACTTAACCCAGGGTCATCGGATATAGGTGCTCGAAGTTTAGTAAGGAACTGATGTGTGTTTTCGAATTAAATATTATTTCATGAACGAACTGTTTGTTTACTACTAATGAAATTAAATTATACTCGTATAGTCTTTTGAACATACCATCAGTAGTCATATATGATACAGTGTAAACTGTCCCTTCGTCACAAGCCTGAACTCCGCACGGGCCGCCAAGTGGTAATATTCGCACAATTAAAGCGCACGCTAGTCACCTCCGTTGTATGTCGGCACTGTATGTATGTGTGATGAACGAGTTGTGGGAATATGAAAGGGTAACATGAAATGTAGGGGCAATGGTATTTTAGAAGTATGTAGTTTTAACTGTCGTATGCACTTGTTGCTGGAACTAGTTGGGCTATATGTTTTTGCCTCTATGTAACGTATGTATCATTCTTCCTAACAGTGAAATACAATTTTGGCGTTTCTTTGGCCGATTTTTAAATTCTATTGTCAGGTAGTTAATAAGGCTAAGTATTAAGAGCCGCAGAGTCGATCGATCAGGTTAAGCTCCGTAAGCCAAGGTTGGTCCGTGGATTGTTGACCATCTTACAAACTCCTTCGTGCCGCGGAAAGCACGTTATGCCGTTGGTACCGGCTGTCAATCGTAGGTCTTTGGCAAAAGCCCAAAATTCTGACAACCACTACGAAGGACTATTGCATAACCCAGACACTGGGTTGTTGAGGTCAGATAGGCAGTCGCTCCGTGTAAAATACTGGTATTCAGCTGCATCCAGTCAGACTAAAATCTGACCCCGAAATAGTTGGGAAAAGGTTAAGCAGATTGATTGATTGTTAGGTAGCTCTATTTTGGCGGTGAGGTACTATTTATTTCATAAACTTTGTTCGCGTGTGTGCCTGTTTTCGACTAGACCAAAAATTAATTCACCGATTTTGATGCAGTATTTTATGTGATCTGTCATAATGATATCAAGGAACTGTTGCCTGAATTTGTTAATCTTGGCATAATTATTCAAAGCTAAGGCCTAGCTTAATATTTATGACAACCCCAATTTCATATAACCACGTACAATAAATCAGCCGTCGGAAAACCTTTAAGAACGCATGACACACTTCAGTTAACCTAAGACAATAATAAATCTAATTCGTGTGACGTCATTTTATCTTGAGAAGACGTTGATAGATCATCTGTACTTTCACATTACATTCATTTATTAAGCGGCGTTAAAACTCGCCTGTTTTTGCTGTTCATTAATAATGAAGTATTGTAAGGATTAAAGGGATTAAGGGGTTTGTTTGTTGTGGGTGTGTGTTTACTGTTGGCGGATGAAACAGATATTGTTTGGGAACGTTGATTTGGTATTTGAAGGTCTCAATTTTGTTTTGACAAACATACAAATATAATGTTTGCCTATTTTGCCTGAATGGTTAGGCAGAAATGTCTTTATAGTATCTACACGTACCTATGTTGTATCTATCAGTAAAAGAAAAGAGTGCACACACACACCTACACATGACATCTTATTAGTTTCTTGGCATAATTAAATTCTTTGGCATTCATAAAATGATGCAAGGGTCTATTCATAAATGCAGATCCCTTGTTAATAATTTTTCGTACGCACAGCTCCATTAAGTGGTTACTCCTTCAAAAGACGTGTGCGTACAAATCCGTGCCAGGCTCAAGTTACTTTTTGTATTTTACAAAAACATTTTATTATAATTACTGTATTGTTTTAGTGAATATGGTTAACACTAACGACCTGTCATTCAACGTCTAATTAGACCCGAGGTTACACAATTGCTTGCCGTGCATAAGAGTGGAGGTTCGAATCCTGGGCACAAAATGTGCTTTTTGTCAAGCAATATAATTTTTTAATATAAAGCATTTTTCTATTGTTTTTTAGTAATATTTATAAAGAATTTAAAAATTGGTAATCATTTCATAATATTTATTATTTTTATCGTAATCGTCCAAGTCACTTCATCTTTAGGTTTCTGTCTAATCGATAGACGATATGGTATGGTATTTTAGGGGATCCATAAATTTAACATACTTACGTTTTCTTTATAAAATTAATCCCTATCCTCAAGTTATAACTATAACGTTTGTCGTATACGATCACCTAAAACGTTTGTATACAGAGACGCCATGACAGATCACGTGACATTTCGTTAATTTATGTCAATCTAAAATATTTCTAGCGCTTCCTATTTTATCGTTTGCATTGAAAGGATGTCACTTGTCACCCATTTGTGTCAGTTGCCAAAATATGTATAAATTACCTGTAAATTAACAAATAAAATTGTAATATCTTTGTAGTACATTAAGATCAAAGTTTTGTTTACAATTTCATCGCAATTCATATGGGCTCGCATCAATAAACTCTTTTTGAAGTATTCTCTAGATTATTCGAAACGAATTCAATGTTGTAGTAGTGTAACATTTTAAAACTTGAGGGGTTAGCACATACTGATGCTGTGTGTACATTTGAGACTGTACCGACTTACATTGAAATTTTTTCCACCCTGTCAATTCCAGCCTATTTACATTGTTTTATTATACTGCTAGAATAAATAAATGTAATTTACTTCTAATATTTGCGTAAAACCAAAGATCAACAATTTATTTCCCTTCAGCGGAAACCACCGACAAAATAAACGAACATCGTAAGATAAAGCCATTAAATAAAGCTGGCGCGGCTTTAAATAATCGAGTTAAGTGTGTGGCAATACCTAAGAGAAGATAAATCTAAAGTGGGTGATACAAAATGGCGTTTTATCTCACGTTATGACGTTGACTGATTGTTACGATGAGCTGCCGGCAACGTTTGTGGGTATTTACCTCCGGTTTTTAAGTCTTGTCTTCTGCAGTGTTTTTTGTATGACCCATGCCTTTTAGATAAGCTGACCTTAGTATGTGGTAACATTGTTTTTAAAACGTTATGTACAATCCTACTAATATTATACATGTGAGAGTTTGTATGTTTATTTAGATGTTTGTTACTTAATCGCGCAAAAATTGCTAAACGGATTTAAATGAAACTTGATATCTACTTCTTATCACAGTAGTAGGTACTTTTCCGTGAGATAATTTTCAATTTCCACGCGGGCGAAGCCACTGGAAAAAGCTAGTACAGAATAAGAACAAAAAATAGGAATGATCTTGACGGATATCTTGTAAAGCGTAGTTTTGTATAACATAACATGAACATCACGCCTTGCTTCCCTGAAGGTTTAGCCGAAGACGTACCCATATTAGCTACATCCATATTTGGCCAGTTATGTGTAAGGCCATATAGGGACCGAGCCTATCGCCATCAACCTTACATAAATCCAAACGCTGGACTGCTTCTGAAAGATTCCAAATGGAAAAACCTAATAACCCGCCTGCCCGATCTGGGAATTGAACCTAATTCATGCTTGGCTGTAGCGGTTGCAACCACTACACCAATGAGGCCATTTTTTTTAGGTTGCAGTCTTTGACGTGGCGTGGGCTCTGAGTCCCTCCCCCAGGTAGGCAAGAACTTATTGAGTTTTCCGTCAGGAAACTCTATGTAGCAGTTTGTACACTGCAATCTGCAGTTTTGCCCAAAGTCTTCCCTCTATTACATTATGACACTGGACTTATAATGTAACAGAGGGAAAGTTCTCGGAATTTTAAGAACGTTTTTTTTTTTTGGTGGGAAATCATAAAATAACTTCTCCCGCTCTGGGTGGAGCAGGAGGGCGTGTCAGACTTTTACTGACTAAAACCCACCTGTGTTCCCTCAGTTGCCTGTGTGCCAGGGGCCGCGGTATCTCTTTTGAACAACTCGCACCCCTGGCAGCAGTCAGAAGGCCAATTCTCGTATTTAAAAACGTTCAAATCTAGTCGCAGTCTCATCTCGGCGACAATGAAATGACAAAAACTTGTCAAAATGTATGGAAACTCGAGGTATTTTTGACAGATTGTGACTGAGATCAGACTGTAAACGTTCTAGAATTAACATTTGATCTCAGTCTAAATCTGTCAAAAAGACTAAAGACGATACATTTTTGACATTAAGCTGTCGCCGAGATGAGACTGCAACTAGATTTTGAAAGTTTTTAATTACGAGAACTGGCCTGATGGCCAAATATGGGTGAAGTAAATTAATGTAAGTGTAGGCACACCGCTGCCTACCCTTACGGTGTATACAGGCCTAATATTGTTGTTTCTAAACTTAAAGTCGCTCATAATAATAACATAGTTCGTAACCTCATGTTAAGTTCGTTAAACTACGTTTAACGGCGTAGTGATTTAACCGCGACCGTTAACCGACAACTAACCTGTTTACCTTCTCGCGCTGTAAACTAACTCGTTTAACCTCTTTACTCCTTAAGCCCTGTGGTTAAACACATTACACTTTGCAGTTTTGTGAGGTCGATAAGTATTTATTTTGTATATAGGTACCTACATTAAAAACATTCATCCAAGGATGGTCCTACAAGGTAGCTACATAGACACACAAATAATTCGCGAGCGTGCAACGTCATCATTACGTGAGTGACGTCACATGAGGCATGATTAATGTTAATGAGCACGTCGGCTGTCTCAAGCACAAAGACGTAAGAAATGGAATGTTACACTCTATGATTAATCTTAAAGTTATTCATGGTATTTATACGAGTATGTACGTGAAACAGTTCGTAATCCTGTATGGAGTAAGCAGGTGTGTACAAAGGCATTATAAAATAGCGACTAGTAGCAACCCGTCTCGGGGGGCCTACTCTCTAACTCCGTCAACGAAGATACGGGCCCGTCCGAAAGTAGTTCGAAACTTCTTAGTGAATACTACAGCCAATTTACTAACTTTTTTGGACGGCAAAAACATATCGGGAGTAGGGACAGATGTCAAATCGTGTTGTCATTCATTTTTAGTTCGGGCTCCAAACTAATCTTCTGTTCATAAGTGATACGGAGTTGGAAACCCCTGTTTTTTCGTCCGAAACGACGGACTTCGTGATTAGGGAGTAGGCCCCCTGCTTCGCGCGGTTTTAAAGAATTGCCAAAATATTGAAATTTATTTATATACTAGCTTTTTCCAGCGGCTTTGCCCGCGTGGAGGTCGAAATATACCCCACAGGAACGTAACATCGGGATAAAATATATCCTATGTAATACTCCAGGTTACAAACTATTTTGCGAAATTTCATCCAAATCTGTTCAGATCTTTTTGCGTGATTGAGTAACAAACATCTTAACTTTCCCTTATAATATTAGTAGGATGTTAAAGATTAATTTGAATGTAATATACACAAACTTTTTTGAATAATTAATTCCGGAATGACCACAAGGCATTACGCACAAAAGGTAATTTTAATTTATATAAAGTATATTTTTTTATAAGTTGAACTCACCTTTTGTGCGTTTTTAGCCTGGCCGTAAAACACTATCGGCCTTATTCATAGCAAGTTATCGAACATCTAAACAGTTGCTAAAGTCTGGTTTTCAAAGAGAAACCAGACTTTAGCAACTGTTTAGATGTTCGATAACTTTTTACGAATAAGACTATGTGACTTTATAACTGCTACCCGGTCAAGTCTGAGCTTAAGTTTTGAAAATACTTAGGTATTGCATTTTATTCTTTCAGGAATAAGTTGAGATTGAGCGTAAACTCAAATCTAAAACTGAATCACTCAAAAACGCCTTAACGTTTGCAAATTTGTCATATAGTTTATAACCTGGATTAAAATATAGAATATCTTCACTTATTATCCTGGTCGTACGTTCCTGTGGCTAAGTTGTCGACATCCACCCGGGCGTAGCCGCTGGAAAACTTCATACAAACTAGAAGCTAAGGTTCACAACATTTCACTTCACAAAATTAAAGAAAATACTAGTTCCCGCTGTGAAATGGCAAGCAAATAGCTTTTTCTTTATTTTTCGTTAACAAGTCACATCCCTTTATGTTGAGCGAAAGGCGTTGAATGAAGCTCTCTTATTTGGCGTAAAAATAATGAACACGGGACTTCTGCTTTCTGCAAAGTGTATTTTAATTATTTCAATTTTAATGGGTTTCTGAAAAGTATGTGTTTTTAACATAGCGTAGGTCTGTCGCGTTTACCTATGTTGATAGAGGCAGCAAATTATTTACTGAATAGGTCAGTTATCAATGGCAAAAATTTAATTTAAAAATACCATATTTGTTTCCCTGCGCAAACATATTTGTATTTTTCAAAATGCCACGGTAGTTTTCTTAGCTTTGTATTTACACTAGATCATCATTACAATAACTTCTGAAACTAAATAATTACGTACCATTTGATTTTTTATTTTATAATAGGCCCCTGCGAATGACGTTACTTCAAGGAAATTGAATTAAACGTTGTTTTATGCACATTTACCATTTTTTTGTGATTAAATGTGTCTTAATTTTTATATTTAAACCCTGTAGTGACGTATTACCCGACTGTGCGACAGCAAAAAGTTTTATTAAGTTCTTTTCTCCAAAGTCCAATCTTTACCAACCTCTCGTATCTTCTATCATTATCTCATATAACCTGCAACAGATATAGTCTTTAACCATATTCAAACAGGAATTTCCGCATCACTATTACGTGATAGAATATTGAAAATTCTCCGGGTACAGCACTATTCCAAGAGGTTCTACTGAACTAGACTTGTTTAAGGATTTAAGATTTGGCTTCCTTGGCGCTCAGCCAGCATCTTGTCACTGTGAGGATGCGGCTTTTTAAACTCCAATACATTGAAAATGTGTTGGGAGACTGTCTTGATACAAAAAAAAATTGTATGAAAAACAATCACATTCCTCATTTTTGAAGTCAGCTAAATACCAGCTTTGCCCGATGTATCACTAGCTAAAGAACATAGTTGTCGATGTAACTAGTATGTCTAGATACCTCATGAATTATGTGGGTAATACGTAGGGCAAAAGCCGGATTAGTAGCCACACAAAGCAAAATAATGTAATAAATAAACAAATAATAAAACTGTCCGATACTTTGGGTTTTTAACTACAAATTTATATAAAATAAAAAACAGTATTTTTAATATTTCCAGAGTATTAGCAATTTTTGGGGACCTCTAAATTTTGGAACATATATCCCACATAGGAGATAGTTGCCTAATCCAAATAAATTATGTTTAGGATAGATGCCCCGCTGAGAAACAGCACCCTAATTGCGTAACATACTATTAATCATAGTCTGTTCCATTTTGACAGTTCGACAATATTCATCACGTTATTAACGTTGTTGAGCAGACACATTTTTCGAACATTTGAAGCAATGGTTTAGCACTCTGTTTCAAAACGAACATAACAAAAACATATTATGATTAATCGTGAGTTACGCAATTAGGATGCAGGACATCCCGCGCATTTTGCCTTCCCATGCAATTGCACAGAGACATGCGACACGGTCAACTTAGTGGTAGTTGGAGATTCTTTCGATAGATTAATAAAATAGCATGCAATTCACCCGCGAAACTAGAGTAATTACAGTTAGGGCAACTATCCTGGTTTTACCCTATCTCGATAAGAGCCATTGGGTCCCCGGGAACCCAATCATTCGCTAATTAATGGACCATGCGGTCAAACAGAAAGACATAGTGTCCAACCCTCGGGCTTCGTGAGGGTTTTGGGGGTGCTCGCTCACCTTGCGAGCTGGATCTGCTGATACCGGTACCGGTAGGTCATGCGAACCGTCGAACTTTGTGAGGGCCACAAATCCACAATGACAGCATTCTGATGGGTTGGGTTCCTGAAGTTTCTCGGGTTGTTTTCAAAAATAAAACAAGGAATTACAATCCAATGTTTATTCTACATTTCTACCCGGTCACCTTACTAAAATCTTCAATTTGAACCTTATGACATGAATGCTTTATGTTATTCGCGGAGAATCTGAACACCGCGATCTATTTATTGGACTCAAATAAAAAGTGCCATCTATTGGTACCGATACAAACTAACGCAACAGACACCGAATCGACATTGCATTGGTGTTGTCGCGACTTGCCGATAGATGGCCTCAGATTTTGCCTGTATTAGAATAATATGTAAGGAAAAAAAGCTAAGTTTTCTTAAAAAAAATAATGAATGTACATTTGATGTACATTTGCATTTTTTCAGTTTCAGATATTTAATTCCGTTTCCCTAATCCATATTGATGCCAGCTGCACATCCCAGCCGGAAAATATGGAACTAAATTAAATATTTTATTTGTCACACTATTATGCATCTTCTTTCTGGGATATTTAATTAAGATTTTTCTGTAATAATAATAATATCTCAGCTGGAATCCGTAGTGGCAAGTGTGTGCTAGTCATAAAATCTTAAACATTTATTGTGTAAAATATAAATGCCACCCTTTACTTTAATTCTAACAATCAGTAACCTAATTACGTAATACAGTATGAATCACAACCTGAATCATTTCAAAGGATATTATTAATCCATTGCTTCATAAGTTAATTTTTTTTATCATCTGCTCAGCAACGTAAATAACGTAATGAATGTTGTCGTTATCTTTTCAGCCGAAAGACGTCCACTGCTGGACATAGGCCTCCCCCAAGCTCCGCCACTTCAACCGGTTCTGTGCTTCCTGCATCCAGCGGACTCCTGCGACCCTCACAAGGTCATCGGTCCACCTTGTGAGAGACCTTTCAACTTTACGTCTTCCGGTGCGCGGTCGCCACTCGAGAACATTTCTGCCCCATCGGCCATCTGTTCTGCGAGCAAAGTGCCCTGCCAACTGCCACTTAAGTTTGGTAATTTTTCAGTGAATGTTGTAGAACCGTCAAAATGAAAGCCATTTCTACTGTTAATGTATTACACAATTACCTCGCCGCATAGTGTAAAAAGCTCTTTAGTCTTTTATATCGGAGCGAAATTTGATCGAAAAGGTAGGTTTGATCAATTTTCGCACCAATTTAGTAAAAAACTTTGAATAAAAAGTCTTCAACACTTTTTTCTACTAGCTTCGTCGAATTTTCAACCCCCTTAATGTCATTTAACAGACAAATGCTTAATTAACATTACTTTATGCAAACTTCATTTCACGACTAATAAGTAAGAGTCTCTTATTTTCCATAAAAAAGTTTAATTATTCAAGAAACGGTACTGTTGCTGAATATTAATTAGGAAAGGCTGTTTTATTATGAAGGACGCAAAGGTATTATGTTGCAAGCGAGCAATTTGCGAAGCGACAAAATGTTGTTAGTTCGGACGACGAATTGTCGAGACTACAGTTGACATTCCATTTACTTCGTGATTTAGTGAAAATATGGAAATGAATGTTACGCTTTGAAAGTGGTAGAATTATTGGGTTCAATTTGGAATTATGGTTTAAGTTTTACATAATTTTCATAAGTGATTTGATCGCTTGTCACTATTGCATTAATCGTTTACCGCTCAGTGGCTCTAGTGTGAGTTTATTTTAACCAGCTAAATGTAACGCATCGAGCGCGTTCGGCACTCCAATTGGTCCTTCACCAATCCAGGTCCACTCAGAGCGCTGACGGCGCTCGATGCGTTAGATTGAGTTGGTTTAAAAAAACTCACACTAGGGCCTCTACATAAAATTCTTGACTGAGTCTGCTTGTGATCTGTGTACGCCGGCAAACAGTCTTTACTGCAACAAGGGCTGCCCTCATACCTATAGCTTATGACGATCTGATACGAGAGCGAAAGAAGTGAACGTGAGGACTTAGTCGGGCATCATTGTAACGAGGTCCTTTATTCATACCATAACTTTTGTGTTACACCTTCATGTTATTATTATTGTTTACGAGTTTACTCACGCGGATATTACGAAATGTCCCGAGTTTTCACCCTTTTCATTGAAATGTAGTAATTTATTTTAGAGAAGAACATACATTTTCTAAAACTATTACATGTCTGTCATAATAGTACCGTTTTCAAGTTACTTTTTAGTATTCGCAGCAGCCACAAAACATATTCAAACCTAACCCTCTAAACCCCATAGTTTTTGCGCCATCAACCACTATCAAATGACGTCACCAACATAGACAAACGGGCTCGCGTTAACCTTCTATTGTGGTGCACAAAGCCGCTAGGTATTACGGGCACGTGTAAATTGAACTGCACCTTAATCAATGTAGTTATGGACCATGCAGGGTTAGTGTACGATAGATGGACAATGTACCTGCATGTTAGCATGGACACCGCTGCTTAGAATTATTATAATTATAGGTAGGTACTGTCTATACAGTATTTTAGGGGCTGTGAGTGGTGGTCATGTATATAGACAAAAAAGTTTCACCTACTGTGCTTATTATGGTTCGGTCGAAAATGTGTAATTTGAGAACCTTACTTTGACTGACGAGGGATAAATTCGCAATCCATGCATTTAAGTATTTTCAAGTTTCATGGTATTTCCTGTTATGTAGATTTTGACGAATTTTCTCCATGAAAATTGACTAATTGGAACCGTGCATGTTAAATCACGTCAGAAATGTGAATTTCAGCCGATATACTGCGACTGTAGGTTTATTTGGAATAGTTTTTTACCAAGTGCTCCGCTATAATGAAGTCATATGCCTGAATGGTGTTTTACAAGCAAATAAGATAAGCTTGAGATTTTGATCAGATATGTACTTTTAGTATTCGCACAAACATTTGTTGGTATCAACCTCTATGCAGTTTTCTATGAACCCTTTTTACAGTTGTATGAGCAAAAATGCTTTAACTGACAAGTCTAACTAATTTTAGGTTCAGTCAACAACATAAATTATTTTACAGATATTTGTTTCTCAACTTGACCTAAAAACTATTTGAATGCCAGTCAGTCTATTTCGAGACAGGCACCAGCTATCACTGTAGCTTTCATAATTAAAATCTAGTTTCAAATCTCGGTCAACGCAAATAAAAACAACAGTCAAATTTTCTACATTTATTTCAGCTCCATTTCGTAACAAGACATAGGATGGATTATAGTATGTAACAAACATACTTTGTCACTCACATATGTCAGGTGCAAAGAAAATCCATTGGAATAAAAAACTCAACGGCATAAGAAACATGGCAGAAATTACCTAACACTCGAAAAATAAACTAACATAAATGCAGGCTTAAATTTTCCGCGACAGTGTCTCAGGAAACCTTACTTTTTCACCTTTTATTGTGGTACAAGTTGGGAGTGAGTGCGAGGAATATTTGAGAGGGTAAGAAATTAGCATAATTTAAGGTTGTGTGTATTTTGACAGCTGTCATAATCTTTATCTTTTGCTTCGTACAAAGGCTGCATAGGAATAATAGGTAAGTAAAGGAAATGGCTGCAACGCTGAGAATACATGATGCATTCTACCAGTAATCAAAAAATGTCTTTCAAGTATCTTATATAGTCAAACAATACCTTTCAAAGCTAATGCTGTTTGGCAGCTAAATAGGAATAGTGAATATACTTTCCCGGGGTTCTCGTTCAAGATGACCTCTATTTTACGTTCTCAACCTAAATTAATTCGAACATCGAAGACTGTTGCTCTATTACCTTATACTACACCCGAATCTCAAGCACGCCCCACCTCTAGCACCATGTGGAGGGCCTCAGCAAAAAACCACCGCGACTAGGGCCCTTAAAATGTGGCAATTAAGATTTATATTCGCTTGGCAAATCACAAGACGGAACGTCGCAGCATCGGAGTGTCCCTTGCAGCGAATATTTCTTTAGCTAGGCAACTTGTTCCTGAAAATTAAATTGAAAAGCAAGATTATGAATTTAAAATGCAGATTTTGATTGCATGTGATTTGTTTAGTTTTGACGGGAGCTTGGGAAGTGAAAGATAAGGTGACTTCTATTGATACAAATACTTTATTTATTGAGTCAGTTAAAATGAGAATAAGAATATATACTACAGTCACAGTTAGAGTAAGTATAATATCTATTGAGAGGTATAGGAAGTTTTAAAGAAAAATATTCAAGGTGCTAACACTTTGAAATCAAAACTTGTGAATCTTTATGGAACTGCTCATTATGCAAACCTATATCCGATAGTTGGAGGTTTTGGCAAACCGGATGATACCCAGTTTTATGACCTCTAATCAAACCCTCACAACGGCCACAGATAGCCAGTAACCATCACCTCCAAACGTCATAACTCAACATTTGCGACCACATCTCATAAACATAATTATTCAATAAGCCACAAAATAAAACTTACATTATGCAAACACGGTGCTTCCATCGTGATTTTTACAACGTATATCACTTTTATCGCCTGTCGTGCTGCGTTATCGCCGTGTTTTATTTGTATCTCGTACCAAAAAGCCGCTGATTCTATGGTGTTATGGCTGTAATATATTTTTTATAGTTCCGAAGGATGTGCGATAAAATGTGGCTTGATGCGCGATTGAAGTTATCAGTGTGCCTATAAAACAGGAATAATGAAGCCTATTGTTGGATAACTGTTAATTTTTGAAGCTTTCAAGGTTTACCGTGAAACATGTATAATTTGATTATAAATATTTCCATTTTGGCCTCAATAACAATAAATTCCTATTTAAGTTTTCGTGTTGAAAATATTCTAGTCTATTTGTGATGTTTATAAAATGCATAAAAGCACATACATTGCTACGCTACGCGCCAAGCTACGGCGTAGCTACGGTGGCGTAGACGACGCGATCGTAGCACTGTGTAATGTGCTACGAACACTCGTCTTCAGTATCCTCTTGAAACTTTCGTAGAGTTTTCTTTGTAACACAATGAAATTGGGTCCAGCAGTTTTACTCCTGCACTGTTAATATTTTACAAAATCTGACCAAAATTCTCTCGTTTAACTCGGAACAAAATATTGTAAAACGACTTCCTCGTAAAAAAATTATAACTCGATACATATCTGGAACAAAATCACCGTTAAATTTTTGAAACTCCATACAATTTTTAACAAATAATTTTATTTACGAACCAAACTCAAATGATATCCCTGAATCGTAATATCGGTATTGCATTAATGCCGCGCACCACGAATACAAAACAGCCGGGAAAAATATAATAGTGCTCTCACAGATCATTATTTCCAATTTGGCGCGGTAGTCGGTTGCATATTAAAGTTTAAATTGAACGAACACTGCGGCTCTGTGTAAGTCTGCATTAGGAGTCCCGTGGGTATGCGAGTGTCGGGATGATGGCTTAGTACAGAGTCGGCGGCGTGTGTTCGGGCTCTTACGGTTTTTCTATCTTTAGTAAAGTTTTAGAATTAGGTCAACAGTCATGTTTTAGAAATTGACGTGGCAGATTCGTTACACTATTTTTCTCTCAACTGCTACTTTGTAAGATTTTTATTGGTTTTGTGTAATTTATTTTATTTTATTTTATTCGGGAACTTACAATGTTATTAAACAATATGAAACTGAAGGCCATTTAAAAGTTTCCATTGATAAACACTTAACTTAAACAGTAACAAAAAAGGTCGGTAGGTACAAAATGACACTCTGACACTCATGACTTAACTTAGGAAATAAAGAATATACGCTCAACTAATACAAATAAAAAAAAAGCATACAGAGCAGACAATTACTTTTCCCTAAAGAAGCTGTCCACCAGCAGATGCTTAAGCCGAGAAACACTAGTACTTTTCGTTAACTCTTATTGAAGTTCTTGTACCTATGATTTAGCCTAGGAATTAAAGAATAGTCTATAATTCCTTGGCTAAATCATATGTTGTCAAATAGTTGACAAAAGACAGCAGATGATGGCATCTGCCAATTCGTTTCTCAACTATTTAGGGGACAGCTTTCAGTCTAACCGGATGCAGCTGGATTTTAGTATTTTACATGAAGCGACTGTTCATCTGACCTTCACAACCCAGGAACTGGGTTATATGATACATCTTGCCTGTAATAAACTAAAACTTACATTAGTCATTATTAATTCATTTTTCTTTAATCGCTCAAACACTCACTTTATGTTGATTATTCTATTTAATTATGATTTCTACCAAACAGCTCGCATCACAACGGTTAGAAACAGATTTTACAATCTTTAAACGATATTAAATCGTGTATACAGTTTTTATAGTCTATATATTACCAAGCCGCACGCAGCAGCTTGACCGCGGGCATCTTCCGCGACACGCAATCGTAGCAGAAAATATACTGCGACGCGCGATCGGCTCCGTTCACCTATCTTCGTATACGATCGGATCCTTTCGGCTGTAGTCATTCGTTCGTCTGCCATTTTCAAAAATTAGACCATGTCAACATAGGAATTAAACTATTTGACTAGGCGCAGAAACGGATAAGTTCGCTAGCGACGGTACGGAGCCGATCATATGCGTCGACATCCTGCGCGACACGATCAGCTGTCGCCGCATCCATTCGTATCCTTTCCGATCCGATGCGATGCGAGCTGGTTGGTTGGAATCATCCTTTATTGTCAGAAATATAAAACGCTCTTTCCTAGAACCCAACCCTGCTCCCGCTCCTCTCACCACCAAACCCCAGCCCAATTCTCGAGGGTACGGAACAAAGTATCGCAGTTGTGTGCATAATTCACTTTATTGCATCTCTCTTCCTGCAAGGCGGTCGTCATAACTCCCGATACCTCTGCGGTGGCGCCTCACGAATACTAATCAGTTTGGTCAGCGCCAGAGATCCAAGTCTTAATTCTGTAATGGAGGATTGGTATGGATTTATTTGAGTTTTCCAGCAGTTTATTGTGGAATTCTGCAGTGTGTGTTGTGCTAGTTTTCTAATTTAGATAAATGCAAGGAAATAAAACTTTCCAACATGTACACAAGCAAGAATACTTAGGTATTATATTTTTTTTACGGTTATTTTAATTATTATTTTACTAGCTTTTTTCAGTGGCTTCGCCCGTGTAGAGGTCGAAAATTCAAACTCAACTCAAACTCAAAGCATTTATTTCAAATAAACCAATTACAAGCACTTTTGAATTGTCAAGGAGCACGAGTACGTTTCCGTGGGATTATGACTTTAACACATAGAATACTTTTAAAAATACCTGCTTTAGAAAAAAGTATCCTGTGTGTTGTAATGCAAGTTATAAACTATAGGTGTTTCAAATTCCATCCAAATCCATTCAGCCGTTTTGGCGTGAATGAGTTACAAATATCCAAACATACAAACTTTCAATTCATAATACTAGCTTTTGTCAGTGGCTTCGCCCGCGTGGAGGTCGGAAATTAGCACGCAGGAACGTACTACCGGGATAAAAAGTACCCTATTTGTTAATCCAGGTTATAAACTACCTGTGTGCAAAATTTCTCCTAAATCTGTTTAGTAACATTTGCGTGAAAGAGTAACAAAAATCCATCCTAACAAACTTTCACATTTATAATATTAAGTAGGAACGTAGGATTTCTAGGACAAATGGGGATAAATGATTAAACCGAATATAATTCACGAATCCGATATTCCAATATTTTCACACATGCATCGAAGGAAAACCGAACAGAAGTGAAATAGTAATTATGTTTTATTTGACCTATTAATTGATTTTTTTTGCAACTGCACACCAGCTGTCTTATGCAGTCAAAGCTTAACAAACAGAACTTTTGTAACCAGTATCAAAAAAACGATGTTCCATATGGTAGGTTTGCGATAGAATCCTCTACTCGCTATCAATACCTACATACCTTTAACATTGAAGCACAAAGGTGGTCTCACAAGGGTAGGCAGACTTTGTGAGCAGTGCATTAATTAGTCCAAGCTAAGGCTTCCCTCATCGGGGCTTAGTTCTGCCTTGAACGCTGCAACTGTGTGAAGAATGGACCCATTGTTACATTTGCCTTTTGGGAGTCAGAATGAGTTAGAAGAAGCCCTGCTGGATAAGCTACAATTTTCAGTTTTTGAGAAAACTGTCATGTCATTGGGCTGCGAAAGAATTATAAGTCTGTAAGGCGTGACTGTTATATTTTGGACTACCCACAGTAACAAAAATTAAGCCTCTTCTATCTGAAGTTATAATAAAGTAAATGAACCATGTATTGAAATTCAACTAAACCAACGATTTTTTATACACTAAAGAAAAATACACAAAGATAACACGTGTTACATTCGAATAAAGATACTCAGAACGAAATATACACTGGTATCACAAAACAAAGTATTTTTCTTCGAACATAAGAGAGGTATTTCTCATTCTTTACTCGGCAACTTTTTCACGCGTGTAGCAAGGCGGGGCGCACAATAGCGGACTGTGTTGTAAATCGCACAGTCGCGCGACTCGGAATGATTGTAAATAGGCAATAAATAGCTTACAACACGAGTTTTGCTCAGCAACACACTGGTTATTGGCAGCCGATTGAGAAACTGTATGGAAGGATATTGAGAACGTGAACGCTAAGTTTTTATTCAACGCTAAATTATTCACTTGTGTACAAACAAATGGTAGAGCTGTAAAAAAAAATTGTGATTTCATTACTATGCTGATTATAAAATGGTCAATACTATTTTTTTCACTCATTTTAAAAATCATCACTTCACATCGTATTGGCAAAGTGACAGATTAAAAATCTCATATCTGGGGTATTTGCCATAGATTATTGTGGTACTCAAAAGTAAACCTTACGAAAATGATAACAAAAGTGATCATTTAATTTCACACAAACGGAACTAAACAAGAACGAACAAAGACTTTTAACATGAATTGCAAACTCAAACCACGTTGCTGACCAAACTATGGCTCCGTACATTCCCAAACGTATCGGCAGTTAGTTGCAATTCGCGCCACGGGCGGGTCATAAAATGTGTCGCTAGCGGCGCAGGTGGCGCGTGCAACGCCAACATTATGCACCCGCCTTTATGATACATTATTTTGCTATCGGCGTTTCGTGAGGCGGAGGTTAATTTTCGGGTGAACATGCCAAGAAAAATGATGATCTCAAAAAGGCTAGCGAATATAGAGTCGTTAGTTTTTAGGTTTACTTATTTTAATATTTGCCGATTTTATTAATACATTAACCTGTATTTGTTTTCATATGTAATTCCAAAAACCACTAATCCTTAGACGTCCAATTATAATAATATAGCAAAGTCTATCAAACAAAATCACTTCTGGCAGAAAGATTATGCAGATGCAGCAAGCGACGATTCCTATTAAATAGTTGCGCTGAATACTATAAAACCAATATTTTATTTAACATTTGACAAAATAAATCCACTCAATATAAAAATATTGTTCAGACGAGTTAAAAAGTTTAAAAGTAAAATTACAAAATATGTTAGTTGTAAAAATATACCGAACATAAAACGTCAATTCATTATTTGCTTGAACTATCAGGAACTTTAAATCTGTAGGCGATAAACCAAATAGATTTTATTAAAAACGCTATAGACTGTGGCCTTTGTAAGGTGAATTAACTGAATAAATAAAGGAATGGAGGGAAGTCATTGCCCAGGAGTGGGACAGATCAGGTTTATAAATAAAGTTATGCGAACAGCATCCGTAAAAGGCAAATAAGAGCATATACGTGCTAATGAGTGACTGAAAGAAAGATAATAGATTCAGACTATGTCTAAAAGAAAGGTCAGGACAAAAAAAAAAGAAACGTAAGTCAGTTCTAGCGGTGGTTCGAAATCACCTTAAAAAAAAATGAAATATTCCATCTACCCACGTTTGGCTGATGCCAAACTTTTGCTGTGTAAGTAGTACATCTGCACACGATTTTTTCATACATTTGCGCGTGCCATACATTAAAGAAGCCAATTTTGGGGATTTCGCGTGGCTAACAAAACGTGCAGGTCGTAACACGTGAAATCGGGGTTTTCATCAACTCATGTATTTCGTAATTTTACTAGATATAAAGCTGCGATTTTGGTGATATAGTTTTCCTGATAATTATCACTTTTGTTGGCTTTAAAGATCTTTGACAGAGAAAAACAGTCTAAAGTATCTTAAATTAAGTTTTTGCTTTTATTTTCAGGCTTTTCTAAGTATGATTCGTCAAGCTCTTAAAAGCAGGACTGTGCATCCCACGCACTTATACATATAGTTTTCTTCGCTGTATCCGGTGACCGCGATCCAGAGTACTCTTCTCTCCTTTTGTGAGCTTTCTGATGGCTAGCAAAACCAAATTTGGTCTGAAAAACCTGGTCACACCGTACACAGAAGAGCTGATCCCGCGTACCTACATAGTTTTTGATGGCAAATAAAGTAGCTGATGGATCGATATCCATCAGCTACTTTATTTGCCATCAGAAGTAGCCGGTGCCAAAAAAAAGGAATTACAACTACACGTAGGTGCTAGTCTATCGTTTTAAACTTCGCCATTCTCTTCACGTGACATCCACTCTTTATCCCACCTCCATTCTAAACCGTATACTCTAAGAACAATCTTGACAAAAACCTTCGTCCTTATAAAATATTACACACAGTCTCCCGTCAAAACCAGCTTAAATTTCATCAAGTGGGAGCGAAAAAAATAATAATTCCTTGACCTTTTTTCGAGTAAATTCCTTTATTAGAGAGTATGCCGTGAGGGATGGTCGGTGGGGTCATAAATCAGAAGTTAGCACAAAAACTAACTAAAAGTTTTGCCACGCGAAAATGATGAAACGCTCCAGAGTTTTATTCAGTTAGAGCCCAAGATAACGAAGTAATTGGTTGGGGGTATTCTTGCATTTTTTTCTGGACATAAATAAATTTGTTTGAATTAAATTCGTTCTTCCTTGTGCCTACTGCTGAATGATGAATCAAAATATTTGGTTAAATTACATGGAAGAATTTTCTTAGAAGTTATATTTTAGCCGAAAAATGAAGTGCTTTAGAAGTTACAAAATTATAACATGAAGGAAACTAGTCGTGACTAGTCATAAGCTAATCCAAAGCCAGTCGTGAGTAGGCCGAAGCCGCTCTGTAATTTTCTAAAGACAGAATTTAATAGAATTAAAGTCTTAAACAAGTAGTGACGTTTATCTACATTATGTTCACGTGATTGTCTACGTCATCTTACCTCAAGTTGAGCTAAGGTCTTACCATCTTCATAATAAGCAACGCTTCTAATGCATAAGTACTACATATTCACGATTATGTAGAATTTAAAACAAGTATCTTCTCCCAGTACGAATATACGAGTAATTGGGACTTATATCAAGTATCGACCTTCAATCTCGCGATGGATGGTGATGACCGCTCCGAACTTAAACATTCATGCTACAAGCTCAATCGAAGTAATAGAGGCCATCAATTTTGTTGAATCAGTACCCAATAGGGCTATATTTTGTTATAACATACTTGACTAGGTTAAAAGGATAGGTTGAATATTAGGCTTAAGAGATTAACGTAACCTTTACCTTATACTTTACATGAGAAAAAGTTGTGATCTGGTGCTTTATTTCAAACGAAATAGTTCAGGCATAAAAATGACTGACAATACAATTTTTTAAGTTCATTTTGAACCTCGCCAGTGACCGACTAACCGCACACAACCCGAAAACGAATTCAATGGCTTTGATAAATCATTGTAATTTTCACTCCTAGATTGTTTTGATTTTTGAATTCATATTTGGAGCAAAATACTGTAAACCATAATTGCAAAGCAATTTGACAAGGCATAATAGCAAAAACATCTTCAGTGTGTTAAAATATCTCTTACACCTTCAAATTCCTTACCACATTTCCTGGTCACCTCTAGGAAAAGTTAATACCGATGCCAGCATTCCGTCTGGTAGACGGCAGTGGGTTTTATTTCACCCCCTCACCGCTGAATATTTCACAAGGCACTACGTGCTACGTACCGCGTCTGGCGACTCGACACTATTTACTACCCACAGCCGAATAGAGATGGTTTTATGTGAATATCTGAATAAGGACACAAGCCATGAGGGTATGTGGGAATTTTTAATTTTTTGTTTGTAAAGTGCTTCCGAGTGGTCTAAATTTTTGAAAAAATTAACAAAAATAAAGCCCATCATTTGATGTTTTAGGTAGTAAGTATAAAACGATTTAGATTAGTGGTCGATCCTGGGGGCTACTCTCTAACTCCATCAACGAAAATACGGGCCCGTCCGAAAATAGTTCGAAATTTCGAAGTGCCTCCTACAGCTGATTTATTAACTTTTTGGACGGGTAAAACCATATCGGGAGTAGGGACAACTGAAAATCGTGTAGTAATTCATTCTTAGTTTGGGCCCCAAAATAATCATAGGACCGTAAGTGATACGGAGTAGGAAACGCCCGTAACTTCGACCGAGATTACGGAATCCGTACTTAGAGAGGCCCCCTGTAGTCATTTTAAGAGTGATTAAAAGAATCCAGATGTATGAACTCAAACGAAGCAAAAGGATGCAAGGAGCGTAGCAGATGGCGTTCTGTAGTTTCTGCCTACCCGCATGGTAAAAGGCGTGAGTTTATGTATGTATGTAGATATAAGAAGCCAAGATCAGACCTTGCAGTATGAAGCAAGGTTAGTGTCCGCAAGTGGATTCTGATTGAATATTTCCCCATTTAAATGTCGCAGTATTCTAAATAATATGGTTTGTTGTAATTAAAAAAATAAAATGGTGTAGATAAAATTTTGTAATGGTTGGCAGTGTGTTGGTAATAAATGCACGTTTATTATATCCTAACAATACAGTATAGAATTAAACATTTATGTATTAAAGCATAAATATCTAATACTACATGGTATTGTATGGTATGCCATTAAAACCTTTTTTCACTTCTCTTGCTCTAAAAAGACACCAATATAGCCCTACGAAGCGGGACTAAAGTGACCACTTTAGTCCCTAGGGAGTAAAAAGTAATTAGTTTTTTAATTTCCTTCATGTGACATAGACAAACTCAAACAGCCAGTAAATATACTATTATCAGTGGAGTGTGGACCACCTTCATTGCGAAAATGTTGAGAGTTTTAGTTCCATGGTTTTTGCCAAGGTAGCGCCATGTGTTTTAAATTGTTGATCTGTTACTGGTTTAGAAGAAAAAACTGACCGCGAAAATTTCAGAATTTTAAATTTGTTCGGCTTTATAGTATATTTTATAACGAGGGACTAAACGAAGCCATAATATACCAGAGGTGGTTTGACTCCCAAGCGTGAGAGTGCGAGTCAATGAAACCGAGGGTATATTAAGTTGGCGTTTAGTCTCGAGGTGCAAACTGTACTTTTCACTTCGACTGCGAGAAAAATAGTCAATTTAGTACAAAAACATGTACTTACCTATTAAATATTACTTAACAAAAAAACACTACAAAGTGAAACTAGGTAACTTTAATTTCGGAAGTCGGTGTCTTTGGAGCTGTATTTGAATTTTTTGTCACCGCCTAAAGTAATTTTTCACTTTGTAGTGTTTTTTGGAAGTCAGTTGTTTTTTTTTTTGGAAAAAGTTTTTTTTTCACTTTTTAGTGGTTCACATGTGCTTACCTCTTCACAGCATACCGGCGTAATGTTATGTTATGAACTGGTCTAAGCAATAGACCATGTACATTAGTGTCTGTAATAGTATTTTGAGGAAAGAACCACACAAATTTGAGTGGACCTGTCCAGTCAGTGCACGCATAATTATGTCAGTAATTGCGTAGCAAAACTCAGAATTTCAGGAGATCAACGCCTTGACGAACAATACCAAAGAAAAGACATTTGGGTAGGCCTCATAAAGTACTAAAAATGCCAGACCATCAGGACAAAATAACACAATAATTAATTAAAGTACTAGTATAATATTTTTCAAAGTAAATATTCAGGTCAAATAGACCAAAATTTTGAGTGGGACTTAAAACAATTATATGGGAAACTGACCCAAACCTATAATAACAGTCCCAGCTATAATAACACTCGTATATTAAGCTATTCAGCTCAATTTCAAACACTAAAAGCTAACAAACACATAACCTCAAACTATAAGCATAAACAAGCAACTTGCTAACTAAATATTAGATACCAGTTCGCCTCTACCGAGTTATAACTACAGTTAACTTTAACAAATACTCTAATATCATTGCAACTACTCGTTTCTTAAACTCTCTGGATTACTGTTGGTAACGCTAACTTTTGATCAAAGTGTGGCAAGGTGTTTGAGTGAGCTTGTGTAAATATTCTATGTGCGGTCGTTCTCCGCAAGTTATGGCGGTACACTTGACCCGGCTTGGTTATTGCCACTGGCCCGCTTACTTGGATTGTTCGGGAATTAATCGTAGTTAGTGTTATGGGGTCACCGGGCCAGACAGAGTAGTGTACTGCCGACGTCTGTTACTGCGGCTGTTAATATCGGTTTTAATCGGTGTATACATGGGTTGACTTATCATAGTCTTTGTTTTCTAATAGATATTTTCTATAAATTGTCTATTTGGTTGGTTTAAATAATTATAAACTATATAAATATTCGTGCTAAACATAATAAATTGACACGACGAAACATACCTACGGATTTTACCAAATAATTGGCATCTACAACAAATACATATATTTTTTAATTTCAAAAGTACACAAAAAGTGTACTTTACAAAACAATAAGTACAAACGCATTCATTACTTCAAAACCACACTGTCACTAACTAAAAGAACCTCGAACAAAAGATAACACAAATCACATAAAGTCTCTTACTTGAATTGAATGCAATTTTTCAAACAATTAGCTCGTAGTGGATGCAGTTCGTCAGGTGTCGTCGTAATCAGGGACACGGCGTGACAACCAACCACTAAGCAAGAGAACTGAAGATATGGTACTTTTTTAGACAGAAAGTACATAGTTGATCCATCAAAAATAGTTTTTTTTTGGACCGGAAAATACATATCGGGCGTAGAGAAAACTGTCAAATCGTGTTATCATTCAATCTAAGTTCGGGCCCCGAACTAATGATATTATGTCCGTGAGTGATTTGGCATAGGAAGCGCCCTTAACTTCGGCCGAAAAGACAGATTTCGGGATTAGAGATTGAACCACCAGGAACGAAGTACCTTACGCGATACTCGTACGTATACACACTGGTATATAATAGAAAGAGACAGTGAGAGAGAAAGAAAGTCGCATGGAGGGGCCTCGCTTTCCTAACGTGACGATTTGTACCAGTCAACTGCTACTGCAAGTTGTGTCAAGGAACTCCATTCCAAAAGCAAGAGATTAGTTGTAGACATAAATAAATGGGTATTTGGCAAGTAAATGGTAAAATGAGTTATTGGTGCCTTGATAGATGGAACCGTGCAATATTCCAGTCATTGAATTGGGAGCAAAATATAATGTTATATCAAGTTCTACATCACATTAAAAAAAGTAATAAATGGATAGAAGTACAAATTATTTTTGCCAACTACTGAGAACTAAGATGTACGTAAAAACAAAAGGCATGTATTCAATCGAACCTTGTATTCACATGGTAAAAATTTTCGTTATACTTTCTTAAAAATATTATTGAAAACTTTAACATAATTAATCTCACTTTTTAACCGACTTCAAAAAGTTCCGAAGTTCTCAATTCGTCGATTTCGGATTTTATTTTTATTCGTTTTTATTCCACTATATGTACCTCGATGATATGCTGCTGTTCCTGTCAGTGTTGTTTACTTAGTAAGTAGTGGTATACGAATTGGTTGTAAGTACCATAACTAAAAAGTGAAAATTTTTAACTTTTTCCAAAAAAAAAATACTGATTCCGAAAAACACAACAAAGTGAAAAATAACGTTTTTTATGACTTGAACTTAGATGTAGCGAACGGTCACAGTTCTAACTTAACATAATCCACTTCGGTCTTACGGATGGCGAGTAATGGGTAGCTCGCTGTCCGGTGAGGACCAAGCCCGGGTCGACGGCGCGGGTGCGTTGTGTTCCACGCGCGCCTCTAAGAGATTTCAGCATCAATTGGTGGGGTCCGCAAGGGCCAACGCCTGCCAGGGATACGGGATGTTCGAAAGAGATACTGTGACCCCTGGCACACAGGCAATTGAAGGGACACGGGTGTGTTTTAGACAGCAAAAGTCTGACACGCCCTCGTGCTCCACCCAGAGCGGGAGAAGTGACCTAACTTATATACTGTGACTTACAAAGTCCGAAATTTTAAAAGAGAATGTATTTAAAAATGTCTACTTCATTAGAAGCTCAAAAAGTTTTAGAGTTTTATATATCTAAAAACGTGTAGGTACATAATAAAAAGGCCAATAACTTTAGAATGCCTTCAAAATCTAGATCAGGAACAATTCTAGAACAGTGTTTTGTAAAGAAACAGTAAGAAAAATAGACATTGATTGTTAGAATAGAAAACTATAAATTTAAAGTTAGATTAATGATCAACTGTACATAATACCTAAGTGCAGACGTCACTCAATATTGGACAACGCATGTGTATTCGTTTTGCTTTATAATACATAATACCACCTCCACCGCACTAGCACTATAAATCCACAGCGTTCACTTCGTTACCGTGTTTACATAATCTGTTAACTGCGAGCGAGCTTTTCGTTCGCGTTTCTTAATTTGTTACAGCTACTTAATTGAGCGCAATAAAGCGCCTAATTGCTCGTCCGTTTGTTCGCTTTCATTATAGACGGCTCTTCCAGGATGTGAGGAAAGAATTCATTGTTTTGTGTGTGATTGAGTGATGTTCTGATTTCTGTGTGTTGTTTTTAGGAACTGGGTGAGTGTACGTTCAGTGGGTGAGACACATACTAATGTGTGTATGTAACGCCAAACTTGATAGCGCGTCTTAAAGTTTTGTGACGCTAAACTTTACCATCTTATATATTACAAAATGAAATCAATTTTGTATAAAGAACCGCATTTCTATAGCAGTTAAGTTTTTAATTCAATAACTGGAACGATGGTTGAAACCTGAAAACCCTTTTTTTGTATTAAGAGGGAACGAGTTGATTTTAGAATGAATTTGACAGCTGTCAATTTTACGCAACTCTATTCTGAGGCAAATGAAGATCAAGGAGATCAGGCGAAGAGTCGGCATTGATTTATTGTGAGTGATATTAATTGGTGATCACTGTGACTCTTGTGTGCAATACTTGTGATTATTCAGAATATTATTGTATTGCATTTACTAAGAGACATTTCAGACATAATAAGACCTATTCCGATAGCGACGACGCATTGCCGTGATACAATAAATAATACTTTTTATCTATTTAATATTTTTCCTGCAGGCGCTACATGGTCTATAATGAGGTTACGGAACTTGTAAAATTACAGGTGATTTTTCTTGAAAGCTGATGCTTTTTTATGAGTTTTGGACAGAAACAAGTTTGGTGAAAGTAAATACCATTCTAAACGATAGTAGGTATAAAATAAACTGTTCAGTAATATCACATTACTGAACGAAAGTTTTTGCTGCGTACCTGTAAATATAGGTCTTTTAAATGGTTAAGTAATTAAAGACCCTGTTTATGTACGCAATTTATTTACGCAGTGTATTGACTCTCAAATCTGCAGTAAATACGACGATAATCCAAGTCCTCTTTGCATATAAACTTCGCTTACATTACGAGATATCTGCGCCCTGCCTACATACATATTATATAGTGGAGTTCAAATCAAATATCGCGCTGCCCGATCCACATTTTATGATCAGATCGTGATTCGAAAACTCATCGACTTTTCTACATTTTTAATAGACAGAAAGGTTAGTTTTTTCTGTGGAGGTATTTGGTATAAGTGTATGAGTATGTATGTGTTGTTTTGATATTGTGCAGATATTTAGACATTTTAAAAACCCTTTCTTTGATAAGCTGTGTCAGATTCCAATATCATAACAAAGTTTCATTGCTTTTAAGATAGGGTTAGAGAAAAAAATATTACCACTTGTTACTTGTTCCAGTTCTAATGTTGTCTTATTTAAACACTTGTTAGATTTTTCAAAATAAGAATCAGGGATTGGCAACCGTTATACAATACGGCCTAAAGCCTGTTCCTGTATATCAAACACATATATCAACAACTGAACGTTATCCCTTTCCAACACGCCTTTGAGGATAAGGAGTGAAAGAGTAATCTCTTACTATTCGAGACCACTCAACAAATAGGTGTAACGTATTGAGACGATAGAGATTAGGCGATGTTACGTGTATTGTAATAGTAGGATTATTGTGGATATTACGTGAGATAAATGTTTTTTTCTTTTCCTTAGTAACATTATAGCTTGATACCCAGGATCTACAACCATGACAGTTTAAAAAACTACGATTGGGTTTTTAAATTGTCAACGAAATATTTTTTTAAATAAGAGGTAGAGCAACCGGCATTCCTGAGCGACATACGCCCATTTTTCTTGGTATTTTGTACGTAATGTAGACATGAAATAGGTTCTCGGAGTCGCATCATACTTTAAATGCATACTCTGGAGCACACGAGCGAGTATTCTTCAAATCTTAACATGAAACAACGACACCTCTTACATAATGTATATCGTCAGTACAAGCAAAATGTACAAAAAATCGTATTTTGACTAGCACCGTGTATCGGGGAGCCTATCGACAAAAAACACTAGTATTTTATATTTCTGATCACGACTTAATCGTAAATATGAAGGGTTCGAGAGCACCTTCTGGTAGCTATTGCAAAAAGAACGTTGCGCTCTCCATAAAATATATTGTGGGGGGAGCAAGTCGACGGGTATTTTAGCGCTCCGAATAAATTCGACTCGACTTCTAACTTCCATCCTTGTCTTTATCCAAAGTGTGGAAAGAGATAGGAGTATTAGGTTCGATTTTTAAGTCGAATCTTGGAGGCCAGTAGGCGCGTATAGCGTTACATATTTATATATATTGTAGCCAGTTGCTGGCATATGTTTCTGGGTGTTTTATTCGTGAGAATAAAGTGCGTCTCCAACGAGAGGTTTTTTTCGTTATTTTTTTCCTTTTTTTCTCGTGTTATTATTATCTGATACATAATTCGGGCAAAACGTTCGTACGTGCAGGTATTTATGAGGTAAATAATACTTCTGTTCAACCGGTGCTAAGGAGACATATTGTTGTTTTATTTATTGAGGTTGAAGAAAAATACAACTTTTTGTACGTCGTCGTTCAAGTAACGTTTCTTTTTATTTTATTGTTAAGTAAAACTTGTGATTTCCAACGGTTTTGCTTGTAATTTAGTGTTTATTAGCTACAGTCACACCGTTACTAGGAGTTGAATGTTACTTAAGGTTGTTAATTTTTTTTGTCATCGACCTCACAAATAGTTACTCTACCGTAGTAATTAGAGATGGTTTTTGTGAAAATGTTCCAGCTATTGCAACTCAACATATCCTATCAGAGGCTGTATAACAAAGAGCAATTTACCTTTACAGTGAGACGTCTACTACACAAAGATGTATCCCCACCTCCGTCCTTAAATCTGGATCCTCACATCTCCAACGACACATTACTTTCACAGAGCTCCTCCCAGACCATTCCAGCAAACAGCAAATGCTCCAATTAACATTTGCCAGTTGTTGTCATAATCGGGCCGTCGTCATCACGGCTGGAGCGATAAATTCGACGCCAGACACAATGCTCGCTCCCCTTAACTTTTCGCCCGCGAATAACGAGTTTTTAACTTTGTGGAAAAGCGAAAAATGTCTCTATCTCCTCTTGGGAGTGGTTGAAGGTAAGAAAGGAAGCGGAAGCGAGTTACTGTTGTGTAAGTTTTTAGGAAATATAAATGTAACTAATGATAGCTTCCGTGGCGAAGATGTCCTCTATTTAGATTTCTAGCACTTTTTGCTGCTAATCAATAATGCAGCCATGTGTTTTGGCTGAACGGTTACCTACAGTTGATTTTTCAACGATGTTAACTGCAATTAAAAGGCAAACCATAAAGGTAGAAGTGACCTACGAAGAATTTAATAAATTGTAGTTGTTTAAACAACAGATACCGTCTAACATTACATAGATGCGGTACGTATTTGCTAGTTTCACCACTTTCCAACACAAAGTAAATTGGGTAAAATAAGACATATATCACCCCGCTCTCTCCTTATGACTCACACCACAAAACAAGGGTATCCCGAGAAAATTACAGAAGGCAAACGGCCCTACTTTCAATAAAACTGTCGTCTTTATTTAACAGGGCAAAAGTTATCTCGGAGCCGTTCGGCGACGTCCGCGACACACGCTTTTTTGGACCTCCGGTAATGTTTGCAGGCTGGTTCAGAGGTTAGCCTAAAGTGAAAGTATGAACGTTAATGTTTCTACTTTCATATTTTTATCGGTATCAACAACTTTTAGAATTCATTGGTCAGTAACGGTTTCTAGAAAACATGGAATAAATAACAGCTAGAAGCGATTAATTTTAAAACAAAATATGGCACTAATTTTATGACACTTGGTAATTATTTCGAAATTGGTAAAATTAAAGATGAAATTAATATTGAGCTGCCTTTTACGATCGTCAAAGGTGAACTGGACAGAATAGCCCCCATTCGGAACTAAACGTGAACCAATCAGTTGTTCAATTGGATTGGCAATAATCCTTAGGTGTATTGGTACTGCACATTATGGGTCCTTATAAAAGTATTTTTATTCAATGACATAGTGTTACGTGTAACATTAAATAGTTAGTTATACGCTTTTACCCTCTTCTTTTAAAATCTGTCGGTGGTTACTTTTTGAAATTATTTGTTGACAACTACCGACCGAATGAAAAATAATCTATTCATAGCTACGAACCACTAAGAACCTACAGATGTTTCTACTCACTAACAAAATTTCCAAGTTCAAACAAAATTTAAGGTGTTATATTGAATTTTAATTACAGAATACCGACTCCCTTTCAAATATTTAACAAAATAATATCGCGTGAAACAGTGGGCCAAGTTGCCGGTGTAAAGTTGCCGTGGCTAAATTAAGGAGGTGAGAAGTCCAAAAGTTTTTATTGTTATGACCCTCGGAATTTATCCCGGGGCCATCGTAGCACAGATGGTTAAAATTTTACTTTTCATTACTACGGTAGGCTGTTTTGTATATTGTGCCGTTTTATTTTTCCGTGTTTTATGTTTATTTTAATTTTGTATGTCTGTCTGATTTGAGTATTATTTTTCCTACATTTTTACGCAGGCCCTTAGTATGTTTAGAAAAATAATTAGAATTAGAATTTAGAGTTATTTATTTGACATAAAAAGTACACAGATACAAGGTGACACTTGGTTTAAGCGTGCAAATAGACCGGCATAAAATATCTGATCACTAGATCATCCGTCCATCTATGGATAAGGACAAAAAAGATTTCAGTAATTTGTTAGGTGTTGTAGAGGTTGCCTTATGAAGACGACCATACGTCGTACAGCCTGGATATAAATAAGTTTAATGATATTCGAACAGTCAAACTAATTTAGAGATAGGATAAAAGACAAAAAAACAATAGGCGAGAGATATGGCTGAAAAGCCGAAAAAGAAGTAAAAAGATAAAACGTAGAGCAGTTTTTATGAATTATTAAGTAAAGTACCTATGAAACCGTTATTAATTTGCACTAGGAACGCCTGTATGATTAGTTAAACTAAAGTCAAGCGCATATTACAGCAGCAACGGGCCGCAGCGCAACGCATTTTTAACCGAATTAAAAAAGGAGGAGGTTCTACGTTCGACTGTATGTTTTTTTGTATGTTCACCGATTTGTCCCCCATTTCCAACCAATCCTCAAAATTCTTTTTTATTTGAAAGAATATACTCCTGAGGTGGTCCTATTGGCAACAAGTCAGGATCTGATGATGGAATCCCACGAAGTCGAGGGCAACCCTCAAATGTTATAGGGATTAATAATGTTTTTCATACATTTTCTAAAGCTATTGAGACATTTGCGTATGGTCATCATCATCTCATGACGGTGAGCTGATGACGGAAGGTGCAACTCTTTAACGGTTAGGAGTGGTAGGATGTTCAGGCATAACTCTGTCATATATAGAAGGATTTGCAAAAAAAAATTCTCGAAAGAGGTTTATTCCGAAATGGTGCCATTGAAATTTCATATAGATCTGATGATGTGTTTCGGAGACAGACAACGGAAGTCTTCAAAAAATTACAGAAAATCAACCGCGATTGCTTCTATCACATAAATATGCATTGTTTTGTCCCCCAGGATGATGAAATTTCGAATTGGTGTGGGGTAGGTACTATTACGAAAAAGTGAAAAATAAAAACGTTTTCCAAAAAAAAAAAACAACCGACTTCCGGAAAAACACTACATAGTGAAAAATTATTTTAATTTCGGAGGGCGGTGACAAAAAATTAAAATACATAATTATCCAAAGTCACCGACTTCCGAAATTAAAATATTTTTTCACTATGTAGTGTTTTTCCGGAAGTCGGTTGTTTTTTTTTTTTCATATAAAGCAGTGCGTTACGGGCTGCCTGTCAGTAGTGTGGATTGGTTCATTGAACAAGTACATAAGTAATATAGCGCTAGCTTAAACACTTATAAAATGGTGTTTCAGCTATAATTTCCAATAGAACGACTAGTAAATCTAGAGCACTGAGCAAGTTAACATTTTGGTAACTACGCTAACTTTGCCGGTCATACTGCAAGCTAATTAATTTATTACCTAATGTTGCTATGGGATGTGGGTTAAATTCTAATTGAAGGTTTGAAATTAACAGAGTCTTCGACCATCGCATCCTGATTAATCAGCAACACTATACATATTGCTCGTTATTTGACTAAGCAAATGTCACGTAGAGCGAGTCAAAACGTTGAACACTAACTTTTTTAGATTTCTGATTCTAGCACTGAGCCAGTGACGGTACTTAGTACAAAATTAACAGTGGTGGCTTATGTTGGCAACTCTTAAATAACATTTTACATTCACAAACCAGTAGGTAATTTGTTCTAATTAACTTGTTCTTCAAAAGCACTTTCTTTCAAAGTTTTTGAACTTCAGAAAATAAGAAAGCGCTAATTGAGTTCCCGTCATAAAAACAAACTTCTTAAACAACAACCAAGCCATAACAAAAACACAAATAAAGTTTAATCCACATACAATAGAATTACAAAAATTATTACGACGGGAATATTTGAGCGACATGCATGCTAAGCGTTGCCGCGAAGCTGTGAAGCGGCTGAAGCGCTCTCGAGCCCGACTCTAGCGGAACGAGGTCACAGAGCGCAACTGAGCGAGCGAAGCGCTAGCGTCCCTTTTTATAAAAAAATATATCGCGTTCTTTTTTCAGCAATGAGTTAGTTTGAGTGGCAATGGCGGTTTTAATTAGGATGTTTTTTCATGTTAGTTTTGATATTTTGCTAATGCCGAAGTTGTGCGATTCCATTTATTTCTGCGGGTGGTGCTTCTGTTAACTTACGTCTATGTTTTGGAGTTTTTACTTTTGATATTCTTTAATTTTGACCTGTATAATCCATTCATTACGTTTTAAGAGATATCCCATTCTGATCACTAAGAGTTTATTTAATTTTATGAACTACCTTATTGCAAACAGAGCTGACGCTGGTGCTAACAGAGTCAGGTTCTGCCCGATTCTGTGATATAGATTGACTGCTAAGAGTCACTTTTCGAGTAGGTATATACAGTGCACTGTCCTGTACCTATCAGTGATAGCAATTGGCCTTAGCATTATTGCAACCAATCTCACACAAGATGTTATTAAAAACACAATATTGTTTTACATCTTGTTTTGACTTGACATTAATTATGTAATAGTTTTACACAGTCGTTTTATTTAGTTAAGGTACGAAAGGACACCCAGGAAGCCTCTCAAACGATGCTCACAAAGTTCGTTAAATAAAAACATCCAACACTCCTCTCACACCCAACCCCAGGAAATTAATATTTGAATAAATTAAGAGATGAAAACATAATTTTAATTCGTCCGTAACCCGGCCGCCCTCGTATGTCACGGTAAAACAGTGTTTCACGCGGTTTTAAAAAAATACCAGAAATGTGTACTAGATTTTCTCACTGCATCATCGAAATTATTTAATTTTAATTCAATGATGCTTAACTGTGATTATTGCTGAAGTTTTGTTTGTAAACGTTTTGTCCTTGGGTGTTTATTTATTTACTGTACTAGCTTTTGCTTGCGGTTTTGCCCGCAGGAAGTTTAGTACCGGGACAAAAAGTAGCTTATGTCTTCCCCAGGATACCATCTATGTACCGTTCGTTGTATGTTATTCAACATGTCCCTGAATTAACACACTGCACCAAACACCCCAGTTAGAATATTATGTTATAATTATACCTAATTATTATATATCACTGTTTTGATACTATTAAGTTTCAAATTCAAATTCATTTATTAAACTTACAATACCAGCCATTTTAGAGTGATTGAATAGCAAATATAATTTTAATAAATTATAATTATTATTTAGAAATCAAATTCAGCAAACAATTTTGAACAAACTACTTTCATAAATTGTGCATTATTTTAGTTACACATTGAATTTTTAGTTTAGTAGTAGTCATAAATAAGCAAAAAGAAGGCAGGCAGGTCAGGTCATGAAATGCAACCAGAGACACGTTCAAATGGCTAAAGGATGCAATCGCCACAGCAGCCCTTGCGTCCGTATTATCTACTTAGAAAAGTACCCTCCGTAATTCAACTTCCTCTATAGAATCAAACGTACCATTTCCAGAACTTAAAAAATAGGCTTAAATTTTTTTGCGAAACAAAACTCAAAAAAATCAAGAAGGTATTTAATGTAACCGAAATAAGAAAACTGTATCAAACTATACTTCAAGTTTCCAAAACTCAAGTCAGCCCACGTAAAAATAGTTAAAACGAACCCTTCAAGTTAGACAAGTATCAGTTTCCTGGTGAATATTAAAATGACGATGAATAGCTTCAAGTCGACTACGGCTCAACTTTGATAGAAACGGATGGATATTGTGGTTATAATGGCTGGTTGCAATAGAAGAGTGTCGGCTTATGAGGTAGATTGGCCAGACTATGGCTGAGTCACAATGTTATTTGAAGAAAAGGTACGTTTTTTTGATATTTGTTATACCAACATAGAATTATCTACTGATTTTTTTTTACAAAAACAAAATTTTAGATACATTATTGATTGATTGTGATTGATATTATTGTTGTTGAAGACTAAAGTAGAAATGTATGAAAATTAAACAAGGCAACCAGTAAGATTGGAATTAACAAAACAAATAACTTCAATTCATCGCGATGTATCAAGTCATAGATAACCTCAACCTCGCCGATACACAAAAAGTTGAATAAACATAGACAATTCACCGCCACTAAACACAATAAGTGCGTATAAATAAAGTGTGGCGCACAAAATTTTTCACAAATAACACCAAATTTACGACTATGTTTATAGCTTCTTCCTCTCAGATAAAGGACATTGAAATTCCGAATGAATACAGCCGTTGCTTCCGTTACGCCACTTTTTCGCGATACCTTGGCGGTATTCTGGTGAACGCGAGTGTGGAATGTGACGATTGCAATGCGAGAAAGAGTTTTATTGAGTCTCATAAATGCAACAAGGTTGTGAAAGGTATTAAAGTAGTTGTATGTAGTGAAAGTGACTTTAAAAGTGAAGTAGCAAAGGAAGATATAATAATAAAAATATATGAAAAAAACAAATAAGATGGACGTACCACTGGGAATAGCCTAACAGTAAAAGAAAATAGAGAAATAAGAGAAAGAAACGGATGTACCGAAGATACATAAACTTTTTAACAAAAAAATTAAACCGCCGAAAAAACTGAAAAGCAAGTTTAACTTTAATAATTAAGTTCGGAAAACGGTGACACAAAATTAAAATACATATCCAAAGTCACTCACTTCCGATCTTAGTTATTAAAGTTAAACAAAAAAGGTTTATTATTTTTTGCTTTTCAGTTTTTCCGGCCATAATTTTTTTTTTAGTTTTTATTTTATAATTTTTTGTGGCTCTAATCTACTAATTACTACATGCTTCATGTTTGATTACTTTTTGTAATACACAACTCAGCATCAAAAAATCTGTGAGTGAACAGTCAATCATCCCCTGTGATTGATGATTTTTTTTCCAAATTTATATTGGACCAACTTCGCGTGATAAAACATTTAAAAAAATACGCGTCGACCCGGAGAACCTCTTCCGTTTTTACGTCGGTTAAAAAGATGGCAATTACGAAGAAAAGACAGAGCAAAAACACCGAAATTGTGTATAACAGCAAGATCGCTTCGAAATAACTAGAATATCACCTCCAAACGCCTGTCTCCCGAAGAGAACCAGAACTTTTATTACAAACACATAAAAATCTAGTGCACGTTTATTACGGAGCGTTTATGTGCCCTAATAATATTCCATGTTTACTGATAGCGACTGTTATTTTATCTGTTTTTGAGTGCCCTGTTTTCCGGAAGTGGTTTTTTTTGCGTAAATTACGCACGCGCGGTGAGGTATCCGTGTTTTGATCTGCGGTGGGAATTAAGGCGTTGTGTTTTGTTTTTACACCGAAACATAGATTTATTGGTAAAGCGTGTCGTTTTTGTTTGGTATGTCCCCGAATCCCTAGGTTTGTTGTTTCTTTAGTTTTAAGAAAGCCTTCAGTGAATTGTTTTATCAAATATTTTATTATACTATGCCTGGTAGTTTTCCGTTTGTGTCTTCACCTCTTATACTGACATTTCTAAGGCCATCATTAGAGAGTACTTGTCGACATTTCATTGTATTCATCAGGTTCATTATCTTCTGTTATATAAAAAAAATATATTTTATAATTATTGAAACATTAAGGTTAACAAACTTCGGGAGTGTATTACTCCACTGTTCGACTACGTACATCAAAAATTTACCATGGGATGGTTTTGTCTCATCATTAAAAAGTTAAGAGCCAACAAAGATTCGTTTTTCTTGCTAATTTAACCAAACTTTGGGCTTGTTTAAGTAATAAAAGAAGCGTAAAATCTCCAAAACCGAGGCAGTAACGACAAAGCTCAAATATCGAAAAGTTTAATAAATTTTATTGGTCGTTGATTTATGTAATGGTTTTTTTCATGAAACCCGATCTTCCGAAGGACTTTTTTTATATTTTTACGCGACTTTTCCACTATAAATGATCCTGCATCTAACTTCATAACGTTGTGCGTGTAGACTAGCGTCCAACTACTCATCACTGATACTACCTCTGACGGGCACGATGCCTGGTGAGACAGCGTGCTTTTTAGCCAGGCCCACCAGTGAGTTCGCGCCCGCGACTAGATTTCCCTTAAATTTATTCCTCTACATGAGCAATATTTACAACATTAGCTAGCTTTAATAAAAATAAAAGTCTCATAACTACTAATTGATTTCCACATCAAGAGTGGGACGACGTGATACCACGGTCAGTGTACCATAGCGACCTTTACCGTAGGATATAATGTGTAGGTGTTTCTGCCATTTTAACCGACTTCAAAAAGGAGGAGGTTATCAATTCGTCGGAACCTTTTTTTTTTTTTTTAATGTATGTTCCCCGATTACTCGAAGATGGCTGGACCGATTTGGATTATTTATTTTTTTGTTTGAAAGGGTATACTTCCCAGGTAGTCCCATGATCGTCAAGTTAGGATCGGATGATGTGATCCTGGATAAATAGAGAGAACTCTTCAAACTTTATAGGGACACGAAGCGATTTAGGTATTTTTTGGAAGAGTACTTTCTCGGAGTGGTCTCATTTCAATTGTGTGAAGATCTAATGAAGAACTTTGGAGATAGGCAACGGAACTCCTCAATAAATGATAGCAAATGGACGGGGATTGCTGAAATCTCATGTCTGTTTATTGCTTATACCAGTTCATAACATAACATCACGCCGGTATGCTGTGAAGGGGTAAGCACATGTGAACCACTAAAAAGTGAAAAAAAAAACTTTTTCTATAAAAAAAGCTTTTTCTAATATAGGCACTCGTCAATCTTTAACAGTAGGTAGAGCTTGAAGTTGACATTCTTTAATTTAGAAAACTTTTTCCAAAAAAAAAAACAACCGACTTCCAAAAAAAACACTACAAAGTGAAAAATAACTTTAATTTCGGAAGTCGGTGTCTTTGGAGCTGTATTTGAATTTTTTGTCACCGCCTTCCGAAATTAAAGTTATTTTTCACTTTGTAGTGTTTTTTTGGAAGTCGGTTGTTTTTTTTTTTGGAAAAAGTTTTCTAAATTAAAGAATGTCAACTTCAAGCTCTACCTACTGTTAAAGATTGACGAGTGCCTATATTAACATGCAATTTACGAAGATACGGCTATAAAAAAAAGATCAAGATCCCACAGAAAAAAATAAGTCCTAACTCAAATCAAATAAACATCCGAGCATAAAAAATATTTACACGCACAAGTACAGTCGGCATCGCCTACAACTGGTAAAAAAATAAAACGTGTCTTCGGAACGCAAGTCACGCGTCCAATATTCCGATTGGCTCCGGATCGCTATCAATTTTTCTTGAGAACAGACCAGATTTAATTATTCAGAGGCAGTCGGCTTGATGGTTCAGACGTGCGGTACTTAAAATTTAGACATAAATAGTAAATGTGTGTTGTCGTAAGATTTATTAGGTTCCAAATGTGACTCGGAAATATTGTTGGAAAGCTTCTTTATGATAAAAGGAATACAAGAATGAGGTGTGTGATGTACTGAGTGTTACATTTTTCAACGGCCTGACGAATAAAAAAATCGGTTGTTTTCAGCCTTTATCATCTTAAAAGCTTCCTTTATGACTTCCAGTAAATTCGATTAGATGTTTTTCTTAGGAAGGCATATAATATCAATTCCATCTTATTTTCGTTTTATTGTTTTGGTTTTTTTCTGTTAAAGAGGTGTTCCTGTTTTACAATGATATTCTAAGTACCTATACCATGCATTTATTTTTGTTGAAAATCAGAAAGTCGTTAAATCCCAATAGTAATCATTTCCTACATAACAACACAAACGATATTTCTCCAACCCCTTGATTGAAACAAAGTTATATTAAATGTCAAGTTCACGTCAACGATTGACGGCTGACTGAAAGTACTTATCCTGTAATTGTGTTACTGATTGACAATCATCGTTGATAGCCACGCAGCTGGAAGTAATTGTACAACGTAACATTATTATCCTTTATTATTTACGTATACGACACGATGATACACATATATGTGTGGTTAGATAATACGTTTTATTAAAACCTTCCGTGTGTATTTTCAAAAGAGCTTAATTTAATAATTCAATCTTAGTTGGTACCTACATGTTTTATATTTGCTGCGTTAGTTACTATTAGTACCAATGGAAAGACTTAGTGAAACACTCTTGCATTCTCTAAATAATTGAGATTTATTTTCATCATAGTTTACGGCTGCAGTTAGAAACTAATGCACATAATTTGAATAAATCGCATAAACATTATTATAAAAAAAGAAATACAATTTGCAAACTTTATCTTTCGCCTTTGACATTTATTTGCTTCAGTTATTTATGCAAACGTGCCTTGAAAATGGCGTTCATAAATACCAACTAGGAGTAGAAAGTGACCGTAGAAATTAAGATCTATAGGTAGCAAAAGGTACAACAGTTGTCACGCGATCTGGATCGCGTCACGCACTCATCTATGTTTCTCGCGACGTGAAAATTTAATTCAAATGCCCGCAAACACGCCGCTGCCGCCGTCCCACCGCCGCCGCCGCCGGTTTGCAGGACGTGATCCGTTCGTACGTGATTTTGTTCGCTTGACTGTACCGTTACTAAAACTTGGATTAGGCGAATGAGCTGATTGAACTTATGAAAAAAAACAGCCACCCTTAAAACAGAATCGAATGAGATCTAAAGGAGCATACAATTAATCTCATCAATATGAGTAATCTATTTGTTACTTCTAGTTACATCTATGTGAACTTAATGCAGCATTGCATACGTAAGCGGCCCCCCCCCCTTATGCCTGGAGGCTTTAATTTAGGTTTTAAGTTCTGCTTATGTTTTTATTATTTATTTCTGCTTGAGAATTTTTTTATTTTTTTGGTATATTTGCGTGTGTTCTACCTGACTTTATGGAAAATGTTTTAATGTTATGTTTTGTGTTTTGTAACTTAACATACAGCTGTGCCGCTGGGAAGTTTGTTGCGCCACTTCTTCCCAGCTAAAGCACTAGGAAGTGGGGAAGGGCGGGCGTTTTGGGGGACTGTCTTATTTTATTTTGACGTTCAAAAAGTGCTAACATCAGCCTTGTTTGACTTTTGATATTGATTTTTACTTTTAATCAGTGAAGATCAGAAAACGAAACCTGAAATCGTCTAAATGTGCTGATAATGATGACGACATACACATCATTTAAGGTTCAAAACACTTGTGAGGATTAGTTAAACATTTATTTTATAGAATCAAAGATATTGTAGCCAATTAATGGGTATATTATGTCATGAGCTACACGTGTATGATGTGCTTCACATCTTCACAAAACAAAGGAAAATCTTATCCTGTAACCCGGGCAAGGATCATCTAATCTCTCTAGCTGATAAAGTCAATTTAAATATGTGGAAGCAATTTTCCCTATAACACACCATAAACTATCTCTATGTTTTTAATTTAATTCAATTTATTTATTTACTGTCAAAACAACAAAACACTATTTATTTATTTGTGACATTTTACCACATTATTACTAAAGCAACTCGAGTTTCGAAACATTATAATAATTATTTGTAGTCACTTATTATAATAATCTGTAATTGGTTTGTAAATACTGAGAAATTTGGTATTTGTTGACAAAGAAACAAATTAAAGTTTAGAACTTTTAATTATAATTGTATAACAATACTAGCTTTTGGCAGCAGCTTCGCCCGCGAGGAGGTCGTTTTTTTTTTTTTTTTTTTTATCTAAACCATCCAAGTCGCAAAACATTTAAATCGGTCCAGCCTTTTAGGAGGAGTTCAGTGACATACACACGTACAGTAAAATTTTATATATAAAGATAATTTATGAGTGTCCATGGAGTTTCTTTCCCATCTTCTTCAAATGAACCTACTATGCTTTGGAAAGGGCAACTACCTTCATCTTTCTGACTGGCACTTGACACTGACCCTTTGACAATTGTGTCTGTAATTAGTTTAATTGAAATAAATGTTTTGAGTTTAACGTAGGTAAACAGCTTAAAAGAAATTCAATTCATAGGCAATGAAATCGTCATTTAGGACCTACCACATTAGGTAAGAGAAGGTGTGGTGTGTAACAAGAATGCTAAGTGAATCTGTCAAGAAAACTATGTTAAAAGTGTTCATAGTTTCAATTATTATTATTTAGTTTTATCATAACTCTTTTAGTGTTGATTTATTTACAACTAGTTTTTGCCCGTAGTTCCGCCCGCGTGGATGTCAGTTATCTCGTAAAAAAGAAGCCTATGTGCTTCTTTATATCCTAAGCTGTATCTCGGCCAAATTTCACGACAATCGGTTCAGCGGTATAGGCGTGAAAGCGTAACAGACAGACAGAGTTACTTTCGCATTTATAATATTAGTAGATATTGTTCGTCAGACATTTACTAAATTAACTTAAAATCTACAATTTATACTAGACACCAAGAAAAATCCTTTATTCCCCGAAGTGGGGTTAACAAAGGGTAGGTACCTAAAACAACGTCTGAAAGTACCGACTAGGTCGTTCTTAAGTAGGTATTATCGCATACTGTTATGTTTTAACTTTGAACAATATCCAAAGGCTCTGATTACGCCACCCACATGTTAACTAATAAACAATATGTACGTAAGGTATACAAAACACTAATTCAATCTTTCTAGATGCGTCAAAAAAGTTTGTAAAAATGTCCTTGTGCTGTTTGTGAAGTAGGTAGTTTCTCCGGGCCTTTACAAACATATTCAAACCTATTTTCGCCATTGAGCTGTATCGCTAGGTGAGGGAAGAATTCTGAAATTACTGACACTTGATGTTGTGACTTCTTTTCACAGAAAAATAGCAACCGCATTTTTTGATCTTTACATAAATACATTATTGGACTGCGTAAATACCTACTCAATGATTCTCACTCTGCTATTACAAAACAGTTACGCAATGTATTGCAATTTAAATGTTTTCAATTACGAAGTAATTCTCAAAAATGTTGGAGTTTCTAGTAATGTCTCTAGATCTTCGCCGAACGAGTTTTCCCGATAGGTCGAATTTAACGTAGCGTAACCTGCACCGTGTGCAGACTATAACTTGTTCGGCTTCTTTCTAGAACCCTTGTTATACACTTTGTAGATACGTTACCGAGATCTTGTATCCAGTTACGTCTTGGAAGCAAGTTGGGCTTAGAAGTTATGCCAATACGTAAGTTGGCTGCTTGTTCGGTGTTTCTTCTTCATAGGGTGTCGACGGCACAAATAACATGAAAATGTATCAAAGTGGTACCTATCTTTTTTAAATTTGTTTGGTCCGAAATTCAGCAACGAAGACTACAAGTTTCGAAAAAAGGAATATAAAATAACCTTACGTCTGTTATCGCCTAAAGGTTAGGTGGAAAGAAAATTAGGTTCAATTGTCACAGTGACACTTAAATTTACAAAAAAATATATTGTCTCTACAATAATAATCAGCCTAAGAAGTTCCCACAGCTACATAGGCCTCCTCTCTGTGAATGTGAATAGGCCGTGATCTACCACGGTTGGTGGATATCACAAAATGTCATTGAATTTTGCTTCTAGAACAGTTTTCTTCACAATGTGTTCCTTCACCGTTTTAAGAGCAGTGGTGAAGAAATAAATAACAGAAAATAAAGTACCTGCCTGCGTTTGAATCCAGGATCAATTACAAATATATCCGTACATGGCTTGAAGAACTTGATAAGTCCAAAATGGCAGTTTTACAGGGCAGCGATTTTAAAGTTTAACATTTTCTCCAAAATCCGTTTTCATCTTGAGCTCATCTTTATAGCTTGATTTATGGATAATTTTATGTGATCTTTCAAATTATTTTAAGTATTCTCGTAAAATCTGCTTATTTTGTAAGATATTAGACTTATCAACATACTACCCAGAGACTTATCAACATATTCCCTATACATTAGTGCTCAAACCAGTGAAAATATTGTTTAATTTAATTCTTAAAATCAGTTTTTCAGCGTAATTGAAATGTCTAAATTGATTTAAGAGTAATTTCAGATGGTTTTTCAAATATGATTATGTTTTTCTTTCTTATTATCTTATTATTCATAATAATTAACTTATCAACATGTTCACCTATGACCTATCAACTTATTCACCATAGAATTGCGTACCTATCAATAATACACATTTATCGTTTGTAATCAAAAAATTGTAATGAAAATGTTCGTAATGAAATTTGAATCATTCTTGAATGCAAACGGACTTTTTGTACGCTAGGTTGGCTTTTGAGTATAAGTTGATAAAAAGATATAATATTACGATATGAAAAAAATTTTTGTGACTCATCGCGTAGATATCTCGATTCGTTAAATAAAATATGGATATATTCATACACTGTCATAGGCAATATCTCTAAAAGTAACGTAGATATCGAGTACTTATTTAATTATTTTTCCTACAAAACCAATGCCGTAGGAAGCCATTGCGACGATAAAAAAATCATGTAAGTCGAGTTATCAAGTTCTTCACGCCAGGCACGGATATGTAGTTTCCTAAAGTTAAATAAATATTTATTCACAATCTTCCAGTGCCATCTATGCCCTGTAGTAGGAACTAAACAGATCGCCAAAGGCAGACAACGCCATCTACCGACAACTTTTGTCTGTTGTACTAAACGACCTTACTCTTCATGAACTTTACATCACGCACTTGTACCCGTTCCTGAAACTTCTGACTTCAATTTGCAATGGACAGGTGGCAGCATGATGTGGCTACCTTCTTGAACAGTGAAAATAAATTCGTTGCCTTGCGTAGGTAGGTGGCGCTGCTAGTGCGAAAACTGAAGTTAGCCTTTTCTATTAAAACTACTCGGTTTAACCGGTAGAATGCCGGTAATTACAGAAACAATTATAGTGCCATTATGTCTCATGTGGATCTACGTTCCGGCTTACAAAAGGGTTAATATCCAATAAATTTATCATCACATTCTAGTTTCTAGTTTGTTACGCCAAACTGTAATTTTGAATCATTCTTGGGAATAGCTTTTGGTAAAATAAATGTTTATGAGATCATCCGTTATTTTGCATTAACTTGTTATCACATGTTACAAGTAGGTACTAAAATCTTTATAAATTTCCATTGTTTTCTTAAGGTACAGTTCCGAGCTTTAACATCTTACAGTTACGCAAAATCTTATCTTGCGAAATTACAACTGTAAGATTGAGAAAAGACATATTTCATAATAGTGTGCCTAAACTAATACAGTCAGGCTTTTGGGGCTTATGACGACCTGTAACTAGGTACCTACCGTCAAAAATCTATGAATGCCAGCTGGGAGCACGAGGCACGGAGGGGTCTTGGTATTTCAACTCATTATTATACATAAGTTGAAATCAATCATAAAATTTTAAAACGATAAAATCACTTTTTCATGTATACTAGTAAAACCATTTGGCATGACCTCTCAAGTGTCGCATGATACCGCATAGATTCATAAATACTAGGTGACCCGTGCCCACTTCGTTGGGCGGTAAACATTTTTATATCACTCAATAGATTACGACACGGTCGCGGTTCCATACCTAACTATGTCGTATTATCTCTTTAACCATTCGTCCAAATAGATGCAGTAAAAGAGAAAAGTCGAGAGATTAAAAACAAAGCCGTTACAGAAAGTTTTTAACTTCTATACTTTGTCTGAACTCTACGCTTTAAATTATCATAAAACCACTACTTTAAATTGTGTTGGCGTTAACTGGCAACACTCGGAGGTTGTGGATGGATATATATTATAAGGTCATTATAGTACTAGTTGATGCTCGCGATTTTGACTAGGTGTGTTTTTTTTCATACTAGCTTCTGCCCGCGATTCCGTCTGTGTAAAATTATTTGTTCCTCTGACCAACTCCGTCGCATTGAATCATCTGCCCGTGCGAGTACTTCGTATTCGTGACTTTTATTCGTTTTGCTCAACTCTGTCTCTCTATATCGCAACGCACGCAGCGGAAGCTCTCAAAAACTCTCATTTTCCGCGTTTTTGCGTCATTTTTTATTCATCCTCCGCTCCTATTGGCCCAAGCGTGATATTATATAGCCTACATAAAATGTTATATCCTTTAAAAACATTTTCAATTTCAAGCAATAGTTCCTAAGATAAGCGCGATCAACAAAACAAGCTCTTCAGCTTTATAATATTATCAACAAAAATTCTTCAGCTTTTTATTATTGTATATTATATTTTGTACAGATTTTTTAAACAAATATCCAGAATAATAAGAAGCCTACCTGTGTCCTTCTCCATGTCCCAAGCTACATAACTATAATTTCATAACGATCAGTTCATTGTATGTAACTGTAAAAAGGTAGCGGCCAAACCGAGTTACTTTCGCATCGGTTGAGCAAGCATCAATCTAAATACACTGCAATTCCTGCACAATGTTGTGCTTGTTCAAAAATAAAATACTTTTTTTGTTAATAAGGAATATTACGTTTTTTCGTGAAACCTTTTTATACCAAAATTTCCTTAGACACGTGTGGCTTTAATTAGTAGGACAACGTGGCTGCATCCACACGTAACAGTTGATATTATTAAAGTGTGCCAAACTGTTTTTTAACGTAATTATGCACTTGTGCAGTAGTATTACATAGGTAGGTACCTATTTATAGAATAGTAAGGCATTGAAATAAGAACCAGCCTTTATACGGAAGGAAACGTATAGTTTAACTCTTAGATTACCGGTTAACCTAACGGGTAGATAATAATTTAATGCATGGTGTTTTTTTGTTTCGTTTCGATAAAATATTATCTGCCCTTCTGAACATAACTACGTGAATAAATAAAATATACAGACATTTAATAGTAAACTGAAGAAACAATATGTTATAATGCATCAATTAGAAAACTGTCAACCGCCTGGGATAGCTTAAAAATGGTTAAAGAGAAAATTCTTAACGAACCGAATAACAAAAGACCAAAATAAACACTCCTTATCAGGCACCTTCAAGCACCGTAACGTGCCTTCATGGCGTCGCCGTCGTCGTAAATAAGTACAAAACCCGACAACACCCAACAGTAATGACTAGGGTGCTCGGGATAGAACTGTCAAACCTTTTGAAATGACATACAGTCGTCTCATGTTTTGTATTTTTTGTAACCCCGTGTTTGCAACCATGTACAAATTGTTTTACTTCAAGTTTTCATACTAAACGACAAGTCTTGTACAAGACTTTCATAAATATGTATCAAACCTACATGTATTGACTTTGTTTATGACATGATGGGCGGTTAAGTGGTTCATCTTTTTAGCATTCTTGACAGGTTTTTTACAAGTTTTGTAAACTGAATTGACTACTTGTATAAACGTAGGGTAAGACTTATTATAATATTTTTGTACATACTACTTATTCGGCTCTTGTTTCGTAGATCACCAATTATTTTGCTTTCATATTGAAAACCTATCTAAACTTGGACTCATCTTATAAAATTCAGTAACTTGACAGTTCGAAGAAAAATAATGTTACCATACTAAAACGAATAGTGTTGGGGTAGTGAACGATTTTGCGTAAAGAAGAACGAATGATAACAATGGTTTAATTTTAATTTCGTTATTTAAACATTAAAAATTAGTTTGTAAGATGCGGAATATAAGAATATAAAACAAATTCTACTATTTTTAATAGTGCACATTATCATGTTTTTAAGATAAGTACTTTTTTTTCATGTAAGTACATTATTTCATGTTCATTCAATTTCATTCATTCTTACACCACCTCACTATATTTTTTTTTCATATTCTGCCATTCAACTGTTAAGTTACTGAATACGATTATGAGTCCAAGTATATGTACATCATTTTATCTTGCTTGTGGTATTGTATATGTTCCTTGATTTTATCGCCCTAAAGAAACAAGATGAGTCCGTTTTTAAATGACCTATAAATGATCAATCTGCCTAGCCTTTTTTCAACTATTTTCGGGGCGGCTTCCATTCTAACCCACTGAATAGGTAGGTACCAGTATTTTACATCATACTACACTGTCCTCCTCAACCCAGTTACTGGGTAACCCTTGGTAAGAATGATTTTTGACGATAATACGTCGACTGCTCAATTACAGGAGCGAATAAATAAAATACGTAGAAATCTGGTGTATTACGTTAAATACAAGTTAAACAATCGCAGTGTCTTGGTAGTGGTAAAATGTCAAGTGACTCCACAGAACACAATATACTAAAGAGAGTGACGCTCCGTATGGCGCGGGAGGCCGTGCGAACGCCCGCTCTGCCCTTGCACCCCTCAACCGCTGCTGACGCCCGATGCTGATGCCGCCGTCCGCGAGCCCCCACAACCACCGCGTGCCTCCAAACAGTCTCATAGGCATGCTATGCATAGACAATGATTGTCAGACTTTCGGGCTTCTGACGAACGACTGTCAAAGATGCACGAAGAACATCCGGGACCAACGGCTTATCGGGCTTTTCGAGACAGGGAGGGGTCTTGGTATGTAAATATGGTCACCTATCCACGGACCAACCGCGGCAAGCGTAGTTTAACCTGATCAATCGATCCATGCGGCTATTATTACTTAGCCTCAAGCCACAAAAATGTAAATGTCTTTTAAAGTTACTTCATATTAAGTCTTAAAATATATAAGCACTGACAGTTTGCGTCACGTGCTGGCATTTATTTTGAAAGAGACAAATATTTTATCTCAGTAGAATAGAAGAAACAAGCAAAAACATCGTTTTATTCTTCATTTGGATCAAAAGATCAAAACATTTTACTTAAGTTGGATCTGTAAGAGCATTCCCGATTCGTGGCGAGTCGGGAATTTTCTTCTTCTCCGACATAAGTGGTTAATAGCTTCATTAAGTCCACCTGAGTGTCTTTTGTACAAGGGTCAGGTACCTGCCCGTGACAGTGGAGTTATTCAGTTATATTATAGGGTTCAAGGTGTACTGATACAAAACCCTTATAGTTTCAAGTTTCCGTAGACACAAATACGTTTGGTGAGACAGAGGAAACGCAAAAATAAAAATATTTAAAGTAAATGTTAAAACCATGCGTCAAAAGTGCAGTGGTTCTTTGTTGCGTTGTAAAATGTAAAACTACACATTTTTTTTTGTGCTTAATACAGCTTGCACTTATATCTACACTTATAACTTACAATGAACACATACTTCTGCTATAAATATAGTTCAGGTATGTCCCCTGGACGATGTCTGAATAAAGTGGACCGAAGACCTGTGAAGGCTGCAGGAATACGCTGGAGGTGAGAAGCACAAGACCGATCGATGTGGAAGAGCCTGGCATATGTCCAGCAGTTAACACCTTTCGGCTGAAATGACGATGTCCCCTGGGATTACGTCACCATTTATATTATTCGTCTACGGAACCCACAACATAATTATTTAAACATCTATCTCACCCTGACGCAGGCGGAGGCTGCAATTTGTAACCACGTTATTATGTAACCCTGTGGGACATAACAATGATGAACTATTTTTTTAACAACTGACCCAGATTTCAATGTTATGTCGCACGGTCCCTGCGGCTGAAGGGAAGACAAACGTTCCACGGATAACAGAAACAAGAGCAGTCACTTGGTTTTGATTCCAGCTTTGCTTTTGTGGATTGTATGAGCTTAGATTTTCGTGTTTGCAGAAACTAACAGTAATAATTATTAAGAGATACTTTACTGTTTAAGAATTAAAAAAAAAAACAACCTAACAGTGGTTGCCCCTAGAAAGTGCTTCTAGGGGCAACCTACCCAACTATTTTTTTTGAGGTACGGAACTCTAAAATCAGAGTTTAGCAGGAACTTTAAATGTATAAAAGGTTTGTATTGTAGCGACACTACAGAAAAAACACTTCGCAACAATATGAAGAAATCCAAAAAGAGAAGTGGCGCCATCTACAACGCCACAGGCGAATTACGCAAAGACGCACGTCATAGGAATCCTAGATCGCGCAGTTAAAGTTTACCGCGCGATTGGCATAGGTACAACATCCCGACATCAACCGTCGGGCAGTTGCCCACCAGACACAACACCCGTCTGGTTGGAGGATCCTCCCTTTTCCGTAGAGTATGAGCGAACTTTACACCTTGTTCCTCATACCTCTATACTGGTGACCCCGATAAAGAACGTCAGCGCAGCCTTCGTGCAACACTTCAGCGTGACGTCATCATCATCATCAAGACCACTTCCTCAAGCTTTCGAGCAGCGAAGCCACACAGCCAGCCAGCAACCACGGCCTCAACGGGTATCCTGACCACCAGCATGCAGCGAACCGCATTCCTGGTCAGCACCCTCAGCCTCTACAAGCGACCACGGCACAACTGCTCTTCGGCCGGTCGAGAGCTCAATCTCCCGGTCGACAACAGCAGTCAGCCGCATCGCGGCGCTGTACCACGACGCACCGGAGCAGCGCCGGCCCCGACTGACTGGGGTTCGCACCACCGCAGACAGTTCCGACTCACCGCGAACTATGCGACACCGGTTCCGACTCACTGGAACCACAACTGGCACTGGCAAGCATTATAATATGCACGGACTTCGCCCACTATCGACCTCCGGTTTCCGGGGGGGAGTGATGTAGCGACACTACAGAAAAAACACTTCGCAAAAATATGTAGAAATCCAAAAACAGAAGTGGCGCCATCTACAACGCCACAGGCGAATTACGCAAAGACGCACGTCATAGGAATCCTAGATCGCGCAGTTAAAGTTTACCGCGCGATTGGCATAGGTACAACATCCCGACATCAACCGTCGGGCAGTTGCCCACCAGACACAACACCCGTCTGGTTGGAGGATCCTCCCTTTTCCGTAGAGTATGAGCGAACTTTACACCCTGTTCCTCATAACTCTATAGTATTATTAATTAGTCTGGGAGCGCGTAGTGGATTTCATAATCCACCACGCGCGCAACACACAAGACAAACAAACAACAACAGAGAAGAGGCTTGTTACCCAGCACTGAAAACGCCGACCGTGCAATTTTAGCGTTTGGTCGTTGAAGTTACGGTCTTCCCAGATCCAGACCACGAGTGTATGCTGAGTGTTACGCCGCCTAAACAGCGATATACACGTGCTTCTACTCTAAACTGGTAAATATGACCCAGCATCATCGCCGGCACAGTATTGTGGTTACATGCTTTCGTTTATTAAGTACTAAGTAGCTGCGTCGGCGAACTTCGTACCGCCTCAGAATCAATAAATGTTGTGTTAGCTTATTAGCGAAATACCTTGAGTCATTGCGCATGAGCTCCTACTAAGTTATGACAACCTGGTACATCGAAGGCATAAAGTGTTTTCTAACTGACAGCACCTAAAATATTTTGATTTTGTTAAGTGTCTATGGTGTTTTTAGCTTTTCCCATGGTGCCTACAGCTATAGTCACATATCCGATAATAGCTGATTGTCTTATAACGCTATAATATTGATGCCATTCGATAGGCCGCGCCGAATAACGTTAGTTGGCACTATTACATGTGTAAAGCGACTATGGTGTTTTACACGCTTTATATTAGCTTCACTTGTATGTTTGTAACCGGTCGGTTACCGTTTAAACTTTGTAAACTTATCGAGGACCGATGACTATTCAATTATTTAAAAAAAAATAGAGAAAAAATGGGAAAAAAAACTGAAAAAATCACGCTTTTGTAGTTAGCAGAACTAACAAATAGAAAATAAATAATAGTTTAAAAAGCTAAAATCACGAATTAAATTATTTTCTACTTTTTTAGTTTGGTTTTTAAAGCGTGTGTTTTAGTTTTTTAAACTATTATTTATTAGCTTTTAGCATGGTGCCTACAGCTATACCCACATAGCCGATAATAGATAAAAAAGTCAATGGTCCTAGACTGTCAAGTGTCAAAATATTAACACAATTACTGTTCTATTGTTATCAGTTTAAATGATTCTGCCTAACAGATGAGGAACATATTGTTTTAGTTCAAGCCAAATGAAAATTTATGGTTGCCGTAGTATTTTTGACATGCTAATGTATTTTTTATGATAAAACGAAAATCGATTATATCTCAGAAAGTGCATCATTGGGGCATTACATGTCTGTGGATAAAATGTGGCTCTAAGTAGATAGATACCCATTATGGGAATGATCCACTGTGCGTCGCGTCGGCGTAAATTCACATTATTTGTCATGTTTGAGCAAATAAATAAACATTATCTTATCATGAATAAAATTCTTCCATTAGACAATGTAATTCCCTCTGCGATACCTAAGTATAACGCTTATGTTTTCTATGTCTCCCTATTCGTGTTCCACACGTTCAATCATTGTAAGCCATAAATTAAAGCCTCTTTAGAATGCTCTTGTACTTGTTCAGTGAATACGGGTTTCAAATGTATTGAGATTTAGCATTGAAAATTGATATAAATGTGCACAGTTAGTCCGTATACTGGAATGTTAATCAATCATGAATAATAGAAAGTAATTTAAAAATGCAAGTCAAATCAAATCAAAATCAAAAGTCATTTATTCAAACTAGGCTGAGAGTCAGCTCTTTTTGAACGTCAAAATAAAATTACATAAGACAGTCCCCCCAAAAACGCCCGCCCTTCACCACTTCCTAGTGCTTTAGCTGGGAAGAAGAAGTAGCGAAACAAACTCCCCAGCAGCACAGCTGTCTGTTAAGTTAGAAGAACTTGTTTCTATACAATAATAGGTAATAAAAATTACGAAACACAAAAAAAAAACATAAAATTTGCCATAATATGTCAGCTAGCACACGCCAATATACCATCAAAGATTGAAAACTAAAAATAATAGAAAATTAAAATAAAACGTAAACAGAACTTCCAATCTAAATAAAAGCCTCTAGGCATAAAGGGCATGCCCGCTTACATATGCAATTCTGCATTATGCAAATATAGCTATAAGTAACTTAAAGTAACAAAAGTTAAACTAGGACCTCTGGACTAAAATTAATAAAAACAATAACAATACAATTAACAATAACAAAACCATGGTCAGCAAGACGACCAGTCACCACGAGCAGCACCCGTTCACGAGCATAACGCAAAGATCAGCCATTACCCCCCTCGCCATATTTGAGGGAAGGAGGCAACCCGACCCCCGACGCTACCGCAAGCAGTGACATCTAAGGGAGCATGACGAACTTGCTGCCGGTTGCACTGGCAAGAATAATCATGAATTGTCGAGGTCGCTAGCTAACTACATATTGCAATACTACTCCTTAAAAAAAAAAAACATTGTTATGAGTAGATTAAGTCATAAATAAATGATAAAAAAAGGAAAACCTGATAATTCAGGTTTTCCTGAACTGAACTGAACTGTATAATATACAGTCAGATAAAAAAAAGCAATTATATGAAATAACATAATGATATAACCTGTCAGTGGGTAAGCTAATTCTGGTGAAAGAACACAAACATTGTCTTGAGTTAATCACAGCGACCAACAATTCTTATCATTTAAGTAGTCGTTAATGGAATAGTATGCCTTTGAACAAAGGGTGGATTTTACTTTAGCTTTAAACGCACTAAAATGCAAATCTAGCAAGGAAGAGGGTAGCTTATTATAGAAGGTTATACCCAGACCTACAAATGAGTTATGAACCTTATGTAGCCGGTGAAAGGGAACACGTAGTTTGTCCTTATTTCTAGTATTAATATTATGAATATCACTGTTTTTAGTGTACAAGTGTATATTTTGCCTAATGTATAAGATGTTGGCGAAGATGAATTGCGATGCCACCGTGAGAATCCCAACATCTTTTAAAAAATCTCTCAGAGAAACTCTAGAACCTAGTTGGTAAATTGCTCTAACAGCTCGTTTTTGAAGAACAAAAATATTTTGAATGTCAGCGGCTTTGCCCCACAGCAGAATGCCGTAGGACATAACGCTATGAAAATAACTAAAATAAACTAACCGAGCTGTATCAACGTCAGTGTATTGTCTCAAGGGAGACATGGTTATATAATAATAGACGCAGGGGCCGTTCGAGGTCCAAGGTGGGCCCGTAAATGGCTAACCATCTATTATAAACCGAGATCCCTGCATGTCACGATAAACACGTTAAGCCGTTGGACCCGCTTGTGATTTTTAGAGTTTTTATTTTGTAGTTATGGGTAGTCAGAAGCCCGAATGTCTGACAATAAGTCTTATAAAGGGGTATCTTATTACCCAGAAACTGGGTTGTGGAGGTCCGATATACAGTCAGTTTAATTATGTAGAATACTGGTACTGCATCCGGTTGGACTGTGAGTTAAGAAAAGGCTAGGCAGACATTTTAAAGTAATTATTGCAGTGTGTAAACAATTCTACAGTTGAATATTTCAGACGCCGTAATAGGCACACATTTTCTTTACATACACTTATCGTACTTAAACACGTCAGCATCAATTAATGTGCCAAAGAAAACTTATAACTTTGTTAAACATAGGCACATCTTTGATTTACGTTTCTTTGCTAAGTCTAGGCAACATCCGCCAAAAAGCATAATATGAATGGTAAAGAAAAATCTAGAAATTGATGGTTCAGTGTCTGCCTAACTTAAACAAGAACTCGAACTCGTTTTACGCAGTGTAGGTATCATTATTAATTGGCTAGGATCCTGTGTGTACATCACCCATGATTTTTAATATAATTTTTTTATTATAATTTTTTTCATGGTTGTTTTGTTTTGTTTTTTTTTGTGTGTTTGTTACATCTTATATAGAATATTGTTTGCGTTTTTTTTTCTTTTAATTTATTTTTCATTATGTTAGCCCTACTACAGTTAATGTTTACTAACAGCTTGTTTTTGTTTTTATTATACAGGGTGATTGGAAGATGGGTGCAAAGCTTTAAGGTGAAGATAGTATAGACAATTTAGAACCATTTAAGCCATGGTTGTCTAAGACGAAGTCTTACCAATTTTTTTTTTTTTTAATAAGATTTAAAAGACGTATTGTACATTTTTTTTATTTTTTCTGAGCTTTAAATGTCTGTAAAAAAATGTCTAATGACACAGAAGCCTAAAACATGTTTTGCTTGATTGCTTACACATTACTTTAATTAAATGAATTCATTTATCATTCAATTTGGCCATAATTATGCAGTTTACATTAAATTTTGAGAATTTCCGAAAAAAAACTTAAAAATTTAGTTAAAAATATTTGGTAATACTTCGTCTGAGACAACCATGGCTTAAATGGTTCTAAATTGTCTGTACTATCTTCGCCTTAAAGCTTTGCACCCATCTTCCAATCACCCTGTATAATAGTAATCTGTGGAAGTTTAATTTTAAGATTTTTCTGTTTATGCTTATTATACTACTGTGTTTTTCCCAAATGCAATAAATAAATAAATAAATTAACGAAAAATAAGAACAATATTGGAGTCTATAAAATGTAAAAAGTTTTATTCATATATGTCGCCGCGGAGATTATTCGGCCGTTAATTAAGTTGATTTTGTTTTATATCAGAATCTATCAATATTTAGAGAGTTTTATGTTTGTTAATAAATAACTTCAGATGTGGTTGGTAATGATTTTGGCATTAAGTTAATGTCAAAATCGTGACTAATTAAATCTAGTAACTCTAAAATTTAATTCTGATTGTTTTAAATAACTCGTTATTTTGGAACATTGTTTTGTAAATAGTAATACCAACAACTTACTTACTTTTTAAAATGTTACGTTTAAACGTCATCTGTTTATTCGGCGGGAAAGTACTGTGTGATTGACGTTTGCCTCTGGTGGGGCGATCGAGTTAATAAAAGGCGCGACTTGAGCGCGGAGCTCACTTTTGCCGCCGATTTTGAAGAAGAAACATTGTGAGTAAAATCTATGTCTGTTTGATTAAAAACATATTGGATTAAGTAGTTTACTTGTTTTTATTTTACTGTAATCCTTTAGTTTGCCTGATAGATCCAATGTAAAATGCATTGTAGCTATAGCAGAACCGATGACCGAATAAGGTCAGCGGTTCTGCGTATTTTTAAAAATAACCTCCCTGTTTCAACTTCGACATCAGAAGTGGGATACTTACCTACTCTTTCTGTCCGTTTTATTTTTATATTTTTCAGATTGCATCTACCTACATTGAGCAAGTTATCCTGCGTGAAACGATGGATACACCAAACCAGAACGGATCAACGGCACCGAGCGTACCAACGTGCACCGTGTCCGGACCAGACGCCGCCGCCGGCGATGGTGGATCAACTACATCTGCTGACGTGGCGCCGCTACAACAACATGGCCGTAACGTACCCCCTGAATTTTACTTACATATGATAACGATGATGCAAAATATGAGTGAAAGGCTGTCGAAGCAACATGATAAAGTTAAAATTACTGATGTATTTTTGCCTTCATATGACCCGGATGGCAACGTCGGGGTCCGCGAATGGTGCAATCATATTTCTTCGGCTAAGACTAATTATGAGCTCAGTGATTATGATATCCGCATGAAAGTGACTAGCTTACTAAAAGGTCGGGCTAAAATGTGGGCTGATAACTGGCTCGTTACAACGTCCACGTGGGAAGAACTACGTCAAAGTATTATCACTACCTTTGAACCCGAAAATCGCTATTCGAGGGACGTGCTAAGGTTTAAGGAACACAATTACGATCCTACCATAGACATTGCCGAGTTTCTATCCCGATCTTGGATTTTGTGGAGACGGGTTACTAAAGATAAACTTGACGATACCGATGCGGTGGAAGCGGTGATAGGAACAATTAATGACGAACGCCTTCGGATTGAACTCATGAATGCCAGGGCTACCTCAGTGCCGGAATTAATTTCTGTTGCCTCATCTATTCGTGTTAAGCGTCCCAATCATCAAAATACCAACCAACCACCATCTAAACGTTTAAAATACTCTATTGATAATCGGAACGTCCCTTGTAGCTTTTGTAAGAAGCCGGGGCATGCTTCTCGTGACTGCCGATATAAAAATACGCCAACAGTTGTAGAGAAACAACCAACTGAGAAGACCCCTAGTGTCTCAGTGACATCGTTACCTAAACAGAGTGACAATAGGATTTGTTCGTTTTGCTCAAAATCTGGTCATACATTTGACACGTGTTACCGTCGGGAGAAACAGATAACCTCTAATGTAAATTCATTTATAAAGAATAAACAGAATTTAAATACTATGCGTATGCGAGTTGGTGATATAATTATTGATACGGTATTTGATAGTGGCGCGGAGTGCTCGGTGATGCGCGAATCCACTGCAAATAAGTTGCCCGGGAAACGACGACAAGTAGTTAATTATTTACGAGGAATAGGCCCGTTTCCTGTGGTTTCCACAAGTATATTAACGACGGTGTGTGTTATTGACAATATAAACGTAGAGATCGAATTTCATATCCTGTCCGATTACGAGATGACGTCAGACGTGTTGATAGGTGCAAATCTTTTAAGCGAAACTGGATTAACAGTAATCGTAACCCAAAATAGCGCGACTCTGTGTCCCCAGCCTCGCGTCTTGCACATGCGGTCGACAGCCGGTTTATTTGATGATATTAATCATGATTTGAGCAATACATCTGAGGTTGATCAACTACTTACTCTTCTCAATAAATATTCTGATATTTTCACTCGGGGTTTTTCACAAACTCGTGTAAATACAGGTCAATTAGAGATTCGTCTAAAAAATCCAAATAAGTTTGTGGAACGAAGACCTTATAGGTTAAGCCCAGTCGAGCGTGTAAAGGTTAAAGAAATTGTTAAGGAGTTAATAGATAATAACATTGTGCAAGAGAGTAAGTCCCCATATTCGAGCCCGATTATTTTAGTTAAAAAGAAAAACGGTGACGACCGCATGTGCGTAGACTACAGGGAGTTAAACTCGAACACTGTCCGTGATCATTACCCCCTTCCTTTAATCGCAGACCAAATTGATCAGTTGGCTGGTGGTCAGTATTACACAACCCTTGATATGGCATCTGGATTTCACCAGATTCCTGTTGCTGCTGATTCTATAGAGAAAACAGCCTTCGTGACCCCAGATGGTCTATTCGAGTACAAAACCATGCCATTCGGATTGTGTAACGCACCTTCAGTGTATCAGAGATGCATTAACCGTGCCCTAGGTCCCCTTTTGAGCCCAGGTAGTGCAGACGAAGCCCATAATGATAGCATAGCTCAAGTTTATATAGATGACGTCATCTGTAAATGCCGAGATTTTTCATCCGGTCTCGGATACTTGGAAAGAGTCTTTATAGCATTACGTGAATCAGGATTTTCGATTAACATTGATAAGTGTCTATTCTTCAAACAGTCCATTGAATATCTTGGTAATGTGATAGAAAACGGCCAGGTTCATCCCAGTCCTAAAAAGGTCGAAGCTTTACTAAAGGCCCCAGTACCAACTAATGTTAAACAGGTTCGCCAATTTAACGGTCTTGCGGGATACTTCCGTCGCTTTATACCCGATTTTGCTCGAACTATGGCTCCCCTTTACGAATTGACTAAACAGGGCGCTAGGTGGCAATGGACTCATTTTCATGAAGAGGCACGTCAAAAGATAATTCATCACCTAACTTCTACACCGGTCCTAACAATATTCCAAGAAGGGGAACCTATTGAACTATTTACCGACGCTAGTAGCCTTGGTTTTGGAGCAATACTCGTTCAGATTATTAACGGACGGCAGCATGTGGTAGCGTACTTCAGTATGCGTACGACGGACATAGAAAGTAGGTATCACTCCTACGAGCTTGAGACACTGGCAGTAGTCCGAGCAATCAAGCATTTCCGGCACTTTCTTTATGGACGCCAGTTTAAGGTAATTACCGACTGCAATGCACTCAAAGCTTCAAAGCACAAAAAGGACTTACTACCCCGCATCCATAGATGGTGGGCCTATCTCCAAAATTTCGAATTTGAGATAGAATACAGGAAGGGCGAGCGGATGCAGCATGCAGATTACCTAAGCAGAAATCCGGATCCTTTGACTGTCAACGTCTTGACCAATAATCTGGATTGGGTAAATATTGAACAAAGACGTGATAACCACTTGCGGCCCATCATAGATGCTCTGCATAATGGTGAAGATGTCCCCGGATACCTCCTTGAAGACAATATCCTCAAATTTGAGAGGCTTGATGCCATCTTAGGCTTACAAAAACTTATTTTAGTACCAAAGTCTTTCCAGTGGAGCCTAATCAATACTTTCCATAGTGCTCTGAAACATCCAGGCTGGGAGAAGACCCTTCACAAAATAAGGGAAACTTATTATTTTGACAAAATGAGCACAACCGTCCGAGACTTTGTCGACAACTGTATTGTGTGCAGAACTTCAAAGCAAACGTCTGGAGCTACGCAGGTACAATTGCATCCCATTGCCAAGCCAGTAGTTCCATTTGAAGTAATACACATGGACATCACGGGTAAATTGGGAACCCCTAATGAGCAAGAGTACGTCGTGGTTACGGTAGACGCCTACACTAAATATGTATTACTGCGCTACACTAATGACAAAAGTCAGCACAGCACTTTGGCGGCTCTAAAACAGGTCATCCACCTTTTCGGAGCTCCGAGGCAAATAATTGTTGATGGCGGTCGCGAGTTCCTAGGAGAATACAAAAACTACTGTGATATGTTTAACATAGAAATACACTCCATAGCACCAGGCGTTAGCAGAGCCAACGGACAAGTAGAGCGGGTGATGGCAACACTGAAGAATGGTCTCATAATGATAAAAAACTATGAGACTCCAGACTGGCACACAGCACTGGAAAGCCTTCAGCTTGCCCTCAACTGCACTGTCCATAGAACTACAGGCATAGCTCCACTCGCACTACTAACTCGACGTCAAAACTGTGTCCCACCAGAGTTAATAAACTTGGTTAACCTGGACAATGCATCAATCAACATTGAAGCTCTTGAACGCCATGTGCAACAAAAAATGACACAGGTAGCTACTAAAGATAAAGCAAGGTTCGACAAAGGCCGAGCCAAAATTCACCGGTTTCAAAGAGGCGATTTTGTTTTAATAAAAAACAACCCCAGAAACCAGACTTCTCTTGACCTTAAGTTTAGCGCTCCTTACGAAGTTCACAGGGTTCTAGAAAATGACCGCTACCTTGTGAAGAAGGTAGTGGGACACCATGGGCGACCTCGCAAGGTCGCACATGATCAACTGCGGCGCGCCCCAATACCTGGAGGGACCACCCAGGCGGCCGTGTCGCCCCCAGACGATCAGCAAGCCGGGCCTTCTAGCATCGGGGCAGCCTTGCAACCACTAACCACGTCAGATGCGTTGCCGCCTGCAGACGAGCAACGATGAAAAACAACCACGGTGAGAGTCTTCCATATTGATTCCTAATTTTATTCTGATTGTTGTCTGTTCTAACACAAAAAAAAAAAAAAAAAAAATAACAAAAAGATGCTATTGGCGTGTGGAGCCGTCCAATAAGCCAACTAATTTATTTTAACGAAAACAAAAAGATGCTATTGGCGTGTGGAACCGACCAATAAGCCACTTGTAAGCCTATCCTAAAAGAATTAAAAGTCCCCTGTGTACCACGGCGTACGAGACCGCCCAGAGCACAGCATCGACCTATCCCATCATCCTTAGAGCCTCTGTTCTATACAGCATCAATCTTTCATCAACCTATCCTTTCCTCAAATAAATGGAATTCTATTACTGTTGTCATGTGGAATGACCAGAAACACTGTTAAGAATGATAGCTAAATCTACTGTTGTCATGTGAACTGACCAATAATGCTAACGATAACTATAGATAGCTAAGCTTACTGTTTTCATGTGAGATGAGCAGTAAACACATGTTATCATAATAAAAATATTTACTTGATCTGTAGTCACGTGGAGTGAACAGTAAATACGAATACATTTCCGCTGTAACCTTTACAATTAGGCTTGTGTGTACTGTGGAAGTGCCTGGCCTCACAATATTTATTTCTCTATTACAGAAGAGACCAAGAGCGATGCAGATCACGCATCCCAAGAGCGATGCAGAGCACGCATCGCGCATCAGTATGGCCGTGTCGCCGCGGAGATTATTCGGCCGTTAATTAAGTTGATTTTGTTTTATATCAGAATCTATCAATATTTAGAGAGTTTTATGTTTGTTAATAAATAACTTCAGATGTGGTTGGTAATGATTTTGGCATTAAGTTAATGTCAAAATCGTGACTAATTAAATCTAGTAACTCTAAAATTTAATTCTGATTGTTTTAAATAACTCGTTATTTTGGAACATTGTTTTGTAAATAGTAATACCAACAACTTACTTACTTTTTAAAATGTTACGTTTAAACGTCATCTGTTTATTCGGCGGGAAAGTACTGTGTGATTGACGTTTGCCTCTGGTGGGGCGATCGAGTTAATAAAAGGCGCGACTTGAGCGCGGAGCTCACTTTTGCCGCCGATTTTGAAGAAGAAACATTGTGAGTAAAATCTATGTCTGTTTGATTAAAAACATATTGGATTAAGTAGTTTACTTGTTTTTATTTTACTGTAATCCTTTAGTTTGCCTGATAGATCCAATGTAAAATGCATTGTAGCTATAGCAGAACCGATGACCGAATAAGGTCAGCGGTTCTGCGTATTTTTAAAAATAACCTCCCTGTTTCAACTTCGACATATATATTAGTAATTTCCTTCAAAATCCTCTGCATTATGATTGAAAGTGGATTCCGAAATTGACGTTCTGTATATACATACAATTATACAATCCAATACATCATCATCAATATCTTTCAAACCAAAATGTACGAAAAGAAGAATAAACGAAAGACCCACAAAATCCCACATCTACGCTATCTTCAAACCAGTATCGCAGGCTCAAATATAATTTGCATACCTACTACCGTCTCATTAAAGCTCTGGTCACACCGAATCGACTGCCGCGCAGGAAGCTTGACTATCAACTAACTTTTATGGAGGTTTTAAAACTGACGCGAATAGTCCCCTAACTTCGGCTTTCATTTTAAGAACTGGTAAATACCAGTTTTTTATATGGAGCGACTGCTTATCTGACCTGCATAACCCAGTTATTGGGTAACACGGTACCCTTTGTATAAAATGGCTGTCAGACTTACGGATTTCGGACTACCAATAACGACAGACAAAGATCTACGAATGACAGCCGGCGCCAACTACTTGACATGCTTTTCGGGGCATAGAGGGATCTTGGTATGTAATAGATGATCACCACAGACAGACCTCAGCAAGCATTGCTTGACCTTTGCGACCGACCTGTGCGGATGTTATTATTTTGACGTTTAGGTTTACTACTTTTATTTTTGCGACTTCCTAATCATAAAACAACGGCTACGTGGCGCGGGATTCGCCTCAGTTTGGTCAAAGGTTTATCCCGATTATTATTCGCTAACTTTGCACGCCCTATTCAGGGCACGCAAATAAGTCTTCAAAATGCTAATGGGCTTAAGAAACCAGATCGCTAACACTTTCTAGGTATTTATCTGATTTAAGCGTTATTCTAATCAAATGTTTTCTCTTTCTTATTTCATGTTTCAATTCAAGTTTTTTTTTGCTATAAATCCACGATTATTAAGAGAAGTTTATTCATGTACTTTAGTATCCTTTTGAATTGTTTGATATGTTTGCCTTGATTTTCTGGTTCAACAGCCTGCTCTGACAAACTGATATTAGTTACATGAAGTCGGAATCATAGAATATTAATTCCGGTTGGAAAATACGCTTGTAATTTTCAAGTATGTCAATTTAAAAAATCTATGTCTGTTTTTTGGAATGTTATTGTTAACAAAATGGTGGAAAAGGACTAAGCAACTTCGTACGGAATTTCCCGCCATTAAGGTATTTGTTATGTGTAATATAACAATTCATACAATTTTAATTGGAACGAGCGAGCACCTAAAACACAATATTAATTAAAACACTTACACAAATACACCCCATCCACACTTACTCTCACTCTCCATAGAACGCAGTAGTATTTTTTTCTTTTCTATTAAGTTACTCGTTTATAATTATTAGTATTTTTTTTCTTTTGTATTTTTGTAAACTACCTATGCATGGCATAACTTTGACTTAAGTATCTCATCTTATTTTCGTTAATCTCGCTTCTATTGATGTCTTATATCCTGTAAATTTAAAGGTCTGGCTCTTGTGATACAGGAATTCCTAGAACAAGAGCTGGCTACACTATTGTTGTTACTTGAAGTAATTTTTTTTTTTAATTAGTTTTTGGTAAATCTAGCCTCGTGTAAGACAAACATCGTAAGCCAAGCCTCGTGTAAACATTTGTTTGAAGTTAAAGATTAACTATCTAGAATTTTGTCCATTTAAATAAAGTTAGAGATAGTAAACAAATAAAATAAATAATAAAATAAAATGTTTATTTAAATTACAAAAATCTTTAACATTTGTGATGTGGAGATCACCTTTTAAGCAAGAAGATGCTTGTAATAGGTGACTCTGCACTTCCACTTAACAAAACTCAGAGTATGCAATTGAAAACAGAACAAAAGAAAATAAAAATAAAAGGAAATAAAATACAAGTAGGTATTCAAAAAATAAAAAAGGAGCGCACTTGCGAGATTTATGCGGGTGGGTTTTGGGTGTGTGTGTGCGTGAGTGTGTAGACTAATCTTTAAGGTAATTGAACTGTCAGTCTTGCCTTGTAACGTTACATAGATTCATGTGTTCAGGTTTCTATTTGAAAGAACTTTGTATAAATGAGAAAATATTGTTGGCAGGAACATATTTATTATACAGTCTTCAGATTTTACTTTAGTTTGCCAATATTATATTTTCCATTTTTTGCGAACGAGAATAAACGTTTCGTACGTACATTTATGTATTTTGTTTAATGCTATAATATGTAAATATATTTATAAGATTCAGTAGGTTTTTTTTTAGGTGGGAAATCATCAAGTAACTTATCCCACTCTGGGTGGAGCAGGAGGGCGTGTCAGACTTTTACTGACTAAAAACCAGTTCCCTCAGTTGCCTGTGTACCAGGGGTTGCAGTATCTCTTTCAAACAACCTGCACCCCTGGCAGGCATCGGCCCTTGTAGACCCCACCAGTTGGTGCTGACATCTCTTTGAGGCGCGCGTGGAACACAACGTGCCGTCGACCCGGGCTTGTTCCTTACCGGATAGCGAGCTACCTATTACTCGCCGTCCGCAAACCTGAGCCTACGGTGGCCGGGAATCAGCCTGGGATTCCCGACGCCCAGGGCATCTCCTGCGGCGACTAAGGCCGTATATACTGCCTCTCCCTCACGTGCACCGCCTCCCTCTTTGCGAGCATTACTGCTTCGCAGAAGGTGACGGCTACCCATGCACTCTCGCTCTGTACCATGGCATGGACCTGGATCGCCTCCACGAGGACACGGCGATGCTCCGCTTAAGCCGGGCAGACCTCCACCGTATCCTCAGGGCGATCTTCACAGTGGAAACACCCGGGCGTTTGCTCCCGCCTTATCCGAAACAGGAACCTCCCGAAACAACCGTGTGCGGTGAGGACCTGCGTAAAGCGGAAGGAAAGGACGCCGTGGTGCCTCTCAAGCCACTTTTCAAAGACCCCGACTTACCGCCGCAATCATCGCGTGCCCAAGATTCAGTAGATTTAGAGAAAAGGTATTTTGATGGACGTAAATATTGTACAATCAAGTATCTTTGAGATACCTACAATAATGGAAAAGCCTCCATGAGTAACGATCCTCCAGTGGATTTATTTCGACACACAGCTCATTTAACAGCATTCGCGGCATGATATATTTTGCATAGTTTGAATCTATTACATTTGCGCTGATGGTAGATGGATTATGCCGTTTTCTACGATTTTCCATTGTCAGGGGAGATACTTGTGCACGTGTAGGTGCAAGTAACACGCACCAGTAAGATGGATACTGTTATTTACAGGCTTAAAGTCTTACATGAATTAACCCACTAAGTTTTTGTGACGTTTAAATGTGAGAAGAAGCGTTCACAAGTTCACGGTTTTCGGAAAATCGGGAAAGACATACGTGTGAGAAACGCATTGTTCATTTAGTGATCATATGATTCACTTGCCAAACATAGACTGAACAAATTTTAAACCCTTCGGCTTCGGGACCTCGGCCTTACTTCCTTACCCTCGCCCCGTGACCACGTTCGCAGAATAAAATCCACGCCCTCCTCTGCACGTTTGCATAAGTATTTCTAAAAACTGACGTATAAAACCACAGCATGACAGGTAACAAAAAAATTATATGTACCTATATAAAATGTCGTAGGAGACTACTAAGGGACTTACTAGAAAATGGGCAGCAGCGTTCTCTATAAATTTTATAACCCGCCTGCCGGCTGTGGCGATTATGGAAAATCCCCCCAATTGTTGTTGTTGTTCTTGTTGTTGTTTGGTGTTATTTTGTTTTATTCAGTTTTTGTAAACTTTCTTGTAAATTACAGTCAGATCTGTCGAGTTAAGAGATTTTTTTTTTGGTATGAGCTGTTTTATGATTTCTTCGCCATAGTACGCGTAGATGAGGCCCGCTGAACTTAATCTGTGGAAAGAAAGCAACTTATTTGAAATGTTATGAATAGATTTTAATCACATAAAACTATAAATTATCTGGATCACTTATAAATACAAGTATTGAGGATGGTTGGGTTTAAAAATAAATGTTCTCATACATGAGAAATTCATAAATATTTAAAAACTTTATTAAAAATAAAATAACGTTAAAATTTAAAATGAAATACTCACTTCATTTGAAAGTCATCCCCAAGACCTGGCTTCAAGGAGCTCATAGTTTCATTAAACTCCCTTTGATGATGATCATACCGCTTCTTCCCATGGTCAAAGACCTGACCGACGTCAACTACAATGTCACATATTTTGTTGAGCGTTGCTATATCCCGAGTTCTAACGATGGTAGCATCTTTGTACTGGGGTAGAAACTTGATCATGGAACACGCAAGGAGTTCATCGCAGTGGAAGAGTTTTATTAAGTTCATGAAACTTTTTTTAAAGATTGTTTACCTATATTTTATGTATTATATTCTGATTCGTTGCGAAAGTAGACTAAATAACTTACCTTATGATGTGCATTGTGTATCAATTTACTAAAATCTAATTCCATATTATGCACAGAAAACTTAGATGTGGGACCTAAGTTGCTCTTGGCAAATATTCAGTATCACAGAAACAACGACCGTTTTATTACACATTCATCACTTTATTTAAAAGAAAATCTTGTTACTTCTCCTGAAACAATAATTGCAGAATCCACTTTAAAAAAAAAGAAGCCGCTCACAAAAATACACACATTAATAATATCACAGGGGCGTTTTCGAGTAACCACATGAATAATTTCCGTTAGTGTCCACAACAGGCTGATAAAAGAGTTAATACATTATTATGAGTCTCAATTGGTTACTGGTATTTCAGCCGGAAGGGCGGGTAATCTGCCTAGTTCAGCCTTGACTAGATTTATAAACTTTGCTTGGTCTGTGTTGCGAGGAATCCGTCTTGGCTGTGGTTTGGTTAGGTTGTAATTAATGGTATAGCGGATGTGATGGATGATGTTATGCCACCAACGCAATAGAAGTCAAAATCGGTTGGTCGGACTGTAAAAAGGGTTTAGTAAATGTCTAATCTTATTTCAAATGGAGTATAAGAGAAAGAAATGCCAAAAGGTATGGTGAGAAATAACAATATTATACCACTTTTATAACAGTGTCTACTACTAATGTGCGCGGACTATCTTATTAGTAATCAATACATAATATCACCACTTGTTTTCCTGAAGGGATGGGCAGTAGTGTACCAAAAATACACCCACATTTCACCAGTTAGTTATTAGTTTAAACACATTAAAGCCAAGAGTAAATCAACACAAGAGGGAGCAGGCATCTTCTGGGTACGCTTGTTCCATCATAGACCTCAACAATCGCCTTCAGGCGTGTTCGAGGTCCAGAGCAGGCCCATATTCAGTAATAATAAAAAATAAAAAAGTCTTAAATTCTGTTTAAAATAACGTTGTTAATAAAATGTGACAAAAAAACTGATGGAACCTTTCAAACATAAATACGATTGTTACAGTACACAAATACGCCTCGAAGCTCGTGTTATAACAAAAACAGTCAAAGTTTTGCAAAATAATCAAACTGGGATGATGCAGAGAGTTACACTTCGCCGCTAGTTGTACGTTATGTGCTGACCTGTGCATCAGGTGTCTAGTGAACTGTCGTTGGCCTTAACGTAGAAGTTGCTATACAAAAATAAAAATAACAAGGGACACCCGGATGGAACGAAGTTCCAGTACTTGCCGCCAGTACTTGCCGCCAGTACTTGCCGCCAGTACTTGCCGCCAGTACTTGCCGCCAGTACTTGCCGCCAGTACTTGCCGCCAGTACTTGCCGCCAGTACTTGCCGCCAGTACTTGCCGCCAGTACTTGCCGCCAGTACTTGCCGCCAGTACTTGCCGCCAGTACTTGCCGCCAGTACTTGCCGCCAGTACTTGCCGCCAGTACTTGCCGCCAGTACTTGCTGCCAGTACTTGCCGCGAGCGAGAGAGAGAGAGAGAGAAAGAGAAACATGCGCACGCCGCACAGCTTACAATACCTTACTATAGCAAAAAGTGTCGTGACAACTTTTCGTAAGAATTTTTTCCGTCTAGCCCCCTTTCACAACGCGCGATAAGGAACTTCGTTCCAAAAAAATATCTCTAGCATGTCTACCAAACAAAATGAACTTCATTAAAGAATATTTTAACATGATGGTTCTAAACAATCTTTCAAAAACGACTGACACGTTTTAAGTCACAACACGTTCCCCGGATTAGTACACACATAATCATAACATACATAAACAATGAAGGGTTAAAACTAACACATACAATATAATAATAACATTAGGTAAGGTTCGGGGCAAAGATAGAAGATTCAAAAATTGTATATCTAGGAATAGTTTTCGAGGTGAGTGGTCCAGTTGACGGACGTCTGACTGTCTGTGCCTAAACAAGGGCATGAGTTGTCTGTTTCTCAGAAGCTTCCACTCGACCTTTGTGGTGAACCGGGCGCCCGGGATTGTATTGTGAACGGTTACAAATAGGTTAACGTTATAGGTAAAAAAAAAATCCAAATCATTTACTTTGTTTTGTTTATTTATAGTGCCTTGGCCTAAATACACACTTTACATGAACTAGATTATTATTACGTTCTACTGGTGTATAATAAGTGCAACAGGACAGTTATTTAGTTCACAAACTTATATTTTCCAACAACTTTTTTCCCTGAACTTTTCTTTGATAGCATGTCCTTTTGTGACACGATAAAGACTTTGTTCTTTACGTTCTCCTTCGGCACGATGACAGGACTCTTACACCAGGAGCCGAGAACAGCGAACAGTATCTCTAGCATAAACCAGATGATTTCTATGACGCTGATGACTGATCCACCGAGGCAGAGGCCGAAGATACCACCGAGATTGGCTGGAAGTAATTGGAATTAAAAGGATAAGATTACTATCAAATTACTTGGACATGACTTCATAAGTATTCAACAATCTGGGAGAAACTCGTTGCGAATGCTCTTGAAATCTTTTAAAAATTTGCTTATTAATTTTCGAGCTGTTATCATCCATGGTATTTCTACATCAAAATCTTGATTAAATCACTCGATCTCCATCAACGTCAAAAAGATGGCAAGATAATAATGTTACGTCCATTTTTTATGAAATAGTGATATTATTATCTACTTTAAGTTGTCATAGGGAAAAGGAAATTTTTATTTTAAAAGTCAATTATGAAATGGTATGGCTATTATTAGTCCGTTTGACACAGCTGTTAAATGGGTGCTCAAACAATTTGGGACCATATAATAATTTTATTTGTAAAACAAACGAAATTGGGTTTATAAAATGTTTTATCTTTATTTGTTAGAAATACTCAAAATTTGAAATTGGATGTCTTATTTTTTTGTTTATTTTTTGTATTACTAAATGGGCCTGCTCTTGACCTCGATCACGCCTGATGGAAAACGATTGATGAGGTCTATGATGGATCGAGCGTGCCCTGAAAATGCCTGTTCGCTCTTTTTTTGAAGGTGGACGAGTTAAATGTGGTTAAATTTGAATTATAAAAAGGACTTTAGCAGATTTACGTTTCAAAACAATTATATTGTCAGTAAGAGCTTAGCAGAAGTTACAAAGTATCTACATACTTTCGGATTTTTAAAAATAAAATTATGCTTAGTTTAATGGTGAAACTCGAAGTTATAAATAAGTTCGCGTGCAAAATCAATGACTAAATACGTTTAGAGCTAAACGTATTTAAGAGATTATTCCGTCTCTGTCAATTTCAAACGTTCGACAGTAACGTAATCAATCAAATCAATCAATCAAAATATTTTATTTCACATAAGCCTGCATGGGCACTTATGAAACGTCAGAAGCTAGGTGCTAATGATGTTTTAAATATGTTTTGCACTAAATGTATGAATGGATTGGGAAAGGGGAAGGTAGGAAAGTAAAGGGAAAGAAAGATGAGATGTGCGGAAACGCACGAAGGGGACACAGAAGGACCCACATACACAGAACTTAAAAGTGATGTTCTTCAGACAGGTCAAGTGCATAGCACTTGCATAGGTATGTAAGGATCGTAGCAGGGGCGTTCTGTAGTTTTTGCTTACCCATGAAAGAAAGAGTTTAAAGATTTGTGATGCAAGTGCAAGTGGCCAAAAGTATAAAAAATAATAACGATAAATACATTTCAAATAATAATAACTTTATTTATTTTCTCTCACAATAGTCCTGAACCACTTAAAAGTTTTGAACTATACTTAGAAATTCAAATTGTGAAAACTGATGCCTTAGGTCTAGAAACACATGTGATACCTAGTGGCCTCATACTAATTAACAGGCAGGGAACATGTATTTCTTCTAAACAATTAAAACAAAAAAAAATAAGAAATATGAAACTCAAAGGGTCTGTGGATAATGTGTTGGTGAATAGGTAGGGGACTATAGTGGTGAATGTGTAGGTGAACAGGTAGGGGACTAGTGGTGAATAGGTAGGTGACTAGTGGTGTAAGTGTAGGTGAACAGGTAGGGGACTAGTGGTGAATAGGTAGGTTACACCACTAGTCACCTGACTAGTGGTGCATGTGTAGGTAAATGTGTAGATGAATGTGGTGAATGTGTAGGTGAATAGGAAGGTGACTCGATTTTTGTTGCCTAGTATGTTTTCACGAATGTTCTAGCAAAACTTACCTAACATTTGGTCCCAAGTGTAAAGTACTTCTCGTCTATACTTCATACAAGTATTTTGACCGAAATGTACCAGCACCCTGCTGCGAGTTTCGTTCAGCGTACTGAAAAGAAAACTTTTACGTTACTGGGTTTTAAAAAGTTGTGCTATTTTTAAAACGTAAGTATTCAAGAAAATCGTCTGTGTTTATCATGGCTTGAGCTTTTCAAGACAAATACTAAATAGAGAAAAACTTCTAGTGTTATTCACAAGAAGGTAGATCGAAGCAACATTGTTCGCCCTAAGGGACGATAAGTAAGCCGATAAGACAGCAATGTTAGTGGTATCGGTCCTTCGAGATGCGGAGAATTTACTGTGGTTTGTTATCTTGTTGTATTGTCTACCAGATTAGTAAATTGAGATTGTGTACTTTAGGGTTTCTTGGGATAAAATTTGTATAATTTGTAAAGCCCGTCGGAGATTTGGCATGTGGTTAAAAGGTTGGCCTAATGTGACAGGCCATCAGGATTCCTAATCTGTTGTGGTTGGTATAAAACTGAATTGCAAATGTTAATTAAAACTAATAATTTAAGTTGTATTAACATTATACCAAAATCTAAGTAGTTACCTCAAATGCCTCTGGTTTTTAACAAATTCCACTTCGGTATCATATTCCACGTAGTCGCATCTTTGATAGCATTCGCTATCAGATATTATATCCTTTATGTCAACTTCAATCATTTCTGAAAGCAAATAAATGAGATTGAAAACATAAAGTAGAAAATTGAAACTTATAGGTTTTTGATTGTTCAGTAAGACTGTTATCATTCAAATTATATCTTTGTAATATTAGGTCTTTACCTATGAAATTGCCGTTTTGCAGTACTGGCCATTTCAAATCAAAATAATTTTTGTTTGGGTAAGAATTCTAATTTCAAATTAATTTTATTTTAAAAACATGGATTTTTTTTCCAAAAGTAGTCATTTGTTTATTGATTAGTGTTACATTTTCATCGCATTTCAATCTTTTTCGTCATCATGGATACGTTAAAAATTCGAGTAATTATGGAATATGAGTACCGTCGTGGCAGCAACGCGGCACAAGCGGCACGCAACATCAACGACGTTTACGGAGCTAACACTACAAACCAACGCACCACCTGTTATTGGTTTGCTTGCTTCCGTTCTGGAAATTTCGACCTGAAAAATGAACCTCGCGGTCGTCCGAAGACTTTGGTCGACAATGACGAATTAAAGGCGATTGTGGAAGCTGATGATACACAATCTACGGCTGAATTAGCAGCAGCTTTCGACGTTAGAGTCAAAACAATATTGGTCCATTTGCGTCAAATTGGCAAGGTACAAAAGCTTGACAAATGGGTGCCCCACGAACTCAATGATCGTCAGCGCGAAGTACGCGTCGAGACGTGCCTTGCACTGCTCAACAGACACACAAATGAAGGAATTTTGAACCGCATTGTTACCTGTGATGAAAAATGGATTCTGTTTGATAACCGCAAGCGCTCAGCAAGTTGGTTGGATCCTGGTTCAGCACCTAAACAATGCCCTAAACGAAAACTTACCCCTAGAAAAGTGATGGTCACTGTTTGGTGGTCTAGCGCCGGTGTGATTCATCACAGCTTCTTACCAAACGGGGTGAGCATTACTGCAGATGTGTTCTGTGAAGAACTGAACACAATGATGGAGAAGGTGGCACATCTCCAACCAGCATTGGTCAATCGCTCGTCTCCGCTACTCCTGCACGACAACGCGCGACCTCATACTGCACAGCAGACGGTCTCCAAGTTGCAAGAACTGGGGTTGGAAGCTCTCCGTCATCCGCCCTATTCACCAGACCTTGCGCCTACAGACTACTACTTTTTCCAGAATTTGGATAACTTCTTGGCGGGAAAAAAATTCAATACCCGAGAGGCAGTACAAAATGCCTTTGAAGAATTTGTTGCCTCCCGTCCAGCTGATTTCTTTAAGAAGGGCATCAATAAACTGCCACTGCGATGGCAAAGATGCATTGATTGCATGGGTGATTACTTCGATTAATACAAATAAAAAATACATGAAAAAAAATCGTTTCAATTTTTTCATACAAAACGGCAATTTCATAGGTAAAGACCTATTATAACTTGATAACTTTGGTAAAAGAAAACTTTTAAAGTTATTAACTTTAAAGTAAAAGGGTATTTTTTAGTAGATCATTAAATAACTTATCCCACTCTGGATGGAGCGATAGGGCGTGTCAGACTTTTACTGACCCAACCGTCTTCCTTCAGTTGCCTGTGTGCTAGGGGCCACGGTATCTGTTTCGAACAACCCGTACTCCAGGCATGCATTGGCCCTTGCGGACTCGTGACAACTCTTTGAGGCGCGCGGGCGATTAAGGCCGTGAGGGCGCATATACTGCCTCTCCATCACGTGCGCCGCCTCCCTCTTCACGAGCATTACTGCTTCGCAAAAGGAGGTGACAACTACCCATGCACTCTCGCTCCGTACCATGGCCTGGACCAGGACCGGAGGTGAGAGATTGTCGCCGCCGATCGCCTCCACAAGGACACGGCAGTGCTCCGCCCAAGCCGGGCAGACCTCCACCGTATGCTCCACAGTGCACTCAGGGCGATCTAAAATCCGCGTTTCCTCCCGTCTTATACGAAACAGGAACCTCCTGAAACAACCGTGTGCGGCGAGGTCCTGCGTTTGGCGGAAGGTGAGTACGTCGTGGCGCCTCTCAATCCAAAGTAGAAGGGATTCAGTGACTAATAAACCCCTTTACTTTAAAGTTATCATTCTTAAAAGCCTACCTGAGAACATCGCACCAGGGGCCTTAGTCTGCTATTTTTATAAATTCGTCATTCCAACACGATCCTATTGTCATTCATTTGTCATTTTGGTAAAAGTTCGTAATCTGCTAAATTCATAATGATCGATCATTGGTCGGTCAATGGTGTCGTAATAGAATTGTGTTATAATGGCATTATCGTTTGAGTATCGTATATTCGTAACGAATTAAAAGCAATGACTGCACAATGACGTTCTAAGGGTAGGTCACTAATCAAAGGAACTGTCAAAATTTTAACAGATCACTGCCTTGTCATTCATTTATCATTATGTACGAGATTACCAATAAATGCCATTTCTTTCAATGGAGTGTCAGTGGCTGACCATTGGAAAGTCATAATGACGCCATTTTATTAGTAGATTACCAAACTTGTCAAAATCAACAATTATGAAATCAATGATAGAACATTCTGACACTATTGTAATAGCAGACTTGAGGCCCAGTTATATTGCAACATCGGCACACATACTAACCTATTGTTTGATAAATGCAAATCAAATGATCCCAGGAACATATAGAAAATTCTTCTACGTCCAATTCTTGGGCTAAAAGAAAAATGCATGTACAAATAAGAAGTAAAATATTATCAATTTACCATGATGGATCCCCAATTATGCTTGATAATTCCTGACATTACATAATATTCAAAGTATGATAATTTTGGCAGGGGTTATCAGATACAGAACACAGTTCCAGAGATATAGATATCGGCGTTTAGAGGTCTTCTCAACACAAAGATTGACATCAAAACCTTTTAAGGGCCTGGAGTTTGTAAGAATAGTTGGTGGCTGTGATTAACTCAAGACAATGTTTGTGTTCTTTCTCCAGAATTAGCGTAACTAGTGACAGGTTATATGGGTTCATACATATATTTTTATTTTTTATTAACTAAGTATTTTTTTTATTCTCGTAATGTTTATATTACTTTGGCTATGTATGTATAGAATCAAGTCTATCCGACTAAACAGACAGCTGTGCTGCTGGGGAGTTTGTTCCGCTACTTCTTCTTCCCAGCTAAAGCACTAGGAAGGGGTGACGGGTGGGCGTTTTTGGGGGGACTGTCTTATGGGAACAGGACAAACAACTAGAGATTATGGTCAACAACAAATTAGTTGATAAAGCTGCCGACGTAGCTGAGGCATTTAATGAGTTTTTTGCCAACATACCTATTACTACGACTCGCTCCTTAAATTCGTCCCCGTCTAAAGCTGAAAATGTTTTGCACAGTAGTGTGCCCAAATGTAGTCGCTTATTTAGTTTCGAACATGTAACGCCTCTTGATGTTGTTAACATTTTTAACACACTTAAGTCTAAAAACACTGGAGACTACTGGGGCATCTCCATTAAGCTTTTAAGTAATATAATCGACATCGTAGCCCCCTATCTAGCTGTTACTTTTAATAAATGTGTTGATCTAGGGTCTTTTCCTGACCTCATGAAGAGTAGTAAAGTCATACCATTATTTAAATCAGGAAATAAAAATAACGTTGGCAATTTTAGGCCTATTTCTATCTTACCGGAATTTAGTAAAATATTTGAAAAGTTAATACTCAAGCAGTTGCTAAGACATTTTAATTTAAATAGCCTCCTTCACGATGAACAATATGGCTTTACAAAAGGTCGACAGATGCGGGTGTTGCTCTGCTGAAACACATTTTTAACGCGTGGGAAAACTCGCAAAATGCTATTGGAGTTTTCTGTGATCTCTCCAAAGCCTTTGATTGCGTGCACCATGACACGCTTTTGCGTAAACTACGTCATTACGGTGTTCAAAACGAAGCTCTTAACGTAATAAGCTCTTATTCGCAAAATAGGCACCAATGTGTAGATGTTAATGGTGTGAAATCATCCGGGCGACCAGTTCAGTTAGGTGTACCTCAAGGCTCAATACTAGGTCCATTCTTATTCTTAGTGTATATTAATGACTTGCCATTCTATTTAAAGGATATCTGTAACGTTGTACTGTTTGCTGATGATACCTCTCTTATCTTTAAAGTAGACAGGAACAGACAAGATTTTGACAACGTAAACAGTGCACTCTCAATGGTTACGGATTGGTTTACCGTAAATAACCTAGTTCTCAATGCCAAGAAAACGAAATGTATCAAGTTCGCCTTACCGAATGTTAGGAATTTAGGACCCAACATCGTCTTAGATAATGAGGTGCTTGAAACTGTAGACTCGGCAGTTTTTCTAGGCTTAACAGTAGATGCCAAACTTCAGTGGGGATTACATATATCAAGCCTAGCGGGAAGGCTCAGTTCGGTCGCCTACGCCGTCAGGAAAGTAACACAATACACTGACGTTGATACAGCTCGGTTAGTTTATTTTAGTTATTTTCATAGCGTTATGTCCTATGGCATTCTGCTGTGGGGCAAAGCCGCTGACATTCAAAATATTTTTGTTCTTCAAAAACGAGCTGTTAGAGCAATTTACCAACTAGGTTCTAGAGTTTCTCTGAGAGATTTTTTAAAAGATGTTGGGATTCTCACGGTGGCATCGCAATTCATCTTCGCCAACATCTTATATATTAGGCAAAATATACACTTGTACACTAAAAACAGTGATATTCATAATATTAATACTAGAAATAAGGACAAACTACGTGTTCCCTTTCACCGGCTACATAAGGTTCATAACTCATTTGTAGGTCTGGGTATAACCTTCTATAACAAGCTACCCTCTTCCTTGCTAGATTTGCATTTTAGTGCGTTTAAAGCTAAAGTAAAATCCACACTTTGTTCAAAGGCATACTATTCTATTAACGACTACTTAAATGATAAGAATTGTTGGTCGCTGTGATTAACTCAAGACAATGTTTGTGTTCTTTCACCAGAATTAGCTTACCCACTGACAGGTTATATCATTATGTTATTTCATATAATTGCTTTTTTTTATCTGACTGTATAATTCAGGTTTTCCTTTTTTTATCATTTATTTATGACTTAATCTACTCATTACAATGTTTTTTTTTTTTTATGAGTAGTATTGCAATATGTAGTTAGCTAGCGACCTCGACAATTCATGATTATTCTTGCCAGTGCAACCGGCAGCAAGTTCGTCATGCTCCTTTAGATGTCACTGCTTGCGGTAGCGTCGGGGGTCGGGTTGCCTCCTTCCCTCAAATATGGCGAGGGGGGTAATGGCTGATCTTTGCGTTATGCTCGTGAACGGGTGCTGCTCGTGGTGACTGGTCGTCTTGCTGACCATGGTTTTGTTATTGTTAATTGTATTAAGTTTTTATTAATTTTAGTCCAGAGGTCCTAGTTTAACTTTTGTTACTTTAAGTTACTTATAGCTATTTGCATAATGCAGAATTGCATATGTAAGCGGGCACGCCCTTTATGCCTAGAGGCTTTTATTAAGATTGGAAGTTCTGTTTACGTTTTATTTTAATTTTCTATTATTTTTAGTTTTCAATCTTTGATGGTATATTGGCGTGTGCTAGCTGACATATGGCAAATTTTATGCTTTTTTTTTGTGTTTCGTAATTTTTATTACCTATTATTGTACAGAAACAAGTTCTTCTAACTTAACAGACAGCTGTGCTGCTGGGGAGTTTGTTCCGCTACTTCTTCTTCCCAGCTAAAGCACTAGGAAGTGGTGAAGGGCGGGCGTTTTTGGGGGGACTGTCTTATGTAAAAGAGCTGACTCTCAGCCTAGTTTGAATAAATGACTTTTGATTTTGATTTTGATTATGTATTTTCACGTTCAAAAAGTGCTGATTCTCAGCCTAATTTGAATAAATGACTTTTGATTTTGATTTTGATAATACACTTGTTTTTTTCGTCTTCGTTTACTTTCTAATAAATGAATTTAAAGTTAATATTCTATAGATTCTTTGTGAGTAAATTTTGTACGCGTGCAAAAATAGTTAAGGTGAATGATGGAATTAATTTGAAGTGAATTAACTGTATAATTTGTTTTGCGAATGATTGAGTTGATCTAAAAATTCAAAGTAAACATTAAAAACAGGAATAATATGTTTTGCAGTTAATTTACTATGCACTTACGTCTCCTAAAGCAATGTTTCTGGAAAGCAGGTTCATTTAAGTGGTCGAATATCGGCGAATATTAACAGTAGTGCTATTCTGTACCAATCTCACCGTGAATACTTCGGTGAAGTGAGTTTGAAGTGAGCTGCTAATCCCCAAATTCTCTAGCGTCAGGTAGGATAACAATTCACTATAAACTCACTTCACCAAAATTTTCACGGTGAGATTTGTTCAGAATACGCCAGCTGGTCACAATTTTATGATAAATTAGCACTTCACCCACGACTTCGTCCACGATGAATTCGTATTTTTCCCTAGAAAATGTAATACGTCCTCCACCTCCTTTTAAAATGTACTTTTCAAAAATTTATGATTGTCTTCCTATCTATATTGATCAATGTTAATATTTTTTTCATATAGGTAAGTAAACAGTATGAGGGATACTGTTTACTTACCTAGGTATATGAAACCTATTTTCACCCAAAAGTGGTTTAGTTTTGAAAAATCGTTTTAGAAGTTTCGAGTTAATCAAGCGCTTCTGTAAATTTGACTACCGTCTACACCCCGTTAAGGGCAGGGGCGGGGAGGGACGGGGGATTTTTTAATAACTCTGATACACTTTTTCTTTATTTTAGTCTTTAATTTATTATACCTCGAAACTCAGTATTTATATACTGAGTTTTAAGTTAACCTGACCACGCGTTAATTTTTTTTCATACAAACAGTGACACTATGCAATCTCCCTTTAGGAGGTAATTTAGAAAAAAATAATTATGTCGAATTGTATAATTTATTAAGAAAAGTGTTCGAGCCAAGTTTCAAGTTTATAAACTCAAGAAATAAGATTTTTCGTACAACAAATCGGACCCTGTTTTCACCCTCTTATATGTTGAATTTCCAAAGGTCCCTTCTTAGTGCTCCGTGTGCAAAATTTCACGTTCCTAGTCTCAATAGTTAGTACGTTGATATTTTAGTCAGTCAGTCAGTTGCTTCTTTTAATGGATAAAGAAAAGGCTGGGCATATGGTGATGTATTTTCATGTGCGAGAAAGATATAATTATTTAGCTTAAAGATGTTGTAAACTGCATTACAAGTATACAACTGTAATTTTGACATTTTAAATGCTATTTAATTTTCTTTAGATACTATCGAAATACTTTTATTGTATAAATACAGAACTTTAAAATTAAATGCAAAAGAAGTAAAAGTAGTCTATAATATTCCATTTTCTGTTAATGTTTCTTTGTACACATTATTACGATGCTAATTTAATCTCGAGTGCAGAAAAGCTCATTGTTTAGGTGAAAAGTACGCAAAGGTAGTTACAACATTATAATGAGCACTTCGAATTGTAATTTATAGCAGACAGTTAAGAGACACTTACAAGTATAATCAAAAGGCAAGCATCTGCAGCGGTTGACCACTCTCCTTAAGATCAGACGCGTCATACAACCCTGGTGGAAGCCAGCTCCTGCTCCTTGGTCCTGTTTGAAAATAAAATAATTTTATAAGCATAACCTGATTATAATTACGACAAAGATTGGGGGTTAATGCTGTGTATGTAAGTATTTCGTTGACCTATAAATAAAAATAGGGCAAAAAATAAACGAAATTGCAAAATCACGAAACATGCAACTTGGAATATATTTTTTCTGTGGTCAGTTTCACTAATTAATTTCGCTAATGCTTTTCCCCTGAATTATACCAATCCTAACTATATTATAAATAAACTAGCTTTCGCCCACGGTTCCGTCCGCGTGGATGTCGGTTATCGCGTAAAAAGTAGCCTATGTCCTTATACTGATACCTCTCTTATCTTCCCACCCAGTGGGTTCCCCGCATTAGCGTCGCGGGTGGGCTCAGTAGCCATGGTCCGCTCCCACGGTGAAGCGAAGAGGAACCCCAAGGTAGGGCCGCTCGTCAGGGCTTTTGTCTCCAAGCCGACCACATAGCGGCCAAAAAGTAGGTTGCGGTGAGGTGCACCGCAACTGAGGCGGGCCGCGATGTCGAATGGGAGGCATCGGGGCTAAGGGTTACAGGTTGCGGCGGAGGAGGAGTGCCGGTACGTCTGTGTAGTGCTCTTCTCTTCTGTGGCCTGGATGAGGCCGCCACCGTTTGATAGCGGACACGGTGGGGCCGCAGTGGAAGAGGAGTGTCGGTATAGCATTGGCCGCTCTCCCTATCCCCTGCGGCCGAAAAGTGGTAGGCGGCGGGGCTTAAACCAATAATATTAGTTGGGATATTATGCTAAAGTAAGTAGCTTCTTTGTTATGCTTGTACGCTAAAACGGCTGAACGGATTTGGATGAAATTTGACACACAGATATACAATGACCTTTTTATTTATTTCTTTAATTAAAACGGTTTAAAACCAATTACAAAAATTAAAGATTACAGGTTGCACAAACAAAAAAAAACATTTCCACATAAGAGAAAATAATACAAATATTAAGACAAAGTAAAAAAACTTAACAACGTTACGCTTTTCATTCTGGATCGCAGCCGAAGTCGCGTGCAGCAGCTACTACACTTTAAGTATAATATTTATCTTTTTATCTTTTGCAAACAAAGGCTTTTTGCAGTAGAGTTTAAGATCTTAAACAAAACTGATTATCATGCATTTTTTCTTATTTATTAATTACTACCTAAATGTTACAAAACGACAAGCTTTACAACTTATTATCTTGTACACTCATTTATTTTGTCTGACAAAATAATCGCCTTAGGTACGGCTTGTGATCATTCGAAAAACAAAATGGCTGCTTAAAACGTCGCAACAAATCACTGTTGCGACGTTTTAAGCACCCAAGACCCCAAGTACAAAATTATTTATTAAAGTTTTATGTTACCTAAAATAGAATAACTAAAAGGTAAGCCTGATATCAAATATTTCATAGGGGCTTTAATTGATCCCTGTACCGGAATCGAGTAATAAAACATCTTTGTACAATTTCGATCATTATTCTTAGAAAATCATTCAATGCGTCTCATTTAATCTTCATTCTTCCTCTTGTCAAATCTCACGTCGACTGTTTTTTTTTTTGCTATTCCATTTCTAAATTAGCTTGACTGTTAAAATATGATTAAAGTTATTTTGTCGCCAGCCTGTCCAACATTAGTTAGTTTTTTGCAAACAACCTTTTCAGTACCGACGAAATAAAGTCGCTTATTCACAATCATTAAAGGAAATTTTGGAAGGTTTACTTATAAATTAATATCAAACGTCATAATTTAACACTACGCTTGTATTCCTCGAAGAGCTTGGCAGAGGTGCACCTAAATTACGCCCATTAGGTAATACGAGATGAGCCTATTACCATTCACCAGGTATATTAAACTTACATGCAATAAAGAAATCTCGATATTTGGTCGTGTCGTTAAAACCGTGCAAAGCAGGGACGGGTCGCTAATGCTACTAATACTACTAATATTATAAATGTGAGAATTTGTATGTTTGGATATTTAGATGTTTGGATGTTTGTTACTCAATCACGCAAAAACAGCTTAACAGATTTCGATGAAATTTGGCAAAAATTTGGCAACTTATAACCTGGATTAACACAGGATACTTTTTATCCCGGTAGTACACAGCTGTAGGATAATTTTCGACATCCGCGCGGGCGAAGCCGCTCGCAAAAGCTAGTAGTAAATAAAAATTTGCAACTTTGTCGGGGTTAAAATATCCCACTTGATCTTATTTAGTAGTGTCAAAAATTTACAATAGGAAAATTCATTGTTTTACTTTGTTAGTTATATAGAACACTTAAAGATATGTGTCAGCGCACCACATAATTATGCCCATTTGAGTCAATTTACTATGTTTATTTTAAATCCTGAAAACTATTAGAATATCTTTAAATAGCCCTTGAAAATTATTTTAATGCATCAGAAACAAGTAAGATTTTGAAGAGTACGAACAGATAGTTCCTATCCTTTTATTTCGGTTTGTTCTACTAAGTTTTAATAAGAAATTCAGCTGCTCATACGACTGAAGTTATAACTGGTGGGTGCAAACGAAAATAAGTTTCAGAATTTTAGAAGTGACTTCTTTTTTCAGTTTTAGTTAAGTTGTTGCCAGAAAGTCGCTGCAGAAAAATTGTATACAACTTTTAAATTGGAACTAACTTACATAGGTAGGTACAGCTGGTACCTACGACTAAGTTTATTGGACGTCGAAAACTCCAACAAGAAATAACTAGGTACTGCTTTGTCAGACTGCCACAAGAATGACTGAAACTTTTCTTTATCAGGATTCAGAATAAGAAGAAATTCTCTACAAAATTAACAAAAACACCTTAGCAATGAACAAGAATTGTGGAAAAAGTATAAAACAGGAACGCAATTATACGCGCTGTTAGTTTCAACGATACAAAAGATGAAAAATTAACGGGAATCTTAAAAGTCATCACTCATTATTACGGCGCCATTACAGCGCAGTAACCGCCCGTCACCGCTTTGAAAAATTTCACGCGATTGTCGCTAACGCACCGTCGCGTCGGCGAGACGACCGGTCGCTGCTGGCACGCCACCGTCACCGGTGAGGTGACAGCTTGTAGTTCACGCATCGGCTACTAGTTGAAAGCTCACCATTCACGTGAATTGCTAATTTTCAGGTTACAAAACGGTTTGCGAACATTAGTGACTGAGAATTTGTGGGCGACGCAACGGGGAGACAGCAGAGACGACAGGAGAGAACAGTGGTGGCCCAGTGGTAACGGCTCGAGTTACGAGTAGCTTCAAACCCAGACAGGCGCTTTACTCTGTGTAAATTATTTAATCACCACTGCTCTCGAAACGGTGAAGGAAAATGTCGTGAGGAAACCGGCAAGTCTTAGAACCAACTATTCGAAAACATGAGACCAACCCGCACTGGGCCCGCGTGGTGCATTACGGCTCATTTCCTCTCGCAGTGATGAGCCCTGTATCCCTGCAGTGGGAACATTATAGACTGATTATTACGGAGACACAGCCGTGCAAGCGGTGCGAGGACTACGCGAGGGTGGTGAGGCATGCATACCGCTTGCAGGCGTATCTTCGCCGTGGAGTACACTGCTCGCTTGAAGCGCGCGGTCGACGCGACGTGTGACCGCGAGCCGTTCACTATTCATACGAGTCATCGTAAAATGAACTCTAACGCAGTTGATTTTAAATCCTAACGTGAATGACTCTCTCTCTTAAATTCGAGCACGCTGCAACGAAACTGTTGTGTTTTTCAATCTTCTCTTCCCAAATGCCAGCCAGCCGCTTTTAGAAAATGTTAAAACTTTTTCGTGCATGTAAAACAGAAAATAATGCAGTCCGTAGCTGCCATTTGCAATTTTTCAGGCTACAAAATGTTCTCACAGTTGAGTATGAATTGTTGTGTTTTAATACTAGCGCAGTTTGTTGTTCAGACTATTTCACGTATTTTATTTTCCGTTTTTATCCGACAATGCTACTGGGTTTTTGTAGATTTTAGGTATATTTAATTTTACATACTGCTCTCTCGATTATGTTTAGGTATCTGTTAGATTGTGGACTACCCCATACCAAAATACAAATAAAAACAATTTCAAGAAGTAGGTTTTCCCTGAGCGCAATATACTCACGAAATTTTACATGGTTGTTTTCATATTCATTTCCCGTGAAATATTGGTTTTCCCTCGTTTTCAATTGGTGTCATATTTCAGCTTTTGTGGACCGATAACGATGATGTTGTTGTTGATATAATATGGGTGTATAGAAACTAAGAAAAAATACTTACTTAGATTCCTTACATACCTATATGTATGATCACAGTTCGAAGAAGTTTTCAGATTTCAAATCATGCTCTTTGTAAGACTTGTATATTTGATACTATTGGATTAAACCGAAACCTCACTGTTTAGAAGCAAAGGACTTGCATATGAAGTATGTTTGAAACTATGGTTTTTTTTTTTAATAAAACACATTTTTTTCAAATATCTGGTGCCATCAATACGCCAATAACATACATCATTCAGTTCTTATTTTTGGCTTGTGTTTGCTTTAGATTACCACATAAAATGTTTTTGGTACTCTGTATTATTATGTACAATTTTGTTTGGCGTGAAATACTTGACACAGTGACCGACATTTCACCCCACAACCTGTGATTTCGTAAGGGCTTAAATAACGCTGATCGACAAAGGACATGATTGATGATATTGGTTCCAATAAAATTAGACCAACATTGTGCATTGTTTTAATATTGGCTTGGAGATTAATCTGTAAGTTTAGAGAGAAAACTTATTACTTTTGCCGAAAACACGATAAGTTTTCTTTTTTAAACGGTTTTATTTAGCTTGCGCTGCTAGTTTTTTGGGTCAAATTTAGTATGTGAAGTTTTACCCCCTTCCTGTTGGCAGATTGATCTGATATTTGGTACACCCCTTTAGCTTTGATAAAAAATACAATTTAATTTAATCAGTATTATTGTAAATCCAAGATGGCCGCCGCTACAGAATGGCGGATTACATATTTTTTCACAACTCCCTCAATATGGGTAGGTACCAAATGAAAGGGCTTAACTATTAAAATACTGTATACTATGAAAAAAAAGCTGTGAAAAATATAATGAGAAATATTAAGTAACGTAATAAAAACTAAAAACTTGAAAATAAAATAAGTAAAAATATTTTTTTAAGTTAAACGGTTTTTATGAAAATAATGGTGTAGATGTACTAAAAGCTAAAAAAATATTCGGTAGGTCCTAGGTAGCAGTCATCACATCACTTTCCTCATCAATCTAGGGCATTGATCAGACAAAAAAGAATCGTGGCGTAGCGTAACCTGAGTAAATATGTAAATAGCATAATTATGAGCGGTTTACTGTTGATAGAAATTTCACGAACCCCACGATTTTTTTTTTGTTAGATCGATGCCCTAGATTGATGACGAAAGTGGTGTGATGACTGGTACCTAGCACCTACCGAATAATTATTTAGCTTTTATTATTGGCTTATACGTAGATAATCTAAAAATGATTAATTATTTTGACATAGGTAAGGGGAAAGAAGACAAGGATTTAAAATAAGTACTAAATCCGCTATTTAGACTACTTACCATTGGGACGTTTGCAAAATACGTCATTGAAGACAGGGCCATTTTTTATAGAGAATTCATTGATTGATATATCACAAATATTTAAGTAAAAACTAAATTATTACCTACCGTCTCCAATATACATTTTCTGCCGGAAATTGGCAGAGCCTTGACGTAAGTGGAGGAGTCGATAGCCCAGACATAGATATTAACGTCAAAGAAGGACTCCGGCGTCAGACTGAAGTAGCTGTCAACCAGAGTCACTTTGTCTTTATAATCATACACGTAGAGCTGAAACCATATGAGAAAAATGACATAGGATAACATAATATCACGCCTGTAAACATCAATGGGTTTATCACAGGGTACATATTATTCACCCAAATTTCGATAGTTTTGTTTTAATACCATGTGATGGGGGTGACCCAATTGCCATCACAAGGGCACAAACTCGAACTCAGTGCCGCTACTGAGAAATTGGTGGTAAAAGCCAATAACTCAAATTCAAAGCATTTATTTCAATTCAACAATTTACAGGCACTTTTAATTGTCAAAGTCCAACTAGCCATGTTTTTCAATAAAAATCTATGACTTAATTACTGTTAGAGATCGTTTAATTGGTCTTGACAAGTATGCTATTAGTAGATGATGAGGGTCTGATGATGAAGCTAGACTATGCCAAAGACTATATGAAGTATCATTTTTATACAATATATTTTACTCAACTTACTCAACTCAAATAATTACAGGCAGTTTTGAATTGTCAAGAGGTCGGTCGGCCAAAAACATGAAGCTTATTTTCTATTTACTACGTCTGCCTATAAAATGATGATAAGTCACCAAGAGACTGGTTATTGTGAACCTAGAAATGAGACAACGAGATAAACCCGCAGATAAATGGTTTTGTCTTGGTAATACCATCGACTTAAAAACAAATAAAATATTAGAAACAAAAAAAATTACAGATTAACCATTGTGAAAAACAAGGGCAAAAACAAGCGAGAGTTTATTTTGCTTTGAACATTTATGCATGCATCCTTTGTCGGCGGGGAGTGCGATTTGAGTAGTAGGTAACTACTTACAAGTTACCTCCAGTGTGACTATTGATCCTCACGTTTTCGAGTTTATGAATATTATTTTAAAACAAAAACATCTTTATTTTTTTTACTTTTACTCTATGCTTCGAAAGTACTCCTTATGGCAAGTTGTTCTGCCGCGGGAACACAACCATTAAAATTTCTCAGTATACATACATAAATGAAGGCAGGAAAATTATGATATAAACATAAATGACAAGTGTCAATTATTTTTTTTATTTTTGGTTCACGTTTTTTTTTTAATTTGTTTTTATAATAAAAAAATACTTTTAATTTTTATTGCGGCCTTTGATCATGTAAAACACACAAATGAACTTGAAAAATTTCATATACTCGTATTACTCGTAATACATTGCCACATTTTTCCTTTGATCAGAGCTGCCATTTCCTTCAAAGTGCCAATCTGAAATCCTCGTCATGTATTTTTTCCTTATCATCAATCGAAGTCCCTTGAGCAATTTTATATTTTACGTCCTTTCATTCGGATATTTGTATTTAACCTATAGACAATCATCAATCAATCAAGTACAAACTTGATTTTTCTCAAAAATACATCGTTTTTTTTATCCTACTGCGATTTTTACGTCCATCAGTAAGAAAAAAAGTGTCGCCTTTCATGAATATTTTATTAATGACGTGCTGACATTTCGGTTATAATATGTCATGTAAATTGATAACCAGACCGAAATCCTATTGGATGAAATAAAAATGTAAAGAACCTGTAAAATAAATTAAGTACTGTTCGCTCGGGTCTCTCGTTTTTATAATAAACTAGCTTTTGCTAGAGATTTCGCCCGCGCGGAAATTTCATCCCCTATACTTAGGGGTTGAATTTCCTTATTCTTTATCTACATTATACAGGAAACCTCTGTGCAAAATTTCAGCTTTCTAGGTCCAAGGGTTTGGGCTGGGCGTTGATGAGTCAGTCAGTCAGTCAGTCAGGATTTTTCTTTTTATTTGTAGAGAAGATTCATCCTCAACTTACCATAGAATATCCATTGGAGCTCTGGCCCTTGACTATAACATCGAGTGCTTCAGTAGAATCCAGTCCAGAAATGAAATTAGTCTCGTTATCTGCATGTTCCCTGTAATGGACAGAAATATGGTAAGCAGCAACTGTTTTTGTTATGCTCGAAGAAATATCCATTTAGTCTGAATATCATAGCGTTATTTGTCATGTTTTTTGGACATGATAACGGTGTCATCTACAAATCAGCCTAACAGACTCGGCTTGTTTAACAGTGCATGGGTTGAATTACAAGTCGCGGTTTCGATTCCCGCACGATACAAATTATTTTGCATAACCTTACTGTTGTTCCTTATAATGTTATTAACCGACTTCAAAAAGGAGGAGGTTATCAATTCGTCGGAACCTTTTTTTTTTTATGTATGTTCCCCGATTACTCGAAGATGGCTGGACCGATTTGGATTTTGTTTTTTTTGTTTGAAAGGGTATACTTCCCAGGTGGTCCCATGATCATCAAGTCAGGATCTGATGATGGGATCCTGGAGAAATAGAGAGAACTCTTCAAATTTTATAGGCACACAAAGCGATTTAGGTATTTTTTGGAAGAGTACTTTCTCGTAGTGATTTCATTTCAATTTGGTGAAGATTTGATGAAGAACTTTGGAGATAGGCAACGGAACTCCTCAATAAATGATAGCAAATGGACTGGGCTTGCTGAAATCTCATCTCTGTCTATTGCTTACACCAGTTCATAACATAACATCACGCCGGTATGCTGTGAAGGGGTAAGCACATGTGAACCACTAAAAAGTAAAAAATAAAAACTTCTTCCAAAAAAAAAACAACCGACTTCCAAAAAAACACTACAAAGTGAAAAATAACTTTAATTTCGGAAGGCGGTGGCAAAAAATTCAAATACAGCTCCAAAGACACCGACTTCCGAAATTAAAGTTATTTTTCACTTTGTAGTGTTTTTTTTGAAGTCGGTTGTTTTTTTTTGGAAAAAGTTTTTTTAAGATAACCACAGCAAATAATCCTGAGAAAACGTCGAAAAATAAGGGGTAGGTTTTTCTATCTGAAATTTCTCAGTAGCAGCCCGGAGTCCGGATTTGGGACCTATTGATAGCAATAGGGTCGCTCCCTATTACATGGGCCTCTGCCTAATCCTTTGGAGAAACAAGGCACCATGTTATAATAAAAGGTCGATAAATAAATGCGAGTTTCTTAAATATTCATTTAATTTTACATAAACCATTTCAAAATAATATGCAGTCCTCAAACTTATTTTTTTTTTTCCTCTTCATTTGTTTAGGGGTTTTTATCTAAATAGATACGCCAACCCCATCGTGCCTTTTAACATTACATAAAATTAACACTAAAATTAACACATATATACTATATATTGAGTATAGAATAACATATATATACTTATTACATCTAAACCATCAAACTTACATGAAATATGGTATATCAAATTGGCAGCAATGTCCCACGATAGTGAGCACGGAGCGGAACATCTCTGAACATTTGTGTGGTCTGGACCTCCAGTTGCATTCCACTGCTATGTCACTGCACGGTCTCTTGAACTGCAACAAGATAACAGCATTTTACTTTTAATCAGACAATCTGTTATTTAAAGATACTTTTTTTTGTTTTACTGGAGCTTATGGGAGTAAGTCTCTTTATGTTTGGAGATTAAAGTAATGTATGTTGGATGTTCTTAGTCTTCTAGTACTTACCGTAGTTCCAATCACCTTTCCTTAAAGGGAAATATGCCATTTTATTGGGCAGTAGTGTCTACTTGTTTGATATTATCAAGATTTATTATTTATGACTTTAGCAATATTTCCTCTTTTATTTAAAAGAAGCGAGCATGCAATATTCAGGATTTAGTAGAAAAAAGGATTTTCAGTCGTCTACCCGAAATATTTATAAAAGCTTCTTGATAAAGAGCAATATTGACACTGTAGAATAAATTCGGCTAAATTTTGAAATGGGTTCCAAAGAATTGTTATTTCATCCACCTCTTTAATGTCTAATTAATCAATTAGACATTAAATGGAGGTGGATAAAATAACAATTCTTCAAGTTTTTAAACAACACCTAATAATTAATCAATTATTAGGTGTTGTTTAAAAACTTTCGAAAATAAATGAAAAACGATTCAACTAAGGTATTATTTACGTCGAAATACTTATTGATATTCTGAGAAAGCAGAACAAAGCCAAAGGAATGATTTAAATTAAACCATTTACAGGTACTTTTGAATTGTCAAAGAGCGTGATATGACACGAATTAACTTGTCAGTTTCCTCTTTCTTTATAACGACAGACGTCTCACATTATTCTTATCTGCGTGGAAACCGTATTAACTATATAAATAAACTAGCTTTTGTCAGCGGCATCGCCCGCGCAGAACTTTCATCCCCTATTTAACTCCCTTAGGGATTGAATTTCAAAAAATCCTTCCTTATTCCTTGGCTACATTATAAAGGGAACCTTTGTGCAAAATTTCAGTTTTCTAGGTCCAAGGGTTTGGGCTGGGCGTTGATGAGTCAGTTAGTTAGTCAGGACTTTTCTTTTTAACTAAGTGTAACTTTTCTTTGACTAAGTTTTCTTTGACAATCCTAGAAATACGTAGGTAGTTATTAGGCAATTGGCACGTTATAAATTTTATTCTATAAAGTAATAACATTAGATCAATTTGTTTTCTTTAAAATAGCATAAATTTCAAAATGTGACAATTGCCTATTACGTATTTCTGGCATTGTCAAACAAATTGTCCATTGTCAATTCACCCATAAATAAATTAACTTGGTGCGAATTGCCTACAGAAATAATGTATTATTTAAAAGTGGTAATTCGCTCGTTTCGGGCGAATGAATTCGTGTGAATTGACTAATGAGCGCTTTCAGCATCCTTTAATTGCATTTAAAGCAGTAGAACGAACATATAATTGGCCACTCATTTTTATTAAATAACTACTGTCTACCACAATATGAGCTATTTTAAACAAATTGAGTAAAAGTCTCATTACCATTTCCAGCAGATGCTTTAAAGGGTATCCAAGGTCTTCAAGCAAGGAATGCATCTTTCGGACATACGGCTCTGGCGTGTAGTCCTTACGTTTGACCTCCGAAAAACTCTTGTAGAAATCGTTTATTTCAGTCATGTTATAGCCGCGAAGGATACTGAAAAATAAACATTGAATTAATAGACTAATCCAGAGCGGTAATTGGTTTTTCACTTGACACCTCGTTTTACACGCTATCTTAGGCAATGCCTTTGAACTTATTCGTTTGGAGATCGGTGTGTTTTATAAACCCAACTGCTGGCATAAACATTCAGTGAGCCTAGCATGAACGCACGGAGTAAACGTGCCTGCCAGGGGTACGGTTTGTTCAAAACAGATACCGTGGCCCTTGGCACACAGGAAACTGAAGGAACACGGGTGGATTTTAGTCAGTAAAAGTCTGACACCCTAAAGCGGGAGAAATTATTTAATAATTTCCCAGTGGAACAAAAAAAACGTAAATTCGAGCGATTCTGAAATTTAAAATATTAGGTCTTTACCTATGAAATTGCCGTTTTGCAGTACTGGCCATTTCAAATCAAAATAATTTTTGTTTGGGTAAGAATTCTAATTTCAAATTAATTTTATTTTAAAAACATGGTTTTTTTTTTCCAAAAGTAGTCATTTGTTTATTGATTAGTGTTACATTTTCATCGCATTTCAATCTTTTTCGTCATCATGGATACGTTAAAAATTCGAGTAATTATGGAATATGAGTACCGTCGTGGCAGCAACGCGGCACAAGCGGCACGCAACATCAACGACGTTTACGGAGCTAACACTACAAACCAACGCACCACCTGTTATTGGTTTGCTCGCTTCCGTTCTGGAAATTTCGACCTGAAAAATGAACCTCGCGGTCGTCCGAAGACTTTGGTCGACAATGACGAATTAAAGGCGATTGTGGAAGCTGATGATACACAATCTACGGCTGAATTAGCAGCAGCTTTCGACGTTAGCGTCAAAACAATATTGGTCCATTTGCGTCAAATTGGCAAGGTAAAAAAGCTTGACAAATGGGTGCCCCACGAACTCAATGATCGTCAGCGCGAAGTACGCGTCGAGACGTGCCTTGCACTGCTCAACAGCCACACAAATGAAGGAATTTTGAACCGCATTGTTACCTGCGATGAAAAATGGATTCTGTTTGATAACCGCAAGCGCTCAGCAAGTTGGTTGGATCCTGGTTCAGCACCTAAACAATGCCCTAAACGAAAACTTACCCCTAGAAAAGTGATGGTCACTGTTTGGTGGTCTAGCGCCGGTGTGATTCATCACAGCTTCTTACCAAACGGGGTGAGCATTACTGCAGATGTGTACTGTGAAGAACTGAACACAATGATGGAGAAGCTGGCACATCTCCAACCAGCATTGGTCAATCGCTCGTCTCCGCTGCTCCTGCACGACAACGCGCGACCTCATACTGCACAGCAGACGGTCTCCAAGTTGCAAGAACTGGGGTTGGAAGCTCTCCGTCATCCGCCCTACTCACCAGACCTTGCGCCTACAGACTACTACTTTTTCCAGAATTTGGATAACTTCTTGGCGGGAAAAAAATTCAATACCCGAGAGGCAGTACAAAATGCCTTTGAAGAATTTGTTGCCTCCCGTCCAGCTGATTTCTTTAAAAAGGGCATCAATAAACTGCCACTGCGATGGCAAAGATGCATTGATTGCATGGGTGATTACTTCGATTAATACAAATAAAAAATACATGAAAAAAATTCGTTTAAATTTTTTCATACAAAACGGCAATTTCATAGGTAAAGACCTATTATTAAAATGATTTGGCACATTATATTTACTTAGTTTTAAGACTTTAGTTATATATCTGCCGATGATACTTATTATGCGTGTCTCAAATATTTAAACTGCTATGGAATATTTGTATGTTGGATTAAAAAAAAAAAACATGTCAATTTTCTGATCGGTTAATCAAAACACCGAACGCACATCACTATCCAAAGTCTGTATTGTGTCAGCCACGCCAATCATCGACATTATATCACTTAATAAGTTTCTAAATAGAATTAATATTACATTTTATTTAAGCTTAGCCTTTCTTTCAATGAAAATTATTTGCTTTCAATCTCACAAATCAGCAGACCGCAACGCCAGCTTGCCGAAATTTATGCACTGTGGAACATAAAATTACGTTTGCCTAAAAGGATCATCGATGTCGCCGAGGTTAAATACAATTGACAGATAGAATGAGATTGTATTGATTGAAATTGACAATAATTCGGTTTGGAATTGAATCTGTTTTTCCTGAGAGAATTTCGACGAGAATTGAGGCGAAGATTACAAAAATATGTGCGGAATAGGAAAAAGCATATATTTTTAAATTTTTCATTTACCGAATAATCATATTAGGTACCTATTGAAGCTACGGCAGTGAGTAGGCAGAAAACTATTTACATTCACTATTGAACAACACACAGCCTAAATCGCTGGTCCAGAAGCATGACATTTCATAATAACGAAAGGGAGCAGTTAAGTAAAGATATTTTAAAATTCATCCCATAAACGAGTTAAATAGGAGATAATGTAGGGAAGACTTTGCATGGTAGTTCGAAGTTTGGCTTGTATTTAAGAGCTGGATAACAAAGAGCAAGTTACCATACACCTTTGACTAAGTTGACATAAACCTCAACCCCTAAGTCAGAAACCCCGAAAGTCTGACTACCAATCTTATCAATCGGGTATTATGTTACCCAGTGAATGGGTTGTGGAGGATAAATAGGCAGTCGCTCAACGTAAAGTACCTGGTATCTAGCTGCATTCGGTTGGACTGGAAGCCGACTCCAAAGAAGTCAAGAAAGAGGCTAGGCAGATGATGAGTGGGTCTGACATGTAAAGAAGATGGCTCATTTATTCTGTGGTATGAACATTATGACGTGTAACTTGTGATGTGAGGTACTACATATACTTACAGCAAGTCGGTGATGTTTTGTGTATTGGGCAAGTACACACTCTCGGTGTCACAGATAGTAACAGCTGGAAAAGGTATGTTGACCATAGAGTAGTGAGTTGTTTCTACCTGCAAAGAAACAAATAATGTTAATAGAATATTCGTTCTCAAAATGGTGAAGGAAAACATCGTGAGGATCGAGGAAACCGCCATATTCTGGAACCAACAACTGGATACGTTCGACCTGCACCGTGACTCTGTAGTAGAACACACTCCACTCCCTCTCACAGAGAGGAGGCATCTGTCCCAGCAGTGGGAACATTAAAGACTGATTATAAAATACTAGCTTCTAATCGCCACTTCGTCTGCGGGAAAATTCTTGGTCCCCCGATGCATCCATCGCAGTCGCATTGTCTTCCTGAGCTATTAGTTCGTTTTCGTTCCTTCAGACTATTTTCTTTTTTTCGGCTTCTTATGGTCTTGTCAAATCTCGTGTAGCGTGATGTTAATTAACTTCATCATCATCTACCTAGCCTGTTCCCAATTATGTTGGGGTCAGCTTTCAGTCTAACCGGATGCAGCTGAATACCAGTAGTTTACATGGAGCGACTGCCTATGTGATCTACACAACCCAGTTACTGGGTAATACGATACCCTTTGGTAAGTCTCGGGCAAACTTTCGGGCTTCTGGCGACCCGTAACAACTGGTCATTTCGTTAAAGATTCACGAATGACAGCCGGAGCCAACAGCTTAACGTGCTTTTCGAGGCACGGTGGGGTGTCTTGGTATTTAAAGATGGTCACCCATCCACGGACCAGCCGCAGCAAGCGTTGCTTAACCTGATCGATCGATCAGTGCAGCTGTTATTACTTAGCCACAAGCCCCTGATGTGATGTTAATTAACTTATCAAATGCAAAAAGAATTTCTCAAATTTGACTGATACTTCCATATATTTGCCCGTTCAAACAAACAAACAAACTCTTCAGCTTTGTTATTAGTATGATAGATTCTTAGATTTTCTCTACCTGCGGACATGTCTAAGTTTACCTATTATTTGCATTTAAGTTTCTCATGATCCTGTAGAAATACAATGTATTTTGAGAAATAATTATTTTTAACCGTGTATTATTTTAAGCTATTCTTCTTATGGCAGTGTTTTGTTTCTATAGGTTCCATGGTAAATTAAGGTCAACACAATGGCATAATATTATTTAACTATCATTCCATGTGCTACCCAAATTCAATTTTTACAAGGCGGTAGCCAGAAACTGTACAATGCCTCCTGCGATCGTTGTATACTTCGTTTGCTTTGTATTCGTTCATACATTTGGCCATACATGCATGCCGTACGCACCTAAATAACATCGCCATTAGTGATGTTCTTTAGACAGATCAGAAGCGTCAGCATAATGTGTCCTAGAGCATCGCCTTCTAGCGTTTTACACTCACATCTGCCATGTACTTGTTATAATACAGTCATGCCTTAAATATGTAAGGGCAGGTACCACTGAGTCACCACTGCTCTGTTACACTTGTATAATGTTAGTTAATATTTTTGTTAGGTATTAAATTTATTGATAAAACGGTTCTGTATTTTATCTTTGTGTTTTATATAATATTACTGTAAAATTTATTCAGCTGATAAAATTTATGTAGTTAAATTACACTTACCTATTGTAAATAGTAAAGGAAAAGATTAATCTATTAATAATTAAGCTGGTAACATTTTCGTACAAGAAGGATTATTTTTAAATCATGATACCAAATTGTTTTTTGTCTGTGCATTTTCATATTATGTTCCCTCATTTGCTTTATTAGGACGATTCTTAAATATTATATCGGCAAGCAACTTGTTCGCACCTTCTAAGTATTTCAAAGGTTAAACTATCCCTTGTGTGTTATTTGAGCTACGTAGAAGTGTGGTTGTTCTCTAGTTGCAGTGAAGTAAACCAATTATCCGTAAAACATGGACTTATTTTGCCAGTGATCTAACAATATCATTCCCTCATCAGAATGCCAGTCAATACAATTAAATTCACACAATTAAATCGCCTACTCATGTAGACGTGTGTGAAGCTCCTTGAGCTTCACCTTTCATAACACCCACGGATGAAATAGGTGAGAGTTTAGATATACATCCGAGAATAAATTGTTTTCGAGGAAAACATTTTACTGTAAATAATATTGTTACTTTAAACAGTTTGTGTATAATATTAATTTGGTTTTGCAATAAGAATTTGATGTTTGCTTGAAATATACATCCGGAAAAAAGGTTGCTAGTTTGAATTTCTCTAAGTTCAATAATCCTTTCCGAACACCAAAAATAAATCTATCATTATTTAAGATGTACGTAAGTATGTTATTATACTTTAAGTAGCGTACCGTGTCGTAGCGTAGTCCGTATCTACTATAATATAGTATAATGTTTTGGTAGTCTTTTAAGTACTAAATATTATTATCATCTTTCCACGCCTAGTTTCATTAGAGAAAGAAAACTATTTTCCCGTCTATCCATAACAATATTATTATGTTAGCTGAATCACTCTTACATTATTATAACAGTTCGCAAGCTTGGCCGAAGTAATTTCCTCTTTAAAATTAACTTTCTAACAAAGTGAATGTGGCATTATTTACTAAATGCTTTATATTTATTTAGCTTTAAGGCAATAATTTGGTTCATAACACCTTCAAACAAAATATAATCTCCCTTTATTTTAATTAGGTGGTGCTGTTAGTGGCTTCAGTTAAGATAAAACCAATAATGTAAGGCTATCAATCAATTAAAATTTTAGCATTGAAAATAAGGATAAAGATGTAGAGATTACACGCATCATACCTGCGGTGATTGCGTACAGTCCATTAAAGCGGATTGGAAAATAATAACTAAGTACTTTAAATGTGAAGTTATTTTAAACGAACAGCTACATTAACCGATAACTATTTAATAAAATAGCCACAGTTATTTATGTACCTAAGGCTTAGGTGTGTAGTCGGGTTCAGCATGAATTATTTTACCTATCTGCTTACAAAACCGGGTAGGTACAGATATACCTGCCAAAAATGTGAATGATAGACATGGCATATTTCACTCAGAACATCACGTAAGATGTTACGAACGGCTTTTGTATTCGAAAGGACTTGGTTTCTTTTACTTTTATTACAAAGCACCCTTTTGTAAAGAAAACTAAGTAAGGTTAATAAATATTGGGCAAGAAAGATCGGATAGCGGGTAGGTTGGAAACGGTTTTAGTTGCTGACAGACGACCCTCTTTTGTATGCGTAATATTTTTGTTGATAAAAGTCAAAATATATTATGGTTTACGTTTTCCTGTTTTTCTGGTTACGATCTGAGCTATAAAACCATACTTTGTTCATGTTAATAAATGTTTATTTTGTTAAACTATAATGTGTAAGCGGCAAAACTATACTCTAATAGTATTGATCTTAACTTGTGTTTACTGTGTGTAGCCAATTACGAAGCACTAAGCAGATTGTTTATTAATATAACATCAAATACAACAACTGTTGTAGCTGAAACTGGGATTTCTGAAAGAAGAGAAGCAGTTATTCAGAGTGAATCGAATGAGATCAGTTCTTCATTATACAAAAAATTTGAACTATTCCATTCAAGATCAGACAAAAAGCTCATTAGGTACGTTGGTGGATAAGATTAAGGCGAAAGCACGAGAGTAGCCTGCGAGATTCAAATTATATTTGGGTTTTATGTTGATCTATATAATTATGATGAATCGTAACAAATATGTATATAATTATACAGAATTAAAATAGCTATTAATTTAGTAATTTTATAAGCCAGTCTACATTAAGAGAGACTGGTACAGTAAAAGCACAACGTAAACATGTAGCTTAGTTCATTAAAATCACAAAATTGGTAGGGGCACCCGAGGCAATGCGACTCCAGTCCCGCCGTATAACCTTAGAAAAACACTTTAAAATGAAAAAAAAAAACTAAAGTCATTTATATTAGTGTCATTAATGTTCTTTAAAATACGTCGTTAAATAATCGTTAAAAGTAACGTAATATAAAAATGTATAGTCTTCAGAATTCTGAGCCAAAAAATTGCCACCAAATCTTGTCTAGATTCCGAGTACCAAAATCCAGACTAGGTACAAACACCCCATATCTTCTTAGCTTATTGTTTTTTCCTATTTCATTTCTCTTTGTCGTTTTCTAATTTCCTTTCTATTGACAAACTGGTTTCTGTGTGAATGCTTCTGCCAGATTCTCTTTTATAAGGTGAACTCCAGGCGGTTATTTTTTGTTCTTGTATTTTAGGTTTTCACATGAATTTTATAGGCACTTCAGATTATATCAACTTCCCCAAGCTCAATTTATTACTGTCTTCCTTGAGTTGTGCCAAACCATAACTATATCTGTAGAAAAAAACATAAACGTAACACAATTATCCGAGGCAAAATGAGCTCCCTGCTCATTTTGCCAGTCATTTAAAATAAAGATTAACAAAATGAAAACGTTTTTGGTTATTGGTTCACTACTTTTCTTAGTTATTAAGTTACTTATTTGAACGACGTCATTTAATTTAGGACAAAGAATTTCACGCAACATTGAATTAAAAAAAAAGAAATGCGTCAATTTAAGTATTTCGTTCTGTCGACTAGCGACGTGCGACGACGACGTCACGTCGACTGGAACGCGATACGACTAATTCCACACGTCTTAGTTATTCTGCTACAGAGAATGGCTGTCCGTCTTACCTCGGGGGCGCGCAATGCCCCGGCTTTCGCTATATTATTGCCTAATGTAATAAAGTAAGACGTGCCTGTGTTCAACCTCTAGAACATTCTGCTAAACGTTCATTTCTGAAGTAGTGTTATTCATTTATATGATGGTATCACTCCGGGCAGTATTCTAGGCCCACCATTTTTTACATTTACATAAATGAAATATCGACAGTTGCAATGCACCATATGACCTTATTACCTGACTAAATTACTATTTTGTTTACCGGTAGTCATAGAACTGATAAAAACAATTGACTTAAATAGCACCCTAACAACAATTTTAAGATGGATTGATGGAAATAACCTTTGCAAAAGACTTACTTCAGAGCTCTATTGCTCTTTACACATTAAGGAACACTGTCAATCAGTATGCACTTCTAACTGCCTATCATGGATACGTTACTTCAGTCATACGATACGGTATCATTTTCGTGAGAAACTCGCTAAAAAAGGGCTTGCTATTAGAGGCCAGCTAATATTAATTACATTACCACAGAGGTGCGGCTTACTATGTCTGGACCCTAATTTGGTCCAAAATATACATATCTATAATCACAGAAGTAACCATAAAAATACACAGAGTACAGAAACCATCACCATCACAAAAACTAAAAAAACTACTGAACGGATTTTCATGCGGTTTTCACCTATAGACAGAGTAATTCATGAGAAAAATTCAGGTGTAGGTATTTGTTATGGTTTCGTGTAAATTCGTTTACGCGGGCGAAGCTGCTCGCAAAAGCTAGTATTTTTATAAACGAAGCGAAAAAGTATACCTATTTCAAAAAGTGTTGGCTAGCTACCGCTGAACCTTTGTCGGCCATAGTAGATGTTTAATCATTGTCAGCGACTTTTTCTTCACGGCAAAACTGTAGGATATTTGAGGGGTTAATCTCAAAAGAGTCTGTTTTACTTACTCGAATTATTTGACAGGCATATTTTACATATCTTTGGAATAAAAGAAACTTAGCAACCTTTTTGCTTGTACTTGACAGATACCAATTTTCATATTACTTTGCTACATAAAAAGGTATTCACGGTAAAATTATTGACCAGAATCAAGTATATATGGCGGATTACGATTGGATAGAGGTCACTTTAGTAAGGGATAGCATTTCGCATTTGTGAGGAGATGTCGATTATGAAAATGTTAAAACAGACATAATTCGTGAGTAAAATGTTGCCATAATCAAAAAGGATTACTATAATAAAATAATGATGGATTGCTAGCACACTGCAAAATAAAATGTAAAAAAAAGTACTCACCACAGTCAAAGTAGGATCAATTACAAACTTTTCCCAGATCATGTGTCCGAGGAAGCAGCACAAGGCCATGCTGGCCGCTATTATCATGGCCCACAAAAGTTGCACACCACAACTGGACGCTTTGTAGAAATAGTACACCCCATGCAGGGTGCAGTGCTCGCAAAATGACTTAGATTTTAAAACGAGAGTCGATTTCAATGTCTTGTTCATCGCCATTTTAGAAAATGATCAAGGTTATTTAAATAACTTAACAAAAAGAGAAAAAAATTAAAGAGTTAGTTAGAAATTAACGCTAAATCAGAAAGGCGCTTTATGATATTCCTCGGAAAATTAAGATGTATTTTTTTCTATTTTGATGAACAAACTACTTTGATTAAAGGCTTAGAGTGCTCTAAATCTAATATTTCAGTAATTAAGAGTACTTCACCTAAAAGCTAACCCAAATTAACGACAAATAGCTGAATTATTATTTTACATTTCACTACTTCCAATAAATTTTAGTTGTTGGGAAAGTTCAATTAACTTCAAATCAATTAATAACTTTTGTTATTAAGTTAAGTAGAAAGAAAAAAGTGTCTTTAGGTATTCATTGATTTAGTTTATTGAAGATCAAAGTTTTTTTTTTGTATTTTTGGACTAGTTTGTAGCATCTAGTTTTGTAGGGTAGTATTTAACATTAAGCTAAATAAGTTACCATACTGAAACTAATAATGTGATGTACTGAACATGCCTTTGTAGTATAACAAGTTAGTTTTGATATTTATATAATAATATCAGAGCATACTCGCAACATTAAACAACATAAATTGCCATCGTAATGAATGAGAAATTTCAACACCAATTAACAAATTTATTGAGTGCAGTTAATGTGTGCAGTTTCAAACACTACTTTATCTAAACCCAAGACACAGTAAAGTCAATCTAACATTCGATCGCGAGGGCGGGCGGAGAGTATGGCAACCGATCAGCTGTTGCAATGACATGCCGACATTGCTACTATAGATAACTTAGAAACTGCGATTGGAAACCGCGGTTGGAGAAACCCTTATTTATAAACGTTGTTTATGTTAAGTAATGATTAGCGTCTGTTTAATCATATGTTTTTGACGTTTAAACATCTCTTTACGTTAAGCAACGTTTATAAATAAGAAAGATAATTTTCACACAGGACATCCATTTTTTTTATCTACCCTACTCTCATAGCTAAATAATAGGGGTTTTTTTTTGAGGGTGGATAATCATCAAATAGCTTCTCCCGCTCTGGGTGGAGCAGGAGGACATGTCAGACTTTTACTGACTAAAACCCACCCGTGTTGCCAGTTGCCTGTGTGCCAGGGGCGACGGTATCTCTTTCGAAGATAATATTTCATGGCCATACTTTATATTTGGCCATATTATCTTGCTAATATTGAGCGCCTGTAACGCATCTAAAGGTAATGTAGCAATGTATGAGATGGAATAAAATAAATTACGACAGTAAAACATACAAACAAATTCTATTCCATGTGACTTAAAGAAAATAATAATTTATTCATTCCTTAATTAAAATGTAATCAAGGTCTAAAGACACGTCGTCGTTCGAGCATAACTCACATTCATTTCGAGTAAAGGATCAAAAGATTGCTGCGATACAAATATTTTGAGGTGAGATTTGTTATATAGAAACAGTAAATTAAGAATTTAGCCCTACGCGGTTTGTTTTTAGTATAATTATGCTGTTACTTGAAGTGAAAAACGATCTTGCTGGATAATGAATACTTTAGTTCAATATAAGGTGTGCGTACAAAACATCAACATCTCAACTTTTTATTGAAATAACAAATTAACCATATAAAATTCCCACCACCAATAATTCAATATTAGCCTACTAATATTATAAATGTGACATTTTGTATGTTTACATGTTTGTTACTCAATCACGCAAAAATGGCTGAGCGGAATTAAATGAAATTTGGCACACAGATAGATTATAACCTGGATTAACAAATACAATATTTTTGACCTTATAATTTGTTGTGTCCTTATAATTGGGATAATTTTTGACCTCCACACGGGCGTAAGCGCTGGAAAAAGCAAGTGAAAATATGAAGGAAATCTGATCCGTACAGGCACAACATCTTCCTTTTGCAAGTCAAATTATTTAGCATTAGTAATTATTTAGGAGTAGGTAATCAGTATTTATTATAGATTTGTACTATTAACGCATATATAAATTTTATTTAATATAACTAACTCTCATTCTACTGCTGAAAAAAAAACTATCAGACCTTGTTTATATCACGAAGCAGAATGATATAAAACCATTTGTGATTACTTTTATAAGTATTGAATTTGCATAAATATTTGGTTGTTCCAATTGCTACCATAAATCGTTACTCCCTCAGATCAAAATGTCAAAGAAGAAGCAGAAGATAGACAGCGCTTACTACGTGTCTTTAATCGAGAGGATCACGACACTGCATGGGACCAGTCACTTCACGTCCAAGAGCGGAAGGTCGCTGCTACTGTGGAGCCTGGCCGTACTTGGCAACGTCATGCTGACGATTGCATTCATAATGGTCATCAAACAGAAGTTCAATGAGAACCAGATTGTTACTGCTGTGAGTACCTACTCTTATCCTCTTCATCTTTTGACATTTGGCTTTGGCTGTTTAGGTCTTGGCACAGCTTGGATGCAATAACACGCAATGGCTTGGAAATAAGCATTTTTAATCTTGGTTGTTTCCGTGAAATTATTATTCCTTACCCATGTTATAGCTTGGGCACGCCACGATAGCGGCGGTAAGTCCCCTCTTTGAGGAGTGGCTTGAGAGGCGGCATGGCGTCCTCACCTTCCGCCTGACGCAGGTCCTCACCGGACACGGATGTTTCGGGAGGTTCCTGTTTCGTATAAGGCGGGAGGAAACGCCCGGGTGCTTCCATTGTGAAGATCGCCCTGAGGACACGGTGGAGCATACGGTGGCGGTCTGCCCGGCTTGGACGGAGCACCGCCGTGTCCTCGTGGAGGCGATCGGCGGCGGCGATCTCTCGCGTCCGGCCCTGGTGCAGGCCATGGTACGGAGCGAGAGTGAATGGTTAGCCGTCACCTCCTTCTGCGAAGCAGTAATGCTCGCGAAGAGGGAGGCGGCGCACGTGAGGGAGAGGCAGTATATGCGCCCTCAAGGCCGTAGTCGCCGCGGGAGAAGCCCTGGGCGTCGGGAATCCCAGGCTGATTCCCAGCCACCGTAGGCGCGGGCTTGCGGACGGCGAGTAATGGGTAGCTCGCTGTCCGGTAAGGACCAAGCCCGGGTCGACGGCGCGTTGTGTTCCACGGGCGCCTCAAAGAGATGTCAGCACCAAAGGGTGGGGTCCGCAAGGGCCGATGCCTGCCAGGGGTTGTTCGAAAGAGATACCGTCGCCCCTGGCACAGGCAACAGAGGGAACACGGGTGGGTTTTCGTCAGTAAAAGTCTGACACGCCCTCCTGCTCCACCCAGAGCGGGAGAAGTTATTTGATGATTTCCCATCCTCAAAAAAAAAAACCCATGTTATAGCTGTAATGATGATAGATAAGTCAGTATAATCCAACCGCATGCTGAAGGGTAGATGACGAATACATTCACGGAATTACTTAAATAAAAAACCGACTACGTGCGTACAATGAAATGTTCCGTAGTGGGCATGAATTTATCCCAAGACCAAACTTAATACTGCAGTTGTTAAATATGTTCTTCTGATATTGTGGGTTTTCCTGTGGTATGTAAACAAAGACCTATTTTCTGTATTTTTTCCACATTTTAGGCTCCGTAGTTTCTAAGATAACGGATAGGAGGGGTGGGGGGGGGGGGCGTATGGTCAATTCTCATATATTTTCTAAAATAATATCTAAATTGCTTATTTTAAAATTATACAAAAAAAAAAATGTTTGAGACCCTTTCAAAAAGTCCTTTCATTTGATTTCACACGATACAATTTGCAAAACTTTTGTTTTTAATTTTCTAGTGTGCCCCAAAAGTAACCTGAATATTCTATATTTATTTATTTATTATTATTTGTTTATTTTATGTATTTATGTTACATGTCTGTGTTTGGAAGAAATTTCAACTTAATCAGTGCAGTAGTAGACTAAGAGCTAATTGGCTCTGACAGACGGATATACAAGCAGATACACGAGTGACCGTGTAATGGTTCCGTTTTGCTTTAGGACCTTCCACTCCATACACACAAACCATTTACTTTATAAAAAAAACTAGCTGTTCCCGCGGCTTCGCCCGCGTGGAGGTTGAAAATTATCCCACGGGAACGTACTACCGGGATGAAAACTATCCTATGTGTTAATCCAGGTTATAAAGTATTAGTGTGCCAAATTACATCTAAATTCTTTCAGCCGTTTTTGCATGATTGAGTAACAAACATCCATACATCTTCACAAACACATTTATAAAATTATAGAAGTAAGAAATATATTTTGCTCATTCGACCAGAACAGTTTTATAACAAAACTAACTGATATCCTTTTTTTTCTTTCCTAGTTAAGAATCAATCATTGGTAAAAGGGTCTTCATATAAAATCGCGTTACTTCTAAGAAACCTTTTGTGATATTTTCAAAAGGAACTCGTAAAGGTAAATAGGTGCAATCATCGATATGAGTACCAATATACTTTGAGATCATGACTGTTTTAGTAAGAACACGGGTGTACAGGATATAAATAAAATAGTATAGGCAATGGAGAGAGCATTTGCTCAGTTGTAAAACGAACCTTAAAAAGAAAATATTAAATTCATATGGTGAACAACTTTTGTGTAAAATTTATACTTTTAATCAAATACGTACTCAGTCAGGCGCACGGCTACAAGTGATTTCTTTAAAAAAAACACATTGGTCAGCCATACCTTCAGTTTGTATGACAGAAAACTTGGTCATCTGATTATTTTCCAAATTGGTATTCAATCGAAGATATTGATCTAACTAGTCAAAGTCGTCTGCCGTAGCGTTCTTACACTGGCCTTCTAAACTTACTACCACACTTTTAAAATTGCAAATACTTTAAAGTACGCAAGAATTATATCTTGAAAATAAAAAGGATTACAAAAATATTTATTTTTTAATAGAATAACTTTATATTTGATAACCTTATTTTAAGGAATGGCTGAAAAAACCTTTACAAACAAAAACAATCCTTTTCAAATTGCTGTCTTACTTTTGACTTTTTTGTTTGTGGTTTTACATTTATTTGTCGATCTCTGGATTTTGTTTCAACAGCACGTAAACATTACTTATCATGACTCTTTTGCCTGAAGAATATGGAAGAATCTTGTCTTTACTGGAAGCAAAGCACCTGCAAGAATGCTGGGTGTAACATTAAGAACGGTCGGGTCGGCTGGTGAAGCGAAGGTACGAAGAAGCTGGACACCATCTGAGGACACCTTGTGATGGTAGACCCAAGTGCACTAGTACCCGAAAATACCGCTATATTGTCTCCAGTGTATTAAGAAATGGCCGTGATCTACGGATTAAACAATTCCAAAACCTCGAACAATATCCTATTAGGCTTAAACATGACACTATAAATAAGCGTACTTTCCTTTTTCGGAACCTATGTTGTCCTACTGCTAAACAAAGGTCTTCTTTACAGCTTTCCAATATTCCCTTTGTGTTGCGTTCTTCCAAAAACACCAAATAAAAAAAAAACTTAATTTGAATTACTAGGGAAATGTTGACTACCCCTGAACTGTCACTTTAACAATGACATTTCTTTGTTTATATTTTTGATCTCGAAATCGCGTTCTGGGTTTAGTTAAATAAATTTGAATATCAATTTAGTAATAATTGAGATTCAAATCCCTTATACAGTCGTTATACAGTGACTGGTTAAATCTCATTCAAAATCAAAAATTCAAAATCATTGTATCACAAACCCAGCACACATCACATCATACACATACCATCCCTATTCTATTCCAGAAAATGTTTTAGAAATATTAATAAATTAATCTAAAGATGCAGGATAGTCCTTACTATGGTGATCATCATATAGTGATTCAGCCATGATCAGGATTGTACTGGAATATAGTAATTCATCGTGGACGTAGTACGACATATTTTGCTCCCCTGACATCATCTCTTCTTACATCCGAAGACAGCCACAACTATCGATTCGAAGCTGTCAGCTAGAGTGACTGTCACTAGCTAGTCTCAATCTTATCCGACCTTTTCGGTGATTTCAGTAACTTGTGCGGCTGACCGCGTTTTTTATCAATAAGTTTTTGTAATTTTATTTTTTACTAGCTGTTGCCCGCGACTACACCCGCTTGGAGGTTGAAAATTATCCCACAGGAACGTACTACCAAGATGAAAACTATCTTATGTGTTTATCCAGATTATAAACTATCTGTGTGCTAAATTTCATCTAAATCCGGTCAGCCGTTTTTGCGTGATTGAGTAACAAACATCCAAACATTTTCACAAACTTTCACATTTATAATATTAGTAGGATTTCAATTCTTAAATAAATAAATAGCCTTTTCATGCTGATCAATGTAACTGGAGAAGCCTCGAGCCGTCGATTGACCCAACCTTGTCATACATGATATACCTACTAGTTCAGGGGTCGAGACATCAATGACGCAAGGTGTAGGTACTTACTGATTTTTTGGAAATAATAGGTCTTTACCTATGAAATTGCCGTTTTGTATGAAAAAATTTAAACGAATTTTTTTCATGTATTTTTTATTTTTATTGATCGAAGTAATCACCCATGCAATCAATGCATCTTTGCCATCGCAGTGGCAGTTTATTGATGCCCTTCTTAAAGAAATCAGCTGGACGGGAGGCAACAAATTCTTCAAAGGCATTTTGTACTGCCTCTCGGGTATTGAATTTTTTTCCCGCCAAGAAGTTATCCAAATTCTGGAAAAAGTAGTAGTCTGTAGGCGCAAGGTCTGGTGAGTAGGGCGGATGACGGAGAGCTTCCAACCCCAGTTCTTGCAACTTGGAGACCGTCTGCTGTGCAGTATGAGGTCGCGCGTTGTCGTGCAGGAGCAGCGGAGACGAGCGATTGACCAATGCTGGTTGGAGATGTGCCAGCTTCTCCATCATTGTGTTCAGTTCTTCACAGTACACATCTGCAGTAATGCTCACCCCGTTTGGTAAGAAGCTGTGATGAATCACACCGGCGCTAGACCACCAAACAGTGACCATCACTTTTCTAGGGGTAAGTTTTCGTTTAGGGCATTGTTTAGGTGCTGAACCCGGATCCAACCAACTTGCTGAGCGCTTGCGGTTATCAAACAGAATCCATTTTTCATCGCAGGTAACAATGCGGTTCAAAATTCCTTCATTTGTGTGTCTGTTCAGCAGTGCAAGGCACGTCTCGACGCGTACTTCGCGCTGACGATCATTGAGTTCGTGGGGCACCCATTTGTCAAGCTTTTTTACCTTGCCAATTTGACGCAAATGGACCAATATTGTTTTGACGCTAACGTCGAAAGCTGCTGCTAATTCAGCCGTAGATTGTGTATCATCAGCTTCCACAATCGCCTTTAATTCGTCATTGTCGACCAAAGTCTTCGGACGACCGCGAGGTTCATTTTTCAGGTCGAAATTTCCAGAACGGAAGCGAGAAAACCAATAACAGGTGGTGCGTTGGTTTGTAGTGTTAGCTCCGTAAACGTCGTTGATGTTGCGTGCCGCTTGTGCCGCGTTGCTGCCACGACGGTACTCATATTCCATAATTACTCGATTTTTTAACGTATCCATGATGACGAAAAAGATTGAAATGCGATGAAAATGTAACACTAATCAATAAACAAATGACTACTTTTGGAAAAAAAAAACCATGTTTTTAAAATAAAATTAATTTGAAATTAGAATTCTTACCCAAACAAAAAATATTTTGATTTGAAATGGCCAGTACTGCAAAACGGCAATTTCATAGGTAAAGACCTAATATAAAATGTTTTTATCAACAATAAAGTGCCCTCATTGGCAACAAACTTTAGTTATAAATCAACGTTAAAATCCATTTTCAAGTTTCTATCTGATAGTGAATCGGGCAAACCCCTATTCAGCCCGTTTGTAGGTGCCTACTCAATTGTTAATATATTTTATCAACCGTCCAATAATATCTTCTGAGAAACTTGATATTGCAGACGTTTTCATAAATCGTGACTTATATTTTCATTATTTTAAGAAAACCATTTCTTTTCCTCAGATCAATGCAAACTGCAAAGTAAACCAGGTGCCATTCCCAGCAGTCAGCATTTGTAACTTCAATATGGTGTCTGTTAAAGAATCCCAGAATATTGCCAGAGTTTTGTAAGTATTGACACTTTAAAATTTCACAACTTTCTCGAGATATATTCACAACAATTACAGAAATTGAAACGAACAATAGTTTTTGGCGATTACAACCTAGACTTACTCCATCCAGACTTAGCAACACGCAAGTATAAGAGCACTTTAAAAGAGAACAACTACAGAATCCTGAACAAAATAAGTCCAAAACACTGTACCCGTGAAACAACCTCAACCAAGACAATGTTAGACCATGTTACTTGTGACTTAAATGAAAATAATTTTCATTTTGTCACTATGGAATCTTCAATGTCTGACCACAAACAAATACTTTTGGAGATAAAGCAATACCAACCACCACCTGTCATAAAACAGAAATACAGCGCAGTAGACTTCAATAAACTTTATCGATGCCTGGATGAATATCCTAAAAATCATGAAGACGTAGAGTATGATAAATTGGCAGGCAAATTACAATCTTGTTTAAATAAGTGCAGAATCACAAAATTTAAAATATTAAATCCCCCGCGGCAAGACTGGATTAAAAAAGAACTATTTGAAGAGATAAACAACAAGAACATACTATGGCAAAAGTATAAAACAAATGTGGTGGACACGGAATTAAAAGCAGAGTTCGAACAAATAAAAGCCAGAGTATCACACAACATAAGAATAGCGAAAAGTGATTATTACATGAAGAGGTTTGAAGAAAATTCAAGTAAACCACGAAAAATGTGGCAACTTATCAACGATTTGTCGAAAAACAAACTGCATGACAGAAATGGACCGGAAAAACTTGAAACGCCAGCTGGTACTATTACGGACCAAAAAGAAATATGTGAAAGTTTTAACTCATATTTTTCGACTATTGGCTCAACCCTAGCAAATATGATTTCTGAAAAATCAAAAATAAGTCAAATTTTTGAAGAATGTAGTCTTAGAGATAAAACGGAATTGCAGTTTCTGAAACCAGTAACTACGAAGGAAGTTATTACCATAATAAAAAAAATGGACTGTAATACTGCATCTGGCATTGATGGCATTAGTACAAAATCAATTAAATGCGTAAAAGACGTTATTGCTACGGAAGTAACAGCCTGCATTAACTACTATATAGCACGAGGTATTTTTCCCGACGATTTGAAAGTTGCAAAAGTTGTACCAATTCATAAGTCCGGGAGTAAATTTGACCCGTGCAATTACCGCCCTATATCAGTTCTACCGGTGATTTCTAAAGTTTTTGAGAAGATTCATTTTAGCAGATTAGAGTCATTCCTTAATTCAAAAGGTTTCTTTTACCATAAACAGTATGGATTTAGAGCCCAATCAAATACTCTCGCTGCCACAATTGACCTCGTAACCAAAATTAAAAATAAAATTGATCAAAAAAAAGTTGTCTTAGGTATATTTATTGATCTTAAAAAAGCCTTTGACACCATCAGTCATGATAAATTAATACAAAAACTGGAACTCACCGGTGTTACAGGCAAAGCACTTGAAATTTTTAAATCATATATGGAGAACCGTAAACAAATAGTAAAAGTAGGTAAATATGAAAGCAATCCGCGTGTCCTCAATTTTGGCGTCCCCCAGGGATCAATACTGGGCCCCCTCATGTTCCTTATTTATATTAACAGTATCAGTAAAGTGGGTCTCAAAGGAGACATATCCCTTTATGCAGACGACACAAGTCTCTTTTACTTTGGACACTCAGTCGAAGCTATAATGGCCGACGCTCAGAATGACCTTAATCTGTTAAATGAGTGGTTTCAGTCAAATCTTTTAACTATTAATATTACAAAAACCAATTATGTTATATTTGCAGCAAAAAATAAAAAAATTAATGATAATTTAGAACTTAAAATAGACGGCCAACTACTTGAACGAAAACCTAAAGAAAAATTTCTCGGACTTATCTTAGATAGTAACCTAACTTGGAAGCCACACCTAGAAAAAATTAAACTTAAACTAAGTGCACTCACAGGGGCACTACGCAATATAACAAATTGTCTCCCTCGAAAAGTGCGATATCTTATCTATAATTCTCTGGTTAAGCCTCATATCGACTACCTCATTGAAATCTGGGGTACTGCAGCGAAGACTAATATAGATCCAATTCAACGAGTTCAGAATAGGTTAATTAAAATTTTATTTAACTATAAATTTGGGACACCAACTGAAAAGATATACGAGAAAACAAAAATAATGAATATAAAACAAACGTACACTACACATGTATTCTAATACGTAAAATATTAAATAAGGAAATTCATTCCAATATAACATTTGTAACAAAACAACAAACACGAAAGATTAACTTAAGACGTGCTAATTACTTAGTGACCCGCCCTCCTAGAACTAATTATGGAAGAAGAAATTTGGAGTTTGAGGGTGTTACAATTTACAATAAACTACCATCAGTAGGTAATAAGAAAAGAACAAAGTTATGCCCGGTTCAAAAAGGTACTAAAGACTCACATTAATACATACGAATAAGTGAATGGAAAATTTATATATAAAAATATGAAAAAAACTACATTATATTTACATATTAACATAAATAAAATACACACTTTATATAGATTAACTATGTACCTCTAAAATGAAAATATACATTAGTAATTACTTAAATTAATCAAAAACAAATAATAGAATCCGATGCTCAAAATGGTTTATAAACCATGTATGTACCCAAAATACCCAAAATATATAAGTAGTACAATAAACTTAAAATAAAATAGTCTTATAAGTTATAATAATAACAGACTATGCCATCAATGCCACATCTAGTAAAAATCAAATACATACATCCATGTTGTGCTTGGTTAACCTACGATCGAGCATAAGTTGTCTACTTACCCACATATTTTGTTATTTTTTTTTAATATTTTGTTTTGTTATTTTATATACGTACATCTGTGCGCTCATATTATTAATCTTAGTTTTAGATAAGTATTGTTTCTCAGTAAGTGAATGATGTATGAAATTCTTTATGAGAAATAAAGTTGTTCTTAAACCTTAAATAGATTCTGTTTAATTTTGTGCAACGAAATGATTTAAGAAAATAAAATCAAAGAGAAAATAAAAACATCACAGTATATTGTTGGGTGATTAATGATTTGATACATTACTTTTCTACTTTTCATGCTGCAAAAGCTAGGTTTGGATATGTTGGTCAGTAATTAAGATAAAAAAACTGGAGTCTGAGTTATATTTGATCAGATCAGTAAACGGTGGATGGAAAACACAGAATCATTTTCCTCTTCTGACTGGCTGTTATATTAATTTCAGCTACAAATATTCCTGTATAGCACACGAGAATTGTGTGGTAGGATTTTGCAGTCGTTAAAAAATTCTACGAAACATGGCATTTTTGTAAAGCTTTTAGATTGTAATAATATTAAAAATTCTTGGAACTCGAGCTTTCAGTAAGGAATTATCAGTTATCTTTGTGAACCTGATCGTCGCATGGCAAAATTCGGATAAGGTACATTTTATTTTGAATGAAGGTTATTAGATTACAAATATTTTGTTATTAAAAATATAATAATCTGATGAATTTGTTTTAATGAAGAATCTAATAATACTTAGGAAAAATCCTCGACTCCCGTGTCACATTAAAAACTAAAAGCTACATGCCACTATTGAGAACCTGACACCCACGTTGAAGGAGAATGAATATGAATTTGATTGCCTCAAATCACCACTATTAATCACTTAAGAGCGTTCGTCACACGCGGGCTGGCAGCTTCGCATTTCTGTACTTCCATATATTATAGCTTTAGAAAAGAGAGGCTCGTAGAAGCAGGACTGCAAATTTTTTTATGGAAAAAGCCCCATACAAAGCCGTCTAAAAACTATTTTACGTGAAATTTGTTGACATGGAATAAAAATAATAAATTAATATGGTCCGATAAATAAGCTTTCTTTTCGCAATTAAAAAAAAAATGTGTTAATTTTATGTACGAGTATATAAAGTGGTATCAAATCTAACTCATGTTCAATAACGTAATTTTGACGCAATACGTTACTTCAATTCAACGCCAAATTACTCGACAGTTTTCCATGGAAATGTACAAGTATTTTCCATATTTGGAATGCTTATAATCTCCTCATAACGTTTCATAATTAATATTATATATATATTGTTAACGAGACATTTAGCCTTTACCGCTGCTTGCAGCTGTCGAGATATTTTTTGTATTAAGATCTTTATACATTAGATTACACAGGAAGATTTTTTTTTGCGCATATTTGCGGTTTTGAAAAACTTTGAAATGAAGCCAAGGCCCTTCTGAAAATCTGTAGCAGCTTGCTGAATTTTTTATACATATTTTTTTTTTCTCTTACTATTTATATTTTCCATTTTATGTAAGTTACAAAAAAAGACGAATTCTACAAATGGCACCTTTCAGGAACTGAGGGCAAAACACATCGGGTTCTTGCAATTTTATTAAGAAAGGATGCCCAAATTGAACTACTCAACAGTAAAAAGGATACCAACGCGATGTCAGCTACCCTTGAGGTTGGCACGGGAAAAAACAAACCAACTCCTCTGTACATAATCAACTCACACAGTTGTACCTCGTATATTTAACAAAATAATCACGAAAAGTGGTTATTTTAATTATATGTGAATCAAAGTACATTTTTTTTCAGTCAAGCACTGGATATTTGGTATTTATAATATTTTTTTAAATTTACTGTTAAATAAAAACATTTAATCGTAATAACTTAATATTATAAATGCGAAAGTAACTCACTCTTTCTGTTACATTTTCACGCCTAAACCGCTGAACTGATCTTCATGAAATTTGGCAGATAGCCTGGGAATTTAAAAGGACATAGGCAACTTTTTTACGCGATAACCGACATCCACGTGGGCGAAGCCACGGGCAAAAGCTAATAGAAAATAATGGTCTATATAACGATTTTTAAAATCATGTAAATACCAAAATAATTGTTAAAAAATAGCATACAAACTTATAAAATCCAGTGGTTGGCTGAAAAAAAATTGTTCTTTGATTTAAAATTAACTGGATAATCACAAACAAGCACGTGAAATGCAACGTTGCCAGCCCGTATTGGATGAACGCTCTTAACCGCAACCATCAATATAGGATAAGAGTATCATTTATCATTTTCTAACCTAAACTGCCTAAATTCATCAAATCATACGATATTGGAGTATGAGTAGGTACACAGAAACGGGTAAATGATAAATGATAAATGATTTTATTTCTGTAAGTAGGTTTGTATAAACACTCTTACATTTAAACTAGATGAGGTCGGTGTTTCCTATCTGACTACTCTGAGAAGAAAGGCCGAAACAAACTCAGAAGTCTTAGGTATACATAGGATCGAGATAGGAATTTAATTAATTTAACTGGCCGTCGACTTATCCATCATTTATAAGTTATAGAAGATGCTTTTCGAATACCCACGAACGGGAATGCCGGAATTATCAGACTAAATTATAATAAATACCATAATTTTGTCTATACCTTACGCCGTAATAAATTGGTCGAGCGTAGATAACTAACTTGGTACCCGAAACAGGATAGAAAGTAAAGTCTGAGAAATTAATTTTAAAGTGAATTGACGACCAGCTTAAATTTTTAATATTTATTTTTACAAACTTTAAAACTGTACACACAGTACTTACGTTTAGTGTAAAAGATCATTTGTATCCTGTGCTAGTTAATTAGTTTACTATCATTATGCTACATATAAATACGTGTGTATTGTTAGCCAGTTTTGCTTATCCATCACTGGTGTATAAATATCTGTAACGCTGTTTTTGGAAGAATAACATAGTCTATCTTATCATATCTTATCTTATGTACGTTCATATTCAAATCTTAAATACGTTGCCAGCCTTTTGGGCACATTTCCCACTGACAGCGATGCGGACGAATTCTTTGATGTCTAGTGAGCTTTTCCCTTTTTACTTTATATACTTGTTCATAATTCTAATTTTATTATAAGTTTTAGCATCTTTTGAATAAATAACTTTTTTCAATCTTAAATTGCATGAAATAGAGTATATATATTACAGTTAAAACCAGTTTTTAGATAGAACGCGTTTTCCCTAGTTAGAACTAGTTTTTACTAGACAAAATGTGTTTTTCCGAAGCGAGTCAGTTAAAAATTTTAGTTTTTTTTTTTTAATTTTATGAATGTGTTCTATTGACTAGTTTGATTACTTTATTTGAGTGTACGACTAAAAGCCGACAGACACTGCGCCAACAGCCTGAACACCGACAAGACTTTACTTCGACTGGACTCTTCGCTGACAGGACACTTCGCCGACAGAACTACGACAGGGTAAAACTTCGTCGTCAGCAGCTAATTTAGTCACTCAGTATTGTTCACTCCTGCTTCTTTTAGGTTTTTAGCATTGACACTTTAATTTTAAATTGAAATGAAATAATTATATAAATGAAAGCCACATAATTTCATAAGATAAATAGTTACACATGATTACAATAAAGGGTGACAGCTAATATTTAAATAAATTATAATAAATTTGGCATTAATCCTTTAAACTGCAACACGTTTAATGTAATTTTGTTACAAAGTGTACATTAAAAAGAACCTTTCTTAACTTCTGTCTAATGCTATTGTAAATGGAGCTATAGTCAAAGTCAAAGTCAAAGCATTTATTTCAAATAGGCACTTAAAAGGCACTTTTGAACGTCAACATTTACATTAAAATAGAATTGATTCTAGTCGCCCCTTCCAAAATGTAGTTTCGTATGGAGAAGAATGGGCAAGAAACTCCACTGTTACTCTTTTAAAATGTTTCAAGTACAATATTTACATTCATTATATGATTATGTGTGAAAACGATGCACCCAGAATATAATTACCATACCAAAATGGGTAAAAAGAATCAAATTGAAGCAATACAGATAAATTAATTCTGTGATAGATACATGGTGTTCACACATTTACAAACATTGTAAAAGTAAGTATAGGTATGATTTTCCTACAATATTAACAAGTAATGAGTCAGTGTGTGAGTTAAAGTAATTACTGAGTGTAAATCAATGTCATAAATATAATTAATTATAGTATTTATACAAAGAATCATGAAAACAGCTTAACCGCTCCAGAGAATTATGTATTACTAGCTTCCGCCCGCGGCTTCGCCCGCGTGGAAGTCGGATATTATCCCGCAGGAACGTACTACCGGGATAAAAAGTATCCTATATGTTAATCTAGGTCATAATCTATCTGTGTGCCAAATTTCATCCAAGTCCATTCAGTAGTTTTTACGTGAAAGAGTAACAAACATCCATCCATCCATCCATCCATCCAAACTTACAAACTTTCGCTTTTATAATATTAGTAGGACTAGCTTTTGCTAACGGCTTCGCCCGCTTGGATATTGGAAATTATCCCACGGGAACGTACGACCGGGATAAATAACATTCTGTTTGTTAATCCAGGCTTTCGATGTGCCAAATTTCATCCAAATTCGTTCAGCCGTTATTGCGTGATTGAGTAATAAGCATCCAAACATCTAAATATCCAAACTTTCACATTTATAATATTAGTAAGATAGTAGGATCAAAGGACGCTAAGCAACATTCAGTTTGGGTTTGTTGCTTAATGCAGATCCATAGGATCAAGTAGGTATGTCGCTGATGGCTTGTTTACTATTGAAACCATATTAGGTGTGTACTAACTTCATCAATCACGCCGAAATTAAAAAAAAAATAGTAAAAATACCTACGTGACTAAAAAAAAGTGTTTGAATTTCAGAAAACATTACAACAGAAGCGAAGAAGAAATAAGAAACTTTTTCAACGCCCTCCCGATCTTGAAGAACTTCGGCAAGACAACCCAACAGTTAGGAAACTTCACAGAAATCATGGATATTTTGAAACATCATTTCTTCACCGTTGATACTATTATGGAAGAGGTACAGTATAAAAATAATGATCATTCTCTTCGTTGGGAATAATATCAATGTAGCATCCGGTTACTAAAAAGCCATTAGCTGGAGCTAGTCAGAAAGAGCTTGTATGTCCACGCAATAAAAGCGATAATCACGACACGACCGCGATCGGAAACGATTTTGCATCGTGCCGAATATCCGATCACCAAATTGACTGAATTATGGTGATACCTGATCAGCTCAAATCGATTCCGCATCAACAAGTGTGCTCATCGCCTAACACTCCATCAAGTTGACGACGACTGTTGTGATTGGCTGATCAAAATAACAACAACCAATCAAATCACTCGTCATTCGTTTTTCAATCTTTGAGTAGACTCTTTCACGTTGATTAGCTGCTCTTATACCGTGCGAAAGACTTTTTTTCAAAGATTTGCTTAGGTAACATGATTGTTCAGGCTATTTGATTTACATTAAACATTTACCTCGTTTGATCTATTTCAAAGAATTTTGTCCTTCAGGTGCATCAAAAATGCGAGAATCTGATCCTGTACTGCACGTTCAACAGAAAGGCGAAGAATTGTGCAGACATGTTCGTGCTGATCAAGACTTACGAGGGACACTGTTGTACTTTCAACTATGCAGCTCTGAATGATGCTAGCGAGGTGTAAGTACTTACATCGTGGTTATTTTAAGTACGAATATACCTGTCTAGAAAGACGTCGTCCCGCTAGTCTCAAAGTCGAAAGTATTTTTGCGGAGCATGAGATCGTGGGTTCGACTCCCTGGTTGGGTCAAAGTAATGTTGAGTTAGTTTACATTTATTTTTCATTTAATTTATTTTTGTGTTTACGGCATCAAGTCCCAATATACGTGGGACACTCAGAAAGTTTTGCGAAAATAAAAAAAATAATTCTATAGGTAAATATTTTTTTTGTACTCTCCACTGGCCTCTATACAAAGTTTCATGCGTCTGAACCAGTTTTCTAAATACGTTTTACAGTCCGCCGCAGACACCTCGTATAAAGCCTGCTCGAACGCTGACAGCGCTTCTTCCGGCGACGAAAACTGTATCTCTTTGAGCTGATTTTTTTATTTTCGGGAATAAAAAGAAGTTACACGGTGCTAGGTCAGGGCTGTAAGGAGGGTAACCTAGGAGTTTGATCGGCTTGCTGTCCACGAAGTCCCTCGTTTTGAGCGCGATGTGCGAAGGCGCACTGTAGTGGTGGAGTAGTAGTCCGCGGAGCTCTGTGTTTGGTCGCTCGTTGGTCACAACAGAGAAAACTTCTGCCAAGCATTTGGTATTATACCATTCAACATTGATGCTTCTATGGTTCCGTAAAGGAATTGACACCAAGTAGCCAGTCAAATTGAAAAAGCTCGCGATCAAAACCTTCCCCCCGTTTCTAGATCCCTTCACTTTGGTAGGCGTTGATTCGTTTTAAAACACCCAAACCGTCTAGTGTTGGTTCGTTTCTGGATCGTATTGATAAATCCAAGACTCATCACCTGTAATGATGTCGTAAACACGCCGAGACGAGCCTGCTTCAATTTTTTTTTATCATATCACGGCACTATTCCACCCGGGCCTGCTTTTAAGCATCGGTGAGGTTGTGCGGCACCCAGCGTGAAACTATACTCCTCACGCAAAGATGCACGTTTAGAAGTTCGTGAAGGCTTCCCAATCCAACCTGCAGTATAAGCTGAATCGCTTGATACGTAACTCGCCTATTGTCATGGAATAAATTTTTCACTGCTAGCACGTTTTCTTCCGTAATAGCCGTCAAAGGGCCACCGCTTCTTTCTTCATCCCCCAAAGTTAGTCGACCGCGCTAGAATTCGTTACAGCAACGATACACGGTTGCCTTCATCCATGAATGCCATTTGAAGTCTATCGTACGACTCTTCCGGTTTCAGGCGACACTTGAAATCGTAAAAAATCATAGCGCGAAAATGTTCCCGGTGTAGATCCATTTTTTTATGAGACACGATACTTTAAATTAGCTCGCAAACAATGTGGAGGGAAATTTTTAAATTGGAACGTACCTATTTTTACTTACAAATGATCATTTTCAAAATTGATTATAACTGGCCAGTCTCTCATACATAAAAACTTTTTTTCGCAATACTTTCTGAGTGGCCTGGCACAAATGACAAATACATCAAATTCATTTAATTCATTATTTATGCCCGGTTTATGTCAATAAGCTTCGCCTTGCCTACAATGTTCGAACTTCAATTTCTACGATTTGTATTGTTTTAGAAAGTTGAGAATCCGTGGAAGTTTTTAAAATGACTTTGGGCTCAATGCCGCCCTTTTTTTACTTAATTATAGACTGGAAATCTTGGTGGGGTGGTATTTAGACAGATTTTTTATCGATCATCAACCGTAATTCAAGGATGTATAATAAAAAATGAATAAAAATTTAAGACGGAATAAGAAAAACTGAAAAGAGAATTCCCAAAAAAAAAAACTCGACGACCTCCTAAACTATTAATAATCGCTGAACAAACATTAGCTTAGCTTTGGAAAGCCCTTAGAGAGAGGCTTCTAAGTTTTGTTTTTGGAGATCATTTGACGGGTCACGCAGTCTAAAACTTACTGAATACGAAATTACATTAAAGAAGGAATCTCATGTAGGAAAATCGTCCTAAACATAATAACAATATAAAAGTGCGTGGTAAATTTCCTGCTGCGATAAATCAGAAATAATTAGCTTAAGAGGAATAAAACTAATGTGACCATTAATTGCTATGATTTTATTATCGTGAGTGAGAACGCCCACTTGCGATGATAGCTACAGGTAACATAATGAATGTAACATGTAGGTAATCTGGTCATATTTAATTATTGGAGCAGAAGCACATCCATCATCTTGCACGGGGCCCGCATGGCACACCTCACAGAGAACAAGTCTATGTGAACAATGGGAACGTTAAAGGTTGATTCGGATTGTGTTTAGCTCTGGTTGTTCCAAGGCGAATACCATGAAGGGTGCAGGAAGAAATCGCTCGCGCCGGCACTTTCAACTTTATTGTACGTAAGAGTTCAAACTGGTGCGAATGATCCCTTGATTTCTTAATCATTAAAACAGTCGGCGTGTGCAGTTGCAGGCCGCATCCCACGGACCAGTCCTTTATACTGATTACTTTTATTTAGTGGTTCCATTTTTGGCTCATCCTTAACGTTCATACTTATATAGTACTAGCTTTTTCCGGCGGCTTCGCCCGCGTGGTCAAAAATTATCCCACGGGAACGTACTACCGAGATAAAAAGTAGCCTATGTCTTAATTCAGACTTTAAACTATCTCTGTACCAAATTTCATCCAAATCCGTTCAGTCGTTTAAGCGTGATTGAGTTACAAACATACAAACTTTCACATTTATAATATTAAGTAGGATTCTGGTATTTTTTTCTGCTTGCAGTCCTCTTTTGCACGCCACACCAGACAAGGATTTCGAATACTATGATGACCAAAACCCTGATGGAGGAACAGCTACAAATCCAACAATTATAGCCACTTCAGAGTCTGGCAGGTAACATAATAATTGATTTAACCAACTCATCCGTACTTTTTAATATTCATCCACGATATTAGTAATATTAGTAAGTGCCACCATAATATTACCAAGTTCTGCAGTCAAAAAAAAAAAATTCACACGTTACAGTCCATAAATTGTTAGTAATTAGTTAGTAAAACCGTTGCGATGAATTTTGGTTTAGACGTTGGGTTGTTCGAAAGAGATACTGTGATCCCTGGCACACAGGCAACTGAGGGAACACGGGTGAGTTTTAGTCAGTAAAAGTCTGACACGCCCTCCACCCAGAGCGGGGAAAAAAAAGGTTACATGCATGGGTGAAATCATCTATAATTATGTAATAAGCAGTGTCGAATACCTCGAATATTTTAAATGTAGGCATTGATAGATTATGAGATACTGTGCTAAGCTGTAAAACATTCATTTTCATTAAGTTCATGGTGTATTCCTATATTTCGACACAAATGTATTTTTGTTTATGAAATAAAAAAAATAAAAAAGTCCATACAAATAATTCCTATCGAAACAAAAACCCAAACAAACTTTGAGTAAAGTATCAGGAAACTATATTATTAATTAAATACCAAAGCAATTTAGAACATTTTCAATCAGAAATAACGGTGAGATAATTTGATTTAATTTATAAATCTAGAACTTTTGTGGTTTTACCGATATTCATGTGTTGTTTTAATAACTTCTGTGTGAAGAGGTATTTTAGAATGCCTCAAGGCATATTTTGTTTATATATTTCACATTGTTTTTGAAGGAAAGCTTTCAAAAAAGTTTTATTTGCCTTTGGTATGCATTACGTAATAAAGATCTGCACCCTTATTGAATAACACACTATCAATCACAATCTCTATCAATTTGAAAGATATTAGCTAATCTATTGCTTTATTTGTTTGAAAAAATTGTCTGTTCAACAACGTAAATAACGCAATGAATGTTGGTGAAATATCAAAATGAAACACATTCCTACTGTAAGTGTCTTATCCAATTATCCCGCTGGTTTTAACCAATTTACTTTTTCAGGGGAACAGGTCTTAGCGTGGTATTTAATGTGGAACCAGAAGACTATCCGAGTTGGTCTCCCGTCCCCTATTACGGAGTGAAGGTATCTTTGTATTATTAAAATTCCACCAATGAAGCATTATCATAAATTATCGGATAACAATATTGATTTATTATTTGCCAATGTGCACGAAAGTTTCCAATTCTTACAATTCAATTCAACCACACAAACAACAGCAAACAGTCATCTTAATACCTAAGAGCTAAGTTATAAGAAAATATCAAGCTTTTTTTATATCAACTTCTAAAAGTAGGATTCCTTCCAAGAAGAAAAATTCCTTTACAGTTTATCCAAGTTATATCTTGTTACAACAAAGTAAATTTAAAAAATCTGTCTGTGTAAAAAGTGAACTTTAAGAAAGATGGAAACTTGACCATTTTTGTTTAAAAAGGTTGATTTTAATAGTTAACCACTTTAAATAAAAATGTAACCTAATACTATAAGCAACCTCATGCAGTCGGCGGCAATAACGGTCTTTATTGTTAAATTAAAGAAGATTCCTCCGACTGCATGAATTTGCTTAGATACATAGTAACACAAAGTTAAAAAAAAAAAAAAAAAACATTATCCTCCTGTTTTGTTATACCTATTATTGTTTGTACTCCGCCATTATGTTCTTATTATTTTGTATTTCCTGTGCGTGTCTCAAATTTTCTTTCTTTCTTTAAAAAGAATGGGCTAGAATCACACGATCCAATTTCATAAGTGGATACACTTATGAGATTGGATCGCTGTGTTACTCGTACATTCCACGCGAAATAAAATAAGATTTTATTACCCTTAAGTAAATCCTTGCCCACGTAACACATTGAACAAAGTTAATTTAACGAGCATTATTAGCTTAACAGTCCAAATCTTATATTACCCAATTTCCTTTACAATTAGAAGCAGATCATGAGAACCAAGTTTTGGTAAGATTTATCGTCAAAGATGTTAGTTTTTGATAGTAATCTACATACCCAGTCATGATGACATCTCAATAAATCTTACACTAATATCACCACCAGTTGTTGTAAAAACTGGTGCCAAACGCAGCAAACGACATAAAAATACTGTGGCTGTTTTAGTGGGTTTAGCCAGTCGGATAAGTTAGTAGCGATACTAACAATTTAGTATTGGTTCCTAATACTCATTTTCTGAATTGAGAAGTTGAAAACTGGTGTAAATCTACTTTAGTATAACTTAAGGCGGAGATTTCTTGAAAACTGTCAAAAAGGTGGTTGTTTAAAGCAGTGTATCTTTTTAACGGTAAATAATTTTGAAAGAAAAAGAAAAGATGTTTTCAAGTCTTTTTGCATACAGTGATGGAACTCAAAACATAATTAAACATACTTTAATGGATCAAAGAAATCATCAAAATCACCTCTTAATTATCTTTAAAAGCTGTTTATCTCTTCAATAACAATTATAATTAAAAATATACCATAAAATTTCAAAAGCTAAACTGCATTTAGTGATGGATTATTTATTATTAAATAGTTAATACCTCATTTTAAACGGTTTTATTTTCATTTTTACGACATACGCTTGCTCAGTTATTATTCGAGTTTATTACAACAGATTTTAACCCGTATCGGATTGCAATAAGAACTATTATCGCCCATAAGGACACTATTTAAAGTTAATATGGCCTTAAGGTGATTCAACTAAAGTAGCTCGCGAATTTCGAAGTTTTTGAGCACTTGCTCCCAGCGCATTCTACCGGCCATACCCCAGCTCAAATATCCGCTGAGAATGCCGCAGTGATAGGCATAGTGTGTTGAATTTCGCTGCCTTTTTTACCTTCATAATGCTAAAGTAGAGTTTGACAAGTTGTCAATTTGAAATTCTGAAATCAGAAACGGGATGTAAGTACTATCCCTGCTTAAGCATGAATCAATATGTATGGGGACAAATCTAAGTATGTGGTCTTAAAAATATCGACTCGTGAAGGCTCTGAGCCACAATACAGTTCTCAGTAGTGTTAAGAATGGCTTGCCATTGTTCAACTTACTTGTTTTAATCAGTCTTTGAATATCTAAGGCTTCATACTTGAAAAGGTTCTATACAAGTAGGTAAGACGGTATTGCGGCTTTCGAGAATACCAGTGTATTTATTTTTAGTGTCTATTAGTAGTACCTACGAAAAGACATACACGGAGAGTATATTGTAATGCTACGTAAGTATGTATTAGTCGACAATCATGCTTTTTGATAGCATTGTGTATTTCGCCTTGTGGGTATTGTCTGATCATGCGTTTTAAAAACTAATTGGCGACCAAAAGTATTTTATTGTTAGCAGGATAACGCCATCTTGGCAATTATAACGCCTGTATTCTCTGAAGGGTTGAGCAGAGGTGTATGGTAACACTAAGGTTGCTTACCCTTCATTATATTTTTAATACCAAGAGGAGTATATTAGGGGCCTAAATACAATATTACAAAAAAAAAATGGTAGCCGAAACTACTATATTTTCGATAAAAATTTAAATACTGCCAGATGATGGCAAGACGTGTTGCTCTGTGGTTCTGAGTGTTCTTATTTTTTTTGTTTTATTTTTACCACAATGATGAAAGTTCTTGGCCTTCATCTCACCTGGTGGTAAGTGATGATCAGGCTCAAAATTATAATCAAAATCAAAAGTCATTTATTCAAACTAGGCTGAGAGTCAGCACTTTTTGAACGTCAAAATTACATATGACAGTCCCCCCAAAACCTATCACTACTTCCTAGTGCTTTAACTGGGAAGAATAAGTGGCGCAACAAACTCCCCAGCAGCACAGCTGTCTGACTTGATTCTATACAATAATAGGTAAGTAATTAACATGACTAAACTCAAAACAAATAATGAAATTATTTGCCATATGTCAGCTAGCACACGTCAATATACCAACGAAACAGTAACTAAACTCAAGCAGATATAAATAATAAAACAAAACAATAAACGTAAACAGAACTCAATACCTACATAAAAGCCTCCAGGCATAAAGGGTGTGCCGTCTTGAAACCAGTGCTATAATTTGGAGCCCCCATAAGGCTAAATACAGAGTCATGGTGGAAAGAATCCAGAACAAATTTACTCGGTTTCTGTATTTCAAGCAGTACGGCGTCTATCCCTTTTTTTCGCTGTTGTACCCGAGTCTCTTCGTAATAGGGATGGTAGGGTACAGTAGGCTGGCTGTGCGGAGGGACATCGCTCTTTGTAGCTTTGTGTTTCGGGTGCTGCGTGGTTGGCTGCACCACCCCGAACTTCTGGCAGAGCTGGGGCTGCGCGCGCCAGCAGGATGCAGAGGCGAACGTCGCCCGACGCCAACGCTACTGGAGCCATCCTCTAGGACAAACCTGAACAAGTTTGCCCCCTTGTCACGAGCCATAAGATTGGTCAATATAATTTCTATGGAAGTTGATATATTTCAGTGCAGCCTGAAGAGGTTCACAGAAGTAGCACTGAAGTGCATTGAAAATATTTAATGTTGTGTTGTTTTCATGTTGTTTCCATGTAAATTTGTTTATTTTGTTCATTAACGTAAGCAAGATGACTTTTGAAACTTTTGTTTATAGTAGTAACATCGCATTGGCGCATAGCTGTTAGGGTGTTATGTACGAAATATAAATAAATAAATATGCATTATGCAATGCTGCATTATGTTCATTTAGACTTAACTTGAGGTAATAAATGTTAAGCTAGGCCTTTCGGAGTAAAATAAATAAACAGTTACTAATAGAAATGACGAAACCATAGTCAGCAAGTCGACCAGACACCACAAGCAACACCCGTTCACGAGCATAACGGCTGAAGCGAGCTTCACCCGGAATCCTCCACCACAAAGAACTATTTTCTTTTTTCTATTCCAGCTTTTATTAACCGTATATTTTAAGTGAAGAATAAATACAAAATCGCGAGATATGCGCAATAGGGTCAGTATTAGTTTAATAAAAGATGAAATAAAGATATTTTGTAACCATTCTTTACTTTAAGAGTTTTATAATAGTTATTAGATGTCTAATAACTATTATAAAACTCTTAAAAACACGTTTTTTTTATGTAAAAAAAACGTGTTTTTAAAGGCCCCAAGTAGCAAAAAACAAACTACATGAATTTAATTATATTAAAAAGATCCCTACTATAGTATATTTTTTTTCGGCATCTACTATATTTTAACAAGCTTCGAAAATACTATATTTGATTAAAAAAACCCAACCAACCCTAGGTACGGGGTAACACCCACATTTCGCCAGTTATGTTGTAATATTAGTTTACGTATTAAATCGTATTTTTAGTTAAATGCTTCTAAAAAAATTGTGTACAAAGTTAACCCGTTGCTATATCTGTGCACAACATCATACGCCAATTTGTAGCATTTTAGAAAAATCAAACGTCCTGATTCGCTTAGAAAAATCATCATCATCATCATCATTTCAGCCGAACGACGTCCACTGCTGGACATAGGCCTCCCCCAATTTGGGGGAGTTTGCCATAATCGCCACGCTTTGCCACGGTTGGCGATCGCAGTATGGTGGTAAAATGCATAGAGACCGCTGCTGCCCATTCTCTAGTACCTAAGTCCCTTAGTCGCCTTCTACGACACCCACGGGAAGAGATGCGATGGTGCTATTCTTTACGTCCGGCACCACACGGACGAAAAATAGAAAAATAATAAGTTTCATTTCATTCATTTCAAAGTGTTTTATTGATCTAAATAAACAATTCTTGGAAAGATATTTTATCTTCAAATAATAATAGTAATTATTCCAAGACTGCTGTAGTTATTGAGTCGAACTCAAAATTAATAGGATTCCTATTAATATTGCGCGTTTGACTTTCCAATATTTAGTATCCCTTGAGGCTATCTTTTTCTAATTTGTTTTTTGTTCCAGCCTCAGTAGCGGATTAGTTCAGAGAAACTTTTTCACCATTAATTTGAAAAGTATTGAGTTGAATTGCGGCTTTTATGTACCCTATAATTTTTTTGGTATGTTGTACAAAGTATTTAGTTACCTGCTACTACAGTTATTCTTTTCTCAAGATAAATAAATAAATTGACTTGATAGAAGACAAGGGCTGTTTAGTAGAAGTCTTGTTTGAGAACCGAAAGTATCGAATTATATGATTTCGTTTTTGGGTCTGATTTTTAAGTATAGAATATACCCACAAATATTTATATTCCAACTTATACCTGTTCTCCGATAACAGCTCTCGGAACAGCGTGATTTTACCATTAGTGAATTAATGCGATCATAATATCTATTATTACACAAGTCAAATTCGAAAAGGCATCTAGAAGTTTAGCAGCTCGAACATTCTTTTGGCGTGAATTTTATAATGTGTACGGTATGAGGGTTGCAGAATATTTTTAGTATCTACATTTTTTTAAAATAAACTTCCAGTAAACTTGCAAACGCTTTACAAAACTAGTTCGAAAAGTTATAAGTATAAATCAAAACGTTTCCTTATACAACATTTCTCCTAATGTATGTAAGTGATCGTAATTTAAAATAAGTGTGAAACCCAAACTCAAAGCATTTATTTCAAATAAACCAATTACAGGCACTTTTGAATTGCCAAGGTCGTTGAGTTAGAATGATGAAGCTAGTAGCCCATTCCAAAGCGTAGTAGCTATGGAGAAGAACGGGCAAGAAACTCCGTGGACAATCTTTTAAAATCATGATATTGTTACAAAAAGTTGGTTACATCATTATGTTGGATTTTCAATGTGAGAACGATGTGAAATGACGTGCACATAAAAGCGTCCGTAAATAAAACAAAAATAAAATAACAATTCAGAAATTAAAATAAGCCGTGGGAGCTAAGAGATGACCAGTCCCTACTGGCGGCGCCCGTTCACGAACATGACGTATGGATCAGCACCATTCAGCTCAACCATTTTGAAGGGAACTTAATGATCCAACACACACGCCACCACCAGCGAGACATTTGAGTGAGCATGACTTACTCTCAGCTGCCAGGGCACATTCAAGTCAATGAAAGACGTACCCTGGAAATGTTAGCTTTATAGTAGAAACATAGTGCTCACACATAATGCTATGCAATTATACAATACTAAAAGTTTGAATTTATACAATGCAAAGATATCTAGCTTTTACAGTCTTTAGCAGGTCCAACAATGTTTACAATTGCTATTCAATTTAGTTTAAGGTACCTTGTGGAGCAGGACAAGCAGCTTTTAGCCAAGCATTTTTGTCAGCGATGTAATCCCCCACCTTATAATAAGCTTGGCTGCATAGTGTGCGTTTCATAAAAGATTTAAATTTCGTTTCATTCAGTTTGAGTACGTGGAGAGCTATTTTATTGTAACATTTTAAACAGTAACCCATGAAGGATGAGTCTACTTTAGCCAGTCTGAAGCCTGGTTGAACTAATTGGTCCCTATTTCTAGTCCTAATGGTGTGTCTTTCACCTCTTTTACTGAAAAGATTTAGATTTTTCCTGACACACGTGATGTTCTCATAGATATATTATTGTTGTACCGTAGTCAGCACTCGTCGGGCTTGGAACGGAAAAATAGGTCGATATAGTAAATACACGCGCAGTCATCATGACACAGCTGGAAATTTTCTATATTTGTTTCCTCATCGTAAGGAGTCTTCTGTATCTGTCTTCCCCTTTTTCATGACTGCTTCAAAACATTAACTTAATCATAATTTATTTAAACACGAGATCTATAAATTGATAATGCAGTGTAATTCTACACTTTCTGAATTGACATCAAAAGGTGTAATGAAAACCATGTAAAACTGAGCAAAAACGAGACGAAATCCATCAAAACAAAAAACTATTACGCGCCCAATACGTATTCGTAACCGTTACACCGTTCTGACCCAGTCAATGACGCTAAAAACTTCACAGGTATGCGACCATGACTGGCGTCACGTAATGATAAGACAACTGCAGCAAAAAGCCCGGTGTGTCATTTAGTCCGTACATGTCATTTTGGACTTACTTCCTATTGCTTGTTGTATTTTTTTGTTTTTGTTTTCAATATTGTCAATATTTCATTTCATATTGTATTTCAATTTCTTGTTTACAATTGTTTGTTTTAAATTTAAATGTGCGGCTCGCTATCACACAGATACACCCTGAGAGGTTTTCGTTGTGTGGCTAAAATCACTTTTGTAATAGTTCAAGTGTTTTGTAAATAAATAAATAACGATAATAATAATATCCTAGGCTGATACTGTCATTTAAGTTCTTTTATCTAAACAAACATAGACGTGTTGCTAGAGAGTTGGTCTAGCCATTTCTTCTCCCCAGCCCAAACACTCGGAAGTGAATGGAGGGTGATATTGCTGAAGGGCTGTTATTTATGGTAATTTAATGCAGCATGGACATAACACTTATGATTTACTATTCATGCTATTTCCTCTTGTGTGATCTTTCCATCTCCTAATACGTACTTTGGCAGATATTTGTTATTTGCGTTTGGATATAGGGCAACGGAAAATCCTTCCGGTACACTTAACACTAAGCACTAATGCTCCTGACTTTTGACGACTATTGACTTTTGACCAACTCACCACATATTAAAAACTAGGCTATTAAGCCGATCTATAATTAGGTACGTATTAAAACAATCAAACGTTAGAGATGATTATTGCTTTCAAAAAGGTCTCGCCTCAAAACACTCTGTGGGAGGCTTGCTGTATGCGCATTTCCAGGACAGGGGTAACTTTCACTTAGTACCCCAAACTGGATTGTTAGTCGTTCTAAAAAGGATCGTGTCTCGTTAATCGGTCAGACACAAATATGAAGATAGGAGTTGCTCATTTCAAAGCGTAGTTTGTTCCTATGGAGACGACTCTCTCAGAAATCCATAATATCAGTCTGTCAGTCCATTTTATCTGCAACTTTTGCATTTCAGGTACTCTTAAGTGATCCAAACGACTACCCAGAAACGACAATCCTGTACAGATACATAACTTTCGGAGAATCAGTGGACATCAAGGTGGAACCGTTGGTCTTTCAGAGTGACTCCAACGTACGCAGGGTGGAACCCAAGGACAGGGGATGTTGGTTCCATGATGAGGTGGTCCTTAGCCATACTAACCGGTACAGCTATGAGACCTGCGTTACGGAGTGTCGGATGAAGAATTACATGGACGCTTGTGATTGTGTGCCTTATAAGTATCCTAGAGGTAATTAATAGTTTTAATAAGAACATACACACAAACACATCACATCACACATGACATACCTTTGCACCCATATGTAAGTCGACGGTAGCAAAGTACAAAGATTCAGCTGCACTTGTTACGAAATTCACATTTTATATAATTCGACTCAGAGTTCTTTGTTTTATCATAGTGTTTTTATTTTATTTTAAGTTTGATTTAAAGTCAAATATTGTATAAAGATACAATACACATATTTTTCACAAAGTGACGCAGTTCGGGTATACGTCGGACATCAGCGGCTTCACCTGTTGTAAATAACTATATCCGGCGGCAAGATAGGCGGATGACATTGTTAATAGGTGTTTAATGCGGGTAGGACCTAGATCAGGGTGGCAAAGAAGCTTACCGTATCTATTGGTACATGAAAACAGAGGCCTGTGCTCAGCCGTGGCTTAAGTCAGGCTGTGGATGATTACGATATCGCCTTTTTTTAAATTGCGTTATTTTAGTGCAACAACAATAATAATAAGACACCTCGGCATTACGAATAATAATTAAATAAGGAAAATTATTACACACCTTTATTTAGTATAGCAATTATAAAATAAAATTCAAAAATATAGTTACAATAACTGTTTTAATTTAAAATTCATTAAGCTTAAGCAATAAGGTAGTTTCGCATAGAAACGTGTAGTTGGCAGTTGACTCATTTAGTTTACTTTTTATACGAAGCAGGTAAAGATTTCAACTGTGTTTTAGAAAAATATATTATATATGTATTTTTCTAAAACACAATAGAAGTCTTTACCTGCTTCGTAATGACTGTAATTGGCCTTAACTGATTCTTTGGTAACGCTAGAACATTACCAAATAATCAGTTAACTGAATGTTGTAAACTAAAAGAAGATAGCTTTGATCTTTATTTTTTCTTTGTTATATCACAATTTTGCCCTTAAAACACTCTCCTGTAAAATTGCGATTACCGATGACCGTTACTTATACTTTACAGCCGTCGATTAACAGTATGGAAACCACATAAATATGCAATAAATGAAACCTTCACAGTCATGATTTTACAGGAGAGTATTATGAGTGTTTTTATTTCGCGATTACACTAAACTGAACTCGAAGTATTATGTAAAAAAAACACGCAAATAAACTTTAAAACACAATTTACACACACACTAATTCAAGTACCTATCACATAATAGGTACTTGAATTAGTATGTGTGCACCGTATTTTTATAACTAATTGTAATTAGTTGAAAAAATATTGTTGAACGCCACTCTTAAATAATTCACAAGGCTATAAGTACACCAGCATTCTGGAAGCTGCAAGCTTGAGGTCCAAAGGTCTCTTGTAAGTTTAGAAAAAAAAAATCAGTACGAACTAGATGATAGAATTTTGACCAGTTAAATGAATCAGGCTGTAGCTTGCATGGCGTTTCACAATATTTTATCTGTTGAGCTGAATGTCTCTAAATATTAGAAGATTGGAGAAGACTTACTCAACTTAGAAAGCTCAGAATGCGCGCGTGTAAAATGTTATAGATTGATTTATAAAACTCAATAAGCTGCACCAACCCAGAAGGGAGAAGTTATTTGATGATGTCCCACCCAAAAAAAAAACCAGAAAATGCTATTGCGATGTGACGGCCAAATAAATGAAATTAGTAAAATTGTATCCCTTTCACACGAAATGTTATTAAAATACCATCATCAAATTATTTAATGTAAGTAGCTATAATTAGGTACTTTCTACTTTAAAAATATTATAAGTGTTAATTATTTTTGTTTCAGAAAAATCAACGCGTATTTGTGAATTCGAAGATTTAAGGTGTTTGAACAACGTGACAGGTATATGAATAAGAAATTATATTCGGGCTTGCATTTATAGTCACGTGTTTGGAACTCGGAACAATATATCGAACTTACGAATGAAACTGTAAGACCTGTTTACAAAATAATACTCTACTAATGATGTAAACAAGATACTCTGGGTACAAATAACCCCGGAATCGGCTACTGTCTTGTAAATAGGAAAGTGTGTCACTCGATAAAGTACGTTTTTGAGGTTACTATACTATCTATAACGTAATTAAATAAAAGTTCACTAATTTGTTATGTTAATAAATTAAAACATAAACTTTTGTAGTGCCCGATCCCGTTATTTTATCGACCATAGTGATAGATAAAACAAAATTTGAACCAAATTTTACCTGAGCTTTACACAAATTTCCAAAAATATCAGCTTCTGACGTGTAATGGACAATTTTTTAATAGGTACCGCTATCGTCGACATAGGTACCAAGTACAGTATTTGTTCCTTGAGTTTTAATTAGAAACTAGACATAAAAAGTCGTCTATTTGGTCAGCTGCACGTGTCGATCGAAGCAAGCTAAGTTTGCCGAGGTTGAACCGTAGCTGGGGACCGTCGATCAAGACTTGTCTGTGCCTCAAAAAACATGATAAACCGTTGGTACCGGCGGGCATTAAATTTGTGGATTGTTGACGATTGTTAGAAGCTCAAAATTGTGACATCCAGTCTTACCAAGGCGTACTGTGTTACTCAGTGACTGGGTTGTGGATGCCAGATAGGCAGTCCCTCTACATAATATGTAGCTGCATCTAGTCAGACTAGAGGTGGACCATAAAATAGTTGGAGCAAGCTAGACAGATTGATGATCACATAAAGCCTGCAGGCTGGCCTATTTAAAACAATATTTGACGCTATTGATAAGAAAAAACAATTAGATAGTTAGTACTTATTCGTTAAAATAATATTTCTTATAACTCTGAAAGTTTATCTACCTACCGGTCGCGTACTGCTGGTTCCGGCCGGAACCAATAGTAATACACATTGAAATAGATACTGTTTATGGATAACTTGTTTGGGCTCTTGGTTGATTTTTATTAATTTTTATTTCTAGACTGTCGATGAAATAAAAAAACCTGTGGGATCTAACACCTCTCGTGGCGATTGTTAAAATATGATTATTCAACAATGTTTTGTTTTTTTTTTAAGGCATTTATTCTATGTCTAATGGCTCGAGGTCTCTGTAAAATCCCAAAAGTCATTTTGAAAGCCGCAATCAAATTATAAAAGAATGACAAGTTGAGGTAACTTTGCAGAGACTTTTTGAAAAAAATGCTAGTGCATTGCAGCTTAATGTCTCCTGTAGTTAATGGTTGTAGTCTGTAATCACAAAATTTTATGAAAAACTGAAACTTAAGAACAAATTACTTCAGGGTCACATTTCTTAAACTATAATATTGGCGCTAGTTGCAGAGATTGTCAGTTAAAGTATAATTACTAATGCGACGTTTGTACGTAATCATATCTATCTGATACCATGCACATAAGGACTTCATTACACGTACTACAACTACACGACATCGCAGCAATAAAATGTGGACAATAAGTTGTTACGTCAGAATAGTGCCGCTGCAGCTTCTTGCATTTGCATTGTGGTAACTATTTGACTACGTAATTTTGATGTGGTTGCGTTGCCGTTAACAGTTGCGATGTGGTTACCTTGTGTGTAGTGTCTGCAGACTGACAGATCGACCCCGGCTTTCACAGAAGAAGTCGTTGGTGGTTGTGATGTGGCTGCGACGTGGCCTTAATGTGGACGGTATCGCCGTCACGGTTGAGTTGTGAATAAACTATTCATTTAAATACAAATTACCGCCCGTCCACGTGTTGTCGTTGTGGCGTGGATGTGGTACGTATGATCGGGCCCTAAAAGGTACATTTGTACCTCAAATGGTTTGATTACGTAATATCGTGGAAGAATTTGTTAAATTTTATAAATTTTTTTCATTGTCTGTCTAGACACTAGTTATCCGTCTATAATATTCTCAGAAGATCTTCAAAATATTATGTATTTTTTTCGTATGATTTTTTCGTTACACTAGATTTTTTTTTGTATTTTTACTTATACTTTAGATAATACAAAAGTAATTTGTTTTGTCTCGTTCTTGTACAATTTAACCGTTTTAGAACACAGCTTTTAGCTTTTCATAAAAAAAATCGTAGGCACTACAAAACATTGAAATACAACTAAATTGTTAATGGTGTAGTTTTAAAATTAAGAAAGGCTGAAAAGTGAATATGATTATCTATAGTTACACATTATTATAAATAAAAGTAGCTTTTCGTGTCTGTCCATGTAGCCGTATTATATCATCATCCTTTAGAGAACTTATTCCGGAAGGTTTAAACTGCATTTCACTAGGGGACAGGTCGCAGAGACACATCGCCGAACATTTACGTGGTAGGTATGTCTCAACGACTTTGCAGAATATTTGTCTTTTTCACACTACCCAGTGGTAGTTACTCTGAATTTTCAACCCTCTGCTAGGCGCTAAGACTTGAAAATACAACAGTACGTTTTTTCGACGCGCTGGCATGCACTTTTTTGGTTTTCAACGCAGGGTTGAAAGGCCAGTGCGGTATAAAATCCCACCGCGATTTTTTTACGTCTGTACGGGAATATGTTTTGTTTTATAAATACTTATTGAACTACTGCACTTTTAATTTACCGTTACCCGATCTATTAAACTTGAACTCTGTTTCAAGTCTACTCATCGTCAATGTTGATCGAGTCATTTATTTTAGACAAGGTTTACCAAAAAGTTTATTCTCTAAGTTGAAAAAAAAAAACTGTGACGTTCTGTCAAGGTTTTTTTTTCAATTTAGAAAAATAACAACTGTAGAAAAAATGTTCAGGTGTTTCTGTTACTCGGTGTTAGAAGTTTTCCTTTGGGAATGTAAGAAAATTGGCTTCAGTCTCTTTGAAATAAAACTGTATATTCTTTTGGTTGACTTTTTCAAGGATAATATTGTATATTTTTGCGCTAGATACATTTATTATTATTTAATATGTGCCATCTCTTGTGTCTAGGTATCATTTTTTTGAGATTAATAAATACCATTCTTACTAGCAGTAAGCAGATTACGCTTAGTCGTAAACTTTGCCATATTGCAGTGATAACCACGTAGTTTACGGCTCGACATAATCTCTTACTTTCACGACATAAGTATTTCATTCAACGCTAGTTGCGTTGGTTACTTACAAAATGGCATATTTTGGTGATTCTTATGATTTACCTATAGTCAAACACTATTTATTTAAAAGAAGCACTATCATATTTAAATTAGCGACATGCTTCACATGGTTTTTACTTTACAAAACATTGAGATTTCTTTATTATTTGTATGAATTTTGTAATTTATTTAAAGACTAGCTTTCGCCCGCAGCTTCGCCCGCGTGGAGGTCGGAAATTATCCCGCGGGAACGTACTACCGGGATAAAAAGTATCCTGTGTTAATCTAGGTTATAATCTATCTGTGTGCCAAATTTCATCCAAATCCGTTCAGCCGTTTTTGCGTGAAAGAGTAACAAACATCCATCCATCCATACTTACAAACTTTCGCGTTTATAGTATTAGTAAGGATTAATTATAATGTTTAAACTAATATAAATTATTATTATGTACATTTGTATAAAAGAAGAGGAAAAGGAATCATAGGGCATCATCAAATTCGTCCAAATCGCTGTCAACAGGAAAAGTGCCCAAAAGGCTTTTGATCATCATCATCATCATCAGAATAAATTATATTTTTGTTACAGTACATAAATCTACGAAGGAGATGCAGTGTGATCCCATTTGTTACATGGAGTGTCGCGACAAGAAGTACAGTGCTACCAGCGACTTGACGCCCTTTCTACCTGACTACTATCCGGACGAAGTCACGTGAGTTGTCTTATGTACATTTGAAATCTACTTTGTTTTCCTGCTTTATTTAATGCACTTATTCCTCTTGCAAAATGTTATTGGAATTTTTCGTCAAGGATTGACCGGTGTCTGGATTTTTGCCTGGTTGATGGCAACAGAATTGCCAAACTTAAGTGGCAGTGGGCAGGGCATTGCTCGCAGAACAGATGGCCGATGGGGCCGAAAGGTTCTGGAGTAGCAACCGCGTACCGAAAGACGGGAAGGCCTCCCACAAGGTGGACCGATGACCTTGTGAAGGCCGCGGGAATCCGCTGGATGTGGGAAGCACAAGACCGGTTGAAGTGGAGGAGCCTGGAGGAGGCCTATGTCCAGCAGTGGACGTCTTTCGGCTGAAATGATGATGGCAACAGGCTCGGCCGTTATTACATGGGACTTGAAAATAACTAGCCAAATGTAGGTGTTACTATAGATACACGTCTGCCTAATCTTTAAGTGATCACAGCTGTGATGTTATGTAATTCCTGTTCAACAAATCGACACAAGTCCATTGGTCGTTATGGAGATAAGACATCCTACGGTTGAAATGGTGATACTGACTAGGAGTTATCAAAAATAACTGTATTTTATCTTTAGAATGAACACGTTAGACGAAAAAATAATTCTGGCATCATTATTGAAGGAAGTGAGCCAATCCAAATCGAGTAGCATAAAGTTATGAGTTCTGACTACTGTTCACTAAACGTGATAAAAGATATAATTAGCCTAGAATTCAAAAACCTAAAATATCACGTCAATTAATAACGAATGAAAACTACAAAATATGCCTAGAAACCTTTCAAATTAATCCCTTTCACAATTAAAACATCTGCGGAAATTCCCGCCTACACCGCAAACCGAAGGCTTCTGCATTAATATTCATTTAATTCAACAACAAAAGCCTGTTATGCCATCAACAAACTTCCAAATTGGTGCTTCGTACACAAACGAACGGACGCTCGGTGCCTGGTGAGATGGAAAGTTCAGGAATAAATTCAATTTAAAACGCCTTTCGCGTCATCGTCGGAAGTGACTTCAAAACCATCACTCGGTTCCGGTTACCAGCTGTTATTGGTAAAATAACTTCGACACAAGAATCTTTTACTATTAATATCGTATTTCCATAATATAGGGAAGGTGGACCCAAAAACATAATTTGTAACTTTATTAGAATTTGGAGAAACTTGGGCTACGTTCCCTTAGGGTCAGATCACACCAAGACGCGACGCGATGCTGCGCGCACATTTTAATAGAGAGACTCAAAATATAACTTTATTTACTACACGAAAAGAAACACATTTCATTGTGAGAATTCAGAATACGTTGCACCACGCAACGCTGCGCCTCGAGATGCCTCGAGATGCCTCGCGGCGTAGAGCGATGCATCGCGACGCAGCGGTGCATTGCCAGTACGCGCGGCGTGCAAGTGCAAGTGCTTCGAGCGAATCAGCGCGACGCCGCCGCCGCAAGGCGCAGCCTGAGGCCACCGTGGCGACTTGTCTCTACTAGTTCCGTCTAGATTTCGTGTAGAATAGGTTATTTTACTCTATATGAGAAAAAATCTAAAAATATATTACTGAGATAACTTAGGCAAAAAGCAGTCGGAAAATGTTAGTTTTAGTTCATGAAATAACAAAATACATTTTAAAATTAAATTCGATGATTTCAGTTTTTTTTTATCTGTTTTTGAACACCATGAAATAGTAGCCGCCATGTTATTACGTCATACCGTTGAATAAACTAATCAACTGATCACCTTTGTATTTTTTTTAAAACGATTTTAACGATTTTACGATGGGCCTCGCGACGTTGCGACGCGTCTCCCGGCGGCGCGGTGCTGCTCGAAATCACTGGCCTCTTCCAGTATTGCCGCGTCGCGTCGCGTGTCGGTGTAAACTGACCCTTAAAGCAGTGCTCTAGATTTCTCTTTTAATGTTCCAATAAGTTTAGTTCATTTTGACTGTCTGACTTCAAAGACATTTCAAGCGAAGTTTATGTCATCATGTAGAAAAGACATTACATTATAGCCCAATGCATAGTCCCATTGTGACATCCCGTAACACATGGAAACTTTTCATCAAATAATCTCGTGAATTTCCAAATTTTCCTATCAATAAATAAAACAATGTACAAAAGAATGTTATAATTGTGCTAGTCCAGACGATTTAGGTGTTGTTTAAATGCTTTGTGGTTTAAAGGCTCAATGTAGCTATGTTTTCGATATTATAACTATGTACCAAGAGTATGTAAATGTATGTGTGAAAAACAATTCAGCTTAAAAGGCAGGCAAGGATACATTAATTTATTTAGTTGACCCTTCGTCCATGATCAGAAACTTCAAACGAAAGTGGTCCAACATAAGGATCTTTTTCGAAAGAAGAGAATTTAATGTGGGGTCGTTAACTCTAACTTGAACTCAAGTATTAAGTGTAGAGGGTAGACAGTTATCCCATTACTCTGGCGAATATTCTGAGAGAAAAAATTTAGTTGAAGGTAAAACAAGTGAACACGTACATACGTGCTCACTAACTCATTCAAGAGTTGAGCTTTAAGATTTCTGACAAATACGTGCACGGCCTTGACAGGTCCACTCAATCCGTGTAGTTTTTCTTCAAAAGACCATTTCAGACACCAATCTACATGATCTTTACATCTGATCTGACCAAGATTATGTCTGGACTTTAAAAGAGACTGTGTCCTTTGAGTTTGTTTCGGCTTTTCTTCTCAGGGTAGTCAGAGAGCGAAACGCCGACCTCTTCTAGTTTTTAAAATATGATTGACATGTTAAATTGTTTGTACAAACCTACTTCCAGAAATAAAATCATTTATTATTTATCATTTATTTATTTCTTTAATTAAAACGGTTTAAAACCAATTACAAAAATTAAAGATTACAGGTTGCACAAGATGATGTTATGTCAAGATTAGCGAATTTATTTCGAGCTTAAACCCCGTCGTCCATGTCGTAACCCACATGTAACTAGTTACAAACTTAAATCACGAATCAGTAGCCAGAATTTCACAGCGCTAGTGTTTTAATGGTGGCCAACAACGTGCTACACGAGACTACTAACCCGTTATAACTATGTTAAAGTATGTTAGTAAATCTTAGTACTTGTATATGGCTTAAGACTTATTTTCTGATTAACTTTCGACGATGGACCTCGAGTTCAATTAGTTTTTGGTTCTATAAATACACCCACATTTACCATCGTCTGAGAGTAAAGTACGAAAGTCCTAGTTTATGTTAATGACGTAAAACAAGTAATGCGGTGAGTCAGACCGGCTGCTGGCGCCGTCATGGGCTCGGAACTCTACGACCCTATCGCAAAGTTACGATATTATTTATGGTATTAAATTGATATGTGTATTTTTAATAAAGAAGAGGTTCTATTTTCTTTTAAATATGTCATATTTGTTTCATTTAATAAATCATCCTTTCATGCATATTTTCTATACAAAATAGTTTCGTTGTGTGAACACCTGCCAGGCGTTCCGCGATGCAACTCATTTTTTTACTTGGTAGTCTTTGTTGAATCTAGTTACTATCATCACACGGCTAAAACCGTCATCTTAAAGTACGCTCTTTGATATACCTACCAGATAACAACTAATACCTTCGATTCGAAAAACTAATATTTTATATATATTTTATTAATATGGTTGAGCTGAATGGTGCTGATCCATACGTCATGTTCGTGAACGGGCGCCGCCAGTAGGGACTGGTCATCTCTTAGCTCCCACGGCTTATTTTAATTTCTAAATTGTTATTTTATTTTTGTTTTGTTTTAATTACGGACACTTATATAATGTGCACGTCTTTTTACATCGTTCTCACATTGATAATTTCAACATAATGATGTAACCAACTGTTTGTTACAAATCATGATTTTAAAAGAGTGTCCATGGAGTTTCTTGCTCTTCTCCATAGGTACCTACGCTTTGGAATGGGCAACTGGCTTCATCTTTCTATCTCACTGACCTTGATAATTCAAAAAACAACCGACTTCCAAAAAACCACTACAAAGTGAAAAATAACTTTAATTTCGGAAGTCGGTGTCTTTGGAGCTGTATTTGAATTTTTTGTCACCGCCTTCCGAAATTAAAGTTATTTTTCACTTTGTAGTGGTTTTTTGGAAGTCGGTTGTTTTTTTTTTGGAAAAAGTTTTTATTTTTCACTTTTTAGTGGTTCACATGTTCTTACCCCTTCACAGCATACCGGCGTGATGTTATGTTATGAACTGGTGTAAGCAATAGACAGACATGAGATTTCAGCAATCCCAGTCCATTTGAGTAGTTGAAAATTAGGGCATCCAGATCAAAAAAAGATCTGGATACCCTAATTTCCACTATTTGAAATGAGACTTCTAATCGTTAACCTGAATAGTGTCTTCTAGAACTAAGTATCTATTCAAAACACCTCTTACTCGAAACTTATGTTCAGAATCTTATAATTGAATAGTACTAATCTATTCTATTCTATTTTCCGATCGAATGTTGCTTATAATGACTGCAAGTAATTTAGTTCATAGAATTTAGTTGTAGCAGTTAGTAGAATTTTGTTGTAGTTATTCAGCAGACATTCAATCTATTCTCCTCCACATAAGAATAATTTTATATTTTTGTTTCTTTAAAAAATAGACGTTTTGATTTGTCAACATAATCTGTTCCTTTTACAGCATTTAAATAGAGGCAATCAGGAAAATATATAGCATGCTGCATCCAAGGATCATCGTAATATTCCCAATCTTCGATGCCACCCCCACATGAAAAGCACATAACTTTATCGTTTAAACCACTTCCACAGTAAAAAAAACCGGCATCAGTCATTTTCATCACCAGTCTTCGTTTTGAATCTACTGTAGCCCAATAATGTCGAAAAGAACATAATCGAATTTTATGTTCATTATATATTTCATATCGCGGGCTAAAATAAGTTTTTATCATTTTAAGAAGGTCTTGATACGGGTATGTATAAAAGAATAATGAAGTCTTGTATCTGATGATCTCAATTTATAAAGATGTGGCGCTCCGAGTCACAATGGAGTAGGAATGACCTGTAGAAGTTTTTAGTACAATAAAATACACAGTTCTATAGTAACAGTAACTGCTCATGGAATTATATACGTTGAACTACACAATATAGTTGAGAAAGTTTAACTTAATTTTATATTGTATTGATATCATAGGGATTCGAGAAATAAGACTGCAAATTAGCTTAATTGTAAATATTTATTTCTACTTATTACATAAAAACATTATTTTCTACACACCACTTATTTTAACAAAATACACTTTATAGCACTTATATTGTAAATATTTATGTAATCATCAGTTCTTATCTTATTACATAAGAACATTATTTTCTTCGCACCACTTATTTAGACAAAATACATTTTTTAAGGCACATATATTGGTATGATGTATACAACTTATAATGTCAGATGAAGTTGAATAGTTTTTATATAATGTTACTAAACTAGGACAGTTTTTACTTTCTAAGTTATGTACATTATTAATTTGGAATATATCTTTTAACCATAACACTTTTTCGTTTCCTTTTGCAAACAAAGTTTTATTTTTAAAAAAATTACCCAAGCTAGCTTTATAGTTAAAATATGGTACAAAGCCTTCGTTCCAGTATATTCCTCTATTTCTTTCAACCCAAGCTACTTGTAATCGTTCTTTCTTCGTCAAGTCATGAAACGCTCGCGGTGGTTTCATCAACAATATTTGTATGCGTCCTTTATACATTATTGCTATTTCTTTGGGAATAAACTCGTTTCCTTCACTCTTAAAGCCTTGAACATCTACGATGACATTCATGATAATTTTCTCACAATATTGCTCAAAGGTTTGTATTCGAATAGTCGATCGTTTATTATTAAACAATAAGCAGATGTATTATCTGGAATATCTTCAGAACATTCGATTTCTAATCGCACGTCAACTGGTCCAGTTTTGAGCGAATCGTTTTGCCTTGAGCAATCAATCACAAAAAGTGGTGCAATTGTTTTGAACTGATTTAGGCTAAGCAACGGATCAATACCTAAGTTGTAAAACGACTGACGAAAATTAGCATACATTTCATATAATATACTATATTTACCTTCATCAAATTTTAGATTAAGTGAGTCATACGGATAGTATTGCGAATTTAAAAATAATTTAATATTGCTTACATTGCAATGATCAAAAATGGAAGAACTTTTTGTTTTATTAGCTTTCCGGGCTGTTTGCAATCCACATATAACAAATCTTGGTTTTTCTAGCTGGGAAGTGGTCTTCACTGACCAGGAATGTTTTGTTGTTCTTGGTAATAATGGATATTCATACAAATCCCAATTTCTAAACGCTAACTGTATAGGACGATCTCTCTCAAGACTCTTAAGCAATAACAATTTGTTACGATCAGAAACTTTAATATGTGGTACACGCCATTGTATTTTCTGTATAACTAGGTCTACGCTATCATTTTTTTCCATAAGCACACAGTTTAATGTCGAGCTACTTCTTTGTAGTATAAGTTCATGCTTACAATTGATTATTACTTTGTTATAATCTTCTGCAAATCCCAGTATTCTATTCAATGGGATGATAACACTAAAATGTTCATTTTTTATTTTCGTACCATTTAAGTTCCATCCCCAGACTGCTGCAGCTTTACTTTCACCTTCATTCATTGAGACGTACGATTTTAAGGTTGTTGTAATACCAACATTTTTAATGCGATCGATTTCAACACCATTTATTTCGTACCTAATATCTTGGAATAAATACGAAATTGGGTTATTTATAAAATCAACATCCTTTTTCAATATTTTTCCAGTTGTATCTTTAGAAGATACACTTGCATACCCTTCTACAAAAATGGAACTGCCTGACGGTAATACATACAAATCTTGATGATGAATGGGTATTCTGATTTCATCATTTTCTTTAAAACTGGTACTATACGGATTGTAACTGTGAATCTCATAACTCTCAATAGAGTTATCATGTTGTGGTAAATCAGTTATTTGAAGCATTATTTTAATTTAAGTCCAATATCTTGGAGAAATCTTTTATTTTCTTTAGTAATTTTTCTCCGGTTGACTACGTTGACACGTCTGCCTTCTTTGGAAATAGGAACTAAAATATTAGATTTTCCACTGCCACGAGGAGTTTTATTGAATACTAACATATTATTCTTACATGAATTAAACAAAATAGAGTTAGCTCAATAACACGAGTAGTGACTATCACAAAGGACAACCTATAAATGTGAGTAAAGTATCAAGAGTTAAATATTTATAATGTCTTAATTATGTTACAAACAAATAAAAATAAAATACAATAATTTTGTTATCTTTCTTTATTGTCTTTCCAAAATGATTTAAGAAATTTTAAACACAAGTGTCCACAATTATACATATGATCACGTTGTTTGTTTTCATAATTATACTGAATGTTATTTCCAACATATTTCGTAAATTCTTTTGGAGGTTTTAGGTTACCATAACTGTCGAAATATTCTATGTATTCATTTATTTTACCGTATGCTACCCAATGAGTTCCAGAGTTATCGGAAGAGTCTAGATTGATCACCCCACATTCTATTCGTGATACTTTATCTGGTAGTTTATCTCTCATAAACACACCTCTGAAGAATGGAATATTATTTGAGTGTTTCATAATATCAATATTTGTTAAAGCTCTTTTGGGTAGCCGCGATATCAGTTTTTTTTCTCTGTAATATAAATACCTAAACCATCTTTGTAAGGCTTTAGGTGTAAACCTCGTCCAATCAACAACGTTTCCATTTCCTTGTTATGTCGTTCCGATTCAAACAATTGCTTCTTGGCTGTTTAAATGAATTAATAGCTTTTGCAATCCCAGCAGCACCTCCTGCTAAACTGCCAGCAGCAGATAATCCAGCAAATATTGGTATTAAGGGAAGAAATCCACCAGTTTTTGGTACTGGTATAATTCTAGGTAATTTAATTGGTAGATCTGATGCAAAGTCTTTAGCTGTGGTGTAAGCTAATTCCATCAATGCTTTCTTACATTTTGGTTTTAGTTTTTTAATGTGCTTTTTAGTATGTGTAACAATTTTTTTAAGAGTTTTCTTAAAACCTGCACCTGTTTTCACTTTACTATTATGTTTAGTGGGTGTGGTAGAAACCGTTTCTTTGATAACTGAATTACATCGTTTTGTCTTCATTTCTATTCCTTAATTTTTTCTTTAAATCAATTGTAACGTATGTTAATTTAATATGGTACAAATACAAGTCCTTGTTGTTTTAAGAACAGATTCGTAATGAATTAAAAAATGCATGTATTTGCTTAAATACATATGGTAAAATAATATTCTTGATTAGTTCGCTTAAGCGTACCTATAATACATTTGTTACATCTATCCAACTATTTTCACTAGTAGGAAGGCCGAGCCATTTAACATATACTTTATTTCCTTTTCTTTTCAAAACTTTTTCAACAAGGTATAACTCAGAATGGCGGGTTTTTTGTAGTTCTTGAGCGTAAAATCCTCCTAATATTGGTCGGCATCGTGAATCTTCTATTAAATAAGTTGTTGGATTCGTTTCTTGTATTTTTTTTATCTTAAATATTTCTGTTGACCAATTTGGATAATAACCTTTATCAAAACATCCTTTGTATTTACTTATCCTCACAAAATCACCAACACAAAATTTCTTACACTTAATGTTTTTCTTAGACTGAGCTGCATGAATGTATCTCTGTAAAATATCTGTTTTATTGATATGATTAACAGAAGCTGGTGTTCGTCCCACAGTTCTGTGAGTAGTATTATTATATTCAAATACCATTTTATTAAGTGTTTCATTAAACCACTTATAATTCCCATTAAAACTAAATTCTTTATATAATTTATTCTTTAAAGTCCTTATTAATCTTTCAACAATTGAGGCTTTTTTAGTAGAATAAGTTGAATAATGATTAATTTTATGCTTTTTTACCACATTTTTGAATATATCGTTATAAAACTCTTTACCAAGATCGGTTTGCAAGTTTTTTGGAACCCGTCCTTTATCTAATAGATTTTTAAATGCTTCTGATACCTGTTGCTTATTCTTTTGTTTCAAAGGAATTGTCCAAGCATATTTAGAAAAAGCATCTATGATTACCAGTATATATTTATAACCACGATTTACTTTTGAAATTGCTTGCATATCCATTAAATCGGCTTGCCAAAGATCATCAATATCTTTAAGTATGACCTGTCTTCTTGGAAAGTTGACTCTTGCACATTTATGAATTTCATTTATGACATCTGCTTTGCTCATAATGCTTATTTAATTTTCCTGCAATATCTTTTAATGCAATATTTTTTTCAAGTATTTTTACCCTCTCATTTATAATTGAAATCAATTTCTGTAGTTGTTCTATTTTCTTTAAAATATCAACGTTAATTATGTTAATTTGCTCTTCGCTACTTTTGTTTTTGGACACGGTTTTTCCTGATGTATTTGTAATCTCAATATGTTCAACACGTATACTACTATCAGTTATTACTGATGATTGTTTTGTACAAACACAATTAACATATTTATGTACATTCATGTTCTATACAACTTTATAACTGCGAATACTTCGAAGATTTTTATTATTTTATAATACTAGCTTCTTTTAACTCTTCTATAATTGACAAAATTTCATTATCATGATTAGTATTGCCAGCATTTTTTGAAGCAATCAGAAGTTTCAATCTTTCAATGAGTTCATTAGGGTCATCCCAATAAACATAATCAGTATTACTTTTATATTTTTTCAGTTTAGGCAAAAAACCGCCACTTTTTGGTTTAATTATCTGCCCTTCATCTTGAACATCACTATTTTGTGAAAATAAAGGCTTAATAATTTGACGATATTTTAAACTTTTATCACCTTTTATTTGACCATTGGGGTGATAGTCCCGTTTATGTGCGTGCGTATTATGGAGCATATCTTTATAGACAATTTTATCTACTTCAGTCACTAGATTAAGGTCAGGTCTATTTCTTAGTAAAAGTTCCTTGAGGCCTGATGTCAATTCATAATGCTTTTTTTTAACAGTGACTATTTTGGATGAATTCCCAGCATTGTTTGTAAGTGAAAGCGCTACCTTTGAATCCCCCATCATCAGATTTTTGTTTTCACTACGTATACCAAATGGTACATTCAGGTTATCATCATAGATTTCCATCATATCTTCTTTATTTCGTGAAAAAAGTGTATCATTTGAATCTTTAATCGAATTTCTTAAAAGAGCGTCTTCGTCACATTCAGAACCTGCATTTGAAGCAGGGCTCATATATTTACTTAAACTTTCATAACCTGGGGATGAAGTAAGTCTTCCAAATATATTACTCTCATCATTAGAAATGTCCGATGTTGCTTTATCTTTATCATTCGCTTTAATTAATGTTTCTAACGGATCTGTTATTGGCTTGAAAACTTTTTTTAGCTTTAAATTAGCAGTATCTTCCTCATTTTGTATTATCTTAATTTTATTTTTTATAGCATCTATTGATTTTATCAATTGTTCTTTAATGTTAACATCCATTATCAGATTTTTTATTTTACCCAACTGTTTTAAACAAATGTTAGTCATCAATTGGTACATTTCCTTCACTGATTTGGTATTTATGTATGTTCTAGAAGCAAATAAATGTGTCGAAACCTTGTCTATATCTACCATTATTAAGAGGACAATCTTTATTTATTAATAAAAAATCGAATCGATCTTGCCATATAATCGAACAAAGTTTTTTAAATTGAAACCACTCGATATCTGTATTTACATGGTCATTGTAAATATGCTTAAGATTTGTGTCGTCTTGTTTAAAGATAATCATAAAGTTCACATTATCTCGTATAAGTTGTTTGGGTATTTTGGAATAAGTTTGTGATAAATAAAAACAATCTATCTGTTTATGTCTTCCCATTGCAAAGTAATTACGAATGTTTACTTGATTTTCACATGCAACGTCATCAAAAATCATTATTGAATTACTCAAAGCATCATTAGGATGTACAACTTCTTTATTATCATTGAAAACAAATAAATTTGCATTTGGAATACTGCTCATAACTTGTTTAAGAAAACAATACTTTGGTTGGAAAGCTGTCTTCGAGTATAAATAAATATGCTTGAATTTAACACCGTTTTTATGAAATATCAAATTTAGCATTATGTTGGTTTTCCCACAGTTAGATGGACCACATATTATACATCTGATAGTAGTAGGTAAGAGTACACTATGTCTCACTTTTTGTGAATGGTTATCTAATTTTATATTATTAATTTCAAAAGTCTGCGGTTGCTTGACGAACTTCATTGTGAAATGCGGGTCAAGAGAAATTACCTCTGTTTATATACTTCTATAAGAAAGGTGTTATAATTTATTATTCTTGTTATCTATACATTACTTATCACAGATATAACTCCAGATTTGGAAGTAAATAGTGAAGAATATTCTGAAGTCTAAGGTAAATGAAAGTGGTAGACAGTAAAATAAAAAGCTTATATTTTTTAATAAGTATTTACTTGTATTATAACAAAGTACCTGAAATTATACATTCAATTTATGTACTAAAAACACAGATATAATTTAACGGAGTGGGAATAATTCATTTATGTTATAAAAATATACATTAAAATTACAGATTACACATCACTAGAATAATCTAAAAACATAGAATCATAATGGCCCCATGGTAATGTGTGAATTTGATCTTGTAATACTTGAATTTTGTCATCGCTTCTTTCTAAAACTTGTTTATCTACTTGTTGGGTGTATAAAACATGTTTAATTGATTTTATCATTTTCATTTTACATCTTCGCGCTTTATTGGTCAGCAGTACATCATTGTAATCATTTATTTTCAGTTCAGAAGTTATAGATTTGGAAACACCTTTAGCTTTTTTAATTTGAGTATTAACACTGTTTATAAAATATAATTTAGCTCTTAAACCTGTAAATTCTGTAATTAAATCGTCACCAATCTCATGCTTCCACAATCCTGGAACTTTTGCATTAAGTTGTGGTATGTGATAAGGATTATTTATTGCAAAATTACTGGTATCGAACTTGCTAAGATTATCATGCATATCATGATAAAAATCATTTGTGTAAATTAAGTATAATAAGCTATCGGTATCGGTGTAACACAACTCAACATTGTTTTCGTATTTATTTTTCATAAAGTCATAATGAAATTGGTATAAGTGTTGCTTGGCATATTCTAAAACGGTGAATCCGATATAAATAGGTCTATCTAAAACGACTTTTTCACGATACAATTCCACAGCTATAAATTTTTCTGAAAATATTGAAATACTTTTTAAATTTGGTTTAGCTATCAATTTTTCAGCTCCGAGATGCTTGTTTGTTTTATTACTAGTATCACTCCATTTTGTTACTAATTTAACATCAGCTTGCTTACGTTTATTTTCGATCGTTTTACCGAATATGGCATTATTTAATAACTTAAAGAAGTCCTTCTCAAACGCAGTTTTGGAATTTTGACGAAGACTTGTATTCAGATCGATGTATTTTTTTAAAAAGCATTCTTGTCTAAAGCTAAGTATACAATGAATCTTTTTTAAAATCAAGCCATTTTTTAAACATTCTTTTAAGTGAACATAATGTATAACATAATTATGCTTATCATAAAGGTTTGCAACCAATTTCGACGATTTTCCATAGGGAGGTACTAATTTCTCAACTGCAAAAGGTAAGTCTTTATGCTTGTTGTGTAAATAACTCGGATAATTCAAATCTACTTCCAAAATATAACCATAATCATTATTATCTGACACAATATTTACATCAAAGTTGCTTATTTCTTTTGGAGTCAAAAACTTAAATTCCGAAATAGGAAGCTTCTTCATCATAGCATAACCATATAGATTATTACAATCAAGATAAATCAAATAACTGGTTGGTTCTGACTCATTAAAATGTGGTAAGTATTTATTGTTCGCTACAGCATGACGTAGGGAACACTGTGCCAGCCCACCACGAATTCCTTTTTCTAATAACTCATACATTTGCAAATCACTTATTAACTCTAGTTCAATCCCGGTATAAAAAAGCATTGCATCCCAACTTAAGCTCGGTGACGTTACATAATAAGCGGGATCCAACTTATAGTATTGTAAGCTCGTTTTTCGAAATTTTTCAAATATGTCACATAGTAAAAGCACATCACATTTTATGTATAAATCTGTATATTCGCCAAGGGATTTAACTTCAAAAACATTCCAGACTGTTTGTGCGTGTAAATATTCCTCATTAGTTATGTGCTGGTTACACAAACTGTTATAAAAATTATGCTTTAATGGAAGTTCCGTTTCATCAAATTTAGAACAAGAATCCATATAATCATATGGGTAAATGCCTTTTTTTCGCATTAAATCAAATTTTCTTTTATCTGTAAATTCTCTTGATAAATGTAAAAAGTCCTTTTCTGATAAACTTTTACTTAATGCATCTAGACTAGAACTGAGAAACTGGAAAGAATCAATAAACTTTATTTGAATAGGGTGATTATATTTTTCTGTAGTTATTACTTTTGTTATTGAAAGGTATTTTTCCTTAGTTTTCGGTATTATGTTAATAGAGCCATCATACTTAGCTAGTTCTGTAATGAATAAATGTGAGTCATATCCGGACAAATTATGAAAAACAACAGGAATGAATGAACAAACTCTATAAATTAAGTTACAATGGGAGTGCGCCGCCCCACGATACTCAGATGTAAAATGATCATGATCTCGGACTTTATCATTAACTAATAATCGTTTACATATATGACATGTACTTGAATTTTGATAATCCATCTCTTGCTCTGTTGTTAAAGGGTTCATTGGCTTTTTACTACTTAAAAGCGTATGTATACGTTTGACGTCTTTTATTAAACATTTAACGAATACTTCTACACAATCTGCACCTCGGTATGTAACATATTTGTTTAATTGATCATCGTTTGCACAACAAATATAATATGCAAAACAAGAAGGGCTATGTATTTTTAGTTTCTGTGTATTCAATGAGTTACTTTCATTACAGTCCATTAAAATACATTCAAAATCAGCATAAATGATGAAATTAATTTTTTGTTGTCTCTCATAGTGTTTAAATTTAACTATAGAATTCTTTTCAGGTAAAACAGACAATATTTTAGAGCAGTTATGAGAATTATATCTTTTTTCGCTATTAAATAATTGTAAACACGTATCGCACAAATAAACTTTACCTTTATAATGAGTTACTTGACGTCGTACTAAACGTGTCAAATTTTTTATTAAACAATAGTGTCCAGTGGTATTGTTTTCAATATAAAGTAAGTGAAAATGATTTTTATTTCTATTTTTCGATACATAAAGAGGTCCAGTCACAATATTATTCTGTATACCATATATATTTAAACTTATGTTGGGATTGTTTTTCTCAAACTTTTTAATATCATTTATCGTAGGGGGAAAAGACATTCCCTCAATATTTAAAACAGAGGAATAATGAGGATATGAACTTGTTCTGCAAACATTATTATTAGCTGGGTATAATCCAGCAATTATACTCCATAGGAAACAACATTTATCTTTGTTTTTTATATTTATACAACTCCTGGTATGTTTAATAGCTGACGGGAGTTCTATATAAGACCCACCTCTCATAGGAGAATATTTATTTATATTTATTTCCAGATGACTCATGGAAACAAATGTCCAACCAGACTGACAGTGCTGGAACTCAGTTAATTTATTGTTCAATGTATTCATTACTATAGTTAGTAATTCATTCAAATCAGTGTTTTTATAAACAATTTCGTACTTGGTGTTAAACGACTTTAATTGTTTTTCGTCTAATTTTGGCAGCATAAAATAGGCAAACAATTCGAAATTCAATTTTATACAATTGTGTTCATTCAGAGACAAATTTATCAATTCTGTTAGATTTACTTGATGATCACACAGGAACGCCTCTAGACCGAGGTACTCGTCTTCCTGAGTGACATTCAATCTGTAGGTCATTAATCTGTTTTTGAATGCTGTTGCAATTATATGGATATTTGTGAACTTGGTATTCAATAAACAATTTGCTTTATGTATATTCGTTCTCATGTGATAGGAATACTGATTTTCTGGTATTAAAATTTTACATTTGTCACAGTTTGTTGACTTTCTAGATCTTGATATATTGTTGTTGAGGCGTGTTACTGTGAAAAAAAAAGAAAATAAGACCAATTTTACATAGAAAAGTTTACTAATAAAAATAAAAAATAAAACATTACATTAAGTGGGTACATTACAATAATTATTAATGTTTATGATATTAGGTTATGTAAGTATAAATGTTATTAAAAGGTAGTTTAAATATTGCTATAGTAATTACAAATCCGCTTAACTATTCGTAAGCTCCTATATGAGTGAGCGGGCAATTCTTAAAATCTTTTTGTGTTGATTTGATGAAATCCTTTATGTGGTGCCAAGACTCCTTATTTTCATCCAATTTAGTTTTTATGGTAGTAATGGCGGAGCGCCATCTATTTATCGGCATAATTTTTTTAATTTCATCTGTGTTATATATTTTCACCTCCACATAATATTTCCCTTCTTTGGTCTCGCTTATCTGTCGGGAATAACCCTTAGCCATTCTTCTTGTAAAATAAGAATAAAGAGGTGGTATATTACCAGTTTTATTGGAGCTCTGTGTTCGGATGACAGTTCCCTCGTTATCGCTGTCTTCACCGAATAATTCACCGGCTGTAACTCGAGCTGGTAGCGTAACCGGGGAGATAATCGGTTTCGACTTCTTTGCACTTGACCCTTCACCCGACTTGCTAGATCTTTCCCGTTTCGTTTTCCTTTCCTCCGACTTTCTCTTCAGCTTTACCTCTTCATCAGAGTCTTCACTGGAGAGAAAAAGGTCGTTGGCGAGTAGCTTGGACCTGTAAACAAACAAATAAAATGTTATAGCTACACTGTAATCGATCCGTTAAATCGTTTCTTCATTAATTCAATTACATTCAGAAGTTGAATTGATAAGAAGATAAATAGATTAAAAGCTGGAATAGGTAAAATATTGTGTTTCTCTTTCACTAATTCACATTAGGATAAATTCTGTATCATGAATGTCCGGACGTCTAGATCTCGAAACAACTACATTTAGGCTAAAAGTACAAATGTTTTATCTGCACAGGAATCGAACCTGTGACACTTAGTAGGTATAGGAAATCGATTGCTCAGTTACTTTACTAAACTGACAGAAACCCGATCACTCGGTCACTGTGCTAACGATGTCGACTATTGAAATAGATGAATAATTAGCAAGTATTTGATTAGCGCAGGAATCGAACCCACGATGTACAATACTGAAAGCCCATCACTCAGTCTCCGAGCTAAACGTGCTGGCTAACTGCTGAGTGATGAACGCTTCTTGAATAAATAGCAATAATAAAAACATAACAATTATTAATTTAAATATAAATCATAAGTCGGTATGTACTTACATTGTTGTTGATCCGATAATGTAGGTAGACACTTGTTAAAAATTAAACTCAAGCTTTGATTTGTTCCTTCGTTCGTCCCCTTGTTTTATGTGTGTCTGGAACTAATTTACGACCTGTTTATATAGGCCTAAAATCACGTCATTCAATCCAAATTTGTAAAAATGCATGCTTGCAAAAATTGACGATTGTGTACACGAGCGAACAAAACACAGCAGTTTACGCTCGATAGAAATCATAGCGGTTTGTGTGCGGTTTTACGTTTGACAGTGTTTCTTAATAGACAAATGATAAACGATTTTAAATGTTATGTACCTGAACAAAAAAATAGGAAATTCTATATTGTATTAGCATAAATTAGAGCCGATACCGAATTCAATGTTGTCGGCGACACAAACGCCGCGGTTTGGACGCTCGTATGTAACTCCTAGGCATGTGGAGGTATGGCAAATCAGCAAACCTCATATTTCTGTGTTTATAAAAGAAGCTGAATTTAATTTAATTATTTTGAACCTTAATAACAAAATAAATTATCTGATTGATCTGATTAAGTATAAAAGCAGTACAAACCCTAGAAAAATCACACTGTTGTGAACTTTCTTCATCTACAATGTCGGTAAGTAAATCAACAACTTTTATTTAGTTTTATTTATTTCAATTAAAATGTAGGTAACTCTTTATGATATCTCTTTTTATTATTGTAATTGTCGTTTTTTTTTATAATAAGTTATACAGTCGATGTTTATTTATTTGAATGTATTTTGTTTCAGGAATCCGGTGATCTTTTCATCTCTACCCCATCATACTCACCAATCCCAGCTGCACAAACATTACGTCAAAATGTAATGAACTATTTGGAGAGAGAAAGACCGAGCGCAACATACTCCCCCATTTCACCACCATTATCACCGTGTCAAAATGTACGTATGGAAAGACCATTCCAATTTGGAGATGAACTGCACTGCAGTACCAGTAACAACATCGGTAACAAACGAAGAGGAAATGAAATTATGTATTCGTTTGTTAAAAAATCTGTAAAGGGTCCTCACCGTAAAATAATACGTATTCAAATCTTTGATGTCAAAGAATTCAATGGTTCTAAATTATGTGACTGTAAGGCTGATGTATGTGCTCAGCATATTGTTGAAAATGTATTTAGTGATGATCTTTACAGGTGTGCTAAAGATTTGATAAGTAAAATACAGTATAGTTAAGTTTATTTTAAAATAATAAATATTTTATTTTTAGTTAAGTTAGTTTAAAGTTGTAATCAAGCAAATTGGAAGATAAAGGATAATGTAATTAATTAAATGTATTTACATGAAAAATAAACAGTTTAACTAATGTCTGACTTTCAATTAACATTTTTATCTATAAGAAAGTAGGTATACCTACCAGATAAAACTCATATGAGTAGGTAATTTAAATTGATCATTCAATGTTATACATTCTTTAAATTAAAGATGGTATAGTTAGGTACCTATTTGATTAGGTAGGAATCTATTAATCCCTACTAATATTATAAATGTGAAAGTAACTCTGTCTGTCTATCTGTCACGCTTTCGCGTCTAAACCGCTGAACCGATCATTATGAAATTTGGAAAAGATATAGCATGGGATATGGAGAAGGACATAAGCTACTTCTTTACGCGATAACCGACATCCACGCGGGCGGAAGCGCGGGCAAAGCTAGTATTTTTATAAATAAACATTGACACGACTGAATCACATTCTATAGCAGTGAGTCTCACATAAACATATATCTGCATGGTTACAGAGACAGACTTAGGTTGGAATGCATTCAGTTTCCTTTACGGGAATAATGTAAACATTTGCGCACTTAGTAGTGTTCGTAAGTTTGTGATGCTATAAATTACGATACATTGAATAAAATATAATCATTCGTAGTACATAGGTACACACGACTACATATCAAGCTATATATTTCCAGGTTTAGTTAACCTTGCATTGTATACACTTTTCGTACAGTGTGAAGTCAACTTATAGTGGGAATGTATAGCCTGATTTGTCACCGTGTGTACATACATTATACTGAATAGATGTATATGTCTGAATAGAATAGATTAGTACTATTCAATTATAGGATTATGAACATAAGTTTCGAGTAAGAGGTGTTTTGAATAGATACTTAGTTCTAGAAGACACTATTCAGGTTAACGATTACAAGTCTCATTTCAAATAGTGGAAATTAGGGTATCCAGATCTTTTTTTGATCTGGATGCCCTAATTTTCAACTACTCATTTGCTATCATTTATTGAGGAGTTCCGTTGCCTATCTCCAAAGTTCTTCATCAGATCTTCACCAAATTGAAATGAGACCACTACGAGAAAGTATTCTTCCAAAAAATACCTAAATCGCTTCGTGTGCCTATAAAATTTGAAGAGTTCTCTCTATTTCTCCAGGATCCCATTATCAGATCCTGACTTGATGATCATGGGACCACCTGGGAAGTATACCCTTTCAAACAAAAAAAACAAAATCCAAATCGGTCCAGCCATCTTCGAGTAATCGGGGAACATACATAAAAAAAAATAAAAAAAAAAGGTTCCGACGAATTGATAACCTCCTCCTTTTTGAAGTCGGTTAAAAATACCTAAATCGCTTCGTGTGCCTATAAAATTTGAAGAGTTCTCTCTATTTCTCCAGGATCCCATCATCAGATCCTGACTTGATGATCATGGGACCACCTGGGAAGTATACCCTTTCAAACAAAAAAAACAAAATCCAAATCGGTCCAGCCATCTTCGAGTAATCGGGGAACATACATAAAAAAAAAAAAAGGTTCCGACGAATTGATAACCTCCTCCTTTTTGAAGTCGGTTAAAAAGTGCCTGTAATTGGTTTATTTGAGATAAATGCTTTGAGTTTGAGTTTGAGATTCTCTTAAACAAAGGTTCTAGACAAACTTCTGATCGGAATAGCAAAGGTTGTGCAATATCTAAACTTTCCTTTCCTGGGACACGTTACATGTATCCTAGGTACATACATAGCTGTAGCTCACGGCTTTGACGTCGCATCGCATTGTTTAAATTGCTTTTAGAGGTAGGTTCTTAGTTTCGAGAAATCCTTTTTGGTACACTTCTGAATTCTCTCGAAATACAGAGGTTTTATCTGTGTGGGATATTTTTGTAACGGTAAAAGAAACGATCAACAGAAAACTGGTATGTCTTAGAACCAAAAAGTCAAAGACTCAAACTCATTTTACTTGAGTTTACCAAGTGTAAAATCATGCTAAAATCATTGATAAATGATAAATGATTTTATTTCTGTAAGTAGGTTTGTACAAACACTTTTACACGTCAACCATCTTTTTTTTAAAACTAGATGAGGTCGGCGTTTCCTATCTGACTACTCTGAGAAGAAAGGCCGAAACAAACTCAGAGGTCAGTCTCTTTTAAAGTCCAGACATAATCTTGGTCAGATCATGTGAAGACCATGTGGATTGGTGTCTGAAATGGTCTTTTGAGGAAAGAACCACACAGATTGAGTGGACCTGTCCAATCAGTGCACGCATTTATCAGTAATCATGCAGCTCAACTCAGAACTTGAGGAGCTTAAAGATTTGACGAACAATACCAAAGAAAGGACATTTGGGTAGGCCGCATAAATTACTCAAACTGCCAGATTAACATTAAAACTAACTGGGAAAGAGATGAAACACAAAAAAAAAAAACAACAAAACATGACCCACACAGTCCTCACATTCACAATAATTAAAACAATAATAATATTATACTTCTCAAAGTAAATATTCATGTCAAAGTGTACAAAATGCTTCTAGTTTTGTATAATTTAGAAGCATTTTGTTTAAACTTTGTAAATGTGAGTACCATGCATCCGTATAATAATTATGTTGTTATGATGTACGTTGACTTGAAAAAGCGTGGCAGTTGAGAGTATGTCATGTTCACTTAAATGTCTCGCTGATGGTGGCGCGTGTGTTGGATCATTCGATTCCCTACAAAATGGTTGAGCTGGATGGTGCTGATCCACGCGTCAAGTTCGTGAATGGGCGCCGTTGGTTGAGACTGGTCATCTCCTAACTTCCATGGCTTATTTTAAATATTATATTTAGAATTGTTTTTTTTTACATTGTTTTCACATATAGAAGCAACAAGAATAATGTTTCCAAGATTTTGTAATATCTAACATGATTAAAAAGAGTGTCCTTGGAATTTCTTGCCCGTCCTTCTCCATAGAGATCTACGTTTTGGAATAGGCAACTAGCTTCAACTTTCCAACTGGTCGACTTTTTGACAGTTCAAAAGTGCCTGTAAATGGTTTAATTGAAATAAATGCTTTGAGTTTGACTTTGACTTTGCTGCGAATATGTGTAGGCACTGGAGCTCCCAGTTGCTCAGTTCCGTCCGAGACACGGGTGAAGTCGGAAATGGTGTGTGTAGGTTACGTGCTTTCATGCACACATTCACAACGTATCTGAGCACTTTATTACCACAAGTCAAGCGACGCTCCACTGAGATGCAAATATGAATTCGAAAAAAATAAACTGTGAATTTTCAGCGCTGGTGTGAACGTGAGCGAGTTGGCTGCATTGCAAGTGTTCTTCGGTAAATCGAATTGCAACTGCTACAAGTTGACTCTGCTGATTGATGTGAGCTATTTTATTGGTACGTACTGAATCATATTTATACGCTGTTGTGTGTTTGTTAGTATAGTCGAACTGGTAATTGCTTATCTCTTTTGACAACAAATCCCAGTAAAATATAAAAAATCAGCAGTTTAAATTATGTTACTGTCACCCATAGCCACTGCCGAGCCCTTGGTAAGCTCTAGCTATCAATACCGCAATAAATTACGAACTTTATAATTAAAAGTTAAGTCTTTCTCTCGCACCAACACTTTTAATTGATTACGACACGACACATATCTTTATAAAAGTACTACCTTTTACATTGACTAACCCTAAACAAAAGCGAAAAGTCTTAAACGACGTCCAACCTTTTATTAAAAGCAGCTTTTTGCAGCTTTCAGTTAGGGATTTTTTAGAATTCGGAGGTAAAGGTTGGTTATTCAGAGAGCGTTGGCAACAGAAAAAAAAAAACTTACGGAATACTAAAACGCGGGATAGCCTTTTATTATTTATGTTTTTGTCTTTGTAAAAGTCCGAGTAGAATGTTGTGTAAAAATACCGAACAAAAAAATATCGAAGTACAGAATACGTCACTGTTTTTATTGATTGAGCATTTTCTATAAAACTGTAGGGAGGTAGTTGAACTGATATACGTACCTCCGTTATTCAAACGAGAATTATTGATCATCCTTGGCGATGTTAATTAAAACATCTTCAAAGTCTGTGTCATAATTAACATCAATCGAAATAAGGGTAATAACTTAATTTAGGTACGGCAGACGCAATCCTCCTTAACGAACTGTTTACGCAATTTTTACATATCAACGTCACAAATCTTCAAAGAAAGTTAGCTATTTATTCATTAACTAGATTTTGCCCGTGGCTTCGACCTGGTGGTGGAAGTCGGAAAATATCCCACGGGGACGTCCTACAGTAATTAAAAGTACCTTAGGTATATGGTAATCTAGGTTAAAATTATCTGTGCCAAATTTCATCAAAATCCGGTCTGCCATTCATCAAAATCCGATCTGCCATTTTTGCGCCAATCCGTAATATACATCCAGACAATCGGACCAAAATTCTTCGTTACTAATTTATAGTATGTAGGTATTGCTAATTAAAATCCAATGCAAAAGCTAAATGTATAAAAGGTCTTAATTAAAATTTCAATCATAATTTGATGAATCTTTAAAAGGAGGCGGCAAATTACAGTCCACGGAAATTATTGAGCAAAATATTCGACCTTGGCAAGCCTGTTTCAATAAGGAAAGAGTTTATAATGATGTTTCATAAATGTAATTATTGTTGGGCTATTTAAAACCTGTTTTCCTTATACATGAAAATATTTGGATTAAGAGTCTATCCCGAAGCTAAGATTAAATTAGCATACTAATCCCCTATATGTAATATATATAGCTCCTGCCTCTTGTGCCTATAGAAATGAACTGTTCATAGTCAATCCGGTTGGTGAATTTCTTTGCTCTTTAATTGATTCGGCCTATGAAAGTATTATCAAGTACAGGTATGGAAGCCTAAAAATATGGTTAAGGAGGACATATCTATTTATTTATTTATCACACTGCTACCATTACAGGAAATTCCTAATGTGGTCCTTAATAAAACTATCCTAAATAACATAACCCATACAATATTATTTTTGTGAATTCATTCAGAGAACACGTAACTAAATCGATCATCAGCTGTGTCATCAGTGCATGCAAGGCGCGCGTCAATGGCGCTTTGCTGAGCAAGGTGGTTCGTGCGTGTCACTGCTAGTAACCGTGGCTTCCGGCGCCGCGAAACGTAATTATCAGGCACATTCAGACAAATCTCCTTCAAAACACCGGAATTATAGGTCTTACCACGTAATAGTTTGAATACATATGATGTAATAGCTAAGTCCCTCCTTGTCTCGAGATTGTTGTACCCGACCATACCGATAGCTAATATTGGGTACATCAACAGATAGAAGGGATAGACACCGTATAGTTTCATGTACAAAAATCTGGTGAATATGTTTTGTATGCGCTCCAACATGAGACTATATTTTGTCTCATGCGGAGCTCATATGCCAGCATTATACTCAAGCTGAGTTCTTATAAGCGCATTATACAATGCTGCAACTGATTTAATATTTAAGTAACCCGATGCCCGTAGAAGAACGAAACCCAGACTTCTGTATGATTTCTTACAAACATTTAAAACAAGGTCACGAAATGTTAACTCATATCCTCCATGCGTGCTGAGATTTTTTATTTCTGTATTAATAAGAACTAAAGTTATTAGTAATTTATTACACTCTAGCCTAATAGACTAATAAGAAATTTAACTCTAACTTAATATTTTACGTGGTAGATTACGTTATAACTAAGAATAGTGTCATTTTGCACTTTTACAGAATTCCGTAGCATTTTGTTAGGGTCTGACAATTAATAAAAACAGTTTGTTCATGTGTTACATGTATAGCACATCACTTTTACTATTATTAAAGAAAGAAAGAAAGAAACGGTATTTATTGTGACTCGCACAGGAAGATCACATACTAAAATAGACACAATGGTACAAAAATTATAAAAAACAAATTTCTCGGAAGAACAAAAATATTTAAAAAATAACACTACATTCATTCAAATGGTTTAGTTATTTTTAGCCTACGCACTATGTCTGTGTTGTCTAGGAGCTGAATTGCCTCATGTTCACATTTCGGTGAAGTCTGTTTTCGTCACGGAAGAGAAAAAACAGGTTTTTTCTCCTGTTTTTTCTCTTCCATGGTTTTCGTGGGCCTCAGCAAATTTTTTGGATAATGGTGGTGCCGAGTTCTATTTTAAGGTCACGTTAGAGATCCTCATTTCTAATGTACCATGGTGCATTTATAGCATCCCTGAGTACATATTTTTGAAATTTTTGAATTATTTTGACGCTGCTTTGTTTAATACAGCATTCAAGTTCACGTGTGCGAGGTGCTGAGATAATGCATAAAGAAAACAGCTGCTGTAAAACAACACGTAGTTTCAGATCTATGCACTACAGTGCACAGAGATGCCTCAGCGACCGCTTCTGGAGCTGGCATTGTTAACACTTGCCTTACAAACCAAGTGTGTCACCATTTACTCGTACTATGACACTATTGACGTATACAAACTGATGACTTTGATTGACGATCCGTCGCAGAAGTTCACACTCAACGCACTTTCAGCGACCAAAGATTAGTAGGTACTGCTGTCTCTAGATGCTGCCGGTGCATTGATTTCGTGTTCTGTGTGGCACCGATATAGATTCAAACTCGTTTGTATGTGCGAAAACTGGTCAGCGGCCTGTTTAGCAAGGTTTTAGACTAACCAAGACCTTCCAGAAAGTCAAGTGCCTCCTGAAAAGTTATCCTCTACTTACATCCTTTTCAAGGTAAGGCCTTTCGCAATCCGCGTGATATCATACGTTACGTGAGTCACACTCAATATTTATTCACCTGAACCAGTTAAGCTTTATGTGAGTTCATAATAAAATAATTTGTCAAACTGATAGTCAAGTAAACTAGTTTTATGTTTTTGAAAAGGATTATAGTCAAAATGATTTTAGAATCCTTTCATCTCAACCTTCACATGCGATGTACCGTTATTACACAATGTTAATTGTGTGAGTTAATTAAATCAGTTTCTCCAAGGTAACCAAACTTTACCCCAAAATCAATTAAATACATAAGATATAGGCTACAGGCATCGTATGATACCCACAAGCTTTCCTAGTGTGGTTAACTTTGAAAATCATAATTGAAATTCAACCAGACTAATATTTTGTTACAAATAAATAGTTGGGGCTTATTTTAGTATTACGTACTTACCTCAATTTGTCGGTTTTTTACTTTTATTTCCTCTTGCATGGTGATTTTTTAATTTTGTAGTCTTGAAAATTATCTAAAAAAATAATAGTTTTAAAATACTAAAAACACGCTTTAAAAACCAAACTAAAAAGAAGAAAATAATTTAATTCAATTAAAAAGCGTGGGGTGCTTTTTGAAGTATTTTTATTATCAATTCATGTCAAGCACCCCACGCTTTTTAATTGAATTAAATTATTTTCTTCTTTTTAGTTTGGTTTTTAAAGCGTGTTTTTAGTTTTTTAAACTATTATTTATTTTCAATTTTTTAGTTCTGCTAACTACAAAAACGTGTTTTTTAAATATTTTTTTCCTTTTTTATTAAATTATTGAATTGTCATCGGTCCTCGATAAGTTTACAAAGTTTCAATGAAATCTGACTGTTTAGGGTGGGTCAAAATCGCGCTCTAAGGAGTCGGTTACATACAAACAAACAAACAAAGATACAAGTGAAGCTAATAACAAATTACCCACGGAGAGTTGCATACTGACATACTGACTTACAAGTGAAGCTAATATAAAGCGTGTAAAAAAAACACTTACCTAGTAGTTTTGTACCTAGAATGTTCCATTTTCTTGTCAAAATGTAAAACGGGAATTTAAATTATAAAACTATAAGTTTAATATTAAGCTTTCTGGCTCCAATGTATTTTAATAATATTATTATGTGAATGCAAATGAGGGTGGGTGCTGATACCTATATTACATGATCTTAGGTATTAGTAGCAACTCTATTTAAAATAATGTAACTACCTTTCGGCTTATTTTTATTTGAACCTGTTTCTCTATGTTATTTTTTTAAGATGCAAATAAACATTATTAATTATTTATTTTACACTCATTTATTTTTGTATTTGTGTTCAGAAAGAACATAAAAATATCGTTTGTACAGTCACCAAAAGAGACAAGTAACCAGGGTCGTTATCCGATAAGAAATCGATGAATGTTTTCGAATACAATTAAATTGAAAGAATAAATGTTTGTTTTTATTAATTAATTCAAATTAAAGCGTTAATCATATTTCGTTGCTGATCGTACCAACCAACCCATGACTCAAGGGGTTTTCTCAAGGGCATAACGTAAGACTAAGTAAAGACAGTAACAGGTAGATAAATGTAGTATGGAAGTCACTGCGCCATATACCTACATTGCTCAATATTCCTCATTGCTCCTTGTCGTAAGCTGGAGTGGAGTTTAACAAGTTTCATTATTACTTCCATTATTTCACAAGAACACATTTGAAACATATATATAAATGTTAGAATATAAAAACATGAAAACATCATAAAAAATAGTACCCCACCGGTATCGGTAACGGGGTTCAACCTACCAGCAGTCAGGACTCCGGAAAGACAAACCTCCTTACAATGCGAGACGTGTCTAGAAGTACCGCTTTCTAAATCAAGCTCTTGATCCAACTACCCAACGAAACCGACTCTGCCTAACGATAATTTTAATTACATATTAACACTAATGCCTATGTAGGAGCGCTGACACATCAGTATTGTATTCGTTGTACGTGCGGCGCTCGGCGAAAGTAGTTCGCCCGTAACCACCGTAAACTGTAGACGCGCTCCCAACCTAATTAACTTCTCATGTGTACTATTAATAGAAAGAGTTATAAGTAAAGCATTAATAGGACTCCGCAGCATTTGATTTCTCTCCGTACACACAACCCTAAAGGCACAACACATACACACACTAAATTGGTGACCCCGACGTGATCTAAAAGTGGTGTTGTGATTTAAAAACTAATAACGTGATTTTACATCAGTGATTTTTAAAGACATTGCATTGTGTGTACGTGATCGAGAACGGGCAACTCACTTACCACCAGCGTCTATAGTGCGGAATCTTTTGAAGAAACTAATCTGCGTGAGTAGTTAACACAATGACAGACACAAAGCCAGCCGACGAATATTCCCTCTCACCGGTCTCCATCACCGACAAGTTAGAAGATTTTTGGCCGAGAGCACCTGAATTGTGGTTCACCAAGGCAGAGGCAATAATTAATTGCCGGAAAATGTCCGACGATTCGAAATATCGGATAATATTATCGAAATTAAACCTCGAAGTCACGGAACAAGTCGCGGATATACTATTAGATCCGCCGCAGGAAAAGAAATATGAGGCCTTGAAGCAAAAATTAATCTCGGTGTATAAAGAGTCAGCAGAACGGCAAATTAAAAAGCTGATTGGTGAAATGGAGCTAGGCGATCTACAGCCATCGCACCTCCTACGAAAAATGCGGGACCTGGCCAGAGGAAAAGTAACCGATGAAACACTCAAGGTAATGTGGAAAAACCATTTACCACCAGCAGTACGTGGAGTTTTGGCAGTCACAGATGAAGAAGACATGGAGAAATTGGCATCGATTGCAGACAAGGTCGCAGAGACTATCACTCCTATTCAAAGCGTCGCCAGCGTAAAGGAAAAACAGGAACCGTCAAACAATGATAATTTAGTGATAGCGGAAATAAATAAATTAAGTAACAGACTACGCAAGATCGAGAATGGTTCCATAGGTCGCTTGAGATATGGTAGACCCAGAAGATTTCGATCCAGGTCAAGGTCGAACTCCAGGTCTAGAGGCGTAAAAACACCAGAAGACGACCCCAACTGGTTATGTTTTTATCACTTCAAATACCGCAACAAAGCAGATAAGTGTATCCAACCTTGCAATTGGAAGAAGAAGGACGCCAAGCCATCGGAAAACTAGAGTCGGTGCAGTCAGCGACGGGAGGCTGTGACCGAGTGCACGTCAATCACCGTCTATGTGTCAGAGACAGGAATTCAGGTTTGAACTTTTTAGTGGATAGTGGTGCAAATGTGTCCGTACTACCTCGCAAAGTTGTTTTTAAGAAAGATAACGCACATAGTGCCTGTTATAAGTTGTATGCTGCGAACGGTACTGAGATAAGTACGTACGGTACACATATTTTAGAACTAGACTTAAATCTTAGACGAGCATTCCGTTGGTTATTTACGATAGCGGACGTACAGCAACCCATATTAGGTGCTGATTTCTTAGCTAATCATAAGTTGTTAATTGACTTGAACGGACGAAGGCTAGTGGATCAGGTTACTAATTTATGTAAGAGAGGAAATCTCTCCAGTTCCACTGAGCCCACAGTAAAAACCATCACTAATAATTGCCACTATTATGAATTGTTGTGTAAGTTCCCAGAATTAACAAAGCCAGTTTCATACAAGGAGACACCTAAACATGGCGTTTGCCATCAAATAGAGACGGCAGGTACGCCAGTGCACGCACGAGCAAGACAGCTACCCCCGGACAGGTACGTAAAAGCCAAAAATGAATTTAGGGTTATGCAAGAGCTTGGGATCTGTAGGCCGAGTCACAGCGCTTGGGCAAGTCCCCTGCACGTAGTACCCAAGAAGGACGGTAATATTAGGCCATGTGGAGATTATAGACGTTTAAACGCGATCACAAAACCAGATCGCTACCCTGTGCCTCGTCTTCATGATTTTACGTATATTTTAGCTAATAAGAAGATTTTTACAAAGTTAGATATTAACCGAGCATATAATTGCATACCTGTCGCGGAAAATGACATAGAAAAAACTGCTGTTATAACACCTTTTGGTTTATTTGAATTTATGCGCATGCCTTTCGGATTACGTAATGCTGCACAAACTTTTCAGCGTTTCATGCATCATACGGTATTACAAGGTTTAGATTTTTTATTTAATTATGTGGATGACGTAATAATCGCATCAGAAAACGAAACGCAGCATAAACAACATTTAGAAAAAGTTTTCGAAAGATTTAATGAATTTGGTATAACTATTAATTTCTCTAAATGTAGTTTTGGAAAAGACAAATTAGAATTTTTAGGATACGAAGTATCCGTAGAAGGAATTAGACCTCTACCAGATAAGGTCGACTCAATTGTAAATTTTCCCAAACCGGAAACAGTTGAGGAACTGAGACGATTTTTAGGGATGTTAAATTTTTATAGAGCGAACATACCTCACTCAGCTGATCACCAGGCAGAGTTAAATAAGTACCTGGGAAATTCGAAACGCAAAGATAAAACTAAAATTAAATGGACAAAGTTAGCCGAACGTAATTTTGAGCAATGTAAAGAAGACCTAAAAAATGCAGCCTTATTATCATATCCATCGTCAGATACCCCTTTAGCATTGATGACCGATGCGTCAGACACTTGTGTAGGTGCCGTATTACAGCAACATATTGATAACAAGTGGAAACCTTTAGGATATTATTCTAAAAAGTTGACAGAGGCTCAAAAGAAATACAGCACTTATGATAGAGAACTATTAGGAATTTATTTGGCTATAATTCATTTTCGCAATATGGTTGAAGGCCAAGAATTAATTATTTTTACAGATCATAAGCCGTTATCATTTGCATTCAGTAAAACAGGTTCCAATAGGGAAACCTCACGAAGAGCCAGGCAAATTATGTTCATTAGCGAATTCAGTACAGACATAAGGCATATTAACGGGAACGATAATATAGTAGCAGATACTTTATCTAGAGTAGCAACAATATCGTGTCCCACGATACTCGATTTCGCAGAACTAGCAGCTGCGCAGGAAACGGACGCAGAGCTAGCAAAATTTCAACGCGAATCAAATAACAATAACAACGTCGTGTTAAAACGTGTGACTTTATTTAATACAAATAAATACGTCGTTTGTGAAGTTTCAACCGACTCAGCACGTCCATACTTGCCTAGAAAGTTTCGACGTTTAGCTTTTGAATCAATACATAATTTGAGCCATCCAGGTATTAAGGCAAGTAGGAAATTAATTTGTGAAAGATTTTTTTGGCCTAACATGAATAAGGATGTTGGAAATTGGGCTAAAACTTGCATAAAATGCCAAAAAGCCAAAATTCAGAAACATACAGTTTCAGATTTAGGAACTTTCGAGAGTAGTAAACGTTTTGAACATATTCACATAGATATTGTAGGCCCCTTACCAATTACACCAGACGGATTTAGATATTGTTTAACAATCATAGATAGGTTCACGCGTTGGCCAGAGGCATTTCCGATAAAAGAGATCACTGCAGAGGTAGTAGCAAAAACATTATATGAAGGTTGGATTAGTCGTTATGGGTGTCCAGTAAAACTCACAAGTGATCAGGGAAGACAGTTTGAAAGTAATTTGTTTAAAGAATTAATGTCGTTAATGGGAATACAGAAAACGCGAACAACGCCATATCATCCTCAATGTAATGGAACAGTAGAACGATGGCACAGATCTTTAAAAGCCGCCTTAAAAGCACGTTTAGACACAAAATGCTGGATAGATGAATTGGCAACGGCAATGTTAGGATTACGCACAACAATAAGATCAGATACAGGCGTAACAGCAGCACAAATGTTATATGGTAGCAACATTAGATTACCAGGTGACTTTTACGATAGCAGTAAGGTAAAATCGTACGATGATAACAGTTTTGTAAACAAATTAAAGGACGTGATAGATAGATTTAAACCGTCCTGTAGAGAAAACAAGACATCCCACAAGATATTCGTACACAAAGATCTATACATTAGTGATTACGTATTTATTAGAAATGACGCAGTACGGAAACCATTACAACCTCCGTACGATGGACCATATCGCGTCATTATTAGAAAGGATAAAGTATTTCGTGTACAATTGCCAGACAGACAAACAAATGTGTCTATAGATCGTTTAAAACCAGCACACCTATTGATAGACTGTGAATTGCCATCAGAAAAATTAGATAAACAAACGGTAGATAAACAAGGAATAGATAAATCCGATAATAAAAAAGGCGAGAAAAGTAAAAAAAAAGTAACTTTCCAAACAAGCAAACCCAGTAGCGAAACATATACAACGCGAACTGGACGAATAAGCAAAAAACCTTTGAAATTACGTTAAATAAGCAGTAGAAAAAAACGAGGCCAAACACAGTAAAAATGAACGACATCGCGAAAAAACAACTAAATACATTTCAGACATCAGTCAAGAAGTACATAATTATAATAATATAATCATTTCATTACTCTTAAAAAAATGGGTTCCAATCAGACAAAGGAAAATGTCATTGTAAACGAAAACTTAGCAAACGTGACACAAGTAGAAAACAAATTGAACCTTATTGGCATCGTCATGATAGTAACCATAGTGCTATTTGCCATTCTGATAACATATGCAGTAAAAAGAAGATGTTTAAAAAAATATACGAAAATGGTTAAGAAAGGAAGTAGTGGCAAGCTCAATAGCCTTACCAAGTATAAAGGTGGAAACCATGCAACCACCGTCCAATCCCAAAGTCATATACTGATGACAACCAGCGCAGAAAACATCATCCTTCGTACATTCAAGTCAAAGTGAAATATGTGTAATAATAGTGTAAGAATCAGGTATTGTACTAGAGATTATATTGTGTTTTCATTGGCGTCATCATGACGAACACTGTGGACTCCAAGGAGTGCCAAATTTATTTTATTGCAGAGTAGTTCGTCATGGTGACTACCCTTAATTTCATTAGTTCATAAGAAATTGTAAAACTTTTCAAGACGGTGCCTTGAAAAATAGGCAACCGCACCATTGTAATAGGTTAAGTAAAGACGTTAGCGAGTAAATACTAGCTATAAGAAGTATTATTTGTAATAAAATGTGTAACCTTATTGTTGGATAATGTTAAAAATTAAACACTGCTTGAACCTTTTGTAATAACAGCGTGATAATATTGCTAAAACTTTTAAATCATAACATGGTTTATAGCGAACATTGTGAGTAGCGCAATCGTACACCCAGAACAGATCTGGTTACAACATTGTTCATTGTAATAAAATGATGCATAAGCAAATTCCTTGCAGTTCGTAGTTCTGATAAACATGTCTATAGTTTTAGTCAAATTAATATTTGTTATTAAGGATCATTTGGTAAAAAAAAAAAAAAACCTTTTGTTTTTTTTTTTTAAAAAAAAGGGAGGAATAGTGTAGGAGCGCTGACACATCAGTATTGTATTCGTTGTACGTGCGGCGCTCGGCGAAAGTAGTTCGCCCGTAACCACCGTAAACTGTAGACGCGCTCCCAACCTAATTAACTTCTCATGTGTACTATTAATAGAAAGAGTTATAAGTAAAGCATTAATAGAACTCCGCAGCATTTGATTTCTCTCCGTACACACAACCCTAAAGGCACAACACATACACACACTAAACCTACATTACATACCTACACCCAAATAGTCCCACCATGGTTGGACACGCGACCCGTCGTCATTTCACTGAAAGTTACCGGAATTATTTAGACGATTAGGGGAAGGTTGGGGAATTACGAACACCTATGGGATTTTTTGAATAATCAGAATCGAATGGTTAGCAACACGAAAAGGTCACCCACCTTTGCTCGGGTAATTACGAACGCTGGTGGGTTTACTACAACTTATGCTAAACTAGCTTTTGCTAGCGGCTTCGCCCGTGCAGAAGTAAGTGTATTAAACATATAAACCTTCCTCTTGAATCACTCTGTATATTAATGAAAACCGCACTAAAATCCGTTGCGTTGTTTAAAAGTTCTAAGCGTACAAACACGAAAGGCTTTTGTTTTATACTATGGAAAGATGTACATATTTAGTCTTCAAATTAACGAGAGAAAGATCACCTATACACACCACCGTCGATGTAGATTATCCGTCTGTAAATATTTGTAAAAAAAATACTCGCGATGCTGGCCTCGCTCCTTTTTATCCTGTTTTTTTTTTCATAGTTTATTGATCTTTGTCGTGATTAATCACTATTGAATAAAGGCAGAATAATTTTTCCATTTTTAATATTCCTTTAATAAATTCTTTCTGTTTTTCAGCTACGTACGGAGGTGTTTTCTCCCTGAGTGTCGGCGGCTCCATAATAAGTTTAGTAGAAATAACGTATTTGTTTGTTTCTTTTGTAATAACTGTTGTATTACGAGTTGTAACAATTGTCATTTCGAGGAGACAATTAAATCTCATGTAAACCGACGGTTTTTGTTTTATTTTGAAACACTTATTTCAAATAGGCGTCTTTGTTACAAAAACCTGCTTTATGTACTCCTTACTTTACATACAAAAACTCAGCTGCGTTAGTTATTAGTTTCGCAAGTCACACAGCATGACAAATTTCGTAACTTTCAGGGAAAGTAATTTTACTATGACAAACAAGTTGTACATTGACATTTGAAACTGTGTGTGGTTCACGTAAATGAAAGGTCATGTTAATTAGTGTCATTTTCCTCCGTTTTAAATCACATTAAATAGGTAATTAATTTTGCTCATACAAATAAACTTGAATCCAGTTTCTGTTACTACTGTGTCGGGAAATATTTTATCACTTTCCTTTTTTTGACTATGTTTCCAGGTAAAATATCCCCCGAATCAGCAGTAGTAAGCTACTCCAATTAGGTAATCTGCCAGTTGCAAATCTGAGATTTTTATTAAAAAGGCCCAATTTCCACATTGACCGGTCAGTTTTCATGGAAATCCCATATTATGTAATTCTTAATCATTAAAACATTGTGCGAAACAAACATCGGATAACGGGCCTGATGCCAGTAACATACAAGAAAGTATGCAATTTGCTTGCAATGGCATGAGAGCTTCTTGAAAGGAAGACAGAAATATATTTTTCTCAAACATGCATGGAAATATTGTCATTATTTACGAAAAAAGAACACGCGAAGTATCGAATTTACGGAAGAAAATCAAATCCATTGCAGGAGCGTTTTTTGAATTTCGAACATTACAACGAGCAATGTTGTATGAAACGGCGTGCTGGGGTTATTAAATACTCTTTGATTGGATCTCTTTTATCATTCTTGGCATACCAAAGTAAGTCTCTTTGCTTAGTACAAATTACGTTCACGTGGCTGTATAGCCATAAATGCGTTTGCCTTTTGGCACAGATGATAAATAGAACATTAGCGGCAAAGCTGAAAATTCGTCTTGATTTGTTATTTACATACTTAATAAATATAAATTTAATAATTAAATGTGTTTCAACGGTTCAGAGACTGAAATGGAGATTGATTGTACTCCACCAGTTTTAAGATCAGAAGCCAAATTGGCAATGGAAAACCTGTTTCCAGCGAAGTCAAAAGAAAAATACATGAAAGTATATGAAAACTTTATGATTTGGAAAAACAAGAAAAATGTGAACCTTTTTTCCGAAACAGTATTTTTGGCGTATTTTAATGAGATTGCTAAAACTACAAAGTCATCTACATTATGGGCAATTTATTCCATACTGAAATGTACAGTTCATGTTAAAAACGGCATTAGCTTGAAAAAATATGGAAATTTAACTACTTTTTTTAAACGACAATCGACCGGATTCAAAAGCAAAAAATCTAAAAAATTTACTGGCGAAAACATAAAGCAATTTTTAATTAAAGATCAAGATGATATATATTTAGCGACAAAGGTAAATATAATTATTCATTATTTATTTGAGACACAGTTAAACCAAAATGGCTGGATGGATTTGGATGAAATTTGAAACACAGGATTTATGAGTCTTATCAAATATACTGTCTGTGGCTGTAGCTTGGTATTTAGTTTTGTTTGTTACAGGTTGCTATGAAGCAATAATAACATTGCGCAACACAAAAACTAAGATTGACCGGATATTTGTATTCCAAGGAGAGTTCCTAGCATATGTAAAAAAAAAATATATAATCTTCGTCCAGCGAACACAACATCAGATAGGGATTTTCTTAACTTTCAGAAAGGAAAGTGCATGAAGCAGGTCATTGGAAGACACAAAATAGCTAAAGTACCTAAAGAAATATAACTTATTTAAACTTGACAAATCTTGAATGTTACACTGGACTTGGTTTCCGTAGGTCTTCAGCCACTCTTCTAACTGATTCTGGAGCGAATTTGACGACTCTGAAAATATACGGAGGCTGGAAGTCCGATAACGTGGCTGAAGGCTACATTGAGGACTCAATTGAAAATAAAACTGATATAAATAATTCAAAACATCACATTGCAACTTAAATTCGGAAACAGAATCTCACCCGCCGGCCACTTGCCAACATCTAAGTCCACAGCCATCCACCTCAAAACAGCATATTTAGCCATCTGCCACTACATCCAATGCCCACCTGCAAACCTCATCAGAAGTTCAACAAACAAACATTAAATGTACCGGGGAAATCAATAACATTTTCTTTAATTAATGGCCCTAATATGACACATGTTTTATAAAAAGTTTGTTTTATTTCCCTGCATTCTTTTGAGAATAGCACTATACCTATACTATGCCTCGGGGGAAATGGCAATTGCCTGTCTCGTATTAGTGAAGTCCTCGCCTACGGCTCGGCTTTCAAACTCATACTCGACCTGCAATTGCCTATTTCACGGCCTTTGCAATAATGTACTATTGGACACGCATAGAAAATACAGACGATAGAAAGCAGCATTTCAAACTAACACATTAAATAAATAATAGTTTAAAAAACCAAAAAACACGCTTTAAAAACCAAACTAAAAAAGGAGAAAATAATTTAATTCAATTAAAAAGCGTGGGGTGCTTTTTGAGGTATTTTTATAATCAATGTCAAGCACCCCACGCTTTTTAATTGAATTAAATTATTTTCTCCTTTTTTAGTTTGGTTTTTAAAGCGTGTTTTTTGGTTTTTTAAACTATTATTTATATTCAATTTTTTAGTTCTGATAACTACAAAAACGTGATTTTTTTTCTCAATTTTTTTTTTTAATTATTGAATTGTCATCGGTCCTCGACAAGTTTACAAAGTTTCATTGAAATCTGACCGTTTAAAGTAGGTCAAAATCGAGCTCAAAGGAGTCGGTTACATACAAACAAACCAACAAACATACAAGTGAAGCTAATATAAAGCGTGTAAAAAACTATAACTCACCTTTTTGCTTCGCCGTATTCGGGTAGAAAAGACTTGTGCGAAAAAGGCTCTTACCTCAGCAAAATATTGCGCTGCGTTGCTCTCCAAGCTCCATGCTATGTATGTGCCACATGTACATATGTACACGCCAGTATATGTTCCAGGCTTTAGATGGTATCATCCGTCCGTCAGATTGATTAGTTACGTGATCAATAATACGTCGCTGAGTTAGGATTATGAAAACATCAGCGAGACTTATCCAAGAAGTTTTTAAACTTATTTTCCCTGCTATCGGTAATCTGATTTGACGTTGCTTGTGCCAGATAGAAACTACTCTTCGATATTTCGTTTTTGGAAGGAAATCTTTTTATTTTAGGAAAACCGAGAACCGAAGTATTGAAAAAAACTTATGCCCAAGGCAATATTACTGGCTTAGATTGAAAAGACTTATTTGTACTTATGCAAAATTCAGAAAATAAAGTTCTGGAATTATCCAAATTGATCGTTATCCAAATTTAATATATACAATATATAAATATATATTAATACTATGATACCATTTTCTTCAAGACGTAGAAAATTATTTTATTTTGGGTTCTTTTGTGATCATCGTTGTATCGAAAAACGAAAGTATTTCTCTAGTTGTTTTTTTTTTATTTGTGTAAAAGAAAAATCTGTTATAGAAGCAATAATTCTGATCGAAACGCGTTGAAAATAAAGCAAAACCGTAATATTTATAATTTTATAAATCATTATATTTTTTATACACTGCATATAAAAATATCTACCTAATAATGATTACACTAACTTACACATGAACATTTAGATAATAAAATCTAAAAATATCATATAAGTTGTATTGAGTATAGGCCCTCAGGGCTTGTTCACACGAGCGTTCTTATAAACTTTTATCGTTAACGCTGGTTTCCTGTCACGGTATTTATTGAAGCACTATCGTATAGGTAACTGGTTTATCCTAATTGTCTCCATTCAGTTCCAGACTACACTTGTGAAAAATTAAGCCTAGAGAGTCTTAATTTTGTAATGGAAACAAAACCAATTAAATAAAGCTTACCATATACTTAACAATGGGATCGACAAGCGATACGTTGTAGAAACGTACTATAGTGTAAAAATGATTTTATAATAAGTCTTTTTTATCCAGTTTGTATCAACTACGTACAAAAAATTCAATTCACAAGCTAAAATTTTGTGATGGATTGGTTGACCAGAATCGATTCTAAGAAAAATGAGGTCGAACGAAACCAGCTGAGCTCGAATAGGGAGAAAACTAAAACCAGAGTTAGGTACCTACATAGTTTTATAAAATATCTGCTGTAAATAATACGTGTAGGTCAATCAATGTGCAAATGTATGTAATTATCAATTCTTGTGTGATACAATATTTAACTATTAAAAAAATACATGATAATTTTTCCTGTAATAGCAAAGTACATTATTCAACACAAAACAAAAAAGAATCTCCTGTTTTGGATGTCGGCTTGTCAACAGACGGAATTTAAAATGAGTTTCTTTTATAAGCTTCCTGGCAGGTTTTCAATTAAAAACAGCTTTTATAAATCAGGTGGATAAAATTCCCAAGACGATGTCTCTAAGAACCATAGAATTAAAAAATATTCAGAAGCGAAAGCATTCTAAACTGGTCATCTCACAACTTACACAAAAATACTCATGGTCATAAATTAGCTCGAACGAGAACCCCGTCGATTGTCTTAGCCGAGGAGTCATGTCAAACGAGCTAGCCGATCATGACCTGTGGTGGAAAGGCCCGGCGTTTCTGAATTCACGTGAGTAGGTAAAAACCACAGTTAAATTTTATTTCGCCACAGGATTTACCAGAGGTTAGCACTGACTCTGCATGCATAGGTGCAATGCTTTGTTCTAGGTACTTCTGGAGAGCTATCATTATGTCTCGATTTTCTTGATTTTTTTTTCTGATATAAATCAAATGATAAGAGTTTTAGCTTATATCTTACGTTTTGGTCAGAATGGAAAATCAAACAATTCTAAAAATAAACTTAATTATACCACAACGCAGGAACTTAATCTGTCATTGGTGCCGATTCTCTTGTCACAAAATTCTCTAAACTAGACTAAAAATCACCACAATTTTGTTTATTCCTGTCAAACGACGATTTCCCATTCTGAAATTGACTAAAGTGACACAACGTAAATATATTTTAGTTTGACAGCACAAAGATTCCATTCAGTTAATAATTTTGTGAAAATGGCAATTTTACTATTCTGTTGTTGTCAAATTCATTATTCTGTTCAACCTAAAATTTTGATTGAATAACTAAATCTGACTACGTTTAATCGCGATTAAAAAGGTCTGGAATAAAATTAGTTTTAGAGAACTAAAATTCACACCAACAACTCGACTTCAGCTGCAAAAACAGTACTGTATCTTTTTTTCATTTCTTTTGCTTATATCTCGAAAATGGTATGTCCTATCGTAAAAATAATGTAAATTTTCGACCCCCTTTATAAAACCGTTTATATACCTCTAAAACCCAACATGAAGGTAATAATTTTTCTTATTTTCCATTGAAACAGTGAACATTTCCATATAAAACAAGTCGAGGCTGCCCACATAGCGCGCCTCCGGCTCTAAAAAAAATCACGGGGTAGGGCAAACAAGTACCACGTTGCGAAGCCAAAAAATAGCACGATTGTCAAATTCGATTTTAATTGAGTCAAGATATTTTTTTTTAATTTAGAGATTTTATTTTGCAGAATAGCTTTAAGACTGTCATAGCCAAAAGTAAGGAATTTTTAGTGATAGTTTAGTTCCATGTATAAGAGAATCGGCACCTTTGTCAATCATTGTAAAATATGAATATTAAAAGTATTTGTCAGAAGATATTCATGTTCTATAATGTAATAAAACAATTGCTAAAGGTAATTAAAAACCGCTGTGTCCGTTTATTGATGACGAGGGTTTGGTTCGCGTAGGAGGTCGATTAAAAAATACCTCCATTCCTTATACACAGAAACATCCCATAGTTTTACCTGAGGATTCGCGTATCACTAACTTAATTATTACAAGTGAACATTTTAAAAACCTCCATGCGGGTCCAAAGCTTGTTCTGTCATCACATTATTAAACCACAGATTCTGGATTGCGAATGTTCTCAGACAAGTAAAAAAAGTTTTACATATTAGTGTACTATTTGTTTTAGATTAAAAGCTGAATCAGCAAAACAGTTAATGGGATAATGAGATAGAGTCAATGTATTGTCGGTCAGATATATTAAACTTACCACCAGTACTCGAACACCGAGCAAAAAGACCTTTTCATGTCAATAACACAGACTTAATAAAAATTAAGGCCACAATGGCGAGAAAGCCAGTCGCTTCCATTAGTCAAGTTTGACACGCATTAAGTCACACATTCTCTTCGAGTCGAAACCGCCATGATTGATATTTGAATAATAGTAGCTTTCTTTTTGCTATTAACGTGAAATCAAATCAGTTTGAATGCGTCATAAAGTACAATGTGTTAGTTTACCGGTCACCATTACGGCCAAGAACAAACGCGCGGAGTAAACTTAACGTAAAGTTGAACAATTCTAAAATAAAGTCATTACTCACATAACACAGGTCAACAAATGAAAGATTTTTTTTTGGTGCCGAGATCTTGTTAGTAGTTTTGTGTTAAGTGTGCATTGGAAACACTAAAAATATTTTTTGCCTTTTTTTTCTACCTGTAGTTTTGTGTCTACCCTCTGTTTTTTAAATTTGCTCTAATTAGTACTTTCGGGAACACGGTTTTAAGTCTTATTAGTACCTTTCTATAAATAAATCGATTTTGATATCATGTCTTCATCGCGAAGAAGTTGTCTAAGCGATCCGAATGTGTTTTGTTACATTTGTGGGGAATATATAATCAAAAAGTTCAGGAAACCTATAACAGATTTTATAAAAAGTGCATATTTTTCGTACTTCAAGTCACAAATTGTAGACGAAAAAAAGCTGTGGATACCTCAAAATGTTTGCAAAACGTGCTATGAACACTCGAGACAGTGGGTAAGTGGTAGAAGAAGCCGTATGAGGTTTGGGGTGCCTATGCAATAGAGAGAACAAAAAAATCACTTCGATGACTGTTACTTCTGCTGTGTCAATTTGCGTGGTATTAATGTTAAAAAAATGACTTATCCAGACTTACAATCGGCTAGAAGACCTTTACCACATTCAGAAGAAGTACCTGTACCCTGTTGGAACAACTTGCGTGGAAATCGTTTGTTGAAGTTACTAAAAACTTTCTGGGAAAACACAAGTCAAGTAACTACTCCGAAATTGTAAATAACATGCTGGAGAATTTCAAAAACTTAGGATGTCACATGTCAATCAAAGTACATTATCTCCACAGTCACGTTGATCAGTTTCCAGAAAATCTAGGTTCGTATAGCGAAGAACAAGGGGAACGCTTTCACCAGGACCTAAAAACTATGGAGAGAGGTACCAAGGCCGATGGGATCAGCATATGATGGCTGATTACTGCTGGGGGATGCAACGTGATTGTCCTGCTACACCTCATTCGCGAAAATCGCGTAAAAGAAAGTTTTTATGTACATAATAATTTAATCAATGTTTGATTTTGGTGTAAATATATATTTTTCTATTCAATTAATCATCAAAAAATCTAGAAAACTACACGTAGGATATAAATATTTTTGCTATAAATGTAATCAGTATAAGGCCCTAAATTAAAAAAATATTACAGCTTCTTGGCACCAAAACCACTGTTGACCTGAATATTTACCTACTTGGTTTTTAGAGATCATTCAACCACAACAACGGATAACCACAATAAGTATTACCAATATATATGGGTAATACTTATTGCGGTTGCCACAACTTAAAGTCTATAGGATAGTTGTATTTATTACGGTTCAAAAATCATTCGAATTTACGTTATATTAACTTTGCACATATTTTGTGCTCGGGCTTTTGTCATCTGCTGTATTTTGAACGGATATTGATAAGAAAGACAGAAAGGTAGAACAAATTTTATTTAGGAAACGGAGCATTTAAAATTAATACAAAAAATAAACTCCAAAAAAGACCTGAAAGAATAAAATACGCATTATATCGATGTATGCTGATAAACCACAGAAAATAATGGTTAATATGTGTTCTTTTGGAGCCAAAGTAACATGCATGCAACACAATTCAAACCATTTTATTCTATATAAAATAAACTCGTTTTGTTTTCCTGGCATCACATTTTTTATGGTTCAAAGAATCCGTAATATGGGTTGAATCCCGCGTGTCAGTCTGTCACAATCCGCGTACTGTTCGGAATATCTCATATTTCTGAGATTTCCTCTAGCAAATGGATCATTTATTTTCTTAAAGAACCAGCTTTTGCCGGGCAGATGACATTTTAATTTATTATTTATTCATTTTTGTCTCTAGTTGTTGGAAACAAGCAATTATCTTATTAGAAAACTTAGACATATTAAAAAATATATTTTGAAATTATATTGCTCAAAAACTTCGAAACGACCTGAATATATCTAATTATCTGCCTATCATTTTCTCAACTATCTTGGAATCGACTTATATGCTAACCGGATGCAGCAGAATACCAGTAATTTACGTAGATCGACTGCCTATCTGACCTCAACAGCCGAGTTAATGGGTAATACGATAACCCTTGGTTAAACTGCAAACGCCCTTTATACATATAATATCAGTCTATAAATTTGTCTCACTGCTGGCCTCTTTTCATACAGAGAAGGCATGAGCATTGATCACCATCTTTTCTTAAGATAGCTTGTCAATCTCATTAATATATTTTATGTTAGTTGTCAAACCACCCACCCTTATTTCTTAGTTGTTACTATGGATATCATGTTCCCCATGTTCGATACACAATCACGGAAAAGCCTCTCTGATTTGATTGACAGGAAATCCTGACAAAAAGCGTGGCCATAATCTGACGTTGGTATGAAATTCTTTACTGACGCCCACAGTAAAAACATGTCATGATTTGTTAGAAAAATAATCTGAGCTGTCTACCCGAATAATACAACATTGCTTATGTAATAAAAAAATATTTATTCATTACTAGCTTCCGCCCGCGGCTTCGCCGGCGTAAAAGTTGAAAATTATCCCGGGGGAACGTACTACTGGGATAAAAGTAACCTATATGTTAATCTACGTTATAACCTATCGATTTGCCAAATTTCATCCAAATCAATTTAATTGTTTTTGCGTGAAAGAGTAACAAACACCCATACATCCATACATACTAACTTTCGCGTTTATAATGGTTCTCTATTGTATTCCCTAACTTTTACACATAATCTAAAGTTCCATAATGTTTTTTGTCTTAATCATCATTTGTCAAAATGATAACTTGTCTGAATTTAATGCCCTAGATTTGTTTGTCATAAATATTACAATAAATATACAAAAGAAATAAACCGTATTCAATAAAAGTTATAAGTCCGAAATTCAAATTATTTAATGTTTATTTATCCTAACAATGTTTTTAAATTAAAGTATTACAAAGCTTTTGTTATGAACTTCTCTCAGGAGATAAGTAGATACGAGTTAAGTATACGACACACGGGCAATATTTTTTCTCCTACCGACTTGTTTTGAGATAGTTCAGTTATTGTGTAGTTCCCTGTAAAAAGCATGCAAGCAAGCATCTACCATGCATGCAGCAAGCATGCAGCATACACCATGCATGCAGCAAGCATGCAACATGTAGCAAAAATGCAACAAGTAGCATGCAAGCAAGCATGCAGCATGCAAACGAGCATGCAACATGCAGCAGGCATGGTTTCTGTCACGGCTCCAGCGCTGCGGGGCTCCGGCGGTCCCACGCGAGCTTATCGTCGCAGATGGCTTAGCGCTCACCACCGCAGTTTCGTTTTGCTGGCCGGCTTCGCCAGCCAGCCTCAGCCGCGGCGGCGAGTGTAACAACCACCTGCTACTCAACTCGCGGGCCGCCTCTCCCCTCCGCACCTACGAGATTCTAATCTTACGAAAGAAAATAACACTGTATCCGTACTCAAAGGTAAAGTTTTACAAAACAGATCATGGTTTCCCTTCAAAAGGTGGATCATAATTAATTCTCAAGACGCCTAGTGAAAACTTAATAAGAACTTATGCATGGGATATAGTACCAATAAGTAAATCCATCATGGCCCAATGCCAGGCTCACCGTGCACAATGCTTCTCAAAACAAACGTAATCAAATCACCAATGAGTAGCCAGGATGTCACAGCATTAGAATTTCGATGGCCGTCCGTACACAACGCGACTTACCACGTTAGCTTGCGATCGATTATAGCATCATCGCCGTTGGCTTTAGTTGTCAATCTTACTCGAGATTCTAGTCAGTTAAGTGCTATTATAATAAATAACAACATAACTAACACTACACACAACAACAAAAACAACTATATTGCTATCGAAGTACCAGGTTGTCATAACTCGGTAGGAGCACATCTAATAAAGGTGTATTAGTTAGAAAATACTTTATGCCTTCGAAGTATCAGGTTTTCATAACTCAGTAGGAGCTAACCCAGTATAGGTGTGTCAGGTAGAAAACGCTTTATGCCTTTGAATAATATGTAGGTTGCCATAACTCGGTAAAAGCTCACTTAATACAGGGTGTATCAGCTAGAAAATGCTTTATGCCACCGAAGCACCTGGTCGTCATGACTCGGTAGGAGCACACCTTACATAGGTGTGTGAGCAAGAAAATGCTTTATGCCTTTGAAGTACGCTCATCTAACATAAGTGTGTCAGCTGGAAAGCGCTTAATGCCTTCGAACTACCAGGTCGTCATAACTTGATAGGAGCACACTTAACTTAGGTATGTCAGCTAAAAAACGCTTAACTTCTTCAAAGTACGTTCGCTTAACATTGGTATGTCAACTAGAAAACGCTTTATATCTTCGATGTACCAGGTTGTCATAACTTAGTAGTAGCTCATGCGCAATGTAGCTACTAGTAAATAAATAAATAAATGCTACATACGTAGGTACTGTTGATAGTCTTTACTGATCTCTATATCTCTAGATAAATCAACAAACGCGACTGCGTCTTGAAAACAACTTTCTTTTGTCAACTTCCGATAGAAGGAACTAGGTTAGCCCAAACGAACGCGATACAGGATATTCAAGTGAACGCAGAGTTGGAAATTTTAATTAAAACCTTTGTGGCAAACTTCTGACACTGTGTGTCTTGAATGGAATCCTCTTAGATACACTGTTGAAGACATAGTAAAAAGCATTGTGTAATTTTTTTCTACTTTAGCAAGCAGTAATATTTTACACAATGCTTTTGACGAAATAAACCAAGATGAGATGGGCCAGCTCTTGACCTCGATCACGCCTGATTAGTTTAGTGAACAAGACGAATATTACAAGAAACTATAGTCAATAGCGTGATTATTCGAGTGATTTTTAAAACACTAAAAAAACTAGCACCGCACGTGAGATTCGAACCCGCGATTCGCTACGCACAAACGCGCTAAATCAAATACAGTATCCGCTGAGGGAACACGGGTGGGTTTTAGTCAGTATAATTCTGACACGCCCTCCTGCTCCACCCAAAGTGATGATGACCCACCCTAAAAAAAAAACCGTGTAGTGCTCTCACGGCCGAGCCTCATATAGGTCGCTAACATTCATGTCTGCACAATTCAAAAGGGTGAAAAGGTCTGTTTTTGGTAATATGTAGAATCGTATGTATTCACATAATATTTGCAGATTTTTTTTTTTATATATCATGTGTCCCGTTGCTTAATCACAGACATTCTCCTTTTATCTCCAAGTCATCAACAACTTAAATTAGTGGAGCGACCAAGTAAATCGAGTGTCAATCACCGCGTCAGATCCTTGACGTTACGCTCGTGTAATTAATACCGAGCTAAAGGTCGATAACTAAATCATTCGCACTCAAAGTAATGGACGATTACTGACTATTATTATAATTACGTGACATAAATGAAGTAACGTGCCCAAAAGATTAATTAAGGTCAAATGGGTACGATTATTAAGCGTCATATTAGAGGTTCCAAATTTGGACAGTGTATATATTGGACAGTGCATGTATACACATACAAAATATACTATGTATTATTGTTATATCTAGGTAGAGTTGTATAAAACATACAACTTACATAAAAAAAATATAATTAGCCCCATGTTATAGGGGAAGAGCACTGGTGACACTATTCAGAGATTTCAAAGAACTATTCATAAATGAAATAGATAAATATCTATATAAGACGAGTGAACTAAAGCCATTCGGATATCTGAAAAAGCCGCATAAGAGAATTGAAAAACGTAGAGTGAGGTAAGCTTGGTGTTAATTACATCACTAGCTTCTGCACGCGACTTCGTAAGCGAATGTTCAGTTGTCCGTATGAGAAGCAAATAACTTCAGTAGTAATTTCCCATTGCTAGCGAAGTTTTTAGTTTTTAGTGAAGTACTGAACACAGGCGTCCCTGCATATACTACCTAATGGCACAACACTGATACACTGACTGTTGAATTCTTACAGATTATTCCTAACGAACAGCTATCGTTAAAATAATAATAACAGCAACTGTTGAAAATTGAACTTAAGTTTGTAAAGCAGGCGCTGAACTGATAAGCTATTTTCTTTTGTGAAAGTTAAATTAAATAACCGTTTTTATATCCTAATCTTAACTATAATTGATGGTTAATGCGAAAGTGACTTTGTTTGTAACGCTTTCACACTATAACGGCTGAATGGATTACGCTGACCTAGACCTGGCTTAGAAAATAGGATAGGTTAGCTCCATAAAGGTATGATAAAATCATTTCGAAGGTTAAATCTGTATACCTGTTATATTCGTTCCTTATTCGGCCCAGTCCATCGATTTCTGACTTTTCTTGTAGGTAATTAAACCTGTTAATCCGATAACGCTTTTTGGTCCTTTTATTAAACAGGATCGATTGGCATCTAAAGTTGTTTTTGTGAAAATTTACCATTTTCGTGGTGACTATTTTTTTTTCAAAATCTTTGATTGCAGATCAACTATGTTTTAAAAAGTTTAGGATAATCTTGTAAGACCGTTTTCTTGTAGCGACCACGGTTAAAGCACCTGCCCTTAATGACCCAACCCAAAAATCCACTCGGTGTATGTGATGATTGACTGCTTAGCTCCTTAAAGAATTATTCAAGAGAATATAAAAAATATATTTTTAGAATCATTTAAGAGATAAATCAGTAACATTCTAACCTTTTCGCTCGTCCATAAACAATTTGTGGTGTCTAAGCTATAGAAAAATATTAACATAAAGCAATATTGCTCATCCCAGACGACATCTATGGCCAGACTTGTAGGGAATATCTATGCAAAATTTTAACGAAACTATCACGTAGTATTCGTGTGATGCTGGAACATACATTCAGACAAACAAAGAAACAGATAAACAGACAAAGATTTTAAAAACTATATTTCATGTAATAGGATGGTTCCCAGTCTCTGCTATCAATGAAGATAAAATTGTAAAAAAATAATACATTAGGGATGCAAACACTACCTATTTAATGAGAACTTAATTGAAAAGTATCGTTGATAAATAACTCATTATTTCTATGTTTTAAATATTTTAGCAATCATAATACGAATAAATAACTAGGTACAACCTAAGAAATCGCTTCGTTTATACCCATACTATGATCAAATAAAATCACTTATAATCATATTACAAGAGCTAGATGAAAAACTCAAATTGAGTTAGTAAACTTGAATCTTGGCTTGATTCCTTATATAAATAAATATTTATTTCTTGTGTTTTAAATAGAGAGAAAATTTCATCTCTATCTTGTAATATGATCATAAGTGATTTTATTTATTCTTTGTATGGGTATGAATGAAGCACGTTTGTTTTAAATTTTTCACGGTAATTGACTAATTACCGTGAAAAATTTAAAACAAACGTGCTTTGTACAAAAGCGGTGGTTCATCTTAAGGTGAACCTAGTCCACATTGTCCAAACTTCGGTAGTGTTTTACTCCACTGTCTGACATAGCATATCTAAAGTAAAATATGATATTGTTTTGTCTCATTATTAATATTTTCTGTGCGGAAACAGAATATTAAAATAAAAACCCATTAAAAAGTTAGGAGCCAACAAAGATTCGTTTTTCTTGCTAATTTTACTTAACTTTGGGCGTGTTTAAGTAATAAAAGAAGTATAAAATCTCCAAAACCAAGTCGGTACCAACAAAGTTAAATTACCGAAAAGTTCAATAAACTTTATTGGTCATTGATTTATGCATTAGCTTTTCATAAAACCCGATTTTCCAAAGGACTTTTCTTCATTTTTTCGCGATTCTTTTCCTATAAATGATCCTACATCTCACTCAATAACGTTGTACGTGTATACTAGCGTCTAACTCATCACTGATACTATCTCTGTCGGACACGAAGCCTGGTAAGATAACGTGATTTTTAGCCAGGCCCCACCAGTGAGTTCGAGCCCGCGACTAGGTTCCCCTTAACAGGGCAATATTAACTTAAATACATTCGTGTATCAACAAAGATACGATAGTCCCATTTATGTAAACTAACCTGAAACGGGAAACCAGATGAAAGAAAACTGACCTCTAAAACGACCCTAACTAATTAAGCAACGATACGGTTTCATAAACAACTATGTAATATCACCATTTAAAAGTTTGCCAATAACTCTAAAGAACACATACAACATAACGGTTCAAATGCAATATGTAATCAAAAATATGACAATCCAATAAGGTAACCGCTAGACGAGTAAGTTCCTTTAGATATTGAAAAAAGTCGGAATTTAAATGTTTCTGTTAACTTGGTGTTTGGTTTTCAAAGGTTTTCGGGCAAATATTTTGTTAAGACCGCTTTGAAACCTTTTTCATCCTTATTTGGTTTTGTTTTATACTTGATGTAACAATCTTGATTACCCAATGTAACAATTTTACTGTGGTATTTAAGTCTAATAAGTAGAAACTTTTTTATTATCTGATTTTCAATAATGAGCTTATATTTAAAATAGTTTTCTTACCTTATATTAAGTTTCCTAAACTATTGATTTAATTGTGCAAGACTGATTTACACCTGTTATTTTGGTGTATCAGCTTAGTGTTATTTTGGTCTACCGGTTTGGGTTTTTGTTATTTCAGGCGGAGATGGGATTTTTATCGTGATGTTACTATGTCTATGTTTAAATAAGATTTATATTTCATCCAACATGTAGTACGACAGTTCACAAACTTTCGTATTGTCTCGACTTAAGTTTTAAAACCAAACCTCTAATCTGCCAAATTCGAAGTGTGAAAAGATTTTAAATTCTAAGACGCATTTATCTTGTCTGCTATGAGTAAAATATAAAAAACCAAATCACTTGATAGAAACCTTCTTTAGACCCAGAATCTCGAAGAATTGTACAAAAGCATGAATGTAAGAAATACTATATTTATGACCTATATTATAGGAAACGTGTATTTTTTATATTTAAATTGTTTTCGTTTAACACGGTCAAATATTTTCTTTGTTTTTGGGGCAGTATTTACACTACAAAAATATGATGACGAATTTTATTGAAAAAATATATTGAATTCATCTAAATGGGTCTCAGAAAATTATCTTTATACGTAGCCAAGCAATGAAAATCGCGACATTTTGAAGCATAGTTACAGCATAATGGACCAGACATTCTATTATACGTTGTATTCAAGTACATACTGAGATTCTATATTATATTAGGTCTTTACCTATGAAATTGCCGTTTTGCAGTACTGGCCATTTCAAATCAAAATAATTTTTGTTTGGGTAAGAATTCTAATTTCAAATTAATTTTATTTTAAAAACATGGATTTTTTTTTCCAAAAGTAGTCATTAGTTTATTGATTAGTGTTACATTTTCATCGCATTTCAACCTTTTTCGTCATCATGGATACGTTAAAAATTCGAGTAATTATGGAATATGAGTACCGTCGTGGCAGCAACGCGGCACAAGCGGCACGCAACATCAACGACGTTTACGGAGCTAACACTACAAACCAACGCACCACCTGTTATTGGTTTGCTCGCTTCCGTTCTGGAAATTTCGACCTGAAAAATGAACCTCGCGGTCGTCCGAAGACTTTGGTCGACAATGACGAATTAAAGGCGATTGTGGAAGCTGATGATACACAATCTACGGCTGAATTAGCAGCAGCTTTCGACGTTAGCGTCAAAACAATATTGGTCCATTTGCGTCAAATTGGCAAGGTAAAAAAGCTTGACAAATGGGTGCCCCACGAACTCAATGATCGTCAGCGCGAAGTACGCGTCGAGACGTGCCTTGCACTGCTCAACAGACACACAAATGAAGGAATTTTGAACCGCATTGTTACCTGCGATGAAAAATGGATTCTGTTTGATAACCGCAAGCGCTCAGCAAGTTGGTTGGATCCTGGTTCAGCACCTAAACAATGCCCTAAACGAAAACTTACCCCTAGAAAAGTGATGGTCACTGTTTGGTGGTCTAGCGCCGGTGTGATTCATCACAGCTTCTTACCAAACGGGGTGAGCATTACTGCAGATGTGTACTGTGAAGAACTGAACACAATGATGGAGAAGCTGGCACATCTCCAACCAGCATTGGTCAATCGCTCGTCTCCGCTGCTCCTGCACGACAACGCGCGACCTCATACTGCACAGCAGACGGTCTCCAAGTTGCAAGAACTGGGGTTGGAAGCTCTCCGTCATCCGCCCTACTCACCAGACTTTGCGCCTACAGACTACTACTTTTTCCAGAATTTGGATAACTTCTTGGCGGGAAAAAAATTCAATACCCGAGAGGCAGTACAAAATGCCTTTGAAGAATTTGTTGCCTCCCGTCCAGCTGATTTCTTTAAGAAGGGCATCAATAAACTGCCACTGCGATGGCAAAGATGCATTGATTGCATGGGTGATTACTTCGATTAATACAAATAAAAAATACATGAAAAAAAATCGTTTAAATTTTTTCATACAAAACGGCAATTTCATAGGTAAAGACCTATTATTATACTAGCTATTGCCAGCGGTTCCGCCCGAATGGAGGTCTAAAATTTCTCCACGGGAACGTAGTACCGGGAGTCTGGGATAAAGTATCCTATGTGTTAATCCAGGTTATAAACTAACTGCGTGCGAAATTTCATCCAAATCCGTTTGGCTGTTTTTGCGTGATTGAGTAACAAACATCCAAACATTTTCCCCGTGCTGGGGAGTTTGTTCCGCTACTTCTTCTTCCCAGCTAAAGCACTAGGAAGTGGTGACGGGTGGGCGTTTTTGAAGGGAACTGTCTGATGTATTTTGACGTTCGAAAAGTGCTGATTCTCAGCCTAATTTGAATAAATGACTTTTGTTTTTTTTTTTTAAACTTACGAACTTTCACATTAATAATATTAGTAGGATAGTAAGATTGATAAACATAGAGGAAAATGGAAAGATAATGCAAAAAAAAATACTTATTCAAAATAATCAAATAAGAAACCAACCGTCACAAAGTAGAAGATCAGAGCACGTCATATAAAGTTAACAGAAAACAGAGTAGTTACATAACACTAATCAATCGAGTTATAGATATGTTAAACCACAAGGATTACTCGGTGATTGGAATTGAAACTTTAATATAGGTACATAAGGTTCACGCATATGAACTCTTTATAGAGAATGTAAAACGTTAATACGAGTTATGTATAGTAATTGAGTACAATATATAGTATTTAACGGCTTATTTTAATTGCTGAATTGTTATTTTATTTTTGTTTAAATTACGAACACTTTTAATATGCACGTCTTTTTACATCGTTTTCACACTGACAATTTCGACATAATGATGTAGCTAACTTTTTGTAACAATATCATGATTTTAAAAGAGTTTCCATGGAGTTTCTTGCCCGTTCTTCTCCATAGGTACCTACGCTTTGGAATGGGCAACTACATTTTTCTAACTCACCGACCTTGACCTTGATTCAAAAGTGCCTGTAATTGGTTTATTTGAAATAAATTCTTTGAGTTTGAGTTAACAGTTTTCAATCAAACAAATGTATGTATTATCTCATACCCACCCAAAGCTTCTATCGATTGCCAGAAAAGGAATACGTGATTGAATCAAAACGAAATAATGGAGAAAACAACATTTTATTTACTAGTAAGTATAGGTATTTTAACGTTAGCAATTCTGGGATAATTTCTTTGACATTTTCCATTGGGAACATTGTAGCGGCATTTTACATTTACATTGAAACAACATACTTAGAATGTTTTTATCTACAGTGAAACGAGATTAGTTTTCCTTTGTTTAGAAATCTATGAAAGTGTGCCTTACTTACAATATTCAATTAAACAAATATCTACATAACAACCCTATACCCAATACCCCAGTAATCCGATTGATCACTCTATAATAATTGAGAATTACTAAGGGTCACTCCCTTAGTAATTCTCAATTATTCTCGCCCTATTTTGTCTCACCTACTTACAACTGTGGAAACTAAGTAATTTAATGTAGTACGGAGTAAAAAGGGAGAGCACATAAAGTCATGTAGATTCTTCAAAGTTACAAATCTACCGTACCGCTGCAGATCAACATTCAATTTATCTAACAGCGCCCGCGACTGAAAAAATAGTAAAGTAGAGCGAGTTTAAAAAAAATACGAAGACCTACTACAGACACAGTGGTCTTCTACGTGAACGATCCCAGTACACTGGTCGCTGGCAATCAATGTCACAACGATTGACATAGCTACGGTCTCCATGATATTGTTTGTTAATACTTTCATCATCAACATCATTTCAGCCGAAAGACGTCCACTGCTGGACATAGGCCTCCCCCATGCGCTGCCACTTTGACCGGTTCTGTGCTTCCCGCATCCAGCGGACTCCTGCAGCCCTCACAAGGTCATCGGTTCACCTTTTGGGACGCCTTCCAACTTTATTGTATATAACTTACTGTATAGAATCAAGTTTTTCTAACTTAACAGACAGCTGTGCTACTGGGGAGTTTGTTGCGCCACTTCTTTTCCCCAGCTAAAGCACTAAGAAGTGGTGAAGGGCGGGTGTTTTGGGGGACTGTCTTATATAATTTTGACGCTCAAAAAGTGCTGACTCTCTGCCTAGTTTGAATAAATTACTTTTCTTTTTTTTTTCTTTTATGTCTTCCGCTACGCGGTCGTCACTCCAGAACTTTTCGGCCCCATCGGCCATCTGTTCTGCGGGCAGTATGTCCTGCCCACTGCCACTTAAGTTTGGCAATTCTTCGGGCTATTTCGGTTAATACTCTGAGGTAATAGAAACTGGCTGCGATTATTCGTCATTCCGCACAGAATAATAGATATCTATCTTATTACGGAAATACCGTATTCAGACAACAGCGCTTCCTTAATAAGTTATAACAAACGATCACGATAAATTATTACAGAAATATTATGACGTTTCCGAGACATGTTTTTTTTTAAATTAATTAATCTATTTTGATTAAGTACATGGTTTTTTCCTCACGATTTAGTTTTATTGCCTATAAAATAACAATTACCGAAAGCTTATTGAGAAAAAAATGTTATAGGTTCATGAACTTAACTTCTCATCATCCTGGTTTTTGTTTGCAATCTTCAGCATCTATGTAATCTCATATAGCGCTATTATTGCTGTGGTGAAAAAAAGAATTCTCAAGTCATTATAGAACACTTGGCTTTCAATTTTACAAGTGTTTTTCAAAGTGGTCCTACTATCCTAAACATTTTGGAACAAGTTGTTGTTTTTAAATTGAGAAATAAATTTCTTTAACCATAAATCAGTGGTCGCCCATTCTAAAATTTGGTCCGCGAAGACCGACCGCGGCAAGCGTAGCTTACCTTGATCGATTGACCCGTGTGACTGTTACTTTGCCACGAGCCTGTCACTATTGTAATATTTATATAAGAAAAATGTTACTAACCTTAGAACAATGTCATCGGATAATATCTGAAACACCTCATGAAGTCGTGGGTTTTTATTCAATACCACGAAATTATCACAAATTTTCTATACATTTCTAACGGCGAATCACTTTTCGCTTACAATTCTGTTGGATTTATAATTTCGGCTTCACGGCTACCACTCGTCTTCTTGCAATGTATATCAATTTGATAATACTAACTGAAATAAAAATGTTTTTGTGTTAATTTACGTAAAGGAGATAAGCAAATATTGGACATTGACATAATAAAAACAAAAGAGTAAATTAAAAGAACTCGAAAATCAAAAGATAACGGTAGCAGAAAAGAGTTTGTATACATTTTCAACCTTTGTCAAAATCTACATTTCCACTGTAAGAGTTTCCGATGTTACAGGCACATAAGAAATTATAGCTTTGTCTCTGGAATGGTCAACGCATCTGTGGCCTCTCGTATTGCAGATGTCTATACGCGGCGGTAACCACTGAAAATAAGACGGGCCGTCGGCTTATTTGCCATTCCGAATCATAAAAACCGGACAAGTGCGAGTAATATTCGCGCATGGAGATTCTGGATGACGGTACTGTAGAGATTGGTAATTCCGTGCAACCTCCGCGAGTTAATTATAAGATAATGGCATAATATAAATATATATATATATGTCACCGTATGATTGTGAACACCTTTAGTTTATAATCTATCTCGAGGGATTATAAACTGTCGATCAATTGTAAACTGCACCATACTGCTTACAATGGCACCATCCGAATAGGTTAGGTTGAACTGCGACTAACTACGTCCATGGTGTCCATGGAGTTTCTTGCCCGTTCTTCTCCATAGAGATCTACGTTTTGGAATGGGCAACTAGCTTCAACTTTCCAACTGGTCGACTTTTTGACAATTCAAAAGTGCCCGTAAATGGTTTATTTGAAATAAATGCTTTGAGTTTGAGTTTGAGTTTACGCGCGAGCCGAGCGAGCGGAGCGAGCGGAGCCGCGGCAGCGGCCGGCGAGCGCTACTTCCAAGTTCCAAGTTAGTGGCAGTTATTTGGCTACTTAGTAATAGCGCAAGGTACAATCCGTCGCATGCAATTTTGATACCAGTTCACAATTTGTCGGTTTACCATGGACAGATTATATGTAAACTATCGAAAACTAATGCGTTAAAATGAAAATGGTTTTTGCAGTTCACAATGTTTCCATACTTTGTACTAAACACTACATTCTTCGTATTAGGAAGTTAAAAAATAATTAGAAGTCAGCATAAAGAGCTTTTTTTTTGGGTGGGAAAACATCAAATATCTTCTCCCACTCTGGGTGGAGCAGGAGGGCGTGTCAGACTTTTACTGACTAAAACCCACCCGTGTACCCTCAGTTGCCTGTGTGCCAGGGGCCGCGGTATCTCTTTCGAACAACCCGCACCCCTGGCAGGAGCATTAAGAGCTTTTAGTGGATATTAAGTCATCATTTATAAACGTAAAACCGATTCTAGGAAAAAATATTATTTTAATTCTACATATCCCATTCCCATTTTATATATTTATTATTATTTTATTTTTATGCTAACACTATCCTTGCCCAGTTAACTGGAAAATACGTAAAGCTTAATTTAGCGTTCAATGCCACGTTGTGGGTTTCCGCAGTTTCAAGTAATTCCAGTGAATATTTTGTGGTTTCCGGTCAAAAAAACAGCGGTATTCATCAAACTCGAGTTTTGTACGAATAATAAACGAGTGGTTTTAATGGCATTGTTGTAGGCAACTCATTTTCATATAGGAAAATACTAAAAATGTTCAAGAGATTTCCAACTTTCATTTATGTCTGCGATCAATAATACGCTAACGAGAGTTTAGTCTTGATCGAAGAATATGTATTTTCAGTTATTGTTCTTGTATTTTTTAGATTGGGCTTATACAGGTATATTGACATGCAATGTTCAGTCTTCCAGAAAACCATTATTATTACCATTTACGATGCATAATTCATACACTTTTGGTATTGGTATGTAATCTGCTTGCAGTACCTATTAGTATAGATCTGTAAATTTTGAGTATAATCGAACATTTAGAAAATTATTTAATATCACCATTCAGCCGAAAAATCTAATCACACGCGATTACTGATTTAATCGTTAACCATATTAACCATTTGATCATGACCCATGAAAGTTAACTGTAATTTGAGAATAATACAATTAACTTTGAGAAAGTAAGTACTATTGTAATCGTCTTGATTAAAATCAAACGTCTAATGAGCTTCCCAGATTAAAGTAAATGGCTCAAAGAGATCCGTCTTTTGAAGGAATTGTCTTGTGACGAGCTACGGAGCGACTCATTCTTTTCTTTATTATATGCTTTGAATGTAATAGAAACGGAGTGGCGTGACGAGACGTTGATCAGTCAATCCACCTAGTGCTAGGAATTGACAATTTTTTTTTTGTTGTGTGGGAAATCATCAAATAACTTCTCCCGCTATGGGTGGAAGCTCAGCGAAAGCCCAGAAAATCAAAACAGTGACAGTTTTCGTTGGTGTATGTTAAGCCAATGGATAAAAGAAGATTTCATAAAAATATTATGTGTTGATGGAGAGAGGCACAGAACCAAAAACTTTTTGGAAGGATGGCATAATAAACTTAATGCAGCTATATCGGAGAAAAAAGTTTACTGAAACTCCTACATTTTTTGCATGAAGACGCTTTGTTTTATGTAAGAAGTGCTAACAAAAGTCACCGTCGGAACCCGCGATCACAAAGAAGCAAAGAAAAAGACCAGTTCATTTTAGATGTTCAACTTGAGTTAATGCAGGGCAGCATTACAGTGCCATTTTATTTAGAAAGAATGTGATAAATTCACAATCACGATTTACGTGATCCTATAATGTCTATTTTAATATTTTTGTTTTTAATCTAGTCAATTGATTTTCGTTTCAATGCAAACAATTTATAATGAAAGTTGATTATAATATTGACATAATTACATAACTATGTAATTAAACGTAGGTATTGATTAACGCGTTTTTTGTTTAGTAATTTAGAAACAACAACACCTGGTGGGGATAGTTACTTATTTTTTCAAAAATCCCCACTAGGCTGAGTTTATTTAACCAGTGGGGGTTTCTGGAATAAACCAAAAATACATTCCAAGGTCATCAAGAGGCTGTAAGGTATCGCTATGCTTAGATTATAATATATGCTACAAGAATTTTTTGCCTGACTTTTTTATCTATTACTGATTGTTTGATAGGATGCAATAAGGGTCTTTTTAACGAATAAAGCCACTATTACATGGGCGGTTACGTTGCAACATTACATTTATCATCGTGTGTCGGATTAACAGTTGCATGTTGGATGCAGCAATCCAGCTTGGCAAACGACGAAGTTAGCCTAGTGTTAACTATAGCCTCTGCTATAATATTTACTATAAATTAATACACTGATTAAATACTTCACTCATAATTGAACTACTAAATCTTAAACTCTAAAAGCTTTTTGAAATATTAAAATAATTTTAATTACATTTTTAGGGACTTTAAATTTCACTGTTGAAGTAAAGGATCAGAAACTAGCTACAAATATTGCATGACTACCTACATTACAAAGGTAAGGTTAAATGTAAAGAGTGGATAAATAAAGAATTAACAATAAGGAAAAATAAACTGCCGTACCAACAAGTAGCCTGCCTCCCTCGGATTCCCTAATTATAATAATATTATGTAGGCACTTTGTAGTTTAATAGCATTTTGGTCTATTATGGCATGTGGTATAGACCCACGCGTGCTTTAGCTAGACTGTCTTAATAACCTTCTAGAGTTAAGTGGAATGTAGGGACTGTACAGTCAATCAAACAATTCTGGTCACCAGTATATACGCAGGCATTCGCATACAAGTCAACCATTGACCGAATTGTTTGATTTCAAACGCTCGGTAGGTTTGACGACGTAACCAGGCAAAACGTTAATGTTCCTGATAACATTAATTTGCGAAAGGTAGGTGTAATTAATTGACATATAGTACACTTCGCATTCCAAGGTAACATGCGATGTTTGCATGCGCTACGACGCGGTAGCATGCGTAAGTGAGATGGATGTCCCTCCATTCCTGCGAAGCCATAAGCGTGACTCGCTTCTCGCAGTGCTACGTAGGCTTGTTCTACGGCCTACGAAAACGTAGTGAGCCAGCAATGGGAAATTACTAAAGGCTTTTCAGGTGTTGATCTCAGGACGAGCAGCTTCTCACACGGACAGCAATACGTCGCTTGCTAGCCTCACCAGTCCTGGCCCTCTTCATATTTTGGCTGCTGAGTCCAAACCTACAAAAGTAGTACGAGTATATAAGAAATATTCATAAAAATGTTGCAGCTATGTTTAGTGAATTGTGGTGTCTTATGACTTCCATGCGAACGAAGTCGCTGGAATTATTATTATTCCAATACTATGGGTGGTGTTTATCAAGCGAAATTTTAGATCAAATTTATATCAATTGACATAGATATCGGCGTTTAGAGGTTCTCAACACAAAAGATTGCCATCAAAAACTTTTTAAGGGCCCAAAGTTTAATAAAACATTTCTTATTGCTTCGTTTAATTTCTCAGAAATAAATTTAAGTTAACAGAATTACATTCTTTATGAGTAAAATGGTGGCGTTACCCCCCCCCCCCCCCCTCCCATGAGAAAAACGCGTGAGTTTATATATGAGTTAAATATTTTTCTGCAGACTTACAAAGTTGTTTGGATGATATAATTTTGTATCCAAATAATTGTGTGTCATTTTATAACATTGGTGATTTGCAAATGCTTGCGTCGATATAAAATATTATAAGTAAACAATAATGTTTACTTAGTATAAAAAAAAGACAAAAATAAATGAAAACATGAAAATTCAATTAATTGCTCTGCATTTTCGTCAGTATTTTCGTTCAAATATCAGGAAAAAAACTTGCTTTCATGTTTTTATCCTAAATAGGTATTTACATGTGCGACAATGATTTATTTCTCCAGTATGTTACTCTTCTATCATCAGTTCATAATTTTGAAACTGTATACACAAGTCATGCACGTGTTGAAAACGGTTTTTTTTTTTTTTGGGTGGGAAATCATCAAATAACTTCTCCCGCTCTGGGTGGAGCGGGAGGGCGTGTCAGACTTTTACTGACTAAAACCCACCCGTGTTCCCTCAGTTGCCTGTGTGCCAGGAGCCGCGGTATCTCTTTCGAACAACCCGCACCCCTGGCAGGCATCGGCCCTTGCGGACCCCCCCCATTTGGTGCTGACATCTCTTTGAGGCGCGCGTGGAACACAACGCGCCGTCGACCCGGGCTTGGTCCTTACCGGACAGCGAGCTACCCATTACTCGCCGTCCGCAAGCCCGCGCCTACGGTGGCCGGGAATCAGCCTGGGATTCCCGACGCCCAGGGCTTCTCCCGCGGCGACTACGGCCGTGAGGGCGCATATACTGCCTCTCCCTCACGTGCGCCGCCTCCCTCTTCGCGAGCATTACTGCTTCGCAGAAGGAGGTGACGGCTAACCATTCACTCTCGCTCCGTACCATGGCCTGCACCAGGGCCGGACGCGAGAGATCGCCGCCGCCGATCGCCTCCACGAGGACACGGCGGTGCTCCGCCCAAGCTGGGCAGACCGCCACCGTATGCTCCACCGTGTCCTCAGGGCGTGTTGAAAATGGTCAGTGTGACATATTTCTGAATCATGAGCAATGCTACTATATTTGAATAAAGAAGTAAATTATATTGAATTTTTATCACAAAATTGTAATAACATAATTATGTTAATCCTAATAAGTACTAAGATTTTTTTTAAACATAATTATTTATCCAGTTTAAAAGGCAAATTGCAGCATTTAAATGAGCAGTACCTACGTCTAATTATAGGAATTATGGAATTGTTAATAAGTGAAGACACTTACAAGTATAATCAAAAGGCAAGCATCCGCAGCGGAATTCTCCTCAAGATCAGGCACGTCATACATCCCTGGTGGAAGTCAGCGTCTACTCCTTGGTCTTAAAAACAAATATTTTTTTATAGTCATCCAAAGGGCAATCGGTAATACAAATATTTTTCTTTTATATTAAACAAAAGCTTTTCGACAATGGCTTCTTCAACATGTAACTACGGCACAGTTCAGTTTGCATAAATTTGGAGGATTTTATGCCAAAAAATTAAATGCTACGCTATAAAGGATCTGTCAATGTCAAATTGTAGGCATGGATGATAGTACCTAAGTTCGATAAATTCCTGGGACTGGCGGACATATTACATCAATAGCATAAAGAATCTTTTTAATTTATTGCTATCTAAATATTACAAAACGAAAAGCTTTACAACTTATTATCTTGTTCACTAACTTATTTTTTCTGACAATATAATCTCCTTACCGCTCGTCATCGTAGCAGAATTAAGATGTCACCATAATTAGTTGTGTCATTTTATATACCACAAGTACAAAAGGGCGATAAAACCTTACCACTTCACATAATTTAGTATTTGTGTGGAAGGGCCGAAAATTTGATTACGTCTGAGCCAGAAATGATTTTTTTTGTCGTACACGTAGGTCATCCTACTAATTCTACTAATATTATAAATGTGATATTTGTATGTTTAGATGTTTGGATGTTTCTACTTAATCAGGCGAAAACGGCCGAAATGGATTTGAACGAAATTTGTCACATAGGTAGTTTGTAACCTAGATTCACACATACGATACTTTTTATCTATGAAGTATGTTCCCGTGGTACCGTGATACGCAGGTGAAGCCGCGGGTAAAGGTCCTACTATAATATTATAAATGTGATAGTTTGTATGTCTAATTAAGTTTGTGATATTCCTGTGCGAGTCTAATAAATACTTTATCTTTATTTCTTTGACGGATATACATTTACAACAACACTATCCATTTTTTTATTTTGTTAGATATTTACAGTCTATGTACTACAAAACTTAAATAAGTTTTAGTAACATCTTCAGAAAATACTTGAAATGTTCTGTATTTATTCAAAATCCTGAACAATATTAGACTTCTATAAACTGCCCTCGCAAATCATTAAAATACAACACAACTTTAAAGCAAAATTTTAAAGAGTAAGGACCTGCAGTTCATATGTCATTGTTTCAGTCTGTTTTACTAAGTTCAGGAAAATTAATTCGAAAAGCTGGTTTTCTCAAAACATAGTTTGATCAATTCTGATGGAATATTGTATGTCATTTATAGTACTTCACCTAAATGTTTCATCTGTTCGTTTTGGTATGACCCTCGTTTTAATTGGTTGTCATATTTCAGGTTTTATGAACCGATCACTACGATGTTGTTGTTTTTATTAGGTCACTGGAGGCATTCATTTTATTCATAAATTGTACTTACTTTAAAGGTTATCATGATTAGAAGAAATACGTATAGTCGACCTTGTAATTGCTCTACCACCCACAGATTGAATGTCACTTGCACATCACAAAACAAGGTAAATTGGTCTACGCGTGGCACGACGCGGCGACGCTAGAACTTGGGCTTACTTAGGAATTGTGTACGAAACATACATAATAATTTCACTCGTTCCGTTCATGTGAGTGAATCTTGTTTAGTCACCATTCGCAACCTGCCAGTGTAACACGCATCTTACTTTTTATATTATTGTACCTTGTGCATATTTAATACAGTCCACTTTAATCTTCTAATTTGTGTGGTTTTATTACCAGCGTTCGCCACATAAATTAATGGTCCTTCGACGGTAACATTGTGTTCGCGGCAGTTATCCAGCATTGTTAAGTTGGGTTGTGTGTGAGTGGCTCAATATTTCGTCGGGCGGCGGCGTGTTCAATTCCACGTGTAAAATTTCGAACATTCGCGTCGCGTAGACTTGTCGTCGCGTACGAGTGCGAGAAGGACTCGGTCGTCAGCGTGCAAAAGAGAGCCTGCGCCTACGCGGACGAGCGAGAGGCGCGTACGCGTGCGAGGAAGAAGCGAGATCGACTCGGTCTCCGGTTGGTCAGCGAAGTCCGAATTCCAGAAACTTCCAGCAAGCTCCATAGCTGCCGGGCGTTGCCGCGTGGTCCGCCGTGCACTATTGTCCGAACTCCGACTCCGACGCCATCCGCCATTTTCTTTGGTGTGGTGTTCTATCAAGTGAAACACGTGTCTCCTTTCAACATTGTGCAATTATTGCATATTACCGCAAGTTATCCAATTAGCATCTATATATGCGCAAAATTATTATTATTGGTGTGGTGTTCTATCAAGTGAAACACGTGTCTCCTTTCAGCATTGTGCAATTATTGCATACTGCAAGCTATCCAATTAGCATCTATATATGCGCAAAATTGCTATTATTGCAAGATTTATACCTATTGTGTAGTGTCACAAAATTAATAGCCATCATGGCAAACAATTTAAAACGCCTAGTGCTGGCCAGAGGCCAGGCAAAAGGAACTATAACAACGTTATGTAAGTTTGCCGAATCCGAGGACGTCGACAAAGCCTCTATAAAGGCGCTTATGGTTAAGAAGAACAGGATGGTCACCGCATTTTCAGAACATAGCACATTTAACATCGACATATCCCTTCTAGACGAACAGAACGATGAAGATTTTGGTCACTATGAATCCATATATTTAAGTGCCTTAGCCGCATTCGAAGATGCCATCGAACTGAAATCTAGTCCAAGTATTTCTCCAAACTCCGGAGCGGAGCATGATGAGGAAGGAAAAGACGTTATGAAACGTCTCCCACCCATAAATATTCCCAAGTATGGAGGTGAGGTAGGTGACTTCCACGACTTCATTAGCCTATTTAAAAGTGTCATCGATAAAAACACTAAACTGTCACAATGTGACAAATTCTATTATTTAAAAACCTATTTAAGTGGCGAAGCCGCCGAATTAATTAAACATTTATCGCTAACTGCGCATAATTATGCCATTGCACTGCAATTGCTCAATGAGCGTTATGATAACAAAAATAAGGTCATTAATTATCATGTTAATTCTCTATTAGACCTAAAACCTATTTCTAAATGCACTGCTTCAGCTCTAAGGGAAATCATTTCAATTATTGTATGTATTTTGCAACGCAAGCTTGATATGCACACATTAAGAAGCTTTCATCTTGAAATGAAATCAGATGCTGATCCAGACTTAAACTCACTTCTTAAATTTCTAGAACAGCGGGCAGCAGCTCTTGAAACTGTGGCAGATAGCCAAGCATCCTCAAATGGTGCAGTGAACACCGGCCGCAGGACAGGTCTGGTAGCCACGACAGGAGGTAAAAATATGCCACAAGTATGCAAATTTTGTAACTCTAATAACCACAAACTATATAAATGTGAAAAATTTAAACTGGCCTCGCTATCTGATCGTTTCAACTATGTAAAGACAAATGACTTGTGCACCCTATGCTTAAACAAACACCCGTCCACGTGTAAATTTAATTTTAAGTGTTCAATTTGCAAACAAACCCTTAATAGTTTACTGCATAAAAATAAGCCTGAACAGGAGTTGAAGCAAGTTTCACTATCTATGAACAAGTGCGATGATGTTCTATTGCCTACTATAAAGGTAAAGATAACTGACAAGTTAGGTCAGCAATTTGAAGTTAGGGCTCTTTGTGACTCGGGTAGTCAGGTTTCCTTTGTGTTATCAGACCTAGCTGATAAAATTGATTGCAGGTTAGTCAATAACTATACCTATATTAAAGGAATATGTGGTCAATCTGATACAGTTCCTCATACGGCTACTTTTGACATCTGTTCTACTCTCAACAATTACAACACTCAAATAGTATGCTGTGTAGTGCCAAACATCACTAGTGATCTACCTCAGTGTGAGATAGATACAGATAATTTAAAAATTCCTTCATATGTCAAGTTAGCCGACAACAAATTTTACAAAACTGGAAAAATAAGTATCTTATTGGGTTGTGACGTTTTCTTTAAAATTTTACTGCGTGAACAACTACCTATTATCCCTAAAGGTTTGTATTTACACAACACCCACTTTGGGTATATAGTGGCTGGAAGGGTGAATACTAGAAGTTACTCTCCGGTAAGTAAGAATACCACACACACTTTACAAAAACATGAATGTGATGATAGCATTAAAAATATAGAAAAAGCTTTAGAGCAGTTTTGGAAGTGTGAGCAAGTGACAGAAGTTTTCACTGAGTCTGTTTCTGAAGAAGCTCTAGCTGAAAAAATCTTTTCTGAATCTGTAATGTTGAAAGACAATAAATTTCAAGTTGACTTACCTTTAAAACAAAATTTAAATCAATTAAACATGGGAGATTCTTTCTTAAGAGCTTTACAACGTTTTAACAATTTAGAAAAAAGACTTCACAAAGATGTTGCACTTTTCAAAGGTTATAAAGATTTCATTGACACTTATATTTCAATGGGTCACGCTGACTACATTGATATCCAAACTTATGATTTAAAAAATGGTTTTTTTTTTTTTTTTTTGGGTGGGAAATCATCAAATAACTTCTCCCGCTCTGGGTGGAGCGGGAGGGCGTGTCAGACTTTTACTGACTAAAACCCACCCGTGTTCCCTCAGTTGCCTGTGTGCCAGGGGCCGCGGTATCTCTTTCGAACAACCCGCACCCCTGGCAGGCATCGGTCCTTGCGAACCCCACCTATTGGTGCTGACATCTCTTTGAGGCGCGCGTGGAACACAACGCGCCGTCGACCCGGGCTTGGTCCTTACCGGACAGCGAGCTACCCATTACTCGCCGTCCGCAAGCCCGCGCCTACGGTGGCCGGGAATCAGCCTGGGATTCCCGACGCCCAGGGCTTCTCCCGCGGCGACTACGGCCGTGAGGGCGCATATACTGCCTCTCCCTCACGTGCGCCGCCTCCCTCTTTGCGAGCATTACTGCTTCGCAGAAGGAGGTGACGGCTAACCATTCACTCTCGCTCCGTACCATGGCCTGCACCAGGGCCGGACGCGAGAGATCGCCGCCGCCGATCGCCTCCACGAGGACACGGCGGTGCTCCGCCCAAGCCGGGCAGACTGCCACCGTATGCTCCACCGTGTCCTCAGGGCGATCTTCGCAATGGAAGCACCCGGGCGTTTCCTCCCGCCTTATACGAAACAGGAACCTCCCGAAACAACCGTGTCCGGTGAGGACCTGCGTCAGGCGGAAGGTGAGGACGCCATGCCGCCTCTCAAGCCACTCCTCAAAGAGGGGACTTACCGCCGCTATCGTGGCGTGCCCAGCACTGGGTTGCGACAATCGCGCTCTCCATGTCGCCATGAGATCCCGCCGGAGTTCTGTCCGCTGCACCTCGATTTCTCGCGGCAGCGGAGTAACGCCCCGGCGTTTGGCCTCCTCGCGCCACTCCCAGACATGCGCGAGGACCTTTGCCTCCAGATCCCATGGCGGTAATCCGGCAAGGAGGCCCGCCGCCTCACCTGAGATCGTGCGGTATCCCCGGATCATCCTGATCGCCATGACCCTATGGGACGCCTTCAGCTTTCGCGCTGGTTGGCGCCTCAATGTAGGCGCCCACACCGGCGCCCCGTATAGGGCCATGGACCGCACGACCCCCGCGTAGAGCCTCCGGCAGGAGGCGTTTGGCCCCCCTAGATTGGGCAAGAGCCGCTTCAAAGCAGCCCCGGCCCGCTCCAGTCTGGGAGCCAAACGTCGGAAGTGTTCCGCGAAGTTCCACCGGCTGTCGAGGACGAGTCCCAGGTACTTCATCGTCGACTCGACGCCGATGTGAACCCCTCCCGCCGTTATCTGGGAACCCGCCGGTGGCGCATTCCGAGGACCATGAAAACACACGGCCTCGGACTTGTGCAAGGCCACCTCGAGTCCCAGTTGCCGGATCCTATCGACGATTGTCGCAACCCCGTCTGCCGCTAAGTCGGCCGCCGCCTGGTACGACCTCCCTTGCGCCAGGACCAGCGTGTCGTCAGCGTAGCAGACTACGCTGACGCCGCTAGGGAGGTCGGCGCGCAGCACCCAGTCGTATCCGATGTCCCACAGATGCGGCCCCAGAACCGATCCCTGTGGGACACCGCACGACATCTCTCGCCGGTTCCACTCTCCTTGGTGACCGGGGTAGATGACGGCCCTGTCCGTCAAATAGGCCTCGACCACACGACAGAGGTAGGTCGGCATCCGGTGATACCGGAGTGCCTCCCTTATGCAACTCCAGGGCAGGGTGTTAAAGGCATTGGCGATGTCTAGAGACACCGCCAAGACGACCCCACCCCGGGCCACAGCATCCCCCGTCGTGAGGGCTCGCACGCGCATGATGGCGTCCACCGTGGAGCGCCCCCTGCGGAAACCGAACTGGCTCTCCGCCAAATCCGGCCCCACCCGCACCAGCCGCCCGACGAGGCGGTCTGCAATTACTCTTTCAAAGAGCTTGCCCACCTCGTCGAGCAGCACGATGGGCCGGTAAGCGGACGGAGAGTCCGCGGGGCGCCCCGGCTTCTTAATGAGGACCAGTTTCCCCGTCTTCCAACGAAGTGGGAACCGGCCCTCCTCCAAGCATGCGCTTAGGAGCCCTCTTAGTCGAGGCCCGAGAGCCTCCAAGGCCAGGACCCAGGCTTTTCCAGGCAAGCCGTCGGGTCCTGGGGCGGTACTCTTGGCATTCAGCCTACGTACCGCCACTCTCAACTCTACCTCGGTCACCTCTGGAGCATCGTCGTCGTCGTCGGTGTGGTCCGCATCGGGCACCGCAGCAGGCGGAGCCATGGGCGGGGGAGCGTGCTCCCGTCGCGAAGGGAACAGAGCGCTCACCACGTCCTGCACGAGCTGAGGCCGGAGACTCTGCGTCAGCGGGGGAGCCCACGGGCGGATTTTATTCCGCACCGTTTTGTAGGGGCGTCCCCACGGGTCTCTATTCAGAGTCTCCAGCGACTCCTCGCGGGCCAGCATTCTAGCCCGCAGGATCTCCGCTCGGAGGGCGGTCTTCGCCGCTCTGTACCCCTCGTACAGCTCCGCCTGAATGGCTTCCGTATCCGGAGGGCGGACACGGAGCCTGCGGTGCCTGGTGTACTGGTGACGCGCAGCAACGCACGCCTCGCGCAGAGCTGTGAGCTCCGGCGACCACCAGTACACCTGGCGTGAAGCGCGTCCTGGCTGGACCCGAGGCATTGCCACGTCACAAACCTCGGACATGGCCTCCTGGAACCACTCAACCTCGTCGTTGATGTCGGCAGGCCTGTCCGGTGGTGACACCCAGGCCTGCACGATCGAGGCTTCCAGGAGGAGCTCCCGGTCCAGCCGCTTCAGCGCCCACCGCGGACCACACGGGGCCCGTTGGACCGGCGCGCTCGAGGTCTGGGCGGAGACGTCAAACCGGATGTACCGGTGGTCGGAATACGTCTCCACCCCCTCCATGACGCGCCAGTCGTCGACACGCGGCGACAGAGCGGGGCTGGCGAACGAAATGTCCACCACCGACTCACCCCGCATCCGCACACACGTGGCGACAGAACCCCGGTTCAGGACGACCAGGCCTGTCTCCAGAGCCCAGTCCTCCACCATCCTGCCCCGCACGTCCGTCAGACGGGAACCCCAAGCCAAGTTCTTGGCATTGAAGTCCCCGAGGACGAGCACGGGGAGGGAACGGAACCCGACGACGACGTCTCTCAACTCCGCTAGGGAGTTGTGGAACTCGGCGAGAGTTCGGCTCGGGGAGAAGTACACCCCTACCACGACAATCTCCCCGAACCGGGCTGCTACGCAACCCCTTCCCCTCTTGGCACCCTCGAGGGTCGGGGTACCGGCGGCGGCCGACGAAATGAGGGTCACTGAGCCACTCAGGTCCTCCACCCAGTCATCCCTGGGCAGGACAAAGTACGGCTCAGCGACCACGGCGATGTTAATCGACCACTGCGCCATGCTCTGGAGCAGCAGGTCCTGAGCGGCGGCGCAGTGGTTGATGTTCGCCTGGAGGAGGCGAAATGGGGCCATTAATGGCAGTCCATTTCAACCCCCTCCGGGGCCCCCTGTGTGGGCCCTGCCGCGCTAGGAACGGCGGCGGCGACGACGGTGGAGGCGGCAGCGGCGGCGGCGGTGGCGGCAGCTGCGGCGGTGACGGCGGTGGCGGAGGGTTTGCCCCTGCCCCGGCTCCTGGTTTCGGCGGGTGGAGCGCAGGCCTTGCTCCCAGCCCGGTGTTCGGCCGGCTTGCCAGCCGCCGCACATACATAGCAGTGCGGCGTGGCATTGCACGAGCCGGCCTTGTGACCGGGCTGACCGCAGCGGAAGCAATGACTGCTGCGGTCCACCTCCGAGGCGCATTTCACACCCACGTGGTGCCCCACCTGGCAGCGGAAGCACCTCAGAGGTCTGGGCTCCAGCAACTTCACCTGCGCGGAAACCCAGCCTACCAGGAGCCTACGGCCCTCGCCGGTGATTTTACTGGCCGCCGACACGGGGCAGCTCACCGTGATGGTTCGCATCCCCGTGCTGTCAGGACGAATGGTGCCCGCCTTCACCTGCTCGGCAGAGCACTCCCCAGTCCTGACGATGGCGGCCACCACCTCGTCCTCCGTCACCGAGTCATCCAGGCCCAAGATGCGCATGTCAGCGCACTTGGTGGGCCTGGACACTCGGGCCTCGTCCGCATCAAGGGACGCCCTGAGCTTTTCGGCCAGAGCGTCAGCGGTCGGGCCACTGGCCGCACCGGGGACCTCTAGCATCCGGGCTCCGGTCGCAGTGACCCTCATCCGGATGCCATTGGTGACCCCCAGCTCCGCCAGGTTCACCGCCGCCTTCGCCTTGGCGATCACGTCGCGGTAGGACACGCCCTTCTTTTCCGCTTCCGGCTGTAGTGTTATAACTACAGCTGCGGACTTCGGGGCGCGTAGCCTAGCCGCGGCGCTACGCTTCTTTGCCCGCTGCCGCCTTTCCTTCCTTTAAAAAAAAAAAAAAAAAAAAAAAAAAAAAAAAAAAAAAAAAAAAAAAAAAAAAAAAAAAAAAAAAAAAAAAATGGTCAGGTGTACTTTCTGCCACACCATCCAGTATTGAACGAAAATAGCAAAACTACAAAGTTAAGAGTAGTTTTTGATGGTTCAATGGCTACAAATCTAGGTTTTTCTTTAAATGACATGTTGCTCAATGGGCCTCACATTCAAAATGAGTTATTTAATATATTGGTTTTGTTTAGATTACATAAATATGTGTTATTTTCTGACATTCAAAAAATGTTTAGAGAAGTTAAACTCAACCCTACGCACTGTGCTCTTCAAAATATATTGTGGAGAGATTCACCACAAAAGGAAATACAATGTGTTCAGTTGCAAACAGTCACATATGGACTTAAAAGCTCAACATTCTTAGCTACAAGATGTTTATATGAGTTAGCTCTCAGATTTGCACATATTTACCCCGAAGGGGCACACATATTATTAAATCACTGTTATGTGGATGATATTTGTACTGGTAGTAATGATTTACAAAAATTACTTGATATGAAAAACCAATTAATTGCCATTTTAAATCTTGGTGGTTTTAAACTTCATAAATGGAGTTCTAATAGTGAGTGTATATTAAGTGACATTCCTTGTGCTTTACAGATTTCAAATGAAATTGATTTATGCAAAGGTGATGACCAATATGTGAACACCTTGGGTATCAAATATAACACACAAACAGATATACTGAAGATTTCTTGTCCTCAAACTGAGTTGTTAGATGTCTACACCAAGCGTCAGACTTTAAGTTTCATTAGCAAACTCTTTGATCCACTTGGTCTAGTAGGTCCAATTATTGTACTTGCAAAAATAATCATGCAACAAACATGGTTAGAGAAGGTTTCATGGGACTCACCATTGCCTCATAACTTAAATAAAAAATTTAGAAGTTTTGTTGAGAATTTATCAGGAACAGGTTGTATTCAAGTAAAAAGAAATATTGACACACAAAACTCAACATGTATTGAACTTATAGGGTTTGCAGATGCCTCTCAGAAGGCTTATGGTTGTTGTGTTTATTTAAGAACCATTAGCAACAATGGTCAAGTAAATGTTGATTTGTTATGCTCAAAATCAAGGGTAAATCCCATACAATCATTAACCACACCAAGATTAGAGCTAAATAGCGCCTTGCTACTAGCAAAGCTGTCAAAAAAGTTGTATGATCAACTAATTAGAAACAATTTTACCATTCAGGTACATTTGTATGTAGATTCTCAAATTGTTCTTGCTTGGCTTAACACAGAACCCACAAAATTATCTGTATATGTTGCAAACAGAGTCAAAACTATTTGTGATCTCACACAAAATGCCTCATGGTCATATGTCAATACCGTTGAAAATCCTGCAGACTGTTTGTCTAGGGGTGTAGAACCTCACTTACTTAAAAACAACCAGTTATGGTGGCATGGGCCACAATTTTTACATAGTGAGAATTACACACATGAATCTACAAATGTCAACATTCTCAAGGAAATTCCCGAACTTAAACTTTGTAATTTTACATCAACTTCTGAGTCAAGCAAAGATTTCAGTTTATATTCATATTATTCTGATATTAACAAATTAAAAAGAATTATAGCCAATATATACAGATTTATTAACAATTGCAAAGTAAAGAAGGAAGATAGGTTCTCTGGACATCTAAAAATAAAAGAACTAAAATTAGCACTCAATAATATAATTAGACAAGATCAAAAACAACATTTTAGTGAAGAAATGACTTGTATCACGTCCAAGAAACCGATTAAATCCAATTTAAAATCTTTAAATCCATTTTTAGATGGAATAGGTATCCTCAGAGTAGGAGGTAGGTTACAAAATGCTAACATACCATATGATCAGAAATATCCTATCATATTACCCAAAAAATCATTTATTACACGTTTATTGATTAGTAATGAACACAAATGTTTGTTACATGCTGGAAAAAAGTTAACCCTAGCCAGTTTATGTCAAAGGTTTTACCTAATAAATGGACTTAGAGAAGTCAAAGAGGTGATTAACAAATGTTTAGTGTGCTTTAAGCTAAGAGCCAAAGCATCAGAGCAAATGATGGGATCTCTTCCTTCAGACAGAGTGAACCCCAGCAGACCTTTTGAAAAGGTAGGAATTGATTATGGCGGTCCATTTTCAATAAAATTACACCGTGTTAGAAAGCCACTAATTTTAAAGGCATACATAGCATTATTTGTTTGTTTCACAACAAAGGCCATTCATATTGAGTTGGTATCAAATCTAACAACGGAATGTTTTTTACAGGCATTAAAAAGATTTATTTTTCGTCGCAATAAGCCTTCTATCATTTATTGTGACAATGGTTCTACCTTCAAAGGTGCCAATAATCAGTTACATGAGTTATACTCATTACATTTTAATCAGGTACATCAAGACAAAATTATAAACTTTACTTCAGATCTTGGTATTGAATTCAGTTTTATTCCATCTTATTCACCAGTATTTGGAGGCCTATGGGAAGCAGGAATTAAGAGTGCTAAATATCACTTGAAAAGAGTTGTAGGCCAACAGGTACTAACATATGAAGAGTTGAATACTGTAATAATTCAAATAGAAGGTCTATTGAACTCCAGGCCTTTACTTTCTTTGCCAAGTATTGACCCAAACGACATGTCTTATTTAACTCCTGCTCATTTTTTAACAGGTGCTTCTATTACATCATTCCCTGAACCTGATGTGACAAATGTGCCCACAAATCGTTTGTCATTCTGGCAGCAATGTACGCACATGGCTCAATCCTTTTGGAAAACTTGGTCAAAACAATATTTGACTCAGTTACAAAATAGGCCAAAATGGCATAACAGTGTTCCAAATATTAAAAAAGGGGTCCTGGTGTTATTGAGAGTTGATAACACCCCTCCATTAACATGGCCAGTGGCCAGAGTAGAACAAACTTTCCCCGGATCAGATGGCAGGGTCAGGGCATTATCTGTAAGAACGAATAGTGGAAAAATCATGCGTACTAGTGTGATGAAAGTTTGTGTACTTCCAATTTATGAATAAATTATAATAACCAAGTAATTTACCTCTGTGTGGCTATGGGACATGTCATGTGGATGTGTTCATTTGTAATTTGTTTGTTTATTAAAACTAATCTCATCTATAATATTAAGTCTAGTAGATATAAGATAATTTAAGATTAAGTTTTACCGTACCCATCCATAGATTATTATATATTTAAAAAACCATAATATTGTTAACTAGGCTAAATACATAGATTTTAAGTAACACTAAAACTTTAAAATGTTAAATATAATATTGTGTAAGCTAGCTTGAAAGCTTAATAAATACATAATTAAACATGAAGGTAAAATGTATGTATGTGAACATCTATTTTGTAAAAGACATATCCATGTCGCGTACTGTGTAGGTACTTAAATGAAAGTAACATTAATATAATAATAATGTATACAATATAGTTTATAATCACTAATTTCAGTGTAAATTAGATAACAATTTTGTGAGTAGTTAATAATTTATTCAATTTAAATTACTTAACAATAATTCTGTTAGATTATCTGTCAGTAATTCTGTATCAACTTATAGCAATAAGTAAATAGTGAAACATTAAGTTTATTATAAAATAATAAGTAGTAAGTTTAAACAGATATACCTGTAAAAAGGACACAGGTCCCTATTTTTGTATTATGTTTTCTATGATTCTATTTTCTACATTTAAGATTAAGTTAAATTTTGGTTTATATTCAAAATTAGCCTTTGGTTTCTTTTGTCGGCGTTGCCAATTTATGTACGAAACATACATAATAATTTCACTCGTTCCGTTCATGTGAGTGAATCTTATTTAGTCACCATTCGCAACCTGCCAGTGTAACACGCATCTTACTTTTTATATTATTGTACCTTGTGCATATTTAATACAGTCCACTTTAATCTTCTAATTTGTGTGGTTTTATTACCAGCGTTCGCCACAAATTGCTGGTGGAAAAACCCAATAACAATAGAAAAATAGAATAATAATATATTATTTATTTATTTGTATAGATATTTACATAATTTAAATAATAATATGTACGAGAATATAAAAAGAAAATAATCATAAGGCATCTAAAAGTTCGTCCGCATCGTTGTCAACGGAAAAAGTGGCCAAAAAGGTTGGCCGCAATGCCACGTTGCATATAATAATTAATATATAAAATTCTCGTATCACAGTGTTTGTAACAAAACTCCTCCGAAACGGCTTGACCGATACTTATGAAATTTTGCGTGTATATTCAGTAAGTCTTAGAATAGGACGTAAATTATTTTTCATACCCCTAAGTGATAAGGGTGGCCCACCCAAATTTTTTTTTTCATTTTTTTTTATGACGTGGAATTTAAAAATCCATCCAACTCTACATTTTCATCCTTCTATCACTAACCCCTAATTTTTAATAGCGATATTAGTACTTTAATCAATTTGTACTCTCGGCGGTCGATGATCAGTTACCAGTCGATCAGTTACGCCAGGCGTCAACCGGTGTCACTTCTCACCACGTAAACAGCATAGAATAGGGGTGAGAATGAAGCCGGTCTCCTGTCTTTCTCACACAATAAGCTTTCTGTCTCTCACTTAGGTACTAAAGTTTAGGGCCTAAACCGTTTTCGGCCATTATTGCTTGTCCGTCGATCGTAGCAGTGACGCTTATCATTTTACTTTCTCAGTGCAACTCTCATATTAAGTATATTCTCATACTAGTTTATTTAATTTTAATTATTTATTCCCATTTTTCTCAAGATAGTTCTCACGTTTAGTTAATTATGTGATCTCAAATAAATAAATAGTTTTCAACACGTGTCTCGAGCTCCCGCCAACAACAACCATTGTGTTACCTGTATAAAACATTCCAGAATATTTTAATACATTTAATAGTTTATTTATTATTAAAGGACAATTAATTTAATATTATAATAGGTACTCAGTGCGTGCAAAATGTTTGGGAATCATTTTCAATTAAAAGAGATATAATATATACGTATTTTATAATTGTGAAAGGTAGGTATTAATAATAAAAGAACAAATACATTATCAGTATACTGTTTATAGGATTAAGTACTTCAATTTGGTATGTTTGTGTGTTTTGTACAGTGAACAATGCCAGCAAGACGCAAAGGGTCTAATTTGGGCCGTCGAATGACTAAATCTACGGACATGCGAAATAGAAAAGCCCAAAGAACAGACGAACAAATCCAACAGGAAAAAAAATAACTAAGTTATTGTAAACTTAGTTTTTTTTTTTTGGCTACCAAAATATTCACTTGAAATAATTTATATGGCAACACAACATTAGCCGGGTCAGCTAGTAATAATATATTAATGTTGTTATGGTGATAGGACCAATGATGAACAGTTAAAAATATTGTGATTAGAGCTTCATGCATATATTATGTTGTGGCCTTTGATCGTGGAAAAAATGAGGTCGTGTTCGTTAGTAGGTACGAATCTACTACCAAACGCGGCCTCATTTTTTCCTCCAATCAGATCAGTCATTTCCTTCAAAGTGCCAATCTGAAATCGACTGATCTTTATTCCGTATTACCCTATCGAATTCCCTTGAGCAATTTTAAATGTGAAGTCCTTTAATTCGTAGGTATATTTGTATAACCTTCCTGTACAGCCCTGACTTTTCTCGAAAAAATAATATAAAAAATGTTTTGGAAGTGAAAGTGTCGGGGTAGAGCCCTTTGTTCCGAGGATGTAGGTATGATTGTGTCAGAAAAGGCTCGTACACTGAGCGGGATTGTCATAGAATATGAAATTAATTTAGAAGTGAATCTAATTTGCTTTACTTTGTGCTTGTATGCCGCTCATATGCATGGTAAAAAAAAAGTTGCACCACATTATAACATAGCCATATGCTTTGTCTTGCAGGATACATTTTGATGGCAACACTACACACTATTTGGGTGTTGTACAAATTTTGTTCTAGAATTCGGAGCTTTACGACCCGCAATTGCCTATGATTGACTAGTGATTGACGAGAGATTTTGGCTAGTGGCTATCTATCTGTGTTGAACCTCACTCACGCCCAACCAAAACTGTAGAGATTCATAATACGTTCTAGGTGTCAATTCTATACTTCCTTATTCTATGGTATTGTGATAAAAACAGATATTTATTGGTGTGAAACAAAGTGTCGCCTTTGATGAATACGTAATCAACGGCCTGCTGACATTTGGGTGATTATACACTGACCAAACCTATTTGGAAAACTAAAGATGTAAAGATCGTTTAGTAAAGATTTAATTACTTTTCGCTCAGGTTCTAGTTTTCTACACTGATTTCATCCTAAACTTACCACAGAATATCCATTAGAGCTATTGCCTTGACTACAACATCCAGCGCTTCAGTGGAATCTAGTCCAGAAATGAAGTTAGTCTGGTTATCTGCATGCTCCCCGAAATGGACACTGTCCATTACAGGGAGCATGCAGATAACCAGACTAACTGTTAGACGTTGCTACTATCAAGTAGCAACGTCTGTTCAATTTGTCAAGTTGGCTCGTAGGAAATTGTTTCATTTATGCTCAAAAAAATGTCTAATAAGTCTGAGAAAGCAAAATATCATAGCGTTATTCGTTATGTTTTTTGGACATGAGCCATAACATAGTCATCGGTCCTTGAAATACCATTTATTTTCAAGGTAGGAACTTTTTGCTCGTCTTTTTACAATTTGCCTTAAACTGTAGAAGAATAAGAGTATAAAGTTATAGAACTCATCCCCCATACCAAGTAACATAATAATTTATAGCCTACATACTGATCAGACATATACTTGGGGAAAATCCCGCGTTAACATACTACCGGGAGAAAAAGTATGTTATGTGTTAATCCAGGTTATAATCTATGTGTTGTTAAATTTCATCCAAATCCGTTTTTGCGTGATTGAGTAGCAAACATCTAAACATACAAACTTTCACATTTATAATATTAGTAGGATATTCAACGCACAACGCACACGCATTCGCTTCAATTTTATAGTTAAGGAACAGGTTTTTGTTCTTTACACAAAAGTCAAAATCTAATAGCTTCTTAACAGCTGAAATAAAATTATATTGAAGTGAGCAAAAAAGTAACTTTTTTATTTGATTTCAATGTCGCTGCTGATAACGGCCGTAAAGCTAATATAAATACATTAAAAGGCTTCATAAATATGAAAAATAAATAGAAAGCAAAGTTGAGGTAGGAATTTATTTAACCAAAATGTAAAAAACAATCTTCATATACTAAGACATATTTTGATTGTGAAGTTGTTTTAAACGAACAGCTAAATTAAATCAATCTGCCTAGATTTATCCCAACTCTGTTGGGGTCGGCTTCAGCCAGTCTAAGCGGATGAAGTTGAATAACGAACACTGTAAATATTAACCGATAGTTTAATATCATAAAATATCCATATAGTAATTTATCCAGGTTCAGCTTGCGTATGCTACATACATGCTATATACATGTAAACATAGCTTAGTATGCTATTTTATATATATGTTTCGTGTACTTACATATAGGTAATAATGTTATGCTTATAAAAAAAATATGAATGACAGACAGTATTGAAACGGCCGACATGAAAATATTTCACTCAGATTATTACGCAAGATGTTACAAACGATTTGCGTAGTCGAAAGGACTTCGGCTTTTTTTACCTACGTGAAAATAAACTTTTTTTGAAGAAAAATAAATAAGGTTAACTGCAATTGGAGAGAAGATGGTTGTAAGTAACTGGTAGGTATGACCTTTCGACAGACGTCATTCTCGAGTATACCTGTTATTAAACAATGTTTTGTTGATAAATCAAAATAGATTATGGTTTATATTTTCCTGTTTTTCTAGCCCGGAACTTTTAGCGATAAAATTAACCCCATTTTTCTTTTTCTTTTTTGCTTAACTTAATTGCATTATGGAATATAAATATAACACCGTTTCAAAAGAATCAATAGGAAACACTCTATATCTATCTATAAAAAAAGTAGAGCAATATTCGAAAATAGTCTGTGTGATACGAATTAAAACCTGCTAAATCTGTGATGGTTCAATAAACGTGAACTACTATTTTCGAAAATGACAAAAAGCGTGTTAGTGTTGTGCTAACAATTCTTATAATTATGCATTGATTTAAAAGTAATGATGTAGTACCTCACATGAAGACAGACTGGTGCAGTAAAAGCACAAAGTGAACCTGTAGCTTTGCTCATTAACATCACAAAGTAGTCGCTTATTGCATAATGTATTAAGCAAGACGTGTCTATGTTCAACATTCAGAACATTCTGCTACACGTTCATTTCTGAAGTGGACTGATTTATTAACTTGCTTTGCACGATATGACTAACTTTCAAAGCAATGCATGCTGAATTATTAAAAACATACACGATTCGTGCGTTTTGAAAAAAAAAAACTGAACTGCAACAAAATATTTGAAGACACGTGATACCCACCATTCTCACTAGGCCCGCTTGGCGGAATTCGGCCCGCTCTCTCTCCCAGAAAGGAAGCTGGTGTCCTAGCAGTAGGCACATATTATGCTGATAATGACGCACACACTTCGGTTCGATTCGCTTCGATTAGGGTTTAGCATTTTTAACGTGCTCATGTCACACGTATAAGATTGGTTTTATATTAGGCATAGTCAACCGCACAATTTGAATGGGAGTTGGCTTAGTTTAGTTCGAAGATTTAACAGAATACGAGGCCAGCTCATACGGATTTTGTAACCACTGAAGTGCGGCTTATTGTATCTACCTGTTATGATAAGTAGAAATGTGGCCCGAAATATACTTATTTAAAACAAATCATAGAAGAGGCCATAAGAAAGCGATAAAAGATGATAAAATTATCATTGGTTGGAACAAGTCAAAAGCCAAACCTTATATATTTTTTTTAAGCGAAACGTTTGAGGTTTTACACCTACATAGTTCTAGAGGTGTTGGCTGGCTACCGCTGAACCTTTTTCGGCAATATTAGATTTTGATAATTTGATTGTCAGCGACTTTTCTTTGAAGTCAAGATTACAAAGAAACTTCTAAAAGTAGGATAGTTTGTTTGAGAGATGAATCCCAAAAAAAGCATCTTTTAGATACTTATTCGAACAACTTGACAGGTATTATTATTAAATTTCTGGGATAAAAGTAACTTAGCAACCTTTTTGCTTTTACTTGACCTTTTTTATAACACTTTGCATGATAAAAAAAAAGTTCAATTAGGTTCGTATATTCGGTGGATGACGATCGGATGGAGGTTACTTAAGTAAAGTTCGACCTATAGCATTTCACATTTCAAATGAAAAAACAGACTTTAATTCTTAGGTACAAACAATATTAGCAGTAATTAAAAAGGTTTACTATAATAAAATAATGTTCGAATGTTAATGGTAGAATGTAAATGGGCCACCTTTATAATAATATCATACTACTTTGTACACCTATATTTTGGCAAATAAATTACTTACTTACTTACTTCGGTTGCCAGCAACTACACAAAACTAAACTACATAAGCAAATCAGTGATAGACTATTAATTTAGGTTTTAATTAACGATGTTGACTATGTTTGTTAATATGTCTATGTTTGCTTTGAGATAGGCACCTACCGAAAAACTGTATGAATATTAATTTCAGTATCAATCTCTGTTGCTAGCCTTTACGTATCAGGATGTATCTAACTCTGAATACCGATTATACCGGCCGAAGTGCACTAACTGCTACTGCTGTGTCACTGTCAAATTGGCGGCCTTATTCATAAACGGCCTTATTCATAAAAAAGTTATCGAACTTCTAAACAGTTGCTAATATCTGGTTTCTCTTTGAAAACCAGACTTTAGCAACTGTTTAGATGTTAGATAACTGTTTATCAATAAGACCGTAAGAATAATAGCGTGCTTTTGTGTTATTTCCACCAGATTGTATTATGTTTGGACTCTGTATCATGCCTTCTCATTGGCAATGTTGGTCGAGCCATTCCTTTTAGATACCGAAGAAAAGATGGCAACTGTTTTCAATAGTTTCTGTTACTCAATTTTAGTAGTTTTCAGGCTCTTGTGTGCTCGTTAAGACAGACCCGTAAATTATTTTGTTTGTCTTTTTCTAGAATAACGTGTATATAATCTTAGCCCACAAAGATACATTACCAATTATTTGTTTAAATTTTGTTGGATTTTTGTATTTATTTAAAATACTTATATTAGTAGACTAGCTTTTGCTAGCGGCTTCGCCCGCACGGAAATTTCATCCTCTATTTAACTCTCTTAGAAGCTGAATTTCGAAAATTACATTTTTTATCCCTTGTCTAAATTATAAAGGGAACCTCTGAGCAAAATTTTAGCTTTCTAGGTCCACGGGTTTGGGCTGGGCGTTGATGAGTCAGTCAGTGAGGACTTTTCTTTTTATTTATATAGATAGATAGAAGTTAGTAGATTAGGTACGTAGAATTGTAAACTATGCCATATTGCAGTGATAACTTTGCAGCTATATGGCATAGTTCTTCACATAATCTCTTACTTTTACGACATACCTAATTCATTCAACCCGCGTAGGTAGGTGTTACTCGCGAATATTATTTGTGAAATTGGAAAATAAATGTAGCTAGTGCCAATCTAGCTGTTCCTAGCAAAGAATACAACCCTTCCAAACGTGGGGTGTCTTTATGATGGAGTTTGTTGGAAAATAATTTCTAACAGCAAATTGTTTAGGTCATTACCAGGTTGGTACCAATGCGTTTCTTGGCGAATGTACTGGTAATTTGGTATTCAGTTCATTGTAATTACCAGATTACCTATCACATTATCTCCTCAAATCACCAATGAGTAGCCAGAATGTCACAACACTATGTGTATGTCTGTATGTATTTCAATGGCGGTCCATACACGGCGCGAACGCGTTATCAACTAGTTTGTGATTGATCGCTATTGTTATACTATCTGTGCTGTGACTTGGGCTTGCATTCGAATATTCGAACCAGAGGGCTGGCGGAAAACCCGTTCTTAAAGCCCTTCAGAAGCTGTTTGATACCATCATAGTCGAGGGCAAAACGCCACAGGCATGGAACAGAGATGTGGTGGTACTTTTCTTTAAGAAGGCCCACAATTACCTTAAGAATTATAGGCCCATCTCACATCTGACCCTGTTTTTAAAAGTCATCACGAGCCATCTCGCGCGCAGTTTAGACGACTTCCAGCCTCCCAAACAAGTCCGATTCTGCAAAGGCTTTATCACCGTAGACCACATACATACGCTGCCGCAGGTTATACACAAAACCGAAGAGTATAATTTTCCTCACTGATTAGTGTTAGGAAAAAGCCTTCGATTCGATCAAGACATGAGCCGTACTGCAGTCTCTTCAACGGTGCCAGATCTTCCATTCTCATGAAGATCGGAGATGCTAACTCGAAGTTGTGGACGAGTACTTACCTAGGACAAACTGTCCAGTGAGGTAGGTCCAACTTCCGGAAAGAAGTCAATCGTCTAATCCGACTCTGCTGGCCAGCGTTCGGGAGGCTACGCAATGTCTTCTTGTCTCAAATACCGCAATATCTAAGACGAAAGCCTTTGACCAGTGCGTGTTGCCAGAGACAACCTATGACAATAAAATGTGGTCGCTCACAATAGGCCTTATTAGAATGCTAAGAAGTCACTCAAAGGGCAATGGAGAGGGCTATGCTTGAAGTTTCCCTACGTATTCAAATCAAGAATGAAGAGACCCGCAGGAGAACCGACATAGCCCGAACAATTGCCAAACTTAAGTGGCAGTGGGCAGCTCGCAGAATATATGGTCAATAGGGCCGAAAGGTCCTAGACTAGCGACCGCGTACCGGAAGGCGTAGAGTTCGAAGGCCTCCCACAAGGTGGACCGATGACCTTGTGAAGGCCGCAGGAAACCGGTGGATGCGGGAAGACCAGAACCAGTCGAAGTGGTGGAGCTTGGGGTCGACTGAAATGATGGTGATGGTGAAGTTATCCCATAATACTGTTTTTACTACTCTCTGGTAATCTGTTTGATTAGGGATATTAGAATAAGTAAGAATGCCATGTTAAATTGAAGAGATTTTTTCAATTTTTTTATTTGTCTACATAGTCCTACTATTGAGCAAAGGCGTCTCCCACATCCTTCCTCTAGTGTTATTTAATTATTTGATTTTATTATAAATATTATAACAATACTTATTAATTGAGATCTGAGATCTAGATTACCAAGACTTGTATTGTGGTTGGTTGTATGTGTATCGATCGCTTTTGCATCCAAAAGCCTTTAAGTTCGTGTAGTACCTACTTTTATAAGCAGTAAAATTTTGATTTATTCCTTATTATTACTCAGACTCCTACTGTATCTAAGATTTTGGGCAAATAAAGGCATGATTATTAAAACAGCTTATTATTTTTATAATATTCGAATATTACCCGAAAACAAATAGCTAATATTCGAATATTAAAAATTCCGAATATTCGCAAGCCCTAGCTGTGACATTCTGACTTCTAATTTGTGATTTGAGTTTCAGCGAGGTTGATCTACTTAGTGTGCACCGGAAGTGCATTAATCGAACGGGAACTGGACTTCAATGGATCACCATCTAGCGCCACAGGCATCGCCATTTATTGAATTTGTTTCTTAAACTACATTATCATATTTTTGAGACTCAGGTGTACTCAATAATTCCAACAGACTAGAATTAATTTTCTGAATACTTACTTTATTATTTTCTAGGTTCAAAATAAAAATAGGAATGAAATTTAACATGATATTACTACAACAGTTTTTCTTCATTTTGAATAATTTTTGAAGTTTGTAACATTTACGGAACAATCGGTTTTCATTTTAAGAAAGTTCAACCGTAAAGCTACAAAACTTTAATGGATCTCGTATTCTAGACCGTACAACAAAAATATTTTGGATCTAACGAAACTTAAAGTATTGTAATTTTTAGATATCGTTCCTTAGTTTATGTAGTAAATTTTTATTTAAAGCTTGAAAACTTTTTGAATCAACACAATAGATGAATAAATAACTCAGGTATTTTTATGGGATGAATGAGTCAATCCAAGTTTGTAAACCGAGTACCTAGTTATTAAGTTTACAATTAAAATAAAACTATTAATTAGGTACAGCGAAAAGTTCAGGTAAGTACCAGGAGAATGTTTAAAAAATAATACCGGAGCATGAGCCGGTCAAGTTTGAATCAGTTTTCAGGCAGTCGATGTTTGAAAACTCAATTCACCAATGAAGGAAAATAAGTGCTTAACCTTATTAGGTTAAGCACTTATTTTCCTTAGAAACTCGAAAGTTGTGAAATTATAGACCTTTCAATTTATTAATTGAACGGTCTATAATTTCACAACTTTCGAGTTTCTAAGTACCTACAGTGATTTCCTGTTTTTTCATAATATTTTCGTAACTCCTTTGATCAGGACACTTACAAACAATCAGTAATATTCAACTACCGGAAACAATCAAAATAAAAAAGAGCAGGGTAGGAAATCACTGTATGAGTTGGGATTGCAAAAAAAAAATGATATCTGATGTAAGTAAGAATTGAAGTATAGGTACTTAAGAAAGGAAATTTTGTTTTATAAGGAAACGTGCCCACTGACCTTTACAAATTAACTTTGTGAGTAACATGATAAAATCAGGATTAGTTGAATGGTTTTCCCTTCTTCAGCATATTTATTTGGAAAAAAATGCGTTTCGTTTCTTGCGCCATCGACACGACAAAGAATAATATGATTATGATTTAATTCCATTTGCCTTTCAAGGTTCAATTTTTAGGTCAAAAAGACAATTTAAATCTGTTAAAACTGGTTAATGCTGAGATCTGGAACATTTTTCTATACGGGGTAATATTATTTTCGGATTTTACTGTACGCTACACGTGATGGAAGATCACATAGTAAGAGTAATGCCAATTATCCTGAATTTCACAAGCAAGAAATACCAAGTCAACTAATAACCAGTTTAAACTCCCAAATATGCCAAGAAACCTTTGAAATGTAACCCTTTCACCATTGAAATATCTATAATAGAAATGGCCGCCCACATGGAAAATCCAAGGCTTCTGCAGTAATATTTATTTAATTCAACAACAAAAGATTGTTAAGCTACCAACAAACGTCTAAATTGGTGCTTCGTACATAATAATTGACGCTCGGCGGCAGATGAGATGGAAAGGTAGGGATCCATCCTTCAGAAATTTGTAATTCAATAAAGAAACCCTTTTCTGACTTCGTCTTTAGTGACTTTGTAAACCAACGCTTGGTTCCGGTAACAAACCGTTATTATAAAACAACTTCAAATTTTTTATAAAAATATGTTATCTCCATGAAATAGGGAAACATGAAATGAGCCTCTCCGCGTGAAGTATCAATTGAGCCATTATACGTCCGGCGCACCCGGGGCAGTCAACGAGTTTCCACGGCTTAATTCTTTCACCACAATGGCAATCCAAATCCCATCTATAAAACCGGCTTTGTGCGTAGTCTCGATAAACATCGAAGGATTCTCTCAAGATAAATCAGAAATTACCGCAAAACTCACTGCGACATTATTTGCGTCCAAGAGACTCATCGAGATGAAACCCAAAGCCACACATCCCTGGACGCTTATCGCCGAGATCTGTCACCCGAAGCACGGTAACGCAGTGTTTGCTGCTCCCGGCGTAAGCATACTAAAGTGCCAAGCTCGTAGCCAAATTCTGGGCTGACTGTATTTAGATTACTATCGACACGCTAAGAAGAGAGAACAGGGAAAGTGGACCCAAAATAGAATTATTATTATTTTCGTTTATTCTTCTTACTTCTCATTCTATTACATTTTAAATATTTTTATAAAACAATCATTAAAAAAACATTTAAAAGTATATAAAATAGTTTTCTGCTGGTATCAGGAGCAGGGTCCAAGCTACCGGTGGTTAGGGCTCTAGAGACAGGAACCTCCTCACAATCCGAGCCGTATCGAGGCGTACTGCCTTCTGAATCAGGCCTTTGATTCAACCGTCTAACGAGAGCCTCGAGAGATGTTGATCGAGGCTTTTGGCCACCAGTTCATTGGCTGATACGACAATCGGCACAATGACGGCCAAGTTCACATTCCACATGTCAACAACCTTGTGTGCTAAGTCAAGATATTTAATTTGGTTCTCTTTTTCACCTTTCACGAGGTTCCCGTCATGTGGAATGGTAACATCGACTATAATTGTGCGGCGCTGTAACCGGTATATCACCATTATATCAGGCTTATTGGCTACAATATTCCTGTTAGTAATGATAGACCGGTCCCAGTACAACGTAACATGGTCATTTTCAAGAACTGGGTCGGGCACATACTTGTAATACGGTAACTCAGAATCCACAAGTTTATATTGCAAAGCAAGTTGCTGACGGATACGGACGCTAAAAATTAGTATTATTATTAAAAGCCTGTGATGTCCCACTGCAGGGCAAAGGCCTCTCTAACCTCCTTCCACTTCTCTCTGTTTAATCCAGACCCAATGGGTCCCTCCTAATGGCAAGCGACATCGCGGTAGGCCCAGACGGTGATGGCGGGATGAGCGGGACTCCTTTAGCAAGAACTGGTCACTAGCTGGATTAAACAAAATAGAATGCTGGAACTTATTGAGCATCAACCTGCATTAAATAAGGTAGAATTTGGAGAAACGTGGGTTACGCTCCTCCAAAGCAACGCTTCAGGTTTCCTATTAACGTTTCAATAAGTTCAGTAAATTTTTTACTGACTAACTTCAAAGACATTTTAAGCGAAATTTATGTCCCCATGAAGAAAACACTTTACAATATGGCCCAATGCACAGACCCATTGCGACATTCAATAACACATTTTAGCAGCCTTTCATCAACTGATCCCATGAATTTCTAAATACCCTTGAGAGTTAAACGTGAAAAAGGATGTTGTAATATTTTGTAACAAAGGATTCAGCTAATCATTACGCAACGATTGTCAAAGTATTTCCCGTTTTTCCATCAATAAATAGAAGAGACTTGGAATAAAATAATATGATGTTATTGGTACTCACTAACTTGTTTGTCACAGCACTAGTTCACCGTGTTTTTGACAAAAAAAAATCCTCGACCTTTATTTTTGGTAGCCCTGCACTAAGTATACTTATTATGTATACTTTGATATTATTATTACACTATTAGTATTATGACTGCTTCGTTGGTCCAGTGGCCGCAAGCGTTACTGTTGAGCATGAGATCCCGGGTTCGGGTCCCAGGTCGGGCAAAGTGTTATTATGTTCTTCTAACTGGAATTTCATAGTAGCAGCCCGGAGTCTGGAATTGTGCCCGATTGATGGCAATAGGCTCGCCCTCTATGAAATGGGACTGAAACATAACTGGCGAAATGTGAATGTTCTATGAATGTACATCTGTGCCCAGCCCTTCGAGGAAGCAAGGCGTGATGTTATGTTATATGTTATTATTATATAGGTATGTTCTTGGTCGTTTTATTCATTACTGAAGGTAGTGTCCCTGAAAGGCCTTCGTGGCTTTATGAATGATGTTCTTCCACTTCGTGCGGTTCTCGGCTTCTCTCATGGCGGTCGTAACAGAAAGTCCAGTGAGCGCGGTTACTTGGTCAGACCAGCGGTTAGGTGACCGGCCGCGAAGTCTTTTCCCATCTATCTGGTTTCCGACGGGTAATGTGCCAGACGTAAAAGAATAGCACCATCCCATTTCTTCCTGTGGGTGTCGTAGAAGGCAACTAAGGTACTTACCAAAGAATGGCCAGCTGCGTTCTCCATGCATTTTACCACCATACTGCGATCACCAACCCGCCTGCCAAGCGTGGCGATTATGGCAAAACCCCCCTCTTGGGGGAGGCTTATGTCCGGCAGTGGACGTCTTTCGGCTGAAATACTGAATGTGACCAAAGTAACCGAGAATCCTTTGGTGACAGATCGTGGGTAGTCTAACTCTTATATGTAGTTGCTCCAGGATAGATTTGTTCGTTTTCTTGGCAGTCCATGGTATGCGGAGCATTCTTTTTCAACACCACATCTCAAACGCTTCTGTATTTTTCACTTCTATTGCCCGAATCGTTCACGACTCTGAGTCGTAAAGGAATATCGGGAAAATCAGTGTCCGGAATAGTCTCATCTTGGTGACATTGGAGACCTTTCTGTCTTGCCAAATACGTGCCAGCTTCCTCATTATAAAGGTTCATAGCGCATAAGGTAGGTGCGCCAAAAAAGTTACTTGATTATAACGTTAGTCACGTCACGTCGTGCACGGACCGCCATCGAAATACTAGGCTGACTATTGTGACAATCTGGCTACTCATTGATTTAGTTTAGTAACATGTTAATTTTGAGTAGCGTCGTTCTTGGTTCTGTTAATTTACCCACATTCACCTTCTACAGGACGGTTTGCATGGGTGGCATAGTGTATCTTCTGTGATACGACGTGTTTGTTTGTTCTTATGGATTATTGAAAGTAGTAACAATCGCAATCGCTAAAACTCAGTTACCCTAAAATATTTTGACATTCCTACGAATTTTTGCTATATGAAATATACACGAGGCAATAACTAACGCCCACGATTCAAATAATTAATATATCATGCTCTTAATAAAGGTCAAACATTAACAAAACTAGAATAATTTCTGTAACAAAGGTTTTAGACAAACTTCTGATCGGAATAGCAAAGGTAACATTTGTAGACTTTACGACGTACGGGAACAGTGTCCTACGATGCATTAGTACTTAGGTACGTTGCTCACGACGACGTCAGGAGCATACAAACTTGAAGCCTTCGCATCGCGTCGTCTGAACGGCATTAAGGGATACCTACATAGTTTCGAAACATCCTGTCTAAGTGCACCTCTGCAACCTCATACGGTGGTTTAATGTGTGTGTTTTTGTAACGATGAAAAAAAAATATGATGAAGAAACCGATATGTCCTAGAACCAAAACAGCTAAAGATATCTATCATCTACCAACCAGCACTGGGGCTCGCGTGGTAGAATATGGCCCTGTCTCTCATTAAGTGGCCTGAGTACCGATATGGAAACATTATTGTTATTCTGAACGTAAGAAATATTCACTTTTCTTGTATCTTCACAGGGCCAAGAGGTTCTGGAATAGCGACCACGTACTGGAAGACGTCGTGTTGGAAGGCTTTCCACAAGGTAGACCGATGACTTGGCGAAGGCTACCGGAATCCGCTGCATGCGAGAAGTACAGATTCAGCCGAAGTGGCGGTGCTTGGGGGAGGCCTATGTCCAGCAAAGGGCGTCTTTCTGCTGATATGATAATGTGTTTGATAGAATAGTCAACCTCGTACCTAATTGCTTATCACTTTTGACAACAATGCCTGGTTAATAAAAATTTCACTGAGGTTGAAAATAAACTATCACTCATATGCAAATGCCTTTGCATGACGTGCAACTGACAATCAACCACCTCCACCAGGACCACCTTTAAACAAAGTTACAACAGCGACTATAGTTTATTTCCTTCGATTACGCGCATACCACAATACATTACAAAAGTTGTAATTAAGTTAAAGCTTTCTCTTGCGCCAGGAATTTAAATTCATAGTGAATACCTTTAAAAGATGGAGATACCTTCAAATTTACAACCGACGGTGACGTACAATCTTTTATTATAACTTGCTTTTAGCAGCTGACAACCTTCTACGTGGGGGTTTTATAGAATTCCAAAAAAAAGTAGTTGGTAATTCTTAGATCGTAGGGAACAGAAATCAAATATGTACACACAAACTCACAGAATACCAAAACGCGGGATAGCCATTAACTATTTATGTTTTTTGTCTTTGAAAAAGTCAGAGTAATATGCTGTGTTAAAACTACAAGCGAATTTCAGAGTGCGGAATATATTAATTGTGTTTCTATTGTTCAGCATATTCTATAATAAACCCAACTGAAGGGAGGCAGTTAAAATAAAACTCTTTAATTAATTTAATGATAGGATGAGACTTATACGCGAATTGTTGACAATCAACATTGATGATCACCCTTGAAGGATCAACATCAATTATAACAAGGAAATTAACCCAATTTAGGTACGGCAGACGCAATCCTTCTTAGTGAATTGCTTGCGGTATCTTTGAAATGTCATAGCAAATTCAAGAATCTTCAAAGTGAGTTAGATATTTATTCATTAGTTACCTACTACGTACACTAATTAAAATTCAATACAAAAGCCAAAAGCCAAATGTTTAAAAGGTCTTCATTATAACATCAATCGTAATTTCATGAGTCGTCCAAAGTAGGCCGAAAATTACATTCCACGAAAATTATTTAGCAAAATAATCGGGCTTGGCAACCCTGTCAGTTTGTTTTCTATTTTATTCGAAACCCAACAAGGGAAGTACTTATAATGCTGTTTTCGTATATAAAATTATTTTTGACTGTTTTTCTTACACATTAAAACAACATAACATCATACCGATGTTATGATAAAATTAGCATACTTATTTCCTGTATGTAATATAAACAGCCCCGGCCGTTTGTGCCTATAGAAACGAACTGTACATATGTTATCACTACGGTTGGTGAATTTCCACTTAGCTCTTTGATTAACTCGGCATACGATAGTTTTATACACAGTTGCGATAGTTTTATATCCAGTTGTGGGTATAGTTACCTGAAGAGACGGTTGAGGAGTATATTTCCTCGTGACGTCTTTGAGTATCGCACAAACTAAGATAGCTGTTGTGAAACGAAAAGGTAGTTTATGAGACAACTTTACACAAGGAGACGCCTCGACGATACACACTATCAACACCTTCTATACAAGCCATGCCTGACACTGTTTACTTGCACTATGACACAAATGACGTTTAGAAACTGATGGCTTTGATTGACGATCCGTCGCAGAAGTTCACGCTCAACGCAATTTTGAGTGCCACGAATTTGATAAGAAGATACTGCCATGTCAGATGGTGCAGGCGTACGATGCGGAAGATCCGTTTATTTTGTCACACGGATATGTGTAGATTCCGAAGTTCGAGCACATGTGCTTATTAAACTGGTTGCCGAGCAGCTTAGCCAAATTTTTGACTAACTGGGACATTCAGGAAGTCAAGTGCCTAATGAAGGGCAATTAGTTGATTTACGAGCTTTTCTATTTAAAAAGGCGGTCTATTAAAGCTACGATTTACTTACACTCGTTTCAAGGTAAGGCCTGTCGCAAGTCACGTGATATCATAGGTAGGTTACGAGATTTGGCAACCCCTAACATAATCTGACCTGAATTCATGCCTATAAATTATCGGATATTGGCACGTGGTCCTATTGTTATGCTTTTAACCGACTGCGGCCAAGCCCAAAAGAAAGTGAATTTTGTACTAAAAAACACGCTTTAAAAACCAAACTAAAAAAGGAGAAAATAATTTAATTCAATTAAAAAGCGTGGGGTGCTTTTTGAGGTATTTTTATAATCACTTAATGTTAAGCACCCCACGCTTTGTATTTGAATTAAATTATTTTCTCCTTTTTTAGTTTGGTTTTTAAAGCGTGTTTTTTAGTTTTTTAAACTATTATTTATTTTCTATTTTTTAGTTCTGCTAACTACAAAAACGTGTTCTTTTTTATTTTTTCTCCTTTTTTTTCATTTTTCTCAATTTTTTTTTTAAATCTCACCGTTTAAAGTGGGTCAAAATCGCGCTCTAAGGAGTCAGTTACATACAAACAAACATACAAGTGAAGCTAATATAAAGCGTGTAATAAGAAACCTTTATAAGATTTTTGGCATAGTGGCTGTGACTGTGAAACATGACCAGGAATGAAACAGGGATATATTATACAATTGTGTTGCGGTGCAACCTCAGAACGGCCTTTGTCCAGCAGTGAACAACGATAGGCTGAGTTGATGATGTATAATAAGGAAATTTCATGATTACCCAGATCTAAGGAGAATCGCATAACTAACATTTTCCGGGAAATGGTTATAACTGTTGATTCTGTGAAACACGTGTAAGTCTGAATTAAAAAATAAGTATATACAGGAAAAGCTTTTATTCATTGCGCAAACTTTAACCATAAATTCTTAAAAACCATAAATTGGATAAAAAAAATTCCTATATTTATCCACCGGACCCAGTTATGCTTTATTTGAGTCCATAGTAAAGTAATTTGTTTGACAAGATTTTTTTTGAATTGATTTGAAAATCCTTTCCAACGTCAGTTTTATAACATTCCAATATTATCAAACTTCATATACGATATACGACGTACACACGGCTACACATTAAGCTATACATTTCCAGTATAAGTTAATCTCGCATTGTATATGATTTCCGTACAGAGCGAGATCTGCGTAAACTGGAATTGTACAGCTTGATTTGTAGCCGTGTGTACGTCGTATATCGTATATGAAGTTTGATAATATTGGAATGTTATAAAACTGACGTTGGAAAGGATTTTCAAATCAATTCAAAAAAAATCTTGTCAAACAAATTACTTTACTATGGACTCAAATAAAGCATAACTGGGTCCGGTGGATAAATATAGGAATTTTTTTTACCCATAAACACTGACGTGTGTTGTTTTACATAACGTAAATTGTGTGTATTCATTAAATCAATATCTCCAAAGTAACCAAACTTTACCACAAAATCATTAAAGTACATACATGAGATACAGGCGTCTTATTATACCCGCAAGATTTCCTTGTGCGGTTACCGTTAAAAATCATATTTAAGTCCAACCTATAAAACTATACAATGTAGTTTGTACATAATTATCAGTTCCATCTAAACATGAGACACGAGTATGCATAAAATATAAAATGTGACCTAATTAGTTAAAATGAGGCGTTACAGTGACATCGCTGAAACTCAAATGGATAGCGTGAAGCAAATGGCATTATAATTATGAAAATATTTTGTCCTTCTTTTGAAAACTGTGACATTTAATAATTATGGTAAAACCGGTTTTAATTCTATGAAGCATTAATAGGACTTTTGGAATAAGTTATTGTCGAATTAAAAAAAACATTTTTAGTTTAGGAAAAAATAAATTTTCATATTTCATTTAAATCTATCCTTAAAATATATAAAATAAACTAATGCGACCTTTGAAAACTGCAGGAAGTGTCAGCATCAAAATCAATTAAAAATGTCTTGCAATAAATGTCAACATATAAATTGATACAAAAGGAATAGATACTTCGCAGATGGATTGTCAAATCCCCTGTTTTACAAAACCGCTACCCACGTTGAGACATATTGTAGAATGGTGTATCTGCAGACACAGTAAGTTGAGTGTGGCGTTTAACTCCGTATTGTGCGCAGTCACTATGTTAGGGCACTCTAAACAATTGGTTTAGGTTAAGTTAAAACAGTGTAGACAATTGCTGAAACGTAATTAGTTACATAAATTGATGACCGTTTTAATGTAGGTATATTTTAATACTTACAACTACAACATACACCATATTCAGTAGGTACTAACGTGATTAGGGACGCGACCCGTCGTCAGTCACTTGACCAGCATTTCCCGCTGCAGAAATAGAAGATAATAGAAATTATGACTACCGCAAGATTATACTCGTAGAATCAGGCAAATAACAGGATACATTGTTAAAAATTGGTTCGTGAATATGGTAGGTTATGTTCCAAGATTTGTGTTCACTACAGAAATTTGAAAATATTTTTACCATCTTTTAATTATACTGCGATTGAGCTCTATAAAAGAAACAGTTGTTGAAAGTGTTCCGTGGGCAAAATAATTTGGCACGGAATCCTAATTACGACGGGTCTACCCTCACTTTGTCAATGTCACGCTGACCTAAAAACAAACGCATGACGTATTACGCACATGAATCAACTAAATTTCAGCTTCACCTATCGCAGTCCACTGTTGGACATAGGCCAATCCCAGGCTGCGCCACAGCCCCTTGTCCTCCGCCTCCCGCATGCAATCTTTTCCAGTCATCTTATTAAGGTCGTCAGTCCATCTAGCTGGGATGCGTCCCACACTTCGCTTGCCGATACGTGGTCTTCGCTCCAGGACTCGTTTGCTTCACTGGCCGTCAGTTCTCCAACAAATATTGCCAGCCCACTGCCACTTCATCTTGCTTACTCTGCAAGCATTGTCAAAGTGGTTAACTCATTTCTGATTTTATTGTTCTATGAAACGCCCAGCATAGCCTGGTCCTTAGCACGCTAAGCGACCTTCAATTTGTGGACTAGCCCGACTCTCAGTGTCCACGTTTTGGCACCGCACGCGAATACATTGTAGTAATTCACCATGACAATCAAAGTAAATGGAGACTAGCCTGACAGACGTGTCATTTTACGCGTAAAAGTATTAATATTAATAAGTTTCTGTTTGTCAGTTATTTATAGTGGTGCGTGACGTTTCAGTAAGTAGTTTATAGTGAAGAACTTTGACCAACAATTGAGCCTTTATAAAACAAGATTTGTACTTTGACCCAGGTTCAAACCAAGGGGTATTTTAAAAAAAACGAACTTTGTTCCGGTTACATCACGATAAAGTCAGATAACTTTTTTAAGAATTATTATGAGAATTTTATATATTTTCAATAAAAGAGCTGGCAATATTTATTCCTCAGATATAAGATACCTATTTGAATATTAAAAACCAGCGCTAAGTAATATTACATTTTCTTAATACCAGTTATACCGGAGTCTATGTTGTAAATTTTGTTTTTAGAATTATAGTTTAGACGGAATTATGTTTAAAAAACAAAAACTGGCAGAAAGGTTTAAGCTATAACTAAAGTGAGAACTCGTTTTATAATTAAATACTGCTATTGTTTCGAGGCCATTGCTAAAAAACGTGTGATTATCACTCTACGTTAAAATACGCGTTTTGTAGAATTCCTTCCACACTAGATGATTAGCCAAAACAATCAAGATTGGGTCTGCTACCGCTTCAAAAATAAAAACATCGCAAAAACTGACCTTTTCATCCTGTTATTTAACAGTTCATTGGTCTTTGTCATGATTAATTACTATTGGACAAAGATGACGCACAGAATAATCATTAAATGTTCAACTGTAATTTTCAGAATAAAATAAAGTTAATTTTCTCTATTTTCCAACCTACGGGAGTGTTTTCTCCCTGAGTTCCTGAAATAACGTATAAATATTTGTTCATTTATTTTGTAATAACTGTTGTGTTACGAGTTGCAACAACTATCATTTCGAGGAGACAATGAAATCCCTTGTAAACTGCTGGCTTTTTTATTTTGCAGCATCTATTTCAGTTGGGCGTGTTGGCTGACAGAAACCTACTTTATGTAAATAATAAGTGTTTGGCGTGAAAACCACTCAGCTCCATTAGCTGTTACTTTTGCAATTTACGCAGCATAACTGTAACAAGCATCCTCACTTTTAGGTTAAGTTCCTAATTTAACATAAACAAATAAGTTGTACCAGGTGTGCCATTTGAAAATGCGTGTGCTGGAATCCCGTAAATGAAAGGTTATGTTTATTACTTACGTTCTCTTACGTCTTTAATCACTAATAACATTGAATTCTGCTAATAAAAACAAACCTGTTTTTTTTTCTATTTTCTATTATTATTTCTAGTTATAAATATAAATTTCCGTAGTAGCATGTTCGTCCAATTAATCTGTCAGCACCAGATCAGAGATTTCTACAAATTAATAATCGACCAATTTCCGCATTGACCAGTTTTCATAGAAATCCAATTACATTAGGCTCTTCGTACTCGTAGAGCTCATGGTAGTACCGCGTTTGGCATTGCACGTTTCAGCACTGCACCTAAGGATTTTTCGAGAGTTCTCCTCTTTTTTACATAATACCCAGCATTCTGAGCCGTTTGTCAGTATTGGTTTTGGTAAGGTTTTATAGATTTTTTTTGTAGGGCATCTCGCAGTTGGCCTTGAGAGGCCGTGACTGCTTAACCCGACTTTCCTGGTGCTGCCATTAAGTAAACTTAAAGCCTCCAGCCAGGGGTTTACAACTACTTAAATTACTAAGCGACTGCACGCTGAGGGCACCCCCTGGGTTACGGAAGGTTTTATAGAGGATAAGTTTTATACTTTATACTTTTATAAACACTACGTTTTATAATTTTTAAAATAACATTTATTGGCTGCCATTATTCTCTTGCTTATTTCAGATGATATATCGTGTTTGTCCGTCACTAAGGAGCTAAGATACACGAATTTGCTGCGTTGCTCTGCCGTTACTGGCATGTGTGATTCAGGCTTTAGATGGTTTCATCCATCCGTCACTTTGGTTAGGTACGTGATCGGGAGGCGACGATTGAGTATTAGCGAGGCTTAGCCAAAAACTACTGAATCCTTTTGGATTATTTTTCTTCCTGTTATCAGTTATCTGACTAGACGTTTTTTGTGCCATGTAGAAAGTGGTCTTCGATAATTCTTTTTTTAGACAGCAAAAAGTTTTACTGATACCTAGAATATGTATTGAAAATGAAACTTCGTGCCCGAGGCAAAATACTGACACTTATATTTAATTATGAAAATGAACTACTTAAAATTATATTTAAAAATGAACTAATGTAATTCTTGAAGTTGAAAACCTATTGTGATCGTAATAATAATGTGATATCTACAACTGCTTCTATTTTTTATTCTTCGTTATTTAATTTTGGGTTTTTAGTTTAATTTTATAAATTTTAATTTTGGTTTTTATTGAATTATTTTATATATATTTATTATGGTTATATGTAATGTTAAATTTTATTTATGTAAGTCAAATATGATCTAAATGGAATGAAATAAATGATTTTGAATTAGAATTTGAATTTGTTATATGTGGGAACATATAACAAATAGAACATATAGAACCTATAGAACATGCTTTTTTGAGTTTTTTGTTAATATAATTATTTGTATCGGAAAAAGAAAGTATTTCTCGGGTAGTCCATTAGAAGAAAATAAAATATTGTAGAAATAATAATTCTGCTCAGAACACCTTCAAAATAAACAAAACATTTTTTTAATATTTATATTTATCGTATATTTTTTATACATTAGTATCACATTGAATATAAAAAAAATCTAACAATGATTACACTAACTTACACAAATTAACATTTAGATACATGAAAATATTTATGTACAATGTACTAGGTTTATTATTTACATTTGGTCCGATCCTTTTCTGATATATTTCGACGAACCGTAGTCTCTAAGAGCTTGTTCACACGAGCGTTCTAAAAAACCCTTTACGCAACGCAGATTTCCTGTCGCGGTATTTATTGAAGCATATCTTATATACAACTGGGTTACCCTTACCTTTATTTAGTCTAGATTTAGACAACTCCCGTGAAAAGGCTCTCAAGTCTTGATTTTAGGTATAAGAACGATAATAATATTAAATAAAGCCTTGCATAAATACTTATGCTTAAAATCTCATTATTATAAAAATGTACATTAATTTACTTGGGTATCTTACATTTGATATAGACATGTATACACAATAAGTAAGAACCTACGAATAGCAAAATTACCCACACAGCTGCACCAGGTGAAATTTTGTGATGGATTGGCTAACCAAAATTACCCACACAGCTGCACCGGGTGAAATTTTGTGATGGATTGGCTAACCAAAATTACCCACACAGCTGCACCGGGTGAAATTTTGTGATGGATTGGCTAACCAAAATTACCCACACAGCTGCACCGGGTGAAATTTTGTGATGGATTGGCTAACCAAAATTACCCACACAGCTGCACCGGGTGAAATTTTGTGATGGATTGGCTAACCAAAATTACCCACACAGCTGCACCGGGCGAAATTTTGTGATGGATTGGCTAACCAAAATTACCCACACAGCTGCACTGGGTGAAATTTTGTGATGGATTGGCTAACCAAAACGATACTAAGAAAAAAATTGTTCAAATGAAACCAGCTGAGCTCGATTGTGGAGAAAACAAAAATATACTTTTGTATACAGAGTTTTATAAAATAACTGGTATTACTTAAAGAGATGCCTAATAATGATCACCTGTATGATACAATCTCCAAACCCTGATAGCATAACAAAATACTGTCCTGATTTCATAATATTAGTAAGATTTGTAGTACTTGTAAAATTGAAAGTTTGGATTTGCCTTTAATTATTTACCAAGCCACCTTTAAAAGTAGTCTTCACAAATTCTATTTTGATATTATGATAATAAAATAGTTGGTTAGATATTGCTTTAAAGGTACCAAATTTGTATGTGTGAAAGAATTTACGTATAGAAATATGTATACTGGAAAACATGAAAGATGTTCATTTTACGTCAGAAGAGGAACCAAAAAGGTATGTAGTAATCTTTCGATAATATATTGGTTGTAATTAATTTTATTTAAATTCACTACAAATCTTACTAATATTTGGAAATCATGACACTATCAATCAGAATTTGAATAATTTTGAAGGAAATTGCTAATCCTTTGCTTCTTAAGAAAAATTGTTTGCTCGACAACGTAGATCACGCAATGAATCTTCTTGAACTGTCAAAATTAAAGCAATTCTTACTGTTAGTGTTTTACGCAATTACCTCTCTGATTGTTGTAAGGAAATAAACAAAATTAATTTTCCTGTATTTATTATTGACAACAAATCAATAAAAGTAAAAGCTAAGATGAAAGTATTGTTAAAGCCTCTGGGCAGATTTCATATTAAAACCAGCTATTATACAGGGTGATTGGAAGATGGATGCAAAGCTTTAAGGTGAAGATAGTATAGACAATTTAGAACCATTTAAGCCATGGTTGTCTAAGACGAAGTCTTACCAATTTTTTTTTTTTTTAATAAGGTTTAAAAGACGTATTGTACAATTTTTTTATTTTTTCTGAGCTTTAAATGTCTGTAAAAAAAATGTCTAATGACACAGAAGCCTAAAACATGTTTTGCTTGATTGCTTACACATTACTTTAATTAAATAAATAAAAAATGAATTCATTTATCATTCAATTTGGCCATAATTATGCAGTTTACATTAAATTTTGAGAATTTCCGAAAAAAAACTTAAAAATTTGGTTAAAAATATTTGGTAAGACTTCGTCTGAGACAACCATGGCTTAAATGGTTTTAAATTGTCTGTACTATCTTCGCCTTAAAGCTTTGCACCCATCTTCCAATCACCCTGTATATACAGGATGGGTAAACAATCGTGTATCAAACGAAACAGGGCGATAGTTGAGGTTATTTGAAGTAAAAAATAAAATAACAAAACAATTTCTAAAAAAATATTTAAAAAAATAGTTTTATTTTTGATAGTACATTTTTTACTGTAAGGTTCTAAAGTGATGATACATTTCCTAGAAGCAACTAAAAATCATTTATTGTTTCAAAATAGGTAACCATTTTACGCTATTGCCTATTTATTACAAATTTTGGTATTTTCTTCAAAAACACTCAAATAGTCATAACTTTTAAGGAGATCAAGTGAGAGCTCTGCCACACTGATATTTTTTACTGAAAATAACCTCAACTATCGCCTTGTTTCGTTTGATCCACGATTTTTTACCCACCTGTATATAAACAATAACAGTGGGTAAGCGTCAACAGACGAAATAAAATAAAAAACTTGAACAATTACGTGTGATTTTTTTTGTCGTCAATATAGGATTTCACATTGGGTCCTATTGCTCTCGGTAAAAAATGATAAACGAGCGATCGACTTCCGCCATTAAAGGTAACAGCACAGATTTTTACGATGAAAATACAAAGGGAAAGAAAGGGATAAAAGAATTAGAATTTCCCAGTGAAAGAAAGGGATTTTTCCAAAAGAAATCAACGTGCGACTCATACGTATGCTCGTTCACCCAACCACCATTTTAAATAGACCCCTGCGGTGGCTCATGATCTGATATAACGAAAATTTCACGCTTTTTGTTCACCCAAAAAGTACACATATATACACAGTATACATAAAGCTCATGGAAAGCGTTCGGTGACGATGACGCGAGTTCCATAATTTTTGTGACTAAATAAGTTTTCACTTCAAAAACATGTAAGACTTTGGAACCTTGTAACGTTCTGAAAACTTAATCACTATTTTACCCTTATCTCAATTTATTTGGGGTCGGTGCAATACACATACTCTATTCTACCTGTGATCTCAGTAGTCACCTCTTTCCAGCCACATAATTTTTTATACAGTCCATTAATCAACGTAAAAACATATTTGAAAATATTAGGGCAATATTTAAAAATCGCTTCCATTATGTAAACAAGCCTCATTAACAACAACAAAAAAATTGTATCGGACTTTTTTTTTTACAAATTATTACTTACAACTAAGTCGTATACTTTTACGTAAAAAAATAATATTCCAGCATTAGCTTTAGGGTTTACATTTACTATAGCCTTACCCTAAGCCTTAACTTTACTTTTTCCCGTAAATTGCCTACTTAGATGTTTTATTAGTCAGAATAAATAGCTAAGTAAAATAACTTGGAATATTATTTTATATTGCTCATAAAAATCTTTAAAAAGGTAAGGATATTTTTTTATCATAACATTAATCTGACTTCCAGATTTTATTCAGGTAGATCGTATCGTTGATCAGATAGTGTAGTCACGTACACAACAATTAAATCGTGCTGAGTAAAATGTTTAGGTCATTTTCAGCCCAGGAAACTTCAGGCCATAAGCTCAGGAGTACAAATACTCTCTACACACTCACATACACGTTAACAAACATACAAAATGATCAAACACCAATTTTAATATCAACGTTTGAAGTCAATGAGTCCATGTCGCTGCAGCATTTCTACGGACAGTGCGTGCGCGGGTGCCGTTCTCCGTGAGGATCTAGTGACGTGGCTGAGTTGCGTGGTTTGCGCGCGAGTTTCTATGCCACGGGGAATGTGCGTGCTGTACGCGTGACCGTTGTTGTAGCGAAGGTTGTGCATCTGTGGGCGAAAAGTTTCGTTAGATCAGCCAATCTATTCCGTAAAAATCTTACTTAAACTTAACCTTAGGTGAAGTGAGCTGTCGACTTGACAGCTCACTTCACCTAAGTAAGAGAGAAGAGCTTCTACATGATAATAAGGATTGACACTATTAAGTCAATATTGTCAATCTTTTTTAACTGAATCTTGGAACTCGAATTTCACCCACTTCAGGACATCAGATTAATTGGAAATTTTGAACAATTATCAAGGACCGATGACAGTCAGTATCACCAGGACAGCAAAAAAAATAGCTTATGGAAACTAAAGAACGCGCTTTGGAAGATAATTTTTGGTATTTATTTTTACTAGGTATAACTTATTTTAAACTATTATATTTTGACGAAATGTTTTGCTTTAATCCTTTAATAAACTGTTATTAGCTTTAAAATTACTCAAGCAAGCAAAGATAAACTTTATTAGGGTGCCTGAACATGGCCTGAAAGTAAGTTTGAGCCTCAAGTATTTTAACTAGATGCTTGATATTATTCAGATTTTGGTAGACAGGTGAAACTAGTTTTACCACCTATATTGTTATATGTTTATAATATATTTTTTTTTATAATTATGGCTTCGGTGGTTTATTTCTTTTGTTTGTAGTACTGTGTGTTCTATTATTATTCTGTTAATAAAATTTGAGGACTTGTAATCGGCGGTCAGTCACATTTTTTATTTCATAGTCTGTTGTTTAGCTGTAAATCTTCCAAAGGCTCAACAACTTACACTTAAGACCAGCTGCTTGGTGAAGCATTGATGTAGAATATTAGTGACTTTAAAACGCACTAAATGGTAGGTACATTGAAAAACCCCTAAGAGGTGATATCGATTTAAGAAAGTCGTTATTACAGTAGCTGTGAGTATTTGGATAAACGAAAATAAATTGACCCAAATAAAACAAAACTTGACGAGACGTATCAAATACAAACTTTATTCGTGAATGCAGAAAGTTTTTGAGCTTTACTTTCAGAACTTTTATCTCTGAGAACACCTTACGTAGCTCCAGTTTCTTCAAGATTATTGTTGTTTGGAACTCGTATATAAGAATTGGGATGCTTACTGGTTAATCTTCAACAGAAGATAGCGTAGGTAAACACGAACCTCTATTTGTGGTTTCAAAAGAGGCTATTCCATTATTTCATAACAACATGTTTTAACCGGTAACGTCCTGCTGGTTCCGGCCGGAACCAAAAGTAAAACCACCTTCAAGCCCCGCTGGTTCCTATCGGAACCACCCAGCATGCACCAGCATGCAGGCGGTTTTTATCTTTATTCTTAATATTAATAAGGTTTTATGTCGTCTGCGATAATTTAACAATGTTGTCAGTTAAATATTCTCGTCGACTAAATGATTCAAAGACAAAAAAAATGTCTGTGAACAGAAAAATAAAATAGTCAAACTTGACGTTTCGAACGCGCTTGGCAACATGGCGTTTCCGTGTTATGCTCTCTAGTTTTATCGTGTTTTTTCTTATTTTTAGTGCGGTTTCGACATTCAAGTGGATTAATATTCATTTAAAGTAGTTATTACATCGTTGAAGGTAGTTATTTGCATAAAATAGCGTCATAAAAAATTTATTTTCGACAAAACGTGGTACGTAAACAAACCGTTCGTGGAAGTGTTCCTTGTGTTGTGAAATGTGATTGTTTTAGTGTTTTACAGTGCAAAAAGTGGTATCCAGATGGAAATAATGGTAAGTTATTAGTTGTAAGAACTATATTATTAAAAAAACTAGCCAATTTAACCTAAAAATTGTTTTATAAATCCTTTGAATGTTCGAGTGCACAAATGGCCGCTGACCTCCGCGCGGCATGAATTTTGAGTTTCAAGATTATGAAAATGTTACGTAGGATTCCCATAAAATAACTGCTGATCGATTCTAAGTCTATTCAATAAGTAAACTCCAAAATTTAGAGAAAATTGAGACGGTACTTTTATGAGTTAGCGACATAATACAGTAACATAAACACTTTCGGCCATTGTTTCTTATCTCCATTGTTTATAATTAAAATTCTACGTAAGACGAGAACTAATTAGCCTTAACACATGGTTTGTTTAGATAAGAAACCATAAAACAAAACTTTAAGTACCAAGAAGCAACAAAAACTCGAGCCGACCTTTTTTTCTGAAGTGCGTCGCAAAAAAATCTTTTGTCTAAACGCCGCGGGCCTAGCCGGACTTTGTTTACATAAATCTTCGTCTTTGAAGTAGTTTACCGAAAATTGGGTGTGGCTCTGTCATGGACACGGCAGTGTGTTGTACGTGAATACGTTTATGTAACGGGTTATATTTTTTAAATAAAATATTTTTATTAATGTATTTAGGATAAAAGCAACGAAACAAATAATTATTGTGTTACAACATAAAACTTAAACGAACATCGTAGCTTCTCCGGGTCAAAAGTTATACCAATTGCAAATCTCGATACGCAGCAAAATAACCTCAGAATGGCGGCGCTTCCCCTTCCATCGCGCGCGATGCATCACTGTTTTCGTTTATTGTAATGAATTCTTTGATCCTTTAGTTATTCAGTGGTATAATTTAATTTTGGATGTAGAGGATAGATTCGAAACTACAAGGCTAAACTGTATCCCCCGGTTTTTTGGATTGCCCCCATACGGGGGAATTTGCTACCATACGGTAGCAAATTTAAAGACGTATTCACGTCAAAAGAGAAAGAAGATTGGGTAATCCTATTATCAACATCGTTTTGTTGCGTAGAACAATGCATTGTAAAGGTAAACGACTATGTTTGTAAAAATATTGAAATATTTTTTCTTGAATTTCGTTTGGTAACTAAAGGTAAGTAAATAATTAACTTTGTAGGTAGGTAAGTGTATCCTAAGGTACAGTATGAAGGAATATAATGTTCATCACCGTTAAAAAGTACATCAGGAAAGTAATGCTTGGCCATCTCACTATCAGGTGTCGTCTAGTGACCTAGCCTAATAAAACCTTGGAGTAGCTTTGACTCTGAACTTTCTCAGTAATTACGAAGAAGGCCATACAAGATACTGTTTGATGTTAGTAGTAATTTTCTTTACGAAGTCGGCGAAGCAAATATTACATAAACCACAGTTTCAACATATTTAAGTATTAATAAGTTCAGAAGGAATGTTGTTAGCAGATTAATCATTTTAAGACTAAACTATCGTATCTCAGTCAATCTGCGTCTCTACGTTCAAAATTAAAAATCAACATAATTTCATTTCACATAAACCTGCATGGGCACTTATGAAACGTCAGAAGCAAGCGCACGGTTCCAATTTGTCGCTCCACGGTTACTCTTTTAAATATAATTAGCTTTTATAATGTTTTCAAATTACAGTGGTAATAGATATGGGAGGACAGTGCAGGCCTGTCAATAAGTATCAGGTAATTACATAAAAGAAAATAAAGAATAGTTAGAGTTGGCTTTCAGTCTAACCGGATGCAGATGAATATCAGTATTTTTCATGTGGATACTGCCAATGTGACCTCCGACCTCCGATACACGATATTAGTAAGACTGGTTGTCAGACTTTGGCATTTTGACTAACCGTAACGACGAAGGTCAAAGATCTACGAATGACAGCCGGGAACTGCTCAACGTGCTTTCCGAAGCATTGAGGGACCCATCCACGAACCAAACGCGGCTAGCATCTTATAACTTACGATCGACCAGTGTGGCTGTTATTATTTAGCCACGAGCTCCTGTAAACGAAACTAAACTACGGTATCTATGAAGGTTAATAAGTACTATTAAGTTGAGATAGAATGGCTGCAAAACTTGGTATAGAACTATTCGACACCCACATACGAAGAATAAGTTCTCTTATCTATATTATTTTAATATAATATATGCCTTATCCTGCGAACCGGCGAATATTTACGGGCTTAATCTTTAGGTATTAGGTTAATTACATTGAATACAAACCTGTAAGTAACACCTTTTATGTGGCTCGTGGTATAACTCGTAGTCACTCGACGAACCTTCAGGCTTCTGTCCACAGCGCCACTGTTGACAATGAGGAACCTTTAATTTAAATATTACTAATTAGCAACTTAGATCACTCACTCTTTATTAAGTCAATATTTAGGATTTTACAGCGCTTGCTATCTATCATCCGACCACAGGGGTGCGGGTTGTTCGAAAGAGATACCGCGGCCCCTGGCACACAGGCAACTGAGGGAACACGGGTGGGTTTTAGTCAGTAAAAGTCTGACACGCCCTCCTGCTCCACCCAGAGCGGGAGAAGTTATTTGATGATTTCCCACCCAAAAAAAAAAACCACACCAAGTGAAGCCTATTTTCTAAGAATAGTCATATTTTCAAGAAATTTACTCATTTCCATCAAACAATTTCGAGAGCTACTTTGATATTTTCAAAGACTTGACTTGACTTTTACTAAGTAGTTATTTTATCATAAATAGTGTTGAATTTTGATTAATATTATACGACAAACTGCTCACATAGCATAAGTAGCCACCTCTTACAAAAATAATCCAGTCTGCATATATGCAAATATGAATAAGTTCAGTTTAAATGATTAATCATTTAAAATATTCAATTTTATTTATTATTATTAGGAGTTTTTAGTGATTTATTTTATTAAGAATAATACAGGGTGTTAAAGAAATTGCGTGCCATAGCTTAGGGGTAGGTTCAGTATCGATAAATGAACCCAGGAAATACAAAGAAACAAAAAAATATGTAGAAGTTCAACCTAATTTAGTACCTACTAACTTAAAATAGCAATCGTTTAGTTTTCAGTAGCAAATAATGCGCCGGCCCTTAGTATTCGGACGCGAGAAGTGAAAGACAAAATGACAACAATGATAGTAGGTAAGTACTTAATTAAAGCATTTAAACAAATAAAATAATCGTAATTCTAAACGATTGCTATATTAAGTTAGTAGGTACTAAATTAGGTTGATCTTGCAATAATTATTTTTTTTTCCACGGTTCCTTTATCAATACTGAACCTACCCATAAGCTATGGCAAGCAATTTCTTTAACACCCTGTATAGTTACTTATACGAACATCATCAACCTGCAGTCTCTATTCTTATTTATTGAAGGTCGAAGCATATCGTCCTTTTTAACCGACTTCTCTTCTTTACATCTCAGTATGTAGTACACTGGCAGTCATCCAAAATACAATAAAATGGAAATCAGAAACGGGCGAAGGCAAAGCTCAAAGTTCAGTTTACCTTTTCTAAATTCTGCTGAGACAAGTTCATTAAACGGTTTGCTGAGTAGGTACGTAGTAACTTACCGTGGGTCTTAAAACCTGGTCTACACGATATTACCTGTGATATACCATAAGTCAAAGAAAAATTTGTTGTACCATCAACAAGGCTCAAAAAAATAGGTGGATCATTCAGATGTCAATGTATACGCTTTTATAACAAACTTCCTAGCCATGTTCAAGATCTAAGTCTCAATAAATTTAAATCATTCATTAAACGTAAGTTGTGCCAGAAAGCCTTTTATACCGTTAAGGATTATATTGAGGACAAAACATCTTGGGATTGACCTGCTCCAATTTTTGCATACTAAATGTTGTTCTTTTTTTTTTTTGCAAACTTATACTCTTCGACATTTGATTATTATTATATACACTTTGACATGAATATTTACTTTGAGAAGTATAATATTATTATTGTTTTAATTATTGTGAATGTGAGGACTGTGTGGATCATGTTTTGTTTTTTTTTGTTTTGTGTTTCATCTCTTTCTCAGTTAGTTATAATGTTAATCTGCCAGTTTGAGTAATTTATGCGGCCTACCCAAATGTCCTTTCTTTGGTATTGTTCGTCAAATCTTTGAGCTCCTCAAGATCTGAGTTGAGCTGCATGATTACTGATAAATGCGTGCACTGATTGGACAGGTCCACTCAATCTGTGTGGTTCTTTCCTCAAAAGACCATTTCAGACACCAATCCACATGGTCTTCACATGATCTGACCAAGATTATGTCTGGACTTTAAAAAAGACTGTGACCTCTGAGTTTGTTTCGGCCTTTCTTCTCAGAGTAGTCAGATAGGAAACGCCGACCTCATCTAGTTAAAAAAAAAAAATATGATTGACGTGTAAAAGTGTTTGTACAAACCTACTTACAGAAATAAAATCATTTATCATTTATCATTAAAAGTACCTAACTATAAAAGCTGCATCATCTAAACAGCTATTTGTTGCTTCAATGTATGACGCAGACAAGAAACTTGCATCACGTAAATGAGGCGTTATATTCTGTGTGAGGTACACGAGATTCACATTAACCCTGCTTCAAAGTTCTCAATTTATTCATTCGATTATTAGTGGAGCCTACAAATCGGTCATATTATGGTCTTAGTTTACTCGCCAAATCTACGTCAATTCCATCATCTCAAAACATTATTCGTCGTTTTGCATCAGTCTTCCTTTTCAACGACAACGTACCCAGGTTACGATGCCTCGCCCAACGACCAGCTATAAATGTAGTCGTCTTATCGATAAATAGGACTTATACACTTACGTTAAGTTTTATTTATAAAAACGAGTTCAATATTTTCATACTTGTACCACACTTGTGTCACTACTGTGAAACGTGTGAATATATGTATGAATATATAAGTATGAATTAGAAGTATTAAGGTGAACCTAGTCCACATTTTTTGCATACAAACTTCGGGAGTGTTTTACTCCACTGTCTGACTTGGCATATCTAAAGTTAAATATAATATAGTTTTATCTCATTGTTTATATTGTCTGTATGGAACAGAATACTAAAATAAAAACCCATTAAAAAGTTAGGAGCCAACAAAGATTCATTTATCTTGCTCTTTTTACTTAACTTTGGGCGTATTTAAATAATAAAAGAAGTGTAAAATCTCCAAAACCAAGTCGGTACCGACAAATTTTTATTATCGAAAAGTTCAATAAACTTTACTGATCATTGATTTATGCATTGGCTTTTTCATAAAACCCGATCTTCCAAAGTACTTTTCTTAATTTTTTCGCAATTTTTTTACTATAAATGATCCTGCATCTCACTCAATAACGTTGTGCGTGTAGACTGGCGTCTAACTGCTCATCACTGATACTATCTCTATCCGACACGAAGCCTGGTGAGACAGCGTGATTTTTAGCCAGGCCCACCAGTGAGTTCGAGCCCGCGACTAGGTTCCCCTTAAAGAAACAAATGCATAACTCAACTAGAGCTTTATGAAATGTGGAATGCACGTTAACCTTTTGTTTCGTTTTCATCTATTGACGTTATGACTTTCTCGGTGAAATCTTTCAATTGTGTCCCGAACCATAAGGACTGTTGTTGATACATGACTTTTGATAGACGAATCGTTTCCGAGCCAAAGAGTAAGATTTAAAAACAAGATCTTCATATTTTTTTTTTGGAAGAGACGAATCTTTACGTAAGATCACAAAAAAAGTATTTTTTTGTACTTGGGTCTTTGTCATCTGTTATATTTTTAACGAAATTATAAGTGTGTAACGTTCAAAGAAGGAAAATAGGTGCTTTATGCTTTGTGTCGATTTATGTTATTCTTGAGAAACAAAATAACATAAATAACATTTGTCTATTCACAATAGATTAATTGTGTTTTTCCATAAAAACACAATTATGCCATCTGCTGATGCCATCATCAGCAGCATAAACTATTCTCCATGTTTTGAAGCCATTTGCCGTCAAACGGGTTGGGCCATGTCTGTCGCAATCTGCGTATTGGTCGAAATATTTATCTGAGATTTCCTGTATCAAATGGATAATTTATTTTCTTCACGAACATAAGCGCTTTAGCTGGGCAGATGACATTATTATCAATTTATTCATATTTTTAAAGATACAATTCACTTACGTAAAAAGAATTGCTTCTTTCTACCAAACCCAAGACAAAGAAGCAGTAAAGTACTTATAGAAAATCTTCATTGGTTAAAATAAAGTTGAAACGCTCTGAATATAATTATCAATTTTCAAAATATGTTGGGATCAACTTCTTTTCTAACCGGATGGAGTTATTTACATGGACCGGCTGCCTATCTGATCTCCACAACCCGGTTAATGGGTAATACGATACCTCTAGGAAACGCCCTTAATATAATAACCAGCCTGTCATTTTTTTACTGCTGGCCTCTTCTCATACAGAGAAGGCATGATTATTGATCGTCACGTTTAGCTTAAGACAGGTCTCATAAATGTATTTGACGTTAGTTGTCAAACCACACTTTTTTTTTTTTTGAGGATAGGAAATCATCAAATAACTTTTCCCGCTCTGGGTGGAGCAGGAGGGCGTGTCAGACTTTTACTGACTAAGCTCACCCGTGTTCTCTCAGTTACCTGTGTGCTAGGGGCTACGGTATCTCTTTCGAACAACCCGCACCCCTGGCAGGCATCGGCCCTTGCGGACTCCACCAGTTGGCGCTGACATCTCTTTGATGCGCGCGTGGAACACAACGCACCGTCGCCGTCGACCCGGGCTTGGTCCTAACCGGACAGCGGGCTACCCATTACTCGCCTTCCACAAGCCCGCAGGATATGAATCAATAAAATCCTCGCATGTCAAGTGTACACCATGAGTTCCGTGTTTCTGCTAATTAGACGTGCGACGGATTAAATAGTTAAAATGTTATTATAACCTTGTGTCTAGTATTCGTGTACGTTTAACATTGTAAAACAGTGTTCTGAATAAATAATAATAATCAAAAATAAGTGGTTTTCATCAAGATCCCAAACAAAATGTTTATAATAAAGTATGGTACGGTATAACAAAAAAACTCTAATTTCCAAAACCGCTGAACCAATTTTAACGGGACTTGTGCTAACAAATAGCTGATGTTACAAGTAAGGTAACATACGCTACTTGCTACTACCTTACACATTGCCGTCGGATAATTTCCAAAACCTACGCAGGCAAAGCCGCGGGCACAGCTATTATAAAATAAACTTGGTTACACATAATAATGTTTAGTTCAAAATTGAAATAAACTTTTGTGTCAAAATAGCGGGTACTTTAAGGCACTTGTCCCACCAACGACGAGAAAACGACTAACTATCGGCTATTTTCTCGCTCAAGAAACGTACAATAGATATACTTTCTGTGTGAACAAAAGAGACGCATATACAAACAGTTAATCGCTGACTGTTCACACTGCCGGCGAGCACTCGCTTCACTAGTTTGTCGCTGAGCGACAAGAGCTATGAAAGATAACACTCGCGCGGCGATACTCGCCAAGCGATTAGAACTCACGTGAATCGCGTATGAGGCTGCAAGACTGACTGTACGCTTGACTGCCGCGAGCGAGTGATGCGAGTAATCGCCCGCCTCACTCGCACACTCGCTTATAGCCGAGCTACACAAATATCGGAACTACGCACTCGCTCCCCGCGTCTCGCTAACTCGTTTCTAGTTCTAGCTCTACTCGTTACTCGTTAATCGTTGCCGGTGAGACAAGTGCCTAATACTGTTTTTTTAACCAAATTATTCTCAAACCGACTTTTATATCGAGTCTCCAAAACATTTTCCATTGCTATTCGGAATTCAATTCGTTATAATTCAGTAGGTACAGGGAAAAACAATATTGTGACAAACTGGGCTACGCGACGCTTCGTCTATTCAATAGGTTGTGAATTCCAGTTCAATTCTAAATGGAAAAAACTGAGATAAATACTTAACTCTAGAGGAACCTATAAAATAATGTTTTAAATATACTGTTTGTGTTAAAACGAACAGTAAAATGATAATCGGATCATTTGCTTTGATCTATTGTGTGACAATCATTAAAACCAAACAGTCGAATTGATGTCCTCTTCCCCAATGAAGGTGGTTTAAAAAACATAATCCTTCTACTTTAAGGATTATGTTTTTTAAACCAGTTTCTGCTTAGTTATTGCTCATACGATTTTAGGAATGGTTTTGATCAAAGATAGATAACCCGACCTCGTCAAAAAATGTATCATTTGTGTGATCTTCTCGGTATGAGCAATTCCTCGAATGGCGTATGAGGGTGAGGGCAAATCAAACGAATTGAATCTTTGATTTTGATATTATTTGACAGTACTAGAGTCATTACTAAAGAGTAATGAATCTAGTACTTTAGTACTCTAGTACACACGCGACAGTACGGTTCCGATACCGGTAGCCGGACCGGTATCAGAACCCTACTGTCGTGTGTGTGCTGTCGTGATGTAACTTGGATCCATGTTAATTTTAACATGGATCCAAGTTTCTTCACAAAACACAATTGATTTTACTCCAACTTCGTTTTTCGGTGTATCAATTTACTTTGTTTTCTTACTTTATTGATTGAGCCTAATATTTGTATTTTTTTTTGTAACACATTTTTTCATTTTTCACTTGAGTACAGACATTTCATTGTCACTTGCAATCTTATTGGATCACCTCCATGAGCTCTGTTCATCGAGCCAAATCAAATATTTTTTGTCTGATTACATTTTTGTATTAGAATCGGCGAATGTGGTGTTAATTTTATTTACTTACGCGTTTATATATTGCCAAATTATGAAAAATCTTATTTACAAAGAAATACCAAACATTTTCGCAACTTATTGCAACCATAAAATATTTTTTGTGAGTTTATCTTAACACAGTAAAAAAACTTATAACAATTAGTTCCACCAACGTTTCATTAAAAAATCAGCGTAAACGATCACTAGGTACGCAGTTTAATGACCTTTCAAACTAAATTGACTCCGAACTGAAAACCACAATTTTGTTATTCAATTTAAAATCAACATGATATTTCGGTATCTCGCTGAACGAACAAAGGTTAATTGCGTTGATCTTTCTGTACAATAAATCGTGTCGGTTTAACTAATTAAGGTCATTCTTCTTCTCTCGTAAACAAATTACACTAGGTATTTACATATTTTATTGTTCTACTTCATTTATTAAAAAAACAACCGCAAATGTTGTTTTTAAGATAGATACGATATAATATGTAACAGTTGTAAATTTTTACGTAAACAGCGCGCTATTGCAGATCCAAAATTGGTACACTGCTAATAATTTAGTATTTCATTAAAACAAAAAAACGAAGTGCTTGAGTGATAATTTTGTTTACCAAACTTCAAAATAGTGATTGTGAGACAGTATTGAATCTAAACAAACTAGAATTTGTCGATAAAACTGTTTTCCTGTGGGATCACGCTTGACTCAAGGCTACAATGTGTCCTTATTTCCAAGATAGCTAAGTCCAGCAGCATATTATACTGTCAGATAAACCGTGAGTTACTTTCATAGTAACATGACGTCTTAGGGTATTTTACTTTGAGGGTGGGCTGCAGACGTCGAGTCTAATTTATTCTGCAGAAAAGAGTCTAATATTAATTCATTTTCATTCGATATTTCATTCATGGCCTGGTTTAACTAATTTCTAGCCATATGCCTCTTTTAATTTGTGCCAATTTTTAAGCTTATGTGCCCGACACATGTTCTAGTGCGTTAAAATGATGAACCAATCAATTAAACGACCAGCTTATAATATAAAGTTCAAGCTGTTCCATATTGAGTTATAGGTAATCACTGACACATTTTGTTTACCGACGTGTTCATGGGCTCAAGATGTGTGCTGATCGTCCACAGTGATCTACAAAGTTGTATTAATCAAATGTGGGGAGCTGTGGACGGTAATTTGTGTCAGTTTTGATTAGGTATAAACCCTACACCCAGCCTAGTTGAGACGTTAGTTTGTAAGCCTGAATTACATAGAATGGCAATTGACTAGTTGGCCTTGATGTTGCGATAATTTTTAAGACATTTAGTTAAGTAGGTAGTTCTCTAAACTTGTAATTTTAGAAAAATCTAACTCTAGAAAAAGATGTCATAATTTTAAACAAAATACAGCCTTTGCCGCGTTTAAGTGCTAAATAAATGAGTGGGTCAAAAACTGCAAATTGATAGTATTAATGGACTTTATTCTACATTAAATAAACAGCTATTTTTCAATACCAAAACAGTAATGCAAATTAGTTATCACTAAAACACACAAAATATTAAGTTTGAAATATTTAATGTCGACAAAATCACTGACAAATTAAATAATATTGTATAAACCACTATTTTTAACTAAATTATTAAGTTACCTACGTAGTTTTCGTACTTATCTTTTTTTTTAATCTTGATTTCTCCTTCTTGATTACGAAAAAACAAACTAAATAAAAATACAAAATTTCATGGAAATCGTTGGAGCCGTTTCCGAGATTCAGATTATAATATATATATATACAAGAATTGCTCGTTTATTATTAAATATATTAAACTAGCTTCAACTTTCCAACTGATCGATTTTTTGTCAGTACAAAAGTGCCTGTAAATGGTTCAATTGAAATAAATGCTTTGAGTTTGAGTTTTGAGATTAAAAACTTCTTCCAAGTGAAACGTCTTCGCTAAACTCTTACAAAAAAAAAACCGCAAATGAATCAAGTGAAAAGCAACTAGTATAACAAACAGGTTACCGTGAAGTTGGTCTGTTGACACACACCGCGCCCGCAGAGCAGCTTGCGAGCCGAGCGCTGGAAGTTCCTCGTCATCAAACAGTACACAATAGGGTTAATGGCTGAGTTCGCGTGACCTGATGACAAAATTATAGTCAGTTAAAAGTAGTTAATTAATAAATAGCTGTTGCCCGCTGTTTCGCTCATGTGATTGGAAACTGTCCCACGGGGACGTACTCCCGGGATAAAAAGTACCCCAGGTTATAGTATATTCGTATGGCAAACAACCAAATGCGTTAAACCATTATGAGTTCCTTAAGTAACTGACAGACAGACCGAGTTACTTTTGCGTATAAGTATGGATTTGGTACGTCTTATCTAGGGACTAGATGTGATGTCAAAATTGCAAAATTTTGAAACTCTTGTTTCAAAATTTTCCCGGCCGGATTCCCGGCCACCGCAGGCGCGGGCTTGCGAACGGCGAGTATTGAGCAGCTCGCTGTCCGGTAAAGCCCAAGCCCGGGTCGACGGCGCGTTGTGTTCCACGCGCGCCTCAAAGAGATGTCAGCACCAACTGGTGGGGTACGCAAGGGCCTAGGCCTGCCAGGGGTGCGGGTTGTTCGAAAGAGATACCACGGCCCCTGGCACACAGGCAACTGAGAGAACACGGGTGGGTTTTAGTCAGTAAAAGTTATTTGATGATTTCCCAACCAAAAAATATATATATATATATATTGGTATGTACTTTAGCTAATCTGAAAAATGCTTGATCTATTTTATCTTTGTTTGTAGTATTAAAATGATGTCTACCACTTAATTTATTAAAAAGATGTAGTGTTTTTCATGCATATGTACATTATATGTTCATAAATGAATTGGTAAGGTACCGTCATGATGTTAATCCTTTTAAATAGTTCCTTGAGGGATTCACGGTGACGTAGATTATAAATGGCTCTGACAGACTCCACATTAACAGAAACCTAAATAACAAGACGTACCTATGTAACAGTTTGCTTCAATAGCATGCATCGTCACGTTCCTTAACCGAATCACACAACATGTGGAGCATACGTGACGAGAATATTATCAATCAGATTGAATAACCACAGTTTAATTAATATAATATTCATACAGAATCCACAGATCACTTCCCTCCCTTAGCAGAAATCACAGTATGTATATGCATTTGTTAGCATAGTGTGTCATTGTACTTACATAATTTGTAGGTAATAAAAAAAAGCTTTACTTACTGTTGGAAAAAGGTTGTCTTAACCACCTAGTTTCAAAGTAATTTTCTCTTATTTATTTATTTACTTTATTGTACACCAGAAATTGCATTAAAAAATTACATTTAACACTACAAACATACAATGGGCAGCCTTATCGCGATCTCTTCCATGCAACCTTGGAATGGACAGTCATTACGTGGACATAAAAATTTTGTTACCATTTGTGTATATTGTATCTATTAGAATATACTATAATGGATACATGTATAATACATACTATGAGCAGCGAAAATGAATGACGACAAAAAATTATTACAGATACGTGAACAAGATCACAACATCAAGTAATGCTCTTCACGAGTCTCTTAAATATAGGTAACAATCTCTTAATGTCGTGGTAATTACTGTATAGTTCAGATCAGAACTATTACTACGCACTTCGCAATAGTTTGGAACCAAGTAGCTTTTTTCATCGTTACTTTTGTACTTAGTTGTAAATAGTTTGTTAATCTAGAATTTAGGACAGTCGAGGTCATTCGAGGACAGGGTTTATTAATTTTGTTGAGACATAAACTCAGAATCAATCCCTATTTTTGTAACTTGTTATGCCGTTAATAGCAAAGATTGGCAAAAAGCAAGTTCTATTTTATTTGTTTTCATTTGTAGATCTGTATCACAAGTTCAGAACATCAAAAGTAATGAGAAAAAATAAGTCTCCCCTAAAGAATCATAGCTTGTATCAAAAATGAGACGAATCGCTTGACTGAACCGAATAAACACGTATTGATTTGGAATAACATAGGTACCTACTATATTTGCTTTTGAATAAAAAAATGCGGTGTACCTATTTTGTGTTCAAGAACAAATAAAAACAAATATGGTCTTATTAGGCAATTATCCTTATTTCGTTTTTACTGATAAAATTTCGTCAAAATAAAATAATGGGGAAACATTTTTCAGAGTATCGGTATCCACTACATCGATTTTCGCTGTATAATAACATTAATTCAGACACACTGAGCTAAATGGACTATAATGGAGGTAGTATACATTTTTCATGGAACGCATTTGCTAGTGACAAACAATAGCAATTTCGTTCCATGAAAAATTAAATTGTGAAAGAGCATAGTGCGATTTGTAAAATTTTAAACGACTGTGGCAAGCAAAAAAGTAGAGTAACGATTTAAAGTTTAATTAAGTTCTATACTTACTTGCAAAGGAAAAATTGGTGTCGGCTACTCACAAGTACTTGTAATGGAAAACAGACTCTGAGAGACGTGACAAGGTTTACTAGCATTACATAACACACGATGAATTGTAAAAAAAAACGGTTTATTAACGTTCAGGTAAAATATCATATACCCCATTATACTTGCGACGCATGGTTGCACGTCAGGTCAACCGATAATGGAAAGGGCTTTGGGGAATTAAATTGTATAATTACAATGTACACACGCCGAAATGTATCCGCTTTTAATTATATTTTTTACCTTCGCCATAAATATAGGTTAATGACGTAGGAAATAAAATTCTAAATAAAAAGTCCATGTGATGCGAACGAATGAGACATATGTCTGGATGACCACAAGCCTAGGGAATGTGATTTGTATTGATTGAATGATGATGTGATGAGAAAAGGAATGAATGCAGTACTGAGTTGAAGGCTTTAAAAGTGGCATGACTTATATGGAAGAAGAACACATGCTATAATGATTCCACTCACCCATAAACAGCGCGTATGGTAGAAACATGCTGAGATCCTTAGCATTGACTAAGTTGACATCTAGTAGAAGCTGCATGATGTTGTATGGCATCCAGCACATCGCGAACAGTACTGCTAGGAGCAGCAGAATCCACGCCACTCGCTTCCTCTCCTTCATCAGTCTCAGACCCTGAAAGTATTTGTCTATTTAACACAACTGTTTGAAAAGCTAGTTAAAATATTGAATAATGATATATGTATATTAAAAAAAATACAAAAAAATAAATAAAAACGTAACTAATGTACGAATATATCGTGGCCGACTAATCTGAGATGAAACACCGAAAACAACCCCAGATGACAAATTCTGTTCAAAAGTCCATACAAATACATTATTTTAATAGCACTGTTAGGTCAATGTTGTGATGTAGTGTTGAGTGAGGTTTTTTTTACAAGCTTATTTTACTTTTATTTAACTTGCCTTGTTAGTTTGTTTGTATGTTTTGGTGAAATCTTTCAAGCGGAATTAAAATCACTTTTACCTAACCTACGGAATTGAAATTTTACAAGTTGATCATGTTTTGAAGACATTTTATGATACACGAGCTTTTGCAAAGACTTCGCCCGCGTGGAAGTCGGAAATTATCCCATGGGAATGTACTATCGGTATAAAAAGTATCCTAGGTGTTGTTCCAGGTTATAAACAATCTGTATGCCTAATTTCATCCATATCCCTCAAGCCGTTTTTGCGTGATTTAGTAAAAAACATCCAAACATCTAAACATACAAACTTTTACATATACAGGGTATTACAGAAACCCCATTGCTATCCTTAAACACTAAAGATAACAGCTGGTATACAATCACTATACATCGTTTCAGCTCAAAATAAAATAATCTAAGAATTGATAACAAATTTTCGGTTTCACATGTTTCTTAAATTCAAATCATAACAAACGTTTTACCGCACTACGTAGGTCAATAACTTCCCACGTTACTTGCCAATATCAGGATAAATCTCTTGCGAGTGATGTGTTTATTTCAATTTGAAAAGTTCGGTTTCTGGTATCAATGTATTTAAAATTCTCATCTTCCGAACATGTAGAGATAAGATTAAAAACCCCTTTCAATATCGTTTGATATCATCCATAGAAGCCGTACCCTTGGTATGTATATACCCTTTCCGTTACACGTTGAATAGTAAAATTATATTATGTTATTATTTTATTATATATTTTAACATATTATATTATAGTGGCAGTAGTATAGCATATAGCCTGACTAGATTCTAAAACCAGGATTGGCTGCAGACAAAAGACCTTCTTATCTGTCAACATTGCAGACACGAAAATTAAGGTACGCATTCAATTATGATAGCCCATTCTAAAGTGTTAGGTTAGTAAGTGCTAAGCTTAGGTTCTAAAACAGCTGGCACCCTGCTGGCGACAGGAGCACGACGGCTGAATTCATTAATACTGGCGTGCCGTGCTATCCGGCCTGCACTCTTACTGCAAGAAAGGCCATGGTGTCCGAAGCAGTCGACAGCTTCACTGCACTGGCAGCAATGCGGAGCCCCGCATAGTGCGCCCAGACGCAAACAAGTAGCGAGTCAGAAAATTTGTAAAAAAGTAAATTGTTCTTCTTTGATGAATATCTTGTATGCTCTTTTTCAACCAAAAAACATGATAAAGACAGACGAAATATAAAACCCTAAACTAAATCTGTATTTGTTTCGATTCAAACCATTGATTTACACAACAAGTAAACACGTTGACATTATTTACTCTTACTTTTGAAGTGCGCACTCGAAGTATTACAATAATTTATACAAAAATAATACAAAAGAATACAATAAAATGGTCAAATGGTCGCCAAATATTTTTTTTGCGTCTTCAATGGAGTCTTGATATCCGGCCAATTTAGCCTTATTACCTACTGAGTCAAAAGTAATGGTGATGTTTTATTCATCGAGTTTTTATTCATAAAGAGAGAACTGCTAAGCATACGTAAATATTTTTTCTTCCTATGGCATCTATGGGTACTTTTTACTACGATTGAAGTCATTTTTTAATGGTAGTAGTCCATTCTTCTTTAAGGCAACAGAACTAGCTACCCCGCCAGTGGGTTCCCGCATTGTCATTGCGGGGGGGCTCAGTAGCCGTAGTCCGCTCCCACGGTGAAGCAAAGAGGTACCCCAAGGTGGGCCCGCTCGTCAGGGCTTTTGTCTCCAAGCCGACGACGTAGCGGCCAAAAAGTAGGTTGCGGTGACCGACGACGGTGCACTGCGACTGAGGCGGGCCGCGATGTCGAATGGGGGGCATCGCGGCTGAGGGTTACAGGCTGCGGCGGAGGAGGAGTTCCGGTACTTCTGAGTAGGTCGGTTGGTCGGTGGTCTCTTCCCTTCCGTGACCTGGATGGGGCTGCCACCGTTTGATGGCCGACACGGTGGGGCCGCAGAAGTGTCGGTATAGCTTTGGCCGCTCTCCCTACAAGGATGCCAAGGGTGCCAAGGTAGTCTGAGGCCCTTGTGCTACTTGGTTCCTGGGGTGGTCACGGCGTGCCATGCGTCCAGGTGCGCCGGACTGGTGAGGTCCGCTAGGGCCGATGCCTACCAGGGGTGCGGGTTGCTCGAAAGAGATATCGTGGCCCCTGGCACACAGGCAACTGAGGGAACAAGGGTGGGTTTTAGTCAGGAAAAGTCTGACACGCTCTCCTGCTCCACCCAGAGCGGGAGAAGTTATTTGATGATTTCCCAACAAAAAAAAAAGCAGTTGACATGAATCCTAAGTACATTGATACTTCTTTTTCTAGTTTTACCTTATAATAATCTCTGTTATTGCTCAGGTAGGCACTTTATTATTTAAACTTGCTGAGATAAGTATTTGTAGGAAATATACGTACGCACAGAGGCTAGCACATCAAGCTACCCCAATCTGTCAAATTTCTTTGATAGATTTTTAACTTTATTACAAAAACTTAAGGTTCATGTTCAATTAGGAAAATTTGACAGTTTGGGGTAGCTTGGTGTGCTGGCCTCTGTACGTTTATTTATTTTTATGAAAAACATAGTAATGAAGAAACAATCCTTCTGACTTTTTCTGATTTTAAGAAACGGGTACTTACTATAAGATATGCGTACATAATGACAGTCGGTTATATTTTAACGAGGACTGGATTTCTTCGTTTTTACGTAAAAAGAAAAAGTTCAACATTCTTTTTTCGTGAATAATTTATCTTGAAAAGTTCAATCCATTTTTCATATAACACGTAACATAGGTACTGGACGGTAAAAACAACGTTTGCTTTGATTTTAGACAAATATTTTAAGATCATTTGTCGCAATTTCAAATTAATGTATATTTGCCCATATAGTAATAAATTATAAAGACGCGTGTAGATATTTTATGTATTGCTTCTACAAGTTTCCTCTCTCACAGTCGGTTTTATAAAAATAGGATCACGAATTTTTTTTTTAAAGCTAGTGAACTTTATTTGTATTTTTTGCAAAGTAGTTTAACCCGTGTTTATGCTCGTTAAACTACGTTTAATGAAGACTTAGGGTAACATGAATTCTTGGCATCATGTTACCTATAATGAGGAGAGAAACCGAAGACAGGCAGGATGTCGTTATAGAGGTAAAAGAAAAATAACTTGTTAAACTAGAAACATCTGAACCAAGTAATTGGTAAAAAAATAATAATATAGTAGTTAGTTACATTCAAGTTAAAAAAACTGAACTTGAACCTTTTGCAATCCCTCTAATAACCTACATAAATACGCTACTTTTGTCTAAATAGTTTTATTCATAAATATGTTTGTGCTGCTTCCCAATTATTTTTCCACAATTTTTATTTTTTAAACAAAGTTTCTACAGCTTAGTTTCTTATTACTTTATCTGTAAACAAACAACAGTCTTTTATTAAATCTTTACCGAAATAACTATACGTAATCTTATTATCAATTATTTAAGCTGAGGGCTCTTTTTCTTTCAGTCAAGAATTTTTCTTATACCTTTTCCAATTTAAAGATACGGATAGTAAACGAATTATTAAAGATCTTCAAAGAAACGCTTGTCAGATATTAAACAAAAACAGCGTTATTGAGACTCAAGATTAAGAATTAAATAATGTGTATTCTCTTCACATACCATTATTAAAAAGTTACCGTACATGATCACGGATTACTCAAATATTTACAACACACATGAAACTTCAAACGATATTTTCTCACAAAAATCAACGTTAAACGCCGTCTGCTGAGACTTTGATAAACAAATCTTAACATCTCATAAAAACTACTTACTCCAAAAAGCGATTATAAAATGGCGTTGGGCGAATTCAACTGAAAAGTTGTTTCACAAGCATTTCGTCGGCTATGTTTAAGTCCCATGTAGGGGTGAGCCTACTGCCATGATCAACCGGGCATAACTGCAGTCTCCAGGCTTCTACTGTAAAGTTCTTTATGGAAAAACAAAACAATACTTTGCCCGACCTAGGAATCACACCCCAAACCTTAAACCTTATGCTCAGCACTGGTGCTTGCGTCATTAGCAGAGATCGGATATTCGGATGCATAATATTCACCTAAAGTTGAGATGTTGGCTAACATGGAATGCGCTTTTGTATCGAAAAAGTCATAATTTAGGTAAGTAATTTGTTTACTTTTTGGTTTAACTAATACAAACCACCCGTCCTCCAGTACATACACATATTTGTATCGGGTTAAACATTAATTTTAAATTAATACACATCTGAATAGTTATGCAATCCAAGAATCCCGGGGTTTTTAATAAATATTACAAGTAATTTATAAAGCCGCTTCCATACTTTCATAGCTAAAAATTATCTTTAGGTAAATATGCATCCAAATATCCGATCTCTGGTCATTAGACCAACGAGGCACAAAATGTATTGGAAATACATCATTTATTTTTTATTTTTTATTATGAATAATATTAAGTGACTTGTAACGGAAAGGCGGCAAGATATTATTATATATCAAATGCATGGCGGTTAAGGACGATAACAAACTACACTGGGCTTTGCCAATATTTCTGGAATTGACGATTCGCCCACAAATAAATTAAGTTCGTGCGAGTCGCCAATAGTAAATATTATGCGAATTCGTGCGAGTGGACTAATAAGCCGTGGTTTTCTTGGAACTAGTGTATTTCATTACATGTTACACGAATGTAGCGTTTATAGCGCCTGTGTGGAACAAGTGAAAAAAAGTGAAGCGTGTCACACGATACTTATTGTATGACACGTGATACTTTGGTTTCCAGTCAAACCAGTAGGTAATTTACATGGAGCGACTGCCTATCTGACCTCTTCAAATCAGTTACTGGGTGACACGATATCCCCCGTAACGACTGTCAAAGATGCACAAGGCACGCAGGAGTCTCGGTATGTTAAGATGGACCACCCACCCACAGATCAACCCCGGAAAGCGTAGTTTTACCTGATGGATCGACCACGAGCTCTTCATTGCCGCAAGCCACAATTTTTGGAAACAATAGTAGGTAATAATGATCTTAAAAAATAGGTGCCAAAAATGATTAAAATTAATATATTACACTAACCTGTTGCATACTGACATTTCCCTCGTCAATGTCGAAAGGAGGTCGCACAGAGCAGAGCGTACGCCCCATGCACACATACGACATTATTGTTATTGAACCTAAAACAAAATTATAGCTTAAATAATATTTATGAAAACCGAAAGATAACAATGCATTATTTATTTAAACTCTGGCTATACCGAGGCGAATACAAACCGGAACGTGACTAGGCGCGTCGATTGTTTTAATGATTAGGCAGTCACGCGACTGTTTGCGCCAGATTGAACACCTCTTTACAAGTTAGTTGACATAATCAACGAGCAAATTGCTTCCCAAATCCCGAGCGGGATTCACTTTAACGTGGCCAAAGCATTATGCTAGACGAGGTGTAGGAAAGGCATGTATGCAAAACTTTACAACAATATTATAATAAGCTTTTCGTATCTGCACCGTACAGTGTCCGCACGGCCAAGCCTCATTTTGGTCGCTATAATTCAACAGAGTCAAAAGATTTGTTTTTGACATATACTGTTGTATGTTTTCACAAAATTGTAGCGAAAAATTCTTTAAATACAATCGCGTAAATAATGCCAGTTAAAAGTCATTACTAGGTATATCTTTCTCATCAAAGTAATGGCCCATTACTGTATTAATATCATTAATAAACGTAAATGAAGGATTTAGACCATGGTTCAAAGGATCCAAATCTGCGCAGTGTACAATCATTTAAGGTGCGCTTACACGAGCAACTAAAATTGCTCCATCCTGGACAATTCTCGTCAACTATGACGTCACGACTACATCCAGCAATTTAGGGCAATGGCAGCATGTAGCAACCTGTTGCCAGAGATACGGCCACACAACGCAGTGATCTTGTGTATATACCCATATTTCGCTGATTATGTTTAATACACGAGGTAGAAGACGAGCCTGTTGCTACGACCTGGACACAATTCAGAAATTTGAATTAATGAAACCATTGATCATCTAGCTCGATTCAAAACGGTTGATGTAAAAAGTTTCCCTTCAGCTCGTACCAATCGTCACACTCCGTTCGGCATCTTCACGCTAAGCTCGCTATAATTCGAGCTAACCCGACCGACATATTCAATTTTCCCACCCGGCTGTGCCGAATTACATCGGACAGATAGCGCTGTACGATCTTTACAAACATCTAGCCCACAGGCTGCACGTGTAAAAGTATTACAGTAGGCTCGAAAGAGCGTGATTTTAACAGGAATTGAATAACAAGTTCTGTGGGTAAATTTACCCGCTCTAATTGACTCCACAACAGATCATAGAAGACCAGATCAAATATCTTTGACCACTCCAGAAAGCAAGTATAAATAGACGTCCCTCGTCTCGCATAGTATGTTACAGCATGCTTAAGACACAACACCGCACTCTCTGTTGATAACCCAGCTGTAAACCGAAATGGTTATCGTGAATATTCACGATAACCATTTCGGTTTCACAGCTGGGCTATCAGCTGGGTAGTACAGCTACTTAATTGTGTATTAAGAATGCTGTCAAATACCTTTGAAATTATGGTAGCTAGTGAAATGCACCTATAGTTACCACTGTCGGCGAGGTCACCAGTTTTGTTTTTAGCAATTGGCACTACTACTGTTCGCATCATCTCACCGGGCAGGTAACTACGACTCACACAAAAGCTATACAACATAGCAAGCGCCCTGGGTAAGTGAGGGCCAGTATATCGTAGTGTGCTCAATGCTGAGCCCGTCATGACCGGGGAACTTATCCCTTGACATACTTCTAATAGTCCAAGCTATCTCCAGGGATTAAAATTTTACCCCTACTTCCATGCTGGGCACAATTATATCGAGCACCGACCGTGAAGGTCCTAGAAGAAATTTTACAAAAAAAGCTTCTTTAAAAAGATTTACAATATCCTCAGATCACTCATGCCACCAACGTTCACAGGAATTCTCGGTCTGGTTATCAATTTATTCGTGAGTTTCCAGGAAGTAGGAAATTTTTTAGCGTGGTGTGAGGCAAGAATGTCCATTTCAACTTGGTCTTCATGATCTTGCCACCACTTTAACATTGGCTTAAAGACTTTTCTAGTCTCACGCATTTCATCATAAAGTAACCAAGGTTTTCCATACCATGTCCACAATATAAATTTTTGCTTAGCCTCCCTATGAGCCTCAGCAACATGTTTGTTCCAGCCAACTATTATCCGCTTAGAGTACCTATTGTCGCCTCCCTGACCTAAATCAGGCAGCAACCATGTTTCCTGCAGCGCAATCACATCCGATTGTTTATATAGCTCACGAATACTCTGAGCGGACCGCTTGCAATTTTTACAGTTAAAACTCACGAGCTTGCAAACACCATCGTCAACATTATTACAAAATTGTGCGCCAAATTCATTTACAGTAGACATATCGTTTACTCTCCCTTGTGGCCACAACTTATAATCCAAGTATAATAAGTAGCTTACTCTGGGACACAACAAACTTGTACGCATTGTGTTCACATTGTCGCTTAATATAAATTCTTTCTAGGTTCACTTTTTCCGCAGTTTTCTTTTCAATATAACAAGTTATATCCGATTCTGAAGTGTCCCTATATGCATTAGATATAAACATAGGTATTTTTCCGTCAGCTGACCTGAATTTCTCCTCAGATTCGAGGAAATTAGTACCAGTTTTTCCTCTAAGCCTATCTTTATACTTTTGCTTCTTATATTGCACCATTGTAAAACCACAATTAGTTACAACGGTGTCCCCTTGTTTCGCAGACAGAAATTTCATAGAATTTCGTTTCCCAGAAAATGTTTCATATAATATTCGATCCTTGTATTTTTATTTCGAATATTATTGTTTCAAAGACCATTTAATTGACTGAAACATATTTCACAGACACACAATTCAATTAATTTTTAATCACATTTTTTTGTTTAACAAACTTATCAAACAGTAGAATTATAATTTAACGAATATTGTTGTTCGGTGTATTTTGTCATTGTATTTTGTTTCAACGAATTAAAATATTGTCTTAAAAAGTCAATATGTTGTACTACAAAAGTTAGTGACAGAAACGAATCACTGCAAAACCGACTCCACGTAATCTTGTTTGCCCTACCCCTAAAGTGTAATTTAAATCCGCGTAGCCGCGGAGGGGCGAGGCGGCCCGTGAGCTGAGGAGCAGGTGGTTTTAACGCCCGCCGCCGCGGCTGAGGCTAGCCGGCAAAGCCGGCCAGCAAGCCGAAGCTGCGGTGGTGAGCGTGAATACCATCTGCGACAATAAGCTCGCGTGGGACCGCCGCACACTTGTCCCGATTTAATAAAAAATGGACATTGATCCTAGAGCACTGATATTTTTTTCTAATGTTGTGGCAGTGATAAAAAATAAGACAAAAAAATATTATTGTCGTACAGTCGTGTTCATTAATATATTGGCCCTTTCAGGCTTAAAAAATATATGAACGTCAAAAAAGTTCTTATTATTGTGACAACTCTACGCATCATTAAATTGTGGTCAATATTTAGATTCATTATTAAGCGACTGCTTTGTCTCATAATTTTTCATATTATTGCCTAATGCACAGCATATATTATTGAACCGTTCACATGAGGACATATTTTTGATCTATAGGTTCTATAGAATTTATTGAGCTATCCAACGCTCACAATATTTTGAATCCTTGACAGTGCCAATATATTAATGAACTCGACTGTACTACCTCAAATATTGTTTCGTATTTTTTGTATTTTTTTTGTATAGTAATTAATACATTTTATTTAGTTTCTCAAAAACGTTAAACGATGTCGAGATGGCAATCATATTATATATGTTAGAAAACTATTCATTCTGAGTAATTCGCTCGAATAAACTTTTTGCTTATCTCTGCGTACTTTGGAGATAATGAGCATCTTAAATAGTGTATTTTTACTACTCAAACTGTAGTTTGGTACGAATTGTAAGTTAAAAATAGGATTTCTTTTGATAATTAACAACGTAAATAACAACTCACACTTGATAGGAAGTTATTCGTCCACTAGCGCCACCACTTAATTTTCATGAATTGTGGTGAATTTAGGACTTCTAGGCAAAAATTGTTTTGTAGAAAAGTAAAGGTTATCGGATAACCATTATATTAATTACAATTTTTAAAACAAATCTTTTTGTAGACGCAAAACACGCTATTCTATGCGCAATAGGTCCGCTGGCCAGTAAAATGAAGCTTTGACGCTAGTTTACCGTTTTGATTAAAATAAAAACGTGTCGGCTCTGTCACCGTTGTGGGATTCGCAACGGTTAACCGTTGGAGAATGTGTTTCAGCACTACTCTCCGTCCGAATTATGTTAATATACAGATAACTATGATTTGGTTGATGATTTGCTCCGAATGTTAATAACTGAACCGGACAGCCTGGAGTGTCTTCTTGACACATAATACTGTTATCACTGGATGCACCTCTCTTTGCGTTAACATTTGCGGCCGTGGACGGTAACGACTAACGTCTGAATAAAGCGTATCCGTCTCCTTTCATGTTACACTCTGCTTTAGCACTACCTTACACTCTGCTTTACCTATACTAAGATCAAATAAAATTGCTAATAGTCATATTATAACCAGAAGTTTAACTGAAGATTCCTCTCAATTTTAAAATACAGAAGGCACAAATCTAAGTACATATTTGCAGTAAAGTACACATCGTTCATGATGAACTTGACAAATGATTGATTTACTACTTTATTTCTTTTTTTAAGAAGATATCTTTTGTTGTTTATGAAGACTTGTTATTGGCACCCGAGTGAAATATTACCTACCAGTGTATTTGTATTAGTATGAAGATTTACGATATGATTCAAATGTTTTCTATACTCAAGTTTTTTATTAATGGTTTTTGTATTTATTAACCGGTTCTATTAATATAGAACCGGTTAGTTAATATGCTCAAAATGGGGTAGAGAAAGTGGCTAAATAATAACTGCACGGGTCGATAGTAGAAGGGTTATTGGCACTTACCGCGGTCGTTTTGTGGATGGGTGGCTATCCATTACATATTGCGGCACCTCCGTGCCACGGAAAGCACGGTATGTCCTTGGTCCTTGCTGTCATTCGCAGATCTTTTTCAGTCGTGACGGATACAATCAGACAATCTTGTTACCTCGCAACTGGATTGTGGAGGTCAGATAGGCAGACGTTCCATGTATAAAGTTAGTCGGGAATCCGACCCCAATTTAGTTAGGAAAAGGCAGATTGAGTTGATGCTGTCAAGGACTTTGGAACATAAATGACGTTTTTTTTTTGATTCTGAAAGTAGCTTTTCCCAGCGGCTTCGTCCGCGTGAATGTCGGAAATTATCCCACGGGAACGTATTACCGGGAAACAAACTATCAGGGTAAATCCAGGCCATAAACTGTGTGCCAAATTTCATCGAAATCCAAGCAGCCATTTTTGCATGATTGTGTTACAAATATTCACATTTATAATATTATTAGGAGTTGGGTGAATTGTAGTTGGTGATTAGGCATTCAAAATAAAATGTTTTTTCACGCTTTTTATTAGCTTTACTTGTATGTTTGTTTGTATGTAACCGACTCCTTAGAGCGCGATTTTGACCCACTTTAAACGGTCAAATTTCATTTAAACTTTGTAAACTTATCGAGGACCGATGACAATTTAATCATTAAAAAAAATTGTGAAAAATTAAAAAAAAGAAAAAAAAATCACGTTTTTGTAGTTAGCAGAACTAAAAAATAGAAAATAAATAATAGTTTAAAAAACTAAAAAACACGCTTTAAAAACCAAACTAAAAAAGGAGAAAATAATTTAATTCAATTAAAAAGCGTGGGGTGCTTGACATTAATCGATTATAAAAATACCTCAAAAAGCACCCCACGCTTTTTAATTGAATTCAACAGTGAAACAGTCAATTGTCAAACGTTTGGGCTTCTGACGACCCGTAACGACTGTCAAAGATCCACGAATGACAGCCTGGACGGCTTAATCTGCCTTTCAAAATTTCACGGAGAGGTTCATTTATGTAAGTTTCCTGGATACACACATCGAAGGTCGAATAATAAACTACAACATTCATAGGAAAACAGATAAGAAGAATAAGACATCAATAGCGAAAATCAATCTACCTTCAAAAAACACAATGAGCTCGCAACTTACTGTTTCCAATACCTCATAAACAACATCGTAATAACATTATAGAAAAGCTTGACGACGACTCGAAAGAACAAATACACCATTCCCATTCAAACGTTTGGGCGACCATGTAAACAAACGTCGGAATAAGGAAACTACTAAACGAGTAAGCTCCGTTAGATATTGAAAATTGTTGGAATTTTGTGTGGTTCGGTAATGGGGTATTGGTTTTCCAAGGCCTTTTGGGCGTGTATTTTCTTACAACCGCTTTGTAAGGGGCACTTTTTATAACCATTACTTCTTCGGAACCGTTTATCCGTACTACGTAGGAACCTAACTTTGTTTAGGTTACGTTAACATATTTTGACAGTAACGGTAAAATGGGGTGAATAGATATGCAGGGGTGAATCGAGACGAAACTTTAAAGTGGATTTTACCGTTGAAATTATATAGTTTGTAGTCAAAAAGGACTCTAATATGTTCAATGTTTTATAATTAACGATTAAGTGCCTTTATTAGCAGAAAACGATCATAAGTTCATGGGCAAATCCACTTTAAACTTCCGTCTCGATTCACCCCTGCATCTCTAATCACCCCATTTTACGGTATGTAATGTTTTATCTATCATGGTTACAATAGTTTTGTTATAATTTTAGTATACCAGATTGGGAAATTAGGATTTTCCATTTGGGAATTTCTCAGCCACTGACTGACAGCTGTTATTTTTTTTTTTTTTCGAAATTACGTCTCGCAGTTCAACCTAGAAGGTGGTCGGCTGCTAAGCCGGACTTGCCCGTGGCTGCCTTAATTAATTAAGGCCTCCAACCAGGGCATCTAAACTTAAAATTAAGCGACTACACGTTAAGGGCACCCACCCCCTGTGGGGTACGAATCTCGGCTAAGGGCATCGCTGGAAAAGGGCAGCAAGAAACGGGCTGTATCGTGATGAAATTATTTTGGTCTACCGGCTTACGGTTAATTTATTGGTTTGGGACTGTTATTTTAGGCTGAGATGGGTTTTTAATTATGAACTTAATACTCTATCGTTTTTCAGATTGTTAGCATAAATATATTTTATTTTTAAATAAATTCTTACCGTATTAATAAACGAATGTACCTATGTTTATAATATTTTTTAAAAATCACATAAAAGAAACTGTCTTCAGACCCTTCGGCTGGTCAAGCCTCTTTAATCTCGAAGAATTATACGCAAGCATGAACATTAATTTGACCTATATTCTCTCTGGTATAAAAGCTTAGGAAACGTGTATTAAAAAAAAATCCGTGCGTTCTAATCAAAAAACGAAATCCATATAGGATCACTCTTGTGTCCGTCTGTCAGCCTGTCTGGCACAAAAAAAAAATCTCCAAATCGAATGGAACAATTAAGTTGTTTGGTTCACATAATTTATCTATTATTGTGACCCATACATGTAAATTTGGATCTAGGGGTAATTTGTGGCATACAAAAAATAAAATAAAATAAAAAGTTTCCGTAGCCTACCCTGTAACATAACAATAAAAAGTGTGAAAATATATAAAAAGTTTATGTTAATTTTTTTTAAGTAAAAACATGAAAATTTACCATACCCTAGTAATCTCCGAAAGTACTGAGGCTAAAATGTTGTAAAATTACAGAAAAATATTGCACACATCAAAGATTAGAGGAAATCCTGTTAGAAGTATATAGTTTTTAAATACTGTGGTAAATCTCTCAATATTTTGCAAAAAACCTCACATTTGCAGTTGGAATTTATCGGAGAACATGATTTACAACTACATTTTTAAGTCCTTGAAATCATCCCGACTACGGAACCCTTCCGTCCCTTTCCTTCTGTCCAACTCGGCCGGTTTTTCTATATATTATTTGCGTATGTCACTTTCAAATGTTTTCTTTGTTTTCGAGGCAGTATTTATACAGCCAGAATATGATGACGGTTAGGTGTTAGGTCCTTACGAAGTTGACGCTATATAAGGTAAAAGAAAAACATTTAAAAAATAAACAGTCAAAATTTTGTACCACGGTTATCTATGCGTTTACGCCATTTTATAGGTAGTACGCTAATTTCTTTGCTGAAAAAATTGTGAGAGCAAGAATCAATAAATTCTTCAAAGGCGGCTTTGACTGCAACATTTTAATTACATTTATTACCTTGCAAGAAATTGACCAAATTCCGAAAAAAGTCTGTTGTGCAGTGTGTGGTGAAGCGCTCTTCTGAAACGGCAGTGGGCTAGAACAACTGACCAGTTTCGGCTGTGTCGGTATCATGGATTGCTATTGTTGACAATACAGATCTGCCATAACCGTCTGGCCAGATCATAAGAATCTGTAGTGGATGACACCAGCACTGGTCCACCAGACACTAACGAGTACCTTTTTCTGAGTCAACTTTCTTATGGGGCGGGATTTGGCTGGTTTTTCTAAATTCAACCATTGTGATGAGTATTTCCAATTATTGTTCACGATCCATTATTCATTTCCAGTTACGATCCGATTTAAAATCCCCTCGTTATTGTGACGGTTGAGTAATGTAACGTAGCACTCGACGCGTGGTTTTGTTGGTTCGTTCCAGTAATATATCTCTTAATGCCTTGAAATTAACGTTGTCAAAGGCTTTTTCTATGTCTAGGGCGAGTACGTAAATTCGTTTACCTGCGCACCATTCCTCGTCTAGAACCCTTTTGAGCGTAAAAATGTGGTCATCTCTTGATCTATTTGAATAAAAATTATATAATCACTCACACCGAAGCCTGCCGCTCACTTTGACGTGATTTGCGATGGATCCGCTTCCATGATCATTTTTGATTCTTCATTGTTAACTTATGTTTCCAGCCGTCTACGCTATTAGCTCTGTAGGTATTATTTCCAGACCGAAAACGTTGGAACCAAAAACGTACAGTGTTTTTGTTATACAGTAGCTTCCCCATTCAAAAGCATTCATCCTTCGAGCTGTTTTTGAAATGCCGGTTCCATAGTGGAACTCGTATTTGTAAATAATGTGCTAAATAAACGCCAATTTCATAATGTAAGGACCTAATATTACGGCCAAGCAAAGATCGTCACAACTTGGTATAAGTAGCATTTGAAAGCATACTTGTGGTTGTTGTTGTGTTGTGTAGTTATAGCTGTTTTTATTAACTGTAAGTTCTCCATGTTCTTAAATAAATAAATAATGACCAGAAATTCTATTCTGCACTACAATCATTGAAACTCTAGGATATTCTTTGGGATACCAAACACAGGTAGTAACAGAATCAATAAAGATACAAGTATATCTCAAATAGCATGAAAAATATTTTGTTACATTTTTAATTCCTTTGATCATCGAGAAAGTTTTGAAGGCATTCACGATCATTTTCTCCAAATATCTTAAATATCATCGAGAAGAAAAATGTGTTAAGTAAATAATATTCTGTTATAAATAATTATGTCCAACATAATTTTACTGCCCGTGAAATTATGTTGGCAAAATTATTAATTTATTTACCTTTCGAATAATGAACAAACTCTGAGAATGAAGACATTTAATGTTTACCATTATTGACACGGCCCTTTGGCACTCAGTAGGAATGAAACGAAAACATTTGAATTTTATAAAATTATTGAGTAAATAAAAGATTGGTTTAATGGACGACAAATTGAGTAAAGATCAAAGCAAAAGTTAAGGAAAATGTTTTATAAAAAATAAACATTTTTATAAAAACATTCCTTAACTTTTAGAGCATAATAGATGTAAGCGGTCTTCTGGTCATCAAAGATTTATTAATATATTACATAATTTTGATCACAGTTGTTCTTGTTATGTTTGAAGAAGAAGTTTATTGGATGCAAGCAAGATTTTGATGAGCTGAAGTTCAGGATTGAATTGCATAAGTTTCCCCCTCTAACTTGAAACTTTCAATGTGTCTTGTCCTAAGTACCCAGTAATATTTGCCTCAAGTATAATCCAATGTCATAGTTTCTTTGAAGTCAAAAGCATACTAACCTGGTATTGCATACACTAATGTGAAGCTCAGCATCCCGAACTGTTTTTTCCTGTCACCTGGCCACTCCTCGGTACAGAAGTGCACGTCTCTCGTTTCTATCTAGAATGAATGGTACGATTTAGTATTTTTAATTATTTGTCAAGGGATTGATCACAAAGTAGAAACTTGAAAGGGGAAACAAAAAAAATATCAAGTGCGAAACAAACCGTCATAAAGTATGTATTAGAGGATGGCATAATAAAACAAACCAAGTTGTTAAATAAATAATCAAACGGGTTGTAGTTAAGTATTATTATAGTAATTTATTAAATGGTCAAACTGAACTTAAGTAGGTGCTTAAGATCTTGTTCAGCTTGATGGTCCCACACCTATTTCGGGAGGTCTTTGAAAACTAAACCAGAATGTATATTATTTAAGAAGTTTCGGGTCGTCAGAGATCAGAAAGTCTGACAACCAAGGAGTATAGTGTTAATCAGTAACTGGTAGTCGCTCCACGTAAAATATTGGTATTCAGATGCATCCGTTAGACTGGAAGCCGACCCCAAAAATAGTAAGGAAAGAATAGGCCAGGCAGATGATGATTTTAGAACTGTCTCAGATTGTTTATGCAGGTCTGACTGATATAACGATATTCAACATAAATTAATCTTTGTTTTTTCATTAAGATTATCGTTTTGTTCTCGGAATTGAGTTTCATTGTTTGTGAAACCAATATCTGCTTTATAATTATTTTCAATTACAATTACGTAATGCTGTACCTACTTGGAGCTTGTGTATTTTTTATAAAAAAAAATATGATAGGCACCGTTTTATAAAAGTTTAAGGTCATTCTTGTTTTTATTTCTACATTACGTCATGCTGTGGAGCTTGTATAGTTTTTATTAAAAAAAATATGATAGGCAGGCACCGTTTCATAAAATTTTAAGGTCATTCTTGTTTTTATTTCTACATTACGTCATGTTGTATATGGAGCTTGTGTAGTTTTTATTTAAAAAAAATATGATAGGCACCGTTTCATAAAAGTTTAAGTTCATTCTTGTTTTTATTTCTACATATTTTGGTGCGTAATTTCCAAATGTGCCATTGCTGAATTCAAAAATATGTGACAATGAAGCCCATAATCAAGTAAAAATTATTCAAGAACACTTGAAGTTCAATTTTCCAAAGTGGTCCTCGTATCCCGACACTTTTACAAAGACTGAGGTAATAATTTGTTCGTGCTTCTTTCTCTATACGTTGCATAAAATACTTAGTGAATATATTAAATGTTGCTCTTGTTTCTCGTTAATTTGACAAACTTCGTGCTCACGCAACTAATTATAATAGAATTGAAACAAATTAACTTGTATCAGAATTTTTCAAATAATATTTTCTAAGCAATTACTTTGTGTAGGTAGGCATGTAATAATCTAGACGGCTCACAAAAAAAGCTAGTAGATAATTTTCATAGAAGTTGTTGGTATAACTTGATGTAGTTACAAGTTTTGTTTGGGATCAAAAGCTTTAGCTTTGTAATTACTCTGTAGTATTATAATTGGTCATACAAGAGAAATAACATGCACAAATAAGATATTTGTGTTGGGCATGCTTTTGACTAATTCATTATGTAAATATTAATTTCAATTAATAATATTTGTTAATGTATAGGATCAAAAGACCATCTCGGGTACTAATCTTCTCATATGATCTGATGAAGATAATGTCTGGACTTTAAAAGCGACCGTGACCTCTGAATTTGATTCAGAGTTATCTACTTCTCAAAGTATTCAATTAAGAAATACCGACCTCATTTAAGTTTTATAATATTATTTATAATTGACGTGTAAAAGTGTTTCTTTTTACACGCTTTATATTAGCTTCACTTGTATGTTTGTTTGTTTGTATGTTTGTATGTAACCGACTCCTTAGAGCGCGATTTTGACCCACTTTAAACGGTCAGATTTCATTGAAACTTTGTAAATTTGTCGAGGACCGATGACAATTCAAAAATTAATAAAAAAATTGAGAAAAATGAAAAAAAAGGAAAAAAAAACACGTTTTTGTAGTTAGCAGAACTAAAAAATTTAAAATAAATAATATTTTAAAAAAACTAAAAAACACGCTTTAAAAACCAAATTAAAAAATAACAGTTTAAAAAACTAAAAAACACGCTTTAAAAACCAAACTAAAAAAGGAGAAAATAATTTAATTCAATTAAAAAGCGTGGGGTGCTTTTTGAGGTATTTTTATGATCAATTAATGTCAAGCACCCCCACGCTTATTAATTGAATTAAATTATTTTCTCCTTTTTTAGTTTGGTTTTTAAAGCGTGTTTTTAGTTTTTTAAACTATTCTTTATTTATTATGGAGTTTTAGGATAAACATACAATATGGTGCCGAACCATACTCTTATCTACCTTTAAACATTCTGTTTATCAAAAGAAGCAACAAAAACGTATATTGAAATGTACTTGTAATTGAAACTCTGCAATAATGTCGCTAAACACTTTCAGCAGCACAAAACCTCATACAATGAATCTTACCCATACATACCGATATATTCTTCAACGCCTTCGATATGATAGGCACAGGTTCTCTTCTAACAGTGGCCACCATCAGTAGTGGTATGAATATCAGCAAGGCAGCACACCACAGCAGTAAGAGCAGGAGTAATGCCTGCTTTCGTCCTGGTGGCCGCAGCCTTGGTTCTGGTGATATTGAAAGCCACCTGTCTACTGACATGGCTGTTATTGTGAACACGCTGGCTGCTACCGCTACGCCTAGAACAAAAATAGAATATACAGTATTGATGGGCTAGGTAAAGACAACTTATAGCCAGTTCTAAAACTATCTATAATAAATCAAAGCACTCAAATCTGTAAGTGGCACTTCTAATTAGCATTCAAAGGTACGGGTTTGATCCATTTGCTTATACTCGTATTTTCATTAAATAGTTTGGGAACAGATCATACTCAGGTCAGCCAGGGAGCTAGTTTGGTGTTTATGAAAGTAATATTGATGCCTGTCTCTGACGGGAACTCACGAACGCTGGTGGAAGCGCGAAATGTCAGAAAGTTAACAGTAGAAAAAGATTGCTGTTAATCCAGAAATCTATCAATAAAGCTAAGAAGCAAAGTCTAGCAATAATCGAAACTATATCTTATGAAAATACAGCTCTCAAGCGTACGATACCGCTTTTTTTTCATAAACATAATTATAGTTTTAATGGGCAAATAATAAAGCGTTATATTCAGCAATAAATGTTTAAGAAACATTGTCACAATCCATATTACAAAATGTAATACCAAGCAGAAATCGGGGACAAATCCTATAACAATAGATTCCGAAAGCGGATTGTAATTTATCACCGCTATTCCTAAACTACTTCATCCGTATTGTTGATTAAATTTCTCTTTGTATTCAATAAATAGTATTATCTAGTGGTCACTTTTGAGTTTATTGAATTACTAGAGACTCGCCCTTGCTTTACACGTCAATCGTTTCAGATAACATGCCGAAACATCGAGATTCCTGTGAACGTATTAAACACATAAAAACCTTTCGGAATAATATCTCTAATTGATGGAGAAACGACATATTGCCAAATAGCATCACTGGGACATCATCGCAGTTTTTATTATCATTTCTTGTGAAAGCCACTCTATAGTATTATAAGTGTCTTTATGAATACCTCATGAAAAAGAAGAACTTATCTAATAATAACACCGTGAACACGAAAAGCAACGTTGTTTACTACTATTCATAGAGAATAATGTCTGTTACATCTTGACAGTACATTAGCACTTGGCCAATCTACCAACCAACATATACCTATCAAACTTATAACTTTACTATCATTAAACAGCGATTCATAAAGTCCATCTGACGTTACACATGGAACAAGAACTTCCCGCTATCAGGCTCACCCACACGTAAGAAACAAAGAATTGCGATGGCATGCTCGCTAATTCCTGTTAAAAATGCGCAAATAGAGCGGCATCTCTTTAGTGTGACCTAAACCAAGAAAGGGTTTGTTTAAATTTTGATCAGATTTATGTACTCTGAAACAGACCAAACAGTATTTGTAATACCTAATGCGTAGTTCTACACAGCAACAAGTGACATTTAACTGCCGCAGTTAAACCAGAAAGCCATTAGATCTGTTCTAATTACTAGTCGTAAACCATTGAGTGCCGACACATGTTTCATGGAGGCCCTATGACGGGTGAAGGAACCGGAAAGGCGAAAAGTTAACAATAGTGGAGTCGTAGAAAATTATTCTGAACCTGATTCACGTGACAGAAACTGGATTGGACCCTGTAGAAGATGGCGAGAAGAGCTGTAGAAAATAAACAATCAGTGGTCCACTTCAGACCTGGATTGGAAGAGCTGGAAGTCAGGGGGAGAGGCCTTTGCCCAGCAGTGGGATGATGCAGACTAACAGTAACATTAAATGCATACCTATGGCATTAAGTCTGCCTTTCTGCGTTTTAAGAACTAATTGAATATCATAAATAATATATCCTACTATCCTACTCAAAAAACAACCCAACTTCATAAAAGCAAGAGTACACTAGATAAAAATAACTATACAGGGTGTAGCGGAAATGCTTTTGAAAACGAATACAGGTGATAGGGCTTGTGATTCTTGATACAGTACCATCAAAAAGTCTATTTTTTTTTACAATTTGTACCAATTTTTTTAGTATTTGTTGTGCATTATGCGGTGAGAACAGTTAAATGAACCAAAACACATTTAAAAACTACCCCAAGTCCAGCTGGCGACTTGATGTTTAGGAATCCTTTGTAAAGAACCGCCAAAATATAATAAGTAGAAACATTACAGAAGCGTCAAACGTTTTAAATTGATGCAAAATAATAAATTTAACGCGAAAAGTTATTCGTATCCGTTTGGGTTTAGGTTGTATATAACCTACGTTCTGGCTTCGGAAGCGTTCCCCTTACACCCTGTAGACCTATCAAAATCATTTCAATATTCTAAAAAATATACGAAAAAATAATGCATAGTCATTTAGTTCAATTTAGTTAAACGTAAAATTATTAATGAAGGACAAAATGGATTTCAAAAAGGTAAGTCAACAACTCTGGCAGCATTCTCTTTAGTGAGGTCCATTACAGATAATATAGATAAAAAACGCTCTGTTTCCGTAATTTTCCTAGATATGAGCAAGGTTTTTGCTCTCGTTAACCACAACACACTCCTAGATAAATGTGAGCGCTAAGGCATCAGAGGTCCAGCGTTAGAATGGGTGAAAAGTTACCTCTGTAATAGACAACAGTGTGTTGAAGTATCCCGCATTAGTGATAAACTCGTTGTGATGGTATGCGAATCTTTATATAGACACAATGGGTCTGGAGTACCTCAAGGAAACATCCTTGGGCCACTTCTCTTCCTTTTATATATAAATGACTTACCAAATATAACAATCATAAGTGCGTACTATTTGCAGATGATGTGTCAGTAATAATTTTTTTTTTATTATTATTATTAATCGTTTATTTCAGGCATTAGCACCCATAAAATTAAAATTGAAAACTTATTCTAAAACAAAAGATAAACTAAAGATAAAATAAACAAACGAACATAAATACAAACAGTAAAGAAAAGAAAAATAACAATAAAACTACCCACCATGTCACACCAAGGAAGCCAAAACAAATATACCCCGTAACAATGCTGAGTACATTTATTTTGTCTCCCTCGTTAAATGCACAGTATGAAAAACAGCTTTGACAACAGTATTTTGACTTGCCACCACACGCAAAAAGAACGACGCCCTGAGCTTCCCCATGAGCGCAAAGAAGTCGGTTACTCTGCTCTCAGCAAACATCTCAGTCGCACTACACCGCCAGGGCAGGTTGAGCATGACCCGAAACGCGTTATTATATTGTACACGAAGAGTGTTGTATGCACTCTTCGTGTACTTGTACCAAAGTTGACTGGTGTAGAACGACTGACAGTAGGCCTGGAACAGAGTTATTTTTACTTGCTTTGAGCAATGGAAGAAACGTCTATTTAGCATGTTACTTCTACATGCAATGCTACGTCTTTGCCTCTCCAGGTCATCGTCATCTTTTAAATTTTCCGTTATGATGTGTCCGAGATACTTAAACTGACTAACTATTTTTAATTTTGAACCACACAAAGTAATTGGCAATATCTTATTAGGGCCATTGCCGTGTTTGAAAATCATTACTTCTGTCTTTTTAACATTATAGGTTAATTGGTGTCGAGCTGCATAATTCTCACAAATGGAAATGAGTTTTCTGAGGCCCTTGGCCGAGGGGCTGAGCAGAACCATGTCATCTGCATAACTGAGGTTATTTAAACATTCACCGCCAATATGGCATCCGACTCTGGTGCTGCTCAGCTCCTCGAGCAGGTCGTTGACATATAGGTTAAATAGCACCGGGGAAGTCAAGCCACCCTGCCTCACGCCACTGGTCAGCCTATACGTCTCCGAAAAGGCGTTATCCCATCTGACTTGGTTGCTTTGATTGTTATACCAATATTCAAACAGGTCTACTATTTTATTCGGCACATGGGTTTGTCTCAACTTGTTCCAAAGTATATTGTAATTAATTGTATCAAAAGCTCGGCTGAGGTCTAAAAAACATGCGTATACTGTTGTATTTCTACTTAAGTATTTATAGATAGTATTTTTCAGAGCAAAGATAGCTAGGTCAGTGGACAGGCCCCGACGAAACCCAAACTGTGCGTTATTAAGCGGAATGTTCGTTTCACTTAAGTGTTTCATAATCAGGTTTTCGAAAATTTTTGATAATATAGTTGCTAGTGATATTGGGCGGTAATTAGACAGACTGGACACATCACCGGTTCTGTTTTTTATTATGGGTACAACGGTGGTTTTCATAAAGTCTTGAGGTAAGTAACTGTGGTCAATACAAAGATTAAATAAGGAAGCAATTTTATCCAATACCACTTCAGGTGCAAACAAAACGTGTTCGACACTGAGCCCATCGTGACCCGGGGACTTGCCACGTTTCATACCTTTAACACATTGAAATACATCCTCCGCTGTGACGTGTAACTCACTAAGTTTAGCGGACGGCACCGCCTCCGCGGCGCTCGCCGCCGTCAGCGACGCGCGCCGCGGCGGCGGCGGGGTGTCCGCGCCACCATGGGCTGAGCGCGACACGCTCGAACAGCTGACAGTAGTGGTCGGAGGTGACGGTGGAGGCGGATTAAATTTATTTACAAACATATTTGCAATATTAACAGGATTCTGATCACCATTTATGGATAAGGGGAGACTACATTTATAATTTAATTTATTAGTTTCTTTCCAGAAGTTTCCGAAGTCTTTATTGTATCTGTGTGTAGCTACAATGTCCATTTTTATTTTATTTTCATTTAACTGGCACCATTTTAACTTATTTTTGAAAACTTTTTTACTGTGAATCATGTCATCATAAATCCTTCCCTGAGTAGGGCGTCCATACAATATCCATAATTGATAATACTGTCGAGCTGTTGTGTGACAATCCTTAACATGGTAGTTCCAACCAACAACCGTGTTTTTGGTGTTATAGGTTTTGCCCTGATACGAGTATTTAGCAGCTTTACATAAACTCTTGACTATTTGAGAATAAAACTGATCTATTAGGTGAGAGTGATCATTACTTTGGCATGAGACACCTTGGCAGGGAATACTAGGCCAGTCACAAGAGTTCAAATACTTATCACATAATTTGGCATAATTACATTTCTGTTCAAAAGTTCTAGAACCCCAAATTACCTTATTATTTTTCTGACACTGTGATTTATTAATTTTAGGCATAATGGCATCAATATTGCAACTAATTACTAATGGGAAATGGTCTGAGTAATAAACATCGTTTAAAATCTGGATATTATCAATTACAGTCAACCCTGCTGATGTAGCTATGCAATGATCGAGCCAGCTTGTGGTGCCATGCGCATCACTTAAATATGTAAAAGAATCTGAGGACAAACCAAGCATAGCAAGATCCGCACAAACCCAGTCCTGATCATGGCAGAACTCTATCAGCTTACACCCGAATAGACTGCTTGAGCGCGAAACGTCGGCATTAAAATCACCGAGCACAAAAACACTCTCCACATCGTTCACTTCGATAACCGCACTGATCACACCTAGGCATTCCGTAAACAGAGGCAGGTTGTCCGCGTCCTCAGTAGGCATATATACCGACATTACGACGAAACTCCGTCCGCCGTCGAGCTGCATACACACGGCCGCCACGCGCGTCGAGCCGGTGTCAATCGGTGTAACATTGACAAACACCGATTTCTTCCATAAAATTGCAACGCCTCCATACGGCCTTCCTTTTAACACACCCGCGCTCGTGTCCACTGCCGATACTCCATGGTATGAAAAGTCAGGGTGAATATTACTTAGGTAACCTAAGTCATCAGGTAGCAGCCAATGTTCTTGAAGGGCAACTATTTCATGTGTTTTACAAAAGTCTGTGACATGGTTACATGATCGCTTTATAGATCGGCAGTTAAAAGAGACTAGGTTAATTTTCATTACTTTTGAGCGCGAGAGGCTTTTTTAAATCTGTATAAACGCGTTTCACTCTAAATCTTCTATACTCCACACCACGAGGCCAGAACTCTGCGTCAAGGAAGGTGGTCTCCTGAGCTTGTTCGATGGTAATTTTGAACGAAGAAAATGCCGTTTCTTTATATTGTGAAAGTTTTTCAACCTTCACAGCCGTGTGTCCGCAGTCCGTTATAAAATCCAAAATATCTTTTTCTGAAGTATGTGTATCAAAGCGTGACGCGTAAATATAAGCAACCTTAGGCACTATTTTAATTTTATTAGACGTCAGTACAGCTTTTCCCTGCTGATTTCTATTTTTCTTTCCTATTTTATATTTCTGTGACTTATTTACTACAGTCGTAAAACTGTCGTCGTTGTCGTTTTCTACCAGTGTATTGGTTATTATAGGACTGCTAGTCCGTTGTATCGGGTTATGTTTGAAGCTCAGTTGGTGCTGAACGGTTTCTGCAAATGTCCTATCAGTGTTCGAGCGATCAGCTGGCGATCGGTCGGGGTCACGCACCTGCGAGAGCGCGGGGCGCGGGGTCAGAGACGCGGGAGCGGGAGATGGGGAAGCGGCCGGCGCGGGGAAGTTGCGATTGCTCGATGTTTTCAAAAATAAATCGTTAGATGATTTATTAACCGAAGATTGTTTACTTTGTTGGCTGTGTTGCGGGATGGTCTTGATATGTTCTATTTCCTGCTGTAAATTAGTTAACTCGGTAGATTTAACGTAATCACTCTGAATTCGGTGGACGTCTTGTTTTAACATTAAAATGTTTCTAAGTAGGCTCGTGACGTCTATGTAATCGAATGTTACTGGCGGCAGGCGGTGTAGATCTTTAGCCACGAAAGTAGGGAGTGTGTCGGGTTCAGATTCTTTAAGAATCTTTATGATGTCTTGAAGGAGACGCTTGTTTTTACCGTCCCCCTTTCGCGTGGAGCGAGAGTTGGTTGACTCAGCGAGAATAGTTTTAGCTTTTATAATTTCGTTTTCGTTAAAATTAGATTCACAGATTTGTAGCAAGCTAATTTCGTCCATAATATCAATTTTGCACTGCAGAAAGCATAGTAGCTCGTTGATCACCAGGTTATTGCATTGATTCGACATTGCTAGCTTAAAGCAAGTTAAAGAGAATAAGGCGAAGCGATGCAAGTAAAATACAGCACCGGCGCTGCAGCGGAATTGCGTTTAGTCATGCAAAGCTGCGTAAAGCACTTGACAGCGCTTGCCGCGGGCCGTTGTGATTTGAAAATTGGAACTGACGGAATGTTAATTAGCTATTTACACTAAATTCACAGTTTACTTTCACAAACAAATTACACAGTGCGTTTTTTTACTTCATTACGAATAAAAGGATGTATGTTACACTAATAACAGTTCACTTTAAACTAGTTTTTACTAATTTATTGACTGGATGAAAAACGGACGCGATGTCGCTCCTAGCGCCGCGGTGCGCGAGTGATAATACTAATAATACCGGAAAATAACAAAACATTACATGAACGTTAGAAGTAAATCAAACTATCGATGACATAATAAGTTAGGTAAATGAAAACCACTATTTCATTTGCAAACTACAAACAAAATCCCCCAAAAAATATTTTAAACCCCTAAAATAATTAAAAAAGAAAACATGTAGTTATACATTTTTTTAAGTCTAACACTAGATGAAAATTGTAATTGGGGAACACGTATTGAAAATCTAGGTAAACAACTAAACAGATTTGTAAGAGAACTCCGCAAAAGAACGAATGAAGAAGCTGCACTCAGCGCCTATCACGGCTACGTAGCATCTGTATTGAGGTACGGCTTACTCCTATAGAGCAACTCGTCTCAAGTTCAAAGAGCTTCCATAGTGCAAAAAAAAATGCTTGAGAACAATAACTGGGGCGCCTCCATATGATAGTATAGACCATTTTTTTTTAACTATAGGTTTTAAAGTTTATTCTATTTTAGAAATAGCCATATTTGTAAGGAAAAATTCACACTTCTTCTCCACAGTAACCGAAAATAATAGATTCACAAAAAGGGACCCCACCAATTTTGTAAGAGCACTCTCCACTATAGAAACAGTTATCTTATGTCCATAAAAGTTTACAACCATATATTCCAAAACGAATACGAGAACTACCATTACATTTCTTGTTTTGTATTGTGTTTTAAAGTAAAAATAGTTTAAAAGTTAGGTTTTACACCCATGTGTAATTACTAATTTTAAATATTCGTATGCCGCTTTTAGCGGTGGATGTGTCCTGAACGTATTTATACTGGTCCAACTTTGTAGCTACCATATTCGACGCATAAATACCTATCTTTATCTTTATTATCCTACTAATATTATAAATGCGAAAGTTTGGATGTTTGTTACTCAATCACGCAAAAACGGCTGAACGCATTTGGATAAATTTGGCACACAGATAGTTTGTAACCTGGAATAACAGATAGACGAAGCCGCGAAGTCGCTGGCAATAGCTAGTAAATAATAAATAAATCATCTTTAATTTCTTGACTGATGAGAGGACAAGACATTCTGGTGGAAGGATTATTCAAATTAGCCAAAAGGGATGTAGGTTACAGAATAAATAAAGCAGTACCAAACAACACCAAAGCAAAAACCAGCAGTAGCTACAAATAATGAACCTATCAAACAGTTCCTAATAACTAGTATCTAGAAAGCGAATTCATCATACTGCTTTACTCGCAAAGATATCCAAACCATAACAAAAATAATGTTAGTATGTCAATTATCAAATCTCCCAAATTTTGTTTTAGGCCGTTTTTGGCAAATGAACATAATAATTTTTGCAGAATAACATGCCAAAAGAGTTTATATAAAGCTTTATGGACCTTTCTTTGGTTTGGTTACGGTCTATCCAGATAAAAAAACAACCTTTCTCTTCTTTTGTGCTATAAGCGAACTTTGTACCCAAAGGATAAAACAGTTTTCTTGTCCATAGATAGTGGACAAATTATTTTAGTCTTCTATAAAAAAAAAACCTTTTCATCTTAGACGGTATTACATTTAAATCAAAAAACATCATCAGCTTGTATTTTCGGGACGTTTAAGTTTATTAGAAAACAGTAATAAAGTTCTATTCAACACGTTTTGTTCCTTTTTCATTGGAAATTGATGGCCAGTTCGATACACGAAGTCTGTCATCTCTGAAAAAGTTACAAGTCTAATTTGAACCCGTTTATCTAACCTGAAGTTCAAAACGAGATCAATTTCGGGATAACATTTTTTTCGGAATACGCCTAGGAGTAATTCAAATAATGTTTATCGTTGCCTTCACATAATATTGAAGTTTGTTTTTTAATTTAGTACAAAAAGTTTATCCAGTGTAAATACAATTTTTATTCTGCTAATAAAAAGTTCCCTTTTATTGAAGTTAACTAACTGCCTACATAGATTTATGATGTGATTATAATATCGTCTAGTTTTAATTGAGTCTCCAAAGCAGGCCTCGGTTCAACGACGTATTGACAGGTTATCGAAGCTATTAATTCCTTAGTCATACTAAAATCCAACTATTTATTCAGATTCAAAGGAAACTCATTTTGTTTTCCTTGCAGCTCGTAAATTAACTATGTCAACCAGCGCCAGGCAGCACCCGGTATCACTTTTTAGGGTTCCGTACCCAAAGCGTGCCAACGTGACCCATTACTAAGCCTCCGTTGCAGTCAGCTGGGTGTATCTCATAAACCGTAATAGGTAGATATTTGAAATTTTCACCGTTTGTATTTCTCATCATAATCAGCCTATAACGTTCCCACTGCTGGGACACACGCCTCTTCTATGTTAGAGGGAGTGGGCCGTAATCTACCACGCGGGCCCAGTGCGGGTTGGTAGATGAAAATTGTCTTTGAATTTTTTGGTTCTAGGACATGCCGTTTCCCTCGCGATGTTTTCCTTCACCGTTTTTGAGAGCAGTGGTGATGAAATAATTTACATAAAGTAATGCGCCTGTCTGGGTTCAAACCTACGATCTAGAACTCGTAAGTCGCAGCCATAACCACTGAGCCACCACTGCTCCCTCCTCTTTATATTTCTACTGCCGCTATAATAATAAAGTAAAGTAAAAACAAGAATCTTGTTTTATTACTTGGCCGGTTTGTTTAATATGTTTAGACTAGAAGTCCTATCTAAACACGATACCCGTTTTTTGATAGAGGAAATATTTCAGTTAGCTTTTTGCCTCGCAATATTCATTAATTCACATTTATCCTCTTCAGAATCTACGTAAATTAATAAGGAAGCATTAAACATAGCTCAAGGGAAGGTCCTCCAATAATATTGTGTACTATTTTACTCATAGAGTTACAGTGATCAAACTCTACATACATTACAATTACGTTAGCCCTCCCGAGGTACATAGAAGTAACCTGTTAATTACCTTTAACAGGAGTAAACCGTGAGTATTATAAATATTATTATACCTTTACCTCTATTATACCCATACCGATAAACCTCGTTTAGTTTATAGGCAACCATAAATTTCATCTCAACAGGATCTATTTCATTCGCTAGATTACCAATTAATCCAGTCTGCTGTAGATCTTGTTGTGACCCAAATGTTTATGTAAGTATAGATATGCTTATTTAGAACAGGGTTTAGTAATTACTTGGGAATAAATTAAATACCGCTGGATGCGGGAAGCACAGAACCGGTCAAAGTGGCGGAGCTTGTGGGAGGTCTATGTCCAATAGTGGACGTCATTCCGCTGAAATGATGAAAAAAATACATGCCATAAATAAATATGCGCGTGTGCTGACCATAATTCTTGATGGTCGTGCGGATCACTTTGTCGACACTCACTTATCTTGAATGCCCGCATGCCAACACTTACTGTTATTTCTTACCTCCATGTTAGATGACTTATTTAAATACATACAAAAGCTCACGCCTATTTCCCATGAGTGTAGGCAGAAACTGCAAAAGGTCACCTATTATTTTATACTCCTTTTGCTTTCTTTACGAAAATACATCTGGTCACACGGGCGTGCCGGCTGTAAGTAAACATGGCACCTGTCCTTGCTGTAGAACAGCCGCAACAAGGACAGTAAGTATGATTGTGCACCTAGCTTCTGACATTTTATAAGTGCCCATGCAGGTTTATGTGAAATAAAATATTTTGAGTTTGGTTTTATTTTGATTATCTTCTAGAGCGTCGTCTGCTGTCGTTGTCACTCACATCTGCCTTGTAAATACTTTTACTTAGTCGCCTTTTGCCCTCTCTACATGACCATGAGTTATTTACCTTGAATATAATTAACGATCTTGCAGACCGTCTCCCCGTAGAACCACACGAGGGTGATGGCCTTGCTGAGCTGAATCGGCATGCAAATGCTCGTCACCAGCAAGTCTGCGGCCGACAGGTTCACCAGGAATATATTCGTGACACTGCAACAAAACATAGTTCTCCATTCAAAACTGATTCGAAAACTTCATGCTATTTGTTTTGTGGGTCCAAAAACATTGGCTTACGGCCAGTTTCTCGAACAAAAGTTATGGCAAAATTAATGTTACAATAAGTGCGCGTATATTGTTGGGATTTTCACAAAGCCTCAGGCGCTTAACTTGTGTGTACCAAGTGTACAAACACACAGTTAATGTGTGTGTAAGCGCAGCAGCTTCTGGTGCCGTCCGATACACGCGTGAAGTAAGAAGTATGTGTGCTAAACGTGCAGACGCTACTCGTCTTCACGAACAGATTCACAGTTAGTACAAGGTACTACTACTAACTACTTGGATACTACAAGTAAGGCGCGCGTCGCTTCGGGAGATTAAAAATCTTTATCAACAGCCAATTGCAGCAGTTTACGCGTGCTTGAGAATCTGTCCCATATTTTTTTTCTCTAGCCTTTTGTATATAATAATAATTATTATTATCAACTACGTTTTATTTTTCTTATTTCTTATATCCCGTATTTATTTATTTCTGTGAATCGCATGTGTACAAATCTCAGTACAAAACCTCCTGGAAGAAAGCCTTTAATAAAATAATGAACAAAAACGTTGATAAATGTTGATTATCTCTGGTTGTTCTCGTCTGGCTAGTGGCAAGTACTTGCACAGGCATAACCAAGTAGCCAAGATTATTCACCAGCAACTTCCTCTGCAATATAAACTTGTGGATTCTGAGGTACCGTATTACAAGTATGTGCCCGACCCACTTCTCGAAAATGACCATGTTACGTTGTACTGGGATTGGTCTATCATTACTGACAGAACTATTGAAGCCTGACATAATGGTGATAGATCGGTTAGCGCGCCGCACAATGATAGTTGATGTTACCAATCCGCATGACGGGAACCTCGTGAAAGCTGAGAAAGAGAAGCAAATTAAATATCTCGACTTAGCACACGAGGTTGTTGAAATGTGGAATGTGAACTCGGCTGTTATTGTGCCAATTGTCGTATTAGCTAATGGACTGATGGCTGAAAGCCTCGATCAACATCTCTCGAAGCTCTCGGTAGGCGGTTGGATAAAGGCCTAATTCAGAAGGCCGTACTCCTTGATAAGGCTCGCATCGTGCGGAAGTTCCTGTCTCTGGAGCCCTAACCACCAGTAGCTTGGACCCTACTCACGATACCGGCGGACCACTATTTTTTTAGATTTTTTAATGTTTTTTGTAATGTTACTTTTATAAAAATATTTAAAAATGTGTTTAATAAGGATAAAAACTAAATAAAGGAAATAATAATAATTTTATTATCAGACAACTAAGGCTCATAGATAAAATACACAAAAAATCTTAAATAATAATAAGTCAAAGTCAAAGCATTTATTTCAAATAGGCACTTAAAAGGCACTTTTGAACGTCAACATTTACATTAAAATAGAATTGATTCTAGTCGCCCCTTCCAAAATGTAGTTTCGTATGGAGAAGAATGGGCAAGAAACTCCACCGTTACTCTTTTAAAATGTTTCAAGTACAATATTTACATTCATTGTAAGATTATGTGTGAAAACGATGCACCCAGACTAAAATTACCATACCAAAATGGGTAAAAAGAATCAAATTGAAACAATACAGATAAATCAATTCTGTGATAGATATATAGTGTTCACACATTTACAAACATTGTAAAAGTAAGTATAGGTATGATTTTCCTACAATATTAACAAGTAATGAGTCAGTGTGTGAGTTAAAGTAATCACTGAGTGTAAATCAATGTCATAAATATAATTAATTATACAATTCAATTAGCAACCAGTTTGATTTTGTCTAGACTCTAGATTGTCCTATGGAGCAGGACCAGCATGTTTCCAAGCATTCTTATCTTGGATATAATCCTCTAATTTGTAATACGCTAGTTTACAAAGTTTACTTTTAATGTGAGCTTTAAATTTCCTTTCATTTAATTGCAATAACAAACTAATACCTACATAGCTTAAAACTATAACTAAACACGTAAAGTTGTCGGCGTCGTGTTTCCATGCGAGGTGTCACGTAACCGTCCTCGGAAACGTCGATATACGACACCTTTCGGCCAAAATTCCTCTTTCAAGCAGGCCTGTAGATTGTGGGTTGGAACTCGTACCACGAATGAAGTGGCGCAATTCCAACCCTTCGACCATCAGAGTCCAGTTGGTCTATTCCTAGTGATTCTCAATTGCAGACACAGATTCATGTTGAGAAAAAAAACAGAAGATTTCGCCTATAAAAAAGCCAAGACAACTATTCTGAGAATTATACTAAATGTTCGCGCTTCATCTACTTATCAGTATTCGTAAAATATTAACATTTTAATAAATTGAATAATTTTTAAGTTGAATATTTCAATAAAATGCTACAAAATGAAATTTATTAATATTTTTGAATTGAACTCCTCCGCTCAAAAGATACGATCGGTAAAATAATAATGAAAAACAAATTTTAATTTTCCTCAATACGCAAGCCAACGGTACACCGACTTAAAATTGAAATCTAAATTTTTACTCACTTTACGCTCACTATTAAATATTTACTCACTGTACGCTCGCTATAAAATTTATTGCACTTCGACATTAATTTAACTTTAGTATCATTAGATTTCATGGAATTCAATTTGAAAGTGGCTTCTACCACCATTTGGTGTGGCAAGTTAAATTAGCTAAAGTTTCAAAATTGAACCCAGAAACTAAGTAATGACAATGTAATGGATGCTGTAACTAGACTCAAACCAACTCGTACCTAACCATGAAGAACGTAACAAAGTAAACTCACAAAGTTATATTATGATATCCGGTACGCCACCGGTTAAGAACTTAGAGATCGAAAGATGCTTGAATTGAAACATTAAATGACTTTCAATTTCCTAATGGAAAATAAAACTACAATAGACAAGAGAAACGTAAAAGATAATAAAACCTTGGCGCCACACACTGCTTATGAAATTTAATGAAATGCAAGTCACTTGTGGATGACATATTATGTTATAAAAATTATTATAAGTTTTATATTATAAAACTTTACTGAACATTGAACATAATGTTACTATAACTAGCACCTACTGACTTGAATATAACGTTTTTGCTTGGTTAGCCATCAATATCTAAACTAATATTTTTAAGTAAAATTGTTTGTTTGAGTGTTTGTAAAAAGCAATCTCTTTATGTACAAGCCAATTGCATGCATGATTGTTTATCTGATAAAAATTGCAATTTTGTCCAGTGCCATGTTTTTGGCATAGTATCCTCACCGAAACGATCGTCGTGCTCACATTCAATCGTCGCATTCATTATGTTTGAAAAACGAAAACGCGTGCTCGCACTAACAGAGGCAGCCTTTCGGATTACCAAACAAATGAGTGTTATATTTATGAACACGACAATCGCATATTCTCGTGAACGGATATTTTAGTTAGGCCGTAGGGTATAAAACCAGAGCACTAAAGGCTCTAAAATTATTTAATAAATAAATAAGTGATAACTACCACAAGCTATTTTAATAGTACGGTAGGTTCAAAAGGAATATTCTCCAAATTAATTCATTTCCGAGCCGTTAGCAACGTGGGAGGAATAACAGTTACTATCCGCTATTTGTTCTTAATTATTAACATTCTCTCATTCATATAAAAGCTACCTAAGCGTTTGTATTTGCAGGATAATTATTATTTATTTATGAAAAAAAAATTTTGAAGCAGTCACTTACCTACATGCATTTTAATGCTTTTAATATACCTAACACGTTTTGCTATAAGGAGGATCCAATCATAAAAAAATTGTTTATACCTATACTTGTGTTACTAATAAACTATTTTATTATTATTAAATCACTGCCTACTTATATCAAGGCTGCTAGCACTTGATGCACCCAATATATCGTGGATTTCAGTTCCTCATTAACGTGATGTTGCTCTCGATAGACTCGTTATTTTTTTTCTTTAAATCTGTTTCCATCTTTATTATTGTAAAAACTAGAATTCATACGAAAAAGAAAGAATTTCTAAAGGCGTTAGCTGTTGGTTGAGTCAGATAACTGGATTTAAAAATGAAATTGTGAAGTCGCTGTACGGTTTGCATTCGCAACTGTAGTCTATCCGTCTGCAAAAAAATCTGGTTTTATTTCTAGGTCCCAAGAGTGGAGAGAAAATCTCGCTTTTATATTCGATCAACATCTGATCAACTTGCTCGCCTTTTAAAATTTCAAAAGGCAGAGGGCAAACAGCTGAGAAGAAATGATTCCATCGATCTTATTATGTCGATTTTTGAGATTTTTAATCACACATGATGCGTCGTCTTTTGTTTCACCGAGATGTCAACTTTTTCAAAACTAACCAACTACTAACAAAAACGATGTGTAAATAACTTTAATTTACACTTTATGCCAACGACTTCCGAAATCAAAGTTATTTTTCAATTTTGTGCGTTTTTTTGGAAATAACTTTGGTTCGTGTTCTTGTGGGGTACCTACTATAATAAGTACACCTCTGCTCCACCCTTCGGGGAAACAAGTCGTAACGTTATGTTGTGTGTTAAGTTTTTATTATTTTCTTCTTTTTGATATGGCACCTAAAAAAATGAAGAAGAAAAAAGGAAAACCTACGGATAAAGTTATTTTAATTTAAGTTATTTCGCTCGTCCCCGTCTCACCTCGAATCAACATTAATGCAGGAGACAAGTTGTGGTAATAATTCCTGGGAAGTACAAACAGATCAATGAAAATAATTATCTCTTCTAATGTATATTTGCCTTTCTCCTAGACGCAAATGCTATTTTGATATACACACGTTTCGCTAAAATAGCACGTACGACAAACCTAACAAGGCTTAATCAAGGAAATCTCGTCACCCGCAGTTTCTTATCAAGGACAATTTAGGGACTAATGATATTCTCTTCCTCAATGAAGATCCTCCCTAATGAATCAAGTGATTAGGTGATAGGCTTAGAATCAAGGGACATTTGCGAGCACAGATTAAAAAGGATAGGAAAGGATAAAGCTGGGTAATGTTAACTGACAAAGAATATGCTTACATTTGGACATTTAAAAATAGAAAATCATAATCTGTTCTGGAGAATTTATTTGGGTAATAAAATAAGATATAGGTATTGATAGATAAAAGTAAAGTGAAAAGTATTGAGTGCATTACAATAAATCAGAAACCGTGCTAAACATTATTGTGTTGGCTTAATTCCAATTTCTTTGAATTTTATATTGTTGACGAAAAAAACATATGGCCGTAAAAACGAAAGTGTTTGGAAGAGGATTCACTTAATATTTCCAAGTCATTGTTGTCACGCCAAAACATTATGAATGTCATTGGGATGTGCCTTACAATCAATACTTATTTATACAGTTATAACAGAACATAATATCACGCCTGTATTCCCCATAGGGCCAGGCGGAGGTGCACCTAAAGTTCAGTCAAACAAGCTAATTGGCATACAGGAAAAAAATTACAGGTTTTCCATTTTTCCACTGCACTGGCAGTATTCATTTTTAAACACCTACGTTTTAAAAAAGCAAAGAATTAACTATTCAACACAAACATGAGAATGCTGTGAATACAGCATTGTTAGAAAGTTGCTTCAACATAAAGTTAGCCGCCTGCATACCAAATAGCTTGTTCGACTGTACACACACATTTTTGCCACTTACTATTAATCCCTTGTAATAGGGGGCGAGCCTATTGCCATCAACCGGGCAATCCAGACTCCAAACTGCTACTGAGAAATTCCAGATGGAAAAAACCTATTACACTGCCCGACAAGCAGGCTTAGCATGACGCTTTTTATTTCTACGAAGAATAGACAGTGCTTTTTCAACACAAAGCGACATTTCGTTTCTCCATTTTTGACATCGCACCGTAGATATCCATCTACCTGAAACGAGAGACAAAATGACAGATTGTAGAAGGATTTCTACAATCTGTCATTTTGTCTCTCGTTTCTAACGATCTTTGTCTGAGTCCTAATAAATGTAGACTATTTCAGAAGAATATTTCTTCCCAAATTGTCAAAATCACGCTGACACGAAACTTTCTACTCGTCGGCTACAAAGTGTATAAGATTATCTACAAAATTATGATTCTTTAGAACGCATAACTGTTATAATTAATAGAAAAACATAGCTATCTTCTCCTGTTGTGCATTATTTCGTTAAAAGTCATCCGTCGACAAATCAGTGCTCGTGCTAAGCCTGCAGTAATCACTCCCAGGGCCTCATGTCCAGCAGTAGCACTTGCAACCACTAGACCAACGAGGCAATCAGAGTACAGTAATATCTAGTTTAAAACCTCAAATCTTCGTTACTCATATGTTTGTAAACCCGTGTGACCAACAAAAAATCGCTGAAGATTCGCGTTTCCATTATACAGACGACTCCAGCACATCAAGCTACGCCAATCTGTCAAATTTCTTAAATAGATTTTAAACTTTATGGCAAATGAATAAGGTTCATGTTCAATTGGGAAAATTTGACAGTTTGGGGTAGCTTGATGTGCTGGCGTCTGTACATACAGTCCTACTATCCTACTAATCCTAATAATATTATAAATGTGAAAGTTTGTATGTTTGGATGTTTGTTACTCAATCATGCAAAAACGGCTAAATGGATTTGGATGAAATTTGGCATACATATAGTTTATAACCTGGATTAACACATAGGATACTTCTTATCCCCGTAAAACGTTCCCGTGGGATAATTTTCGACCTACACGCGGGCGAAGCCGCTGGAAAAAGCTAGTAGGTAAATAATTAATGTTTTGGCCGACAAAATGTTTTTTAACATGATTTAAAACTTGTACACACATTTATCTGAATCTACGTTGATTTGTAAGATAGACGTTTCAGCTGCTGCTTTTTTGCAAGTTTTTAGATATAACTGTCAAAAACATGTTATCGTTTGAAGAAAAAGATGATTCAGTATTTTTTTTCTAGACTTTTAGACTGTTTATATCCAATGGTTCAATACTGTAAAAACAAAGTTGTGTATTTCGCGATCGAAGAAAAATATATAATAAAACGAAATTGTGAATAAACTGATACAGGAGATGAAATGGATAAAAGTAGAATAGGTAAAATAAAAACTCCCATCTGGGCTTCATATCAACTTTTTATGAACCTTATTATGAACAAAATTTCCATTTTCCACTGTACTGTCATCAACATCTCGGACCCTTTTGGGTTCCAATATAATATACCTACCTACTGACGTACCCTTGCCTAGTCAACCGAGTAATACAAAATGCTTAATTGAGCGTTCAATACTACGTCATGGGTTCAGAAATTTCAAGCAATTCCGTTGAATATTTTTGTTTCCGGTCAAAAGAACAACGTTGTTCATCAAACCCTAGTTTTGTACTTAAATCATTAATCGTGTGGTTTTATTCGAATTTCTGCTCGCCTAAATATTCATAACGAATACTGATTTATTCTATTATTTAGATATCAAGTCATATTTTTACTCGTATTTTGTAGGAAAGAAAAATATATTTATCAGGTTTTCAGTTTATGCTCGTGTGTTTTTTTAGATTGGTTTGCACATGCATAATTCAGTCTACTAGAAAAATATACAAAACATATTTAATTTCCATTTTCGATGCATACCTTTGTTGTTTATGCAAAATCATACTTGGTAGAGACGTGTCATTTGCCTGACGTATTAGTAAAGATCTGTCAGATTTAAGCATAATGGAACATAAAAGACGAGTATAATATCATCATTGCGCCAAAAATCACGCAACTTTTCTGATTTTATCACTTTACTGATTCACAAAAATTACAATCAATTTGGAGTAGGTATGTACTATTGTAATCGTCCTGATTAAAATCAAGCGTCTAATGAGCTTCCAACATTTAAGTCGTTTTTTGTGGTTTTATTGCTTGAAAAAGTTAGGTAAATGGTTCAAAAAGGTTCGTCTTTTGAAGGGATTGTCTTATAACAAGCAACCGACCAACTAATTCAATGTCTTCGTTATGGGCCTTGGACATAATTGAAACGAGGTGATGTGAAGAGACGTTCATTTGAGTAGTCAATTTCGGACACTGTCACTTGAAACCAGTAAATAACAGCTTTAAATACAATCACCGCCGAATGAATTATCTACGACGGCATAATTCAAATTAGTATTAATTTATTTGTAACCACATCGTCATCAATGCACAAGAATCTTGTATGCACAACCACTAATCCGTTTAACCCATCCTAAACTCCAATCTATTCAAGCATTATCCCAAGTTTGATCCCTCGTACAACATCAGATGCTATCTGTTTATATTTTCCCAACAAATCTGCATATAAATGGGATACGAATGGGAGACTGACAGCGGTCTTCGTAAGCGCTTCGAATAACGGACAATAAAGCTCTTCGATTGCAAGGTTAACGAGTTGCCCTTTGTTAGCGAGAATCGATCTAAATATTCCGTACGGGTAGACGGTGGCTGACTGCGATTTTTTTTAATTCGAGAAGATCGGTACCTAAATGGTTCGAGAAAGATTTTGGGATTGACAATTTGTGAGGATAATCTTAAAAGCAGTCCAATAAGGCAAAATCGTTGTCGAAGCTTTTGAACTTTAAATGAGTATTTATTTAGGTAGGTACAAGGAAAAATAAAAAAAAAAACAAATATTTATTTGGATTGGAAGTTCGTGTGTAAACACCTCTACCTACTCAAGTATATATGTAATAATGATTTTATTGCTTTGTGTCAATCTATGTTCACCCTAATGAGATTAATTCATTAAGGTTTAATAGTCCCGTGTTACGTGTTATACTCGTAATGTATATCACTATTGTTAGTATAATGATCTTATGAGGATTAGGTGTAAAATTAATGTTTGCTACAATGCCCTTGATTGCGTAATTACAAAGTCATAAACTAAAGGTAAAAGTCAAAGTTGACATTATTTGTAATACAATAAGAATATTAGTGAATCCACAAAATCTAAACATCGGTTATCTAGAGGTTTACATGAATCGACAGACGTGGGTTCACGAAATATATTTTTATTCGCACTTTTGTAACCACTAGGCACCATCTCAATGAGTTGAGCCACCATAGCCGCTATGGCGGTTTCCATTTCGAATGGTTGCTGAAACCAGCTTCTATTTTTGTGTAGGTAAATCATATTTATCGTGTAGGACATAGAATCGCGGGCACTTAATAAATTATTCAGAAACTGTATTCCAAATCGTCTTATATATAAAAGCTTCTTAAACTCAATCATTGTGAACCAACAGGTGTTGAAAGCGTCCAGTGTCTTCTCAAACAAAACAATATTGTTAGACATGCCAAAGTTTAAGTTTACTTTTTTTGGCGTAGATACAATACGTATATAAATATATTATCTTGAGGTCAACGTCTTGTTCTCCGAAATATAGGTACCACTAAAATCATAAAATTATATAGAAATAAGCATTCCATTTTAAACTTTATCAGAGATTTTCGATTTAAACGTTTGTATAATACGTATAATCAGCCTTTAAATGTTCCCACTGCTGGGACACAGGCCTCCTCTCGGCGAGAGGGAGTGGGCCGTAATCCACCACGCGAGCGTAGTACGGGTTGATAGATTTCACATGTCTTCAAAGTTTTTAGGTCAAAGACATGCCGGTTTCCTCACGATTGTTTCCTTCACCGTTTTGAAAGCAGTTTAAACATTTACCAATTCTTATTTCCTATACTTAATCAATGTTGACCAATTGCTAGTTAAATCGGAAATTTCGAACGAAGCAGCATGCCCTACCATCGTCATCCCAGTGTTTACTTTTTTCTCAGCCTGAATAATAGTATTATCGACTTAAACGCAAACTTTAAATTTTTCAATTTCAACAAGCAATTTAGCTACAATTACATAGAATATTGAAAAATCAAGCTATAATATTCAATTTCAGGACTAAACTCCTCGTCTAAACAGTATTACAGTATTGTCCGTCTTCTGGGTCTAATTAATTAGCTTCAATTGTTTGTTCAACAGATGAGTGCGTTGCACTTACGTTCTGAATAGAAGCTGGCCTATTGTTTTCATTATTGTCTACGTCTGTTTATTGTGACAATAGTTTGCATTTATTTATGGTCGCTTTAATCTTGTGTTGTGCAAATGTTGGAAATATTGAAATGTTGCTGTTTTATTACTTGAATGAACATGTTCTCGACACTTTATTTGTTATTGTTTTGTTTTATTAGTAAATTTATAGAACCGATGGTGACTGTTCTGTTCGTTTGAATATCGATCGCAAACATTTTTTTTTTTCGGTTTCGTCGAAACCTGGGTAAGTACTTATTTAATGACATCAGCTATCGTTTAATCCCAGATTTTTTTATGTTAAGGGATTGATATGATTGATTCACAGAATTATTTTTTTTGATCAAACCCACGGTGAAAGTTATATCGACTTCTTCTGATGATAAATCTAACATTAAATTCAACTTAAAGCATCAACCTAGAGGCAATCTTCATTCAGTTTTAATTGTATTTTATTTCCGTGTAATGAAGTAACTGTACAGTTAGCAAGATTCCAATCGGTAGCGGGACTAATAATTAACTTTGCAAGGCTGGCTCCAGCGTTAGCAGAAAATATCGAACTTCATTAACGGCGGTGCAGATAATGTCAGTCTGCGTATGGAAATTTAATTTTATGACATAGGTATCTAACTACCTACGTTACTATCGTTTTTATTTAAGAACTACTTTTTGCCAGAGGTTTGTCCCGCGTGGAGGTCTTAAAATATCCCACGGGAACGTACTACTGGAATAAAAAGTATTATTTGTGTCAAACCACTTCATTATCCAAGTATATCAATCAGGTAATATCCGTGTGCTAAATTTCATCCAAATCATGATATTTAAGATTTTGTGGGATTGAGTAACAAACATCCAAACTTTCACTACATATTATAAAACAAACTCCTCCACCGCATTTGTCTGTCTATCTGTTCGCGATAAACTTAAAAATGACTGAAACGATTTGCATGCGGTTTTCAATATACAGAGTGATTCATGAGATTTGTTTAGGTGTATAATTTGTTAAGCTTTCGGGTAAATTGGTTAACGCGGGCGAAGCCGCTAGCAAAAGCTAGTTTATAATATTGGTAGGTTATAGTAGGATTCTTTAATAATAAAGTTTTATAAATTCACGATCAAAAGAATATGAAATCTGAAAGGTATGATTTTTTTTTAAATAAAGTTTATGTATAAGTTTAACAATAAAATTTGTGAACTGTATTTATTGTTTTAAATCTATTTGCAAGGCGCCTGCTCTTTGTGGCCCTTATTATAGGTTTTATTTATATTAGGATAGTTTTGAAGTTTATGTCTGCATTTCTGCCTTAATGACGTTCACCTGTCACATTAACATCATTGATTCATATACAGTGGTGGTCATATAATTAAGACCGCTTATTTAAAGGGAAGATTTTTTCAAACTAACAAGTATAACTATTGCATGTATTTTTTTTTATTTCTCTTCGAATCGCAAAACTTTTCATACTAGTGGTACATTCGTTGATACACATTTTCGGCTAGAAAATAAATAGAAACACTTTATACATTAGATGTGAACCTGGTATTACTACTTACTGGCTGGTTACATAATTAAGAACGCTGGGTAGTTAATTTTTTTATTCAAATAGAGAACACTCTGTGGTTGTAGGTACACACTATTCATATAATTTTGGCGCCATTAAGTGCTGTAAAAGTCTTAAAGGTGATTGCTTTATATGAAACCTATGGTGAAAAATAAAAGTTGTGATAAATCTACAAGTTAATCAATAATAAAACTTCGCGAGATGAATTTGGTCGCATAAAAAGTTAGCCGACCATCTGAATTGGTCAAAACGAATGCTGTGAAGAATTTTGCCACGTTTCAAACTACTTTAAATGTTACGCGTGTATCTAAACAGTGAAAGTCATATATTCGAGATGTTCGAAATATCTTTAGTTTGGCAAAATAAAATCCATTTAAAGGCTCTAATGAGCTGAGAAAAGAATATTTTGATGAAAACAACCCTTCAGCAATCTCAGCACGCACTATTCGAAAGCTTTTGGTAGGAGAAAAGTTGCATGAAAGGATAGCAAGGAAGGTGCCCATGTTGAAACGGTGCCTTAGGCAAGCCCGGCTTGCATTTGCAAGAAGGTATGAAAACTGGACAGTTACGACAGTAGGAATTTTTTTTTTTTCTAACGAGACAAAAATAAAAAGGGTATGTTCTGATGGAAAACGATACCTATGTACGACGCCCTCCGAATAAAGCTTTCGACTTTCGGGAAATGTAAAAATTTGGGGGTGCTTTTCTGGACATGGTGTTGGACCTGTTAAGCTGATAGAAGGAAACATGGATCAATTCCAATACAAGAATATACTGGAAGAAACAATGTTACCTTATACTGAAGACGTGCTTCCAGTTATTTGGACATTCCAGCACGACAACGATACAAAACATGCTGCACGCACCGTTAAAGGAATTTCTCACATCGCAATCGGTTTCTGTCTTAGATTGGCCAGCTAACAGCCCAGACCTAAACCCAATAGAGCATTTTTGGTGCGAAATCAAGAAAGAGGTTTCAAATCGACAGTGTGGCAAGTTAAGAGAGCTGTATGACGTTTTCTTAGAAGAATGGAACTCTACCTCTCTTGGGAAATGTCAAAAATGTTTATAGGTAATGCCTCGCCGGTGTAAAGTAGCAATTAAAAGCCATGGACATGCTACTAACTATTCATTTTAGTTTAAAAAGTATTAAAGTGCTTTTTTTCTTTACGCACTTCACATTAATGTGATTTATTTAATCTAAGTTTCATATAAAACAACTCTCGAGCAGTTTAATAAATCGTTCCTAATTATTTGTCCAGCTTCATTACTATTTGAATTTGTTATTAGAGAGAATAAATAAAATTTGTAAAAAAATTGTTTGCGATTTTATTCTATATTCCTAATCCCGTTTGCTGTATTCATGTAGCTATTTCATAACATAACTAGATAAGCCTTAAAGCGCAAATATAACAACATTATTGGGAGCTATAATTTTGAGCCGTTTGGGGTTGAAACACTAGGGCCGAGGGGTCCGAGTGCTCATCGAGTATTTCGAGACATCGCCAAGCGGTTGGTCGAATCTTCACGTGACCAAAGAGCTGGCCAATTCTTAGCTCAAAGAATCAGCATTGCCATCCAACGTGGCAACGCTGCCAGCCTTTTGGGCACTTTTCCCACTGACAGCGATGCGGACGAATTCTTTGATGCCCAGTGACTTTTTCCCTTTTTACTTATATACTTGTTTATAATACTAGTTACTTCTAAGAAGGAATACATACATAACTACATATGACATGATTTAGATAAAAAATTCTGGAACTTCAAATCGTTCTTAATTATATGACCACAAATGTATATATTCTGTGATGTGAGATCAGTTACTATATTTCGTCTGGTGGAAATCAAAAGAATTATGCCTGCCAGGTGGGCACCTAAATATTCAAATAGAGAATTTGAATTTTAGCCATAAAGACTAGGGATACGTTCGTAGGTTTATTTGAAGTTTCGTTATTTGAGTTAAAAAGGTAAGTACACTAATACACATAAGTGCTTACCTATTATAATTTTAAAGGTGAAAATTAATTACCCATATGGTTGGATTTCCGTTACGAATTTATGTGATACAAACAGTTGTTTTCGACAAGGAATACGGGACAATACCTTAAAAACGAAATAATTTTCATTTTATGTACCTATGGTGGATAGTTTGCCTGCTTTATATCTAGGAAACTCTGTATTTATTTTTATAAGTATTTAGTTCGAGTTTAGTTTAGATGACGAGTAAACTAAGCCAGTTTCAACAAAAAAATGTACGAATCGTGTCGTCGAGTTATGAAGATAAAGAAAAATACAGATGACTCACACACTGATCCAGTTGCTCAACAGTATCCAGTACAAAGATAGCCATTAACTCATAAAAGCTTAACCCAATCAATTTAACACACCAATAAAAACTGTATACAATACACCTGTCCATTGTTTATGACGTTGTAAACAAGATGGCGGCCGAGCTGTTGCCAAACCGTTTGATTGAAGACATGCCAAAGGAAGTCGTTTCAAAGAATTATGAAGGCGATGAAATGAACGAGATGGATTGTTTTGATTTTCTTGTCCATGGTTGACTGAGTAACGTGTTGTTTGTGTTTTGGAATCGAGCTTGTTTGTGTGTATGAGTTTTTGTTTGGATGTCGCTAGCTGTGTTTAACTTTAATTTTAGGTCTTGCACCGTTTGAGTGTGTAGGTAATCTAGAACAAATGGTGCTCAGCAGTTAATTGTATTCTAGACCTAGTAAAACTCGGGGTAAGAGCGTTTAGGATAAACATTTCTAGAAAGTGATTTACGTTATGTGGTTTAAGTGATACCTAAGTGTTAAGAATAACATAATTACCTTCTCTCCCAATAAAATTTTATGAAAAGAAAATACAGCGTTCTTGATTGTGTTATTAGTTACAAAACAATGCCCACAAATCTTGAAACATCTTGTTAGAAGGAAAACACAAAAGAAAACTTCGAAAACTGTGTACCTACCTTTTCCTTCTTCTTCAAACTTGAGATGATTAAGCTTGTTAAGGTTTTCCTTGTCGACAAGAGTACACAAAAATATTTTCTTTATCGCCATTTTAAAGTTTTTTGACCTGCAAACATAGGTACATGAATGGTAGATTTAAACATTACATTTAATATTGGTACTGTCATTAGCCAGGGAGAAAACAGAAGATTACTCTGAATGTTCGCAAACGACCACATACCGCGTTTCCTCTTAACATTTTGCCACAAGTATCAAGATGGGAATGGAAACATAAGTTGATTGTGACATAAAGATGGCCGGTTAGCATTAATCTCATGTGTTGTGCGGTCGCCGGTCGGCATTACCTCGACTCGTTGATTTTTTTTCTGCTAAAACATTATTTTTGATAACTTTTAGAAAACTAACCACAAGTCGACGCGAAAGAATCATAGGGTATCAAAAAAATCCGCATCTAAATCAATTCTTCTTATTAACTAATGACGTTCTCAGTCTAAAAACGAAAACTTATTCAAATCCTTAAAATCCAATTAGTCGCTATAGCAAGTCGACTGATTGGCAATAGGCGGCCCATTACTACTATTTAGAATGTTTGAAAGAATCTTTCTTTTAATTTGCTGAAGCTGAAGGTTAGACGACTCTATTTTCTCACTACTATACCTAGCCAACGCCTCCTTGAACTTCAGTAGTTTTAATCCAGTCGTAAAGAGAAGGTATTTTTATGAAGCCCATCAACCCAAACCAGCTAGGACGAGTTTCAGACGATTCTTTTTCTTTTTCCAAAGACAACGTCTGTATAATATTGCAAATAAGCTGCTTACAATTTATCCAATCATGAGAATTGAATGCAGGCGTAAGGTCTCAAAAAGGCTCCTAAAACTCACCTATACGAAGAAACTATTATAGGTATAATTACAGAGAAGTATAACACACTTACACTACACAAAAACATCACAAGCACACCTTAGTATATCACACCCACTAAACTACACACACAATAATTATACCTACACTCACCAACAAATTCACGAACTTACCAAAACACTACTTCCTATTAGTGTTCTTAATGTTATAATTATATTGTTCTATTGGCGCTCCCACCTGATTCTGTTATTTATGTCCTAAACATAGCTCTCAGTTATGTATTCGAGATAAGGAGACACACGATTTACTATGGGCTACTGTCTCCCATCTTCGAACTTTTTCAATAATACTTGTGAGCGAAAATAAACAATAGTATATTTTATATCGAGGGACTAAAGTAAGCCATAATATACCAGAGGTGGTTTGACTCCCGAGCGTGCGAGGGAGTCAATGAAACTGAGGGTATATTAAGTTGGCTTTTAGTCTCAAGGTGTCAACTGTACTTTTCACTTTAAGTGCCAGAAAAATAGTCAATTTAGTAAAAAACCATTTAACAAAATATTACTTAATAAAATAAAAATCACAATATGTATTGTGTCTTTTGTTCTTTGCTCGACGTCAAACTCTTCACCAAGGAACAATACCACAACTGTCACTGGACATTCTTAATAAATTTATTTAAAACCAAACTTTACACTCGACAAAAATTTTGGAATTTTCGCGGTCAGTTTTTTCTCCTAAACCAGTTGTAGATTAACAATTTAAAACACATGGCGCCACCTTGGCAAAAACCATGGAACTAAAACTCGTAACATTTTCTCAATGAAGATGGTCAACACTCCACATAGTATATTTACTGGCTGTTTGAGTTTTTCTATGTCACATGAAGGAAATTAAAAAAACTAATTACTTTTCACTCCCTAGGGACTAAAGTGGTCACTTTAGTCCCGCTTCGTAGGGCTATGTTGGCGTACTTTTAGAGCATGAGAAGTGAAAAGTTATTTTATAATTTTCGATGTTTGAAGATTTTTGATGGTTTTAAATACTCGTTCGTAAGCACTGGTATTACCGTGTTTTCACTAACTAGGTAGTGTTGTCCCACATTGTTAGCACATCTCACTCTGCCTACAGCTTTGTTAACACAAACGTGATCGTGATGTAACTTATGTATTACCAGATAAAGTACACAATAATGACTCAAACAGTCGCTTACATCGTTACCGTAGCAACCCAGCAAAATATATCGAACAAAGTGCACAATAAAACTGAGACATATAGCCATATCTTAGTGAAACTGTTCTCCAGACTTGTTTACAATGTATTGTTTAAAATAACGATGTGATGAAGAACAAGGTTATTTTTCATTTGTTTTTATTTCCATTGCTCGAATTGTTGGCACGTTTGTTTTTTTTTTTTTTGGGAATTATCAAATAACTTCTCCCGCTCTGGGTGGAGCAGGAGGTCGTATCAGACTTTTACTGACTAAAACCCACCCGTGTTCTCTCATTTGCCTGTGTGCCAGGGGCCGCGGTATCTCTTTCGAACAACCCGCACCCCTGGCAGGCATCGGCCCTTGCCGACCCCAACAGTTGGTGCTGACATCTCTTTGAAGCGCGCGTGGAACACAACGCGCCGTTGCGACGGCGTGTTGTGTTCCACGCGCCCGTCCCCGGGCCGATCTTCACAGTGCAAACACCCGGGCGTTTCCTCCCACCTTATCCGAAACAGGAACCTCCCGAAACAACCGTGTCCGGTGAGGACCTGCGTCAGGTGGAAGTTGAGGATGCTGTAGCGCCTCTCAAGCCACTCCTCAAAGAGGGGACTTACCGCCGCAATCGTGGCGTGCCCAGGGCCAACAGTATCAACAAAAGTGTTATTTTTTTGTCTTTATTAGTGTTGATATAGCCCAATACAAAGGTATCTTAAAGGTTTTAATAAGTTTGATAAGTAGTTGTTTAGAGAAAGTCTTTGAGGAGAAAGGCTTGTCCCTATTGCATAAGAGTTAGGTGTATTGGTGGTGATATAGGCGTCATGTTGTATATTGCAAAGCATATTGTTGTGGAAAAAATCATTGAAACCTACTGAATTGTAACATGACTAGTTACCTAGATTTCAAAGTATTATAAATTTTAAGCAATTTATAGTTAGGAACTTTCACAAAGTAAAAGTTCAGCATGAAGATAAATGACAACAACGGCTAAATAGTTTTGTATAAACAAATATCAAGTTTGATGTTTAATGTGGAAATTCTAACTAGAGTTAATTTAATATTCATTAAATGCCAAATGTAGGTTACGTTTCTGCAGACGTAGGTCTTTGCTAGTTGCAATATATTATATTAAACACGTATAGCTCAGCCTGTCGCAGTCCACTGCTGGACATAGGCTTCTCCCAGGCTGCGCCACAACACATAGTCCTTCGCCTTCCGCATCCAGTCTGGCCCAGCCAACCTCTTAGGGTCGTCAGTCCATCTAGCTGGGGCCTGCCCCAAACTACACTTGCTGATACGCGGGGTTCACACCAGGATTCGTCAGCTTCTCCGGTATCTGATTCTGTTCTTCGACAAACATAGCCAGCCCACCGCCACTTAAGCTTGCTTACTCTGCAAGTTATGTCGGTAGCTGCAGTTTTTTCCCGGATAACTTCATTCCTGATTTTATCCTTTACAGAAATTCCGAACATAGCGCGCTCCGTAGCACGCTGAGCGACCTTGACCTTATGGACCAGCCCAACTGTCAGTGTCCCCGTTTCCACACCGTATGTCATAACGGGCAAGACGCACTGTTTGAGAAAACCTTAGTCTTCAGACATTGCGGGATAGGCGACGAGAAGACTTGACGAAGTTTCTCAAACGCTGCCCAACCCATTTGGATCCTTCTCTATGTTCTGGAAATGGAATTCAATGTTAGTGCATAGGAACTTAAAAGTTCACTCCAGAGACCATTCAAACATTCTGCATTATTTAACACGTGTCGAGTCTCACTCGATTAGTTTTAAGTATAAGGTTCCAGTAATTAAGTACTTTATACGTGTACCTTTATTAATTCCTAGTGGGTACTGTTATTGTTAATTACTTGCGAAACTACGGAATAGGATTGAAACACGTGTATAAGGTCGTATTACAGAATTGTGCTCGGAGAAGGACTGTTAATTTGTAGTAAGAGTATTAAGTGCCTGCCTGTTCTCATCCTAAAATTTCTGAGTATGAGTACTAGATAGCCTGTTTCTTATGGTGTTTTAAAGATAGGGTTCCCATTGAAATACAAGTAGTTCCCCACTTTCTTTAAAAAAAAAACTGGCTGCTTATCATTGGTGATTTGAGTTCATAACTGGTTACTTTTGAGTAGCGTCGCGGACAATGGGTCTAGGGTAGTCATTGTTTCCGGCGTTGGTTGAATGTATACGCTGTGTAAACGTGATGATAACGCCACACTAAAGTGACGTTTAGCATCGATGTACAAACGTCTTGGTGACCCTAACCATTTATGTTCATAACTCGTAGTAAAGTTGTACCTATATTAACTGTAAATAGCGAAATGTTAATTTTATCTATACCAATAATAAAACTGAAGAGTTTGTTTGTTTGAGGTGCTTATCTCTGGAACTACCAAACTTCTTTTCGCGTTTAGTAGCCCAATTATTGGGCAAGGTTATGGGCTATTCAAAATCACGAAAAGACCTAAAGAAAGGAAGGGAAAAACGACATTTCACGCGGCTGAAGTCGCGGACAGAATCTAGTCACTATCACTACATATATTATTATAAAATAAACTTTTCGGCGGTGACAAAAAAATAAAATACATGTCCAAAGTCACCGACTTCCGAAATTAAAGTTATTTTTAACCGACTTCAAAAAGGAGGAGGTTATCAATTCGTCGGAACCTTTTTTTTTTAACCGACTTCAAAAAGGAGGAGGTTATCAATTCGTCGGAACCTTTTTTTTTTTTTTTGTTTTTTTTTTTTTTTATGTATGTTCCCCGATTGCTCGAAGATGGCTGGACCGATTTGGATTTTGTTTTTTTTGTTTGAAAGGGTATACTTCCCAGGTGGTCCCATGATCATCAAGTCAGGATCTGATGATGGGAACCTGGAGAAATAGAGAGAACTCTTCAAATTTTATAGGCACACGAAGCGATTTAGCTATTTTTTGGAAGAGTACTTTCTCGGAGTGGTCTCATTTCAATTTGGTGAAGATCTGATGAAGAACTTTGGAGATAGGCAACGGAACTCCTCAATAAATGATAGCAAATGGGCTGGGGTTGCTGAAATCTCATGTCTGTCTATTGCTTACACCAGTTCATAACATAACATCACGCCGGTATGCTGAGAAGGGGTAAGCACATGTGAACCACTAAAAAGTGAAAAATAAAAACTTTTTCCAAAAAAAAAACAACCGACTTCCAAAAAAACACTACAAAGTGAAAAATAACTTCAATTTCGGAAGGCGGTGACAAAAAATTCAAATACAGCTCCAAAGACACCGACTTCCGAAATTGAAGTTATTAATAATAATAATATAATAAATAATAATATAGCAACACTGATACGTCAACCACGTAATAAAAAATCATATCTCCTATTTTCCGTTTTTATTAATTCCTGTGAGCTGCATAGCACAAGAATCACAACAAATCATTCAGAATAAAACCATAAATAAATCAACAATAAAAAGCATCATTATCATGAAAAAACTAAAAGAAAATACAGAAAACCGAAGAATGACGGCTGTCAAATTTAGACTTCTATGAAGGAACGAAAATTTGGAATATGAAAAACGTGAAAAACATCCAATGTTGACGAGATCAGGAACTCGAAATGCACGCCTACCACCCCCGGACTCGTCGCTCAGCTCCGCCTCGCCGCCGCCGGAACCCAGCCCCATCGACAGTGCTGTGACACCGGCCGTGGCAGTTGCGTCGAGCTCGAGCGACGAATATTTTTCCCCGCCGACGTCGCCAACACCTGTACGTCGGCAGGGGAGAGGCCGGCCACCGAGGAGTTTGGGACTTAGGGGCCATCCGGCCCCGAGCCGGGTCCCCGCTGCCGGTGGTTGTGTGCAGCGCATGAGATGGACTCAATCTATGAACGAGAACGTCATGCGCGCATATTACGGGTCTACAGAGGGGGGAACTAACCTCACTGCGTACCGCGTAAGGATGCTGTCTCTGTTCCAGGTACTTGAACCAACCGTCAACGTCTCGGCCCAACGACTATCGGATCAAGTGAGGGTCATCCAACGCAATCACAGGTTGGACGACACCGCACTTGATAGGCTGCGCTCAGAAGTACTGAGCAACCATATCGTCTCGACTCCGACACAAACCGCGGCACAGGCGTCAACTATTGATGCTATCTCGCCGCGGTCCAATCATGTTGAAGAAGAGGATGATAGGGTTGCCACAGTAAGTAGTCAGTACAACGCCCGATTGAGGAGAGCACTGGAGGATGCGTTTCGTGAGTATCGGTCCACTCCAACCGAACTTAGACCCCGATTACCACGGTTACCTATGCACAAGAAAAATAGGGCGCTGGTGTATGCCTTGGACTCGCAGCTCAAGAATATCTTCGAGAGCAGCGAGGATCTCGTTGATACACACTCGATCCTGTATTGCGCGGCTGTTGCGGCATGTCGTTTAGCTAACGTCAAGTTTCCAAGCTGTGACGGAGCTTCTCGACCGAAACCAGCCGCACCAGCCTGGCAATGCAGGATCGAGCGTCGTATCGATGGGGCCAGGGTACTCATCGGCAAACTATACTGCTTCAGGGAGGGCAATACACGACCACGAGTGATGCGCTTTGTGAGGCGGGCTTTCTCGGGGACTGGAATTAGTCCTTCAGAATACATGTCCCGTGTCACAGAGCGCATCGACTTCCTGAAGCAGAAAGTCTGTGCATGGGCGAGCCGTATTCGGCGGTATAAGCGGCGGGTTGACCGGTACATACAGAACCGCATGTTCCAGAGCGATGAGAGGTGGGTATATAGAGCTTGGGAGCGACCCGAACAAAATGTGACAGACGTGTGCCACCCAGATGATGCCACCACGAGTGCATTTTGGCGGAGCATTTGGTCGGTGCCCGTCTGTCACGTTGAGGCAGACTGGATGCAAGATGTCGAGCGAGTGTGTGAACCAATACCAGAAATGGAACCCGTTTTCATCACACCAATAGATGTAGCCAGAGCAGTCCGTCCGTTACCGAATTGGAAATCACCGGGACCGGACGGACTGCATAACTTTTGGTTAAAATGGCTTACTAGTTCACACAGTCGCCTGGCATCTCAATTCCAGTCATCTTTAGAGTCTAGGTCGCTACCACAGTTTCTAACAACAGGCGTTACCCACCTGCTCCATAAGTCAGGTAGTCCCACGGAACCCAAGAATTATAGACCGATCACATGTTTGTCGACGGTTTATAAACTTCTTACATCCATTTTGAGAACGAAAATTAATACACACATTGAGAATAACTCGATTATGTCTCCCTCTCAAAATGGGTGTAGGAATGGGTCTCGCGGGACTAAGGAGCTACTCCTCATTGACATGGCCATAAGCCAACAGGTTCGTCGATCCCGCAAAGATCTGTCGACATGCTGGATAGATTATAAGAAGGCCTACGACTCGGTGCCACATACATGGCTCATGAAGGTGCTGGAGTTGTACAAGATTGATGCAACTCTACGCAACTTCCTTGAGTCGTGTATGGGGCAATGGAGGACAGTCCTTCGCTATCCGGGATGTTCACAGATCCAGGGGAATGATGAACCTATATGGATCAAACGGGGAATATTTCAGGGCGACAGCTTGAGTCCACTTTGGTTCTGCTTAGCCCTGAATCCTCTAAGCACACTGCTGGGGGATTCAGGTCTAGGCTATCGGCTGAGGAGAGGTGGTGAGGTTATATCTCACCTCCTATACATGGATGACCTTAAACTCTTTGCCCCCAACAAATTACAACTGATGGAGCTACTGAAGGTAACTGAAACTTTTAGTAGCGCCATCAGGATGGAATTTGGTGTGGACAAATGTGCAGTCATGCATGTAAAGCGAGGTGAGATTATGGAATCCGAGGGAATTCAACTTTCGGATTCCATACACCTCAGATCCCTCTCCTCATCCGAAAGCTATAAGTATTTGGGTATGTCGGAAGCGTTAGGCATCAACGCTGCTGACATGAAACAATCGTTGAGGGAGCGTTTCTTTGGTCGCCTGAAGAAGGTATTAATTAGTCTTCTTTCAGGCGGAAACAAGGTGCGCGCCTTCAACGGTTGGGTCATGCCGGTTTTGATGTACTCTTTCGGCATACTCAAATGGACTCAGACTGAACTCGACGCCCTAGATCGACGGGTCCGTACACTGCTGACTGCAAACCGGATACATCACCCACGATCATCGGTGATGAGACTGTACATCCCGCGGAAGTGCGGGGGTCGAGGCTTTTTAAATACGAAGACCCTCCACAACCGCGAGGTGTGCAGTCTCAGGGAATATTTTTTAAAAGCCGAAATGGGTATGCACCGTGATGTGGTCGCAGTGGACAAGGGGCTCACCCCGTTGTCCATGGCTAAAGAGAACTGGCGCAAACCTGTAATACTAACTATCGATGACCGCAAGGAAGTATGGCAAAACAAGGAGCTTCACGGGCGCTTCTATCGGGCTCTCCATGAACCCGGTGTAGATTTCATAGCGTCCGTATCCTGGCTACGTTTCGGTGATCTTTTCGGGGAAACTGAAGGTTTCGTCTGTGCAATTATGGACGAAGTTATCTTGACGAATAACTATCGGAGACATATTATGAAGGACGGGACGGTTGACGTGTGTCGGGCATGTCACCGTCCGGGTGAGTCTATCAGACATATTATCTCCGGTTGTTCTCGTCTGGCTAATGGCGAATACTTGCACAGGCATAACCAAGTAGCCAGGATTATTCACCAGCAACTTGCTTTGCAATATAAACTTGTGGATTCCGAGGTACCGTATTACAAGTATGTGCCCGACCCAGTTCTCGAGAATGACCATGTCACGTTGTACTGGGACCGGTCTATCATTACTGACAGGACTATTGTAGCCAATAAGCCTGATATAGTGGTGATAGACCGGTTAGCGCGCCGCGCAATGATTATCGATGTTACCATTCCACATGACGGGAACCTCGTGAAAGCTGAGAAAGAGAAACAGATTAAATATCTCGACTTAGCACACGAGGTTGTTGACATGTGGAATGTGAACTCGGCTGTCATTGTGCCGATTGTCGTATCAGCCAATGGACTGATGGCCGAAAGCCTCGATCAACATCTCTCGAGGCTCTCGTTAGGCGGTTGGATCAAGGGCCTGATTCAGAAGGCAGTACTCCTCGATACGGCTCGCATCGTGAGGAGGTTCCTGTCTCTGGAGCCCTAACCACTGGTAGCTTGGACCCTGCTCCCGATACCGGCGGACCACTATTTTTTTATATTTTTAAATGTTTTTTTATAAGGTTATTTTATAAAAATATTTAAAAATGTATTGAAATATGTAGTTAGATTGAATAAACGAAATAATAATAATAAAATCATTTATTTGCATAAAACATGGTATAAAATGTTCTTAAATATAATGGTATAGCACAAACATGTTCAGCTATGATGAAACATAGCATGCAAAATCTCAGGGTTTTTTTTTTTTTTGAAATGTTACAACTTACAGGGCGTCAACATTTTGTATCCATAAATTCTTTTAAGCTATAGAAACTACACTCATTCAACCACTTGTACAACTTTATCTTAAATATTTTTTGATGTAATGTTTTGAAATGGCTTGGTATCTTATTATAGATACGCACGCACATTGCTAGGCAGTTTTTGTTATACTTGGTAAGTCTTGGCAAATCATTTATTACTAATTTGTAAGGATCTCGTCTGTTCCGAGGATTTACATCATTTGCTGTTTTAAACAGCTCTTTATTCGAAACTACAAACACACATATTTCGTAAATGTATAGAGATGGCAACGGTAACAAACCACTTTTTTTAAATACTGGTCTACATGAGTCATCAGGCTGAAGGCCACATATTGCTCTTATGCACTTTTTTTGAGCGATAAATGCTCTATCCAGATCGGTGCTATTGCCCCACATTACAAGACCATAGCGTAGTAATGATTCTACATACGCGTGGTATGATATAATAGCAGTTTTTACATTCGTTACATTTTTAACCTGTTTCAGTGCATAAACGAATTTATTAATTCTTGTGCTAACATTATCAATGTGTTCTTTCCAATTAATATCTTTATCTATTATTACGCCTAAAAACCTCGTATGCATTACCTCATTGATTTTAGTTATACTCATTTTGATGTTGTATTTATTATTATTCGATTGATTAAATTGAATATAGACGGATTTATCTAAATTTATTTTTAAATGGTTCATGTCAAGCCAATACAATAATGTGTCTATTGTTTTATTGATATCAAACTCATGATCTATAACGGTACTTTTCTTTTTTTCAGATGTTACTATAATAGATATATCATCAGCAAATAATACGCATTTATGCTTGGTTATTTTTATGATGTCATTTATGTATAAAATAAATAATATTGGGCCTAGTACGCTTCCTTGTGGAACGCCATATTTATTTACTTTATATTCCGATGAGTAGGGTATCATATCTTTATTTTTGCTAATTTTATTAATAATGACACGTTGTTGTCTATTACTTAAATAGGACGATATCCACTGTAGTGCAGGTCCCCTAATCCCGATAGTCTCTAATTTATCTAGCAATATGTCGTGTGACACCAGATCGAAGGCTTTCGATAAATCAAAGAAAAGACCAGTGGTCAGATGATTATTGTTAATATTCGAAAGTATCTCTTTCATAAGAGAAAAAATGGCTAAAGATGTGGATTTGTTTTTTTGAAATCCAAACTGCTCATCACTTATTATTTGGAACTTGTTGCAAAAATTAAGAAGTCTTTTATACATACATTTTTCGTAAATTTTGGAAAAGATAGGAATTAACGTTATAGGTCGATAATTATTGATATCACATTTATCTCCCTTTTTGAATAACGGCTTTATTATGGATAATTTTAATTTATCGGGAAAAGTCCCAGCTAAAAATGACATATTGATTAGGTACGTTAAGATACCAGCCAGTTCATTACAGCAGGCTTTTATGATTTTTGTGCTAATTTCATCATAGCCCTCTGCTCTGGTATTGCATAAAGACATTATTTCCTGTCGAACCTCACTTTTTAGCATAGGTTTGAGAAACATAGAGTTGGCACTTATGTTTTTCCTAAAGCTTTGGCCGGCACTTTGTTGAGTTGGTGCATTATGCGTTAGGTTTACATAGTGGTCGTTGAATAGAGAAGCCACTTGTACAGGGTCAGTAATTACGGCATCATTTAGTCTTATGATTTCTATGTTGTCTTTGGGGGTAGCATTATTTATTTCATTTTTAATAACAGTCCAAGTAGCTTTGCATTTATTATCCTGTGTTTTAATATATTGTATGTTTGCGTTCTTTTTTGATCCGTAAATACATTTCTTTAGCAGATTGGAGTAGTTATTGTATTTAGTTTTATTAATAGAATTTTTAGTTTTATAATACTGGTAACGTAGTCTCCGTTTAGTTTTGCAACTTTGCCTTAGACCTCGGCTTATCCACTTTTGAGTGTTTTTATTATTACTGTTTACTCTAATTCTTACCTTGGGGAAACAGAGATTGTAAAATAGGCTTAGCAGTTCATGAAAATCACTGAATGCGGAATTTGCATCAGTATTTTGGTAAATATCAGACCAAGAAAGGTTTTCCAAGCATTCTTTGAATTTCCGGATATTATCTAAGTTATAATCTCTTTTATACATGTAGTATATTGGTGCTTTTTGTAATTTATGATTAGTAGGAAAGCTTAACATTTGTGCTGTGTCATGATCTGAAAGGTGTAGAGGTAGTACAGTTGAAGTTGCGTTGGCAATGTTGCTCAAGATATGGTCAATACAAGATAGTTTACGTGTAGGAACATCTATGTGGATTTTCAAATTATAATTGTGGCATAAATCTTGCAACTCTTTCGTAATGTTACCTTTTTTTAACGTATTAATATTGAAATCACCAGCTACAACTACATTTACTTTAGATTTGTATTTCTTTAGCAGATCGTGTAAAAGATTATGCAATTTAGTTAAGAACTGATTTGGATCAGATTGAGGTGTTCTATAGACACATATGACTACTAATTTACTACACATTAGCTCTATGCCGCAGGCTTCAAACGTGTTTTGTGTTGCATAGTTTTTCACGAATGGTAACTCCTTAAAATTCCATCCTTTTTTTACTAATATACAAGTGCCACCCCTTTGTTTCTCTCTACAGAAGTTGGAAGCCATTTCATAGTTATATATTTTAATATAATTTTCATAGCCTTTTTTAATAAAAGTTTCAGAAAAACATATTACATCTGGATCATTATATACTTCTTTTAATTCCCGAATAGTTATTTCTAGTAACTCTTTTTTGGATAATAGACTAGCAATATTTTGATGAAATATTCTGAAATGGTGCGTATTACTGGCTTTAGACACGAAAAAATGAGTCGCTCTTTTTTAAAACAGGAAAATAATAGGGTATAGTACCTTTCTGGCTATGTGTATTGGGTTGCGTAAGGCTGTTACATTCAGGAGTAGTTGTAAGACAACTTTGTACTTTAAAGTAGTATGGAATAGACCCTTTTTTAGGTTCCTGTGAACGAATGTTCAATTTTAAACTTGATTTGCTACTTGCCAGCCTCTTTCGAATTTCGCTGGGGTTCAAATATTTATCATTATAATCACAACAGTCTATTAGGTAGTTTAATGACTTACAAATCTCGGATAGCTTTGTGTGAGTTTGCTTTACATAGTGACATTTTTTATACTTACTACATAAATTATTTACAGAATAGTTTAATTTATTGACATTTAGGTACACGTTGCTTACGACATTAAGTACAATGATAGTATTATTTTTAAATATATCTAATATCATTTGTAATTGAGACAAGATTATGTTTAGGTTACGGTCATTTTCACCTACGCAAATAACAAGTTTGTCGTCAGTTGTCAATTTGACATTTCTACAGTTCGCTATAATTTCGGTGCACAGTGCATTTGGCTTCGTTTCACCAATTACTCTGTATTTTTCGTACCGTGTATTTGTTCTTGAATGTGAGATGGCTGCTGCTAGCCCGACGCAACGCTGAGTACCGAAAATAAATATCTTCTTCTGCGGAATCACATTTTGTTTTTTCACTTTGTAGTGTTTTTTTGGAAGTCGGTTGTTTTTTTTTTTTTGGAAAAAGTTTTTTTCACATTGTAATGTTTTTCAGGAAGTCGGCTGTTTTTATATTGGAAAAAGTTTTTATTTTTCACTTTTTAGTTATAGTACCTAGCCCACACCGATTCGAAATTTCATAATCCTTGGGGTCAAAACAATGCATGTTTATGCGATAGCAGCAATCCAAATTAAAAACCAAGTCCCCTGCCACGTGCGTCAAGGTTTTGTTTAAATTGGCTGACGCGAGTGAAGCCGCTGGCAAAAACTAGTTATCTAATAAAACACAGCATACTCACTGTAATTAAGCGTTAAAGTGACTGCTCAACATACTTTGAGCTTAACTAAACTTCTATATTAAATTACTGTGTAAATACCATCGTAGTATTTTATTAGTTCATTCAACTGACATTATGAATAGCTCTAAAGCCAGACAATTCAATAACGGATTTAGATAATCGGCTATTTTAGTACAGAAGTCGGTAGTAACTGAATCGTTTGGCAATGGATAATTGAATCAGTCAATACGTTCGAGCTGTTAAATTATTCATAGAACTGGTCATACACCTTTCGCAAGCGGAAAACAGCATATACAAGTACGTATTTGGCACCCAGAAAGTTTTGCTGATTTTCTTGATACGTAACTCGACTATTGTCATGGATAAAAAATTTCACTGCTAGGACGTTTTCTTCCCTAACAGCCGTCAAAGGTCGACCATTTCTTTCTTCATCCCCCAAAGTTAGTCGACCGCGCTTGAATTCGTTATACCAACGATACACGGTTGCCTTAGAAGGGCCTTCATCCATGAATGCCATTTGAACTCTATCGTACGATTCGTCCAGTTTCAAGCGACACTTGAAATCGTAAAAAATCATAGCGCATTTTTATGAGACACGATGACCTAAATTAGCTCGCAAACAATGTGGAGGGAACTGTTGAAATTGGAATGTACCAATTTTTACTTACAAACATAGACATAGTGAATGAACGTTCCGCATTCAGTTGTGCAGTGAATACAGACCGAAAAGTACGAGAGAGACATAGCGAATGTGTGGCCTGTAGTTGTCTCTTTCTAGTATTCTGATTGGTTTACGTCACTGGTGGTCAGGAGTGCATCGTTCTGCGATGCATGTACAACTGTAAATCCAGTGTTATGCATTGAGTTGTAGAGAGCGTTTACTGTTTCATCATCATCATCAACATCATTTTGTGGGCAGGGCACATATTTTTCACTTTGTAGTGTTTTTCCGGAAGTCGTTTTTTTTTTTTCATATTTATTTTTTCACTTTTTAGCTAAAGTACCTACCCCACACCAATTCGAAATTTCATCATCTTTGGGGACAAAACAATGCATATTTATGCGATAGTAGCATTCACGGTTGATTTGCTGTACAATATTTTTTGAAGAGTTCCGTTGTCTGTCTCCGAAACGCATCATCAGATCGATATGAAATTTGAATGGGACCATTTCGGAATAAACCCCTTTCGAATAAAAAAGAATTTTACAACTCCGTCTTTATATGACGGAGTTATGCCCGAACATCCTACCACTCCTAACAGTTAAAGAGTTGCACCTTCCTTCAACATCTCATGTTTTTCATATATTTTCTAAAGCTATTAAGACTAATAGCTTTAGAAAATATATGAAAATCATTGTTACTACCTATAACATTAGAGGGTTGCCCTCGATTTCCCTGGGATTACATCATCATCTAATGATACACCAAAGTCAGGATTTACTGACTTGGTGTCAATGGGACCACCTCAGGAGTATACTTTTTCAAATAAAAAAATAATTTTGAGAATCGGTCCACAAATGGGGGAGAAATCGGTGAACATACATTTAAAACAAAACGTACAGTCCAACATAGAACCTCCTCCTTTTTTGAAGTTGATTAAAAATACTACAACTCATTTCTAATCGGGCTGAAAAACTATGACTATTATAATTGCAATTTTATTAATACTAATAAAACAATTAAGTGAGTCGCCAATTTCATTTGCCTATTTTAACATAATTGAATCCAAAGGCTCTCCAATTTTACGACTCACTGGACGCCAAAAGAATTTGGTGTTAAGTAATTGACTTTAGCTACGTAATGCTAATGTTCTCAATGGATTTTGTTTGTCATTCAAGAAAGAATAAGGCCAAGTAGTGACACATAGTTATTGCGTTCTATTTTCGTGGAGTGATGCCAATATTAGGATGTGGAGAAAAGGCTCTAAAATAGATACTTAAGATTACATTTGTAACCGTCTTCAAAAACAGGAGGAGGTTCTCAATTCGACTGTATTTTTTTTATGTTTGTTACCTTAGAACTTTCGACTGGGTGAACCGATTCTGATGTTTATTTTTTATTTGAAATCTGGTGCTTCCTGTGTGGTCCCATTTAAATTTCATATAGATCTGATGATGCGTTTCGGAGACAGTCGACTGAACTCTTAAAAAAATGACAGCAAATCAACCGCGGTTGCTGCTATTGCATAAATATGCATTGTTTTGACCCCGAGGATGATGAAATTTCAAATTGGTGTGGGGTAGGTACTATAACAAAAAATGAAAAAAAAAAACAATAAACCGATTTCCGGAAAAACACTACAAAGTGAAAAATAACTTTAATTTTGGAAGGCGGTGACAAAAAATTAAAATACATATCCAAAGTCACCGACTTCCGAAATTAAAGTTATTATTCACTTTGTAGTGTATTTTGTGTGAAAATAGATTTCAAGATTGTACAACGTACATATTATATTACGTTTATTCATAACACTTAGGCTTGGCATACTATGCCATTGTAATACAGTTTTGGTTTGCCCTCCATAAAAAATATTTAAGAAAGGCTGTGCATAGCTTTTCTCAAAATGTCCTCAAGATTAACTATAAATTTCTTCTACTTAGTTTGTCGTTCTACTCACTCAACTACAAGGAACAAAAAAAAAAAAAAAAAAAACTATGCACATTGATAAACTAAAACATGTTAAAACAATAAAAACTTTTTCCAAAAAAAAAACAACCGACTACCAAAAAAACACTACAAAGTGAAAAATTACTTTAATTTGGGAAATTTTTCACTTTTTAGTGGTTCACATGTGCTTACCCCTTCACAGCGTACCAGCGTGCTGTTATTTTATGAACTGGTGTAAACAATAGACAGACATGAGATTTCAGCAATCCCAGTCCACTTGCTATTATTTACTGAGGAGTTCCGTTGCCTATCTTCGAAGTTCTTCATCAGATCTTCACCAAATTCAAATGGGACCACTCCGAGAAAGTACTCTTCCAAAAAAATACCCAAATCGCTTCAAGTGTTTGTATAGAAGAGTTCTCTCTATTTCTCCAGGATCCCATCATCGGATCCTGACTTGATGATCATGGGATCACCTGGAAAGTATACCTTTTCAAACAAAAAAAAATCCAAATCGGTCCAGCCGTCTTCGAGTAATCGGGGAACATACACAAAAAAAAAGGTTCCGGCGAATTAAGAACCTCCTCCTTTTTGAAGTCGGTTAAAATAGATTCAATGGATGAAAGATTAAAATATATTTTTCTCATAATCTTCCAAAGTTGGTTGGGTTGGTGATTTTATAAAATGAGTACAGAGTAATAGCCGGAGGGAAGCGATTTCAAAGCACTCTCTATAATATTGACTTTATTTTCAATCGAGCATATTCGTTCATACCAACTGATGAAAATAATTTCGCTTTAATCACTCATAATGTGGGTTGTAAGATGAGATATTGGGTCCATTCCTCTTTTTTAGTTTACATTAACGATTTACACCAATTACTTTTAATATCAACCGAAGATGTTTTTATTTACACATGACAAATCATTGTGTACTGTAGTGTTAGAAGTAGCGAATATGATATCTAAATGAATTGAGAACAACTAGAATTTATTCATCAAAAAGTTTCTTAGGAATCACACGCTAGATGAGAAATCACAATTGGGGCTTGTGGGGAGGCGAGGCCATAAATGGGCGAGCGTAGCCGCCCGGCAAGAGCTGTTAGAAAGATTTTTAGCTGATTTCACAGCATTATGTCGTATTGTCGCTTCGACTATGATATTTAAAAGACCATTGGAATATTTTGGCTTCCCTAGCTCTTTCTTAATAGAATTATAATAATTAGAAGCTGCAGTTTTTGTTACAAAATCAAGAAAGACTTTAGAAACCGTTCCTTTTGGGTGATTTGTAAGTCGAAATCATTTAGTGTAGTCTATGGATGGTAGGTAGTAGGTACTTATATTAAACGGGCCAATTTTAAAACCAGCAACCAGCCTGTTATTACCAAACTACTTCCTGCTAAAACTATATGGCCTCATTTTTTCTCACTTATATCGAAATTTTCTCCGAACCGTTGCCTTACTCCTTCTACCAAAGAATCCAAGTCTAAGTATTCAACTGAGCATCGCGAAAGTACCCATTAAAACCGGTTCAGTAATTGTTTAGATCTCATTTGAATTTGAACGGTTAACTACTCAGGTCAAAGCTTAATGTCGGGATTTCTTTTTAGCTTTAATGAAGTAAATTATACATACCAACCTCAACAAAACATGCTTTTCAGAAAAAGCATGTTTAGTCGTGTACATTTGATTGCTGTGAACCAAGAGAGAGATTTATGGAAAAAGTATTATTTTACCTTGGAAAGCAGATATAGTGAGTGGAGAAAAGAGCATTATATTACCTAGCCTACGTAGTTTACTTACATGGTACACACGGCTACACGTCAAGCTATAGAATTCCAGTTTACGCTGATCTCGCACTGTACGGAAATCCTATACAATGCGAGATCAGCTTATACAGTAAAAGTATAGCTTGATGTGTAGCCTTGTGTACCTATCAAATCAAATCAAATCAAAAGTTATTTATTCAAACTAGGCTGAGAGTCAGCCCTTTTTGAACGTCAAAATTACTTAAGACAGGCTCCCAAAACGCCCGCCCGTCACTGCTTCCTAGTGATTTAGCTGGGAAAAAGAAGTGGTGCAACAAACTCCCCAGCAGCACAGCGGTCTGTTAAATAAGAAGAACTTGATCTTACACAGTAGCAGGTAAGCAATTAGTATTACTAAACACAAGACATGAAATTTAATTATTTGCCAATTATGTCATACCATTATATCGTTTTGCCTGTAAAAAGTAGGTAGTTGAAATATTTACGGAGTACTTTTCCTACTACTATGAGGTAGTGATACACCCAGGCTGATTCCCGGCCACCGTAGGCGCGGGCTTGCGGACGGCGAGTAATGGGTAGCTCGATGTCCGGTAAGGACCAAGCCCGGGTCGACGGCGCGTTGTGTTCCACGCGCGCCTCAAAGAGATGTCAGCACCAAATGGGGGGGTCCGCAAGGGCCGATGCCTGCCAGGGGTGCGGGTTGTTCGAAAGAGATACCGCGGCCCCTGGCACACAGGCAACTGAGGGAACACGGGTGGGTTTTCGTCAGTAAAAGTCTGACATGCCCTCCTGCTCCATCCAGAGCGGGAGAAGTTATTTGATGATTTCCCACCCAAAAAAAAAAAAAGTAGTGATACAGGGTGGGAGTTTTACGAGACATCTTATGGAATGATGGCGTTCTGATTCTCAGCCTAATTTGAATAAATGAATTAAACAACTATATGTTAAACATTAATTTAATTATATTTACGAGAGATGTTGTACTATCATGTAACTAGCTTGTTAATGTCAGTTTTATTATATTAACTAATGACACATTTAATCTGATTCGTAACCATAGAAAATATTCTTAAAGCCAAGAGCGCTTTACTTGTTTACCGAAATCTCTCACAAGCTCAGGAATTTAATTGAGCATTTAGTTCGTGTTTCGCCGTGGGCTGTATCTACGTAATTGAAGGAAAACACCTTGTTTAGATAGCTATTAATATAGGCAGAGGGTACATGTAATATACAACTTTATTGAAATATTGAATTAGCTTGGTATTTGATAGATATTTAAGGGAATGTTTAATAGTGATGTCATGAAGTTTATATAGCATCGCTGTAACGCAATGTTGTATGTTTAGAGTAAAAATAGGTACATTGTTACTATCCAGGCTGGACTTTAATCATGTGGTATTTTTAATTATTTCTTTTAAAGCAAATCAATCAAGGAGTGAAGTATGGTTTTATTGACTTAAAAGGTTGCAGTAGTAATGTTTGAGTATGAATAAATAGCATGTTTTTTTTTTATAAACAAAAAAACAATAACTGAAATAGACAATACAAGTTCGCATTACACCCGTAAACATCTAATTATTGTAAAAAGGAAAACGTTTAGTCTACTCTCGATCCCTTGACCCCCAATAAACAATGTATCCACTGGACCCCTGACTATAGTTTCTTCTCGACATTTGGGGGTCGAGAGTGGATTTTATTTTCCAGCCAAGTTTTAGTTTCCTCTCGACCCCCAAAGTAGTCTGTACCTTACTGTACCAAAATATTAATTTTAGGTACTTACCGAATTAGGGGTTGAAAGTGGACCAGGTATGCCTGTCCTTTGTATGAAAGTCTCAGTCTCAGCCCCTGGAGGTCGAGTGTGGTTGAGAGGAAACAAATAAACAAATATTTTTTTAGTGGTCAAGGGGCCGAGAGTGGACTAAACGGGATGTTTGTAGTGATAAAAACGCATTGCATTTCTAACTATCAGTGTGGATTTTAATTAAGCGGTTAAATACCTTTCAATAAATATACTAATAGTTTTAAAGGGGAACACCTTTCTTCATAAAAGGAAAGAGTATTTCCATCGTTTTCAATAAATAATATCGATCTAGAAAAAACAAACAGGCTGCAAATTCCCCAACCATTTCGATGCAAATAGGTATCCGTTATAGTGGATTTTAGTATAGCGGAGAAGCATCGGACCATTTAAAAAAACCAAAGACAAATGATTAACAGGCGATCTAGTTGAGCTGTTCTGTTTATTTATAAGACACTTCAAAGTTATCAATTAATATCAAATGTCTCGCTAGTGGTAGCACGTGTATTGGTTGGATCATTAAGTTCCCTTCAAATGATTGACCTGAACGGTGCTGAACTCCTGAATGGTTTTTTGTGTGTTTAATCTTTTTATTACGGATGCTTTTAAACGGTACATTTTCACAGGAATTATTTAACCAATATTTTGTAATAATATTCTGATTGAGTGTACGTACGTGTGGAGTTTGTAGCCCGTTTTTCTCTTTCTATATTTCTACTAAGCTTTGAAATAGGCAACTGGCTTCATCTATCTGATTGACCGACCCCTTGTCAATTCAAAAGTGCCTGTAATTGATTTATTTGAAACTACTCTACCCGCTTGGATGTTGGTTATCGTGTAAAAAAGTAGCTTAAGTCTTTCTCCATATCCCAGGCCATATCTCTGCCAAATTTCATGACGATCGGTTCAGCGGTTTAGGCATGAAAGAGTAACAGACACAGTTACTTTCGCATTTACAATATTAGCTTTTACCCGCGGCTCCGCCCATGTGCATGGTGTTTATCGCGTAGAAAAGTAGCTTATGTACTTTTCCATATCCCGGGCTATATATCTGCCAAATTTGATGAGGATCGGTTCAGCGGATTAGGCATGAAAGCGTAATAGACAGACAGAGTTACTTTCGCATTTATAATGTTAATAGGAATTAGTAGGGATAACTGCACCCTAATTGCGTAACTCACAATTAGTCATAATCTGTTTCGTTTTAAAACAGAGTGCATTAGCACTCAGATACATTTTCCGAACTTATGAAGCAATGTATTACCATTGCTTCATAAGTTCGGAAAATGTGTCTGCTCAGCCACGTTAATAACGCAATGAATATTGTCGAACTGTCAAAATGAAACAGATTATGATTAATCGTATGTTACGCAATTAGGGTGCTGGTTTGAGTTAATGGTAATGAACGTAATTTTGGGAAGACTTATAATCAAATAGGAACCAAACAAGACAATGAAGACATCTCTTACACTTATTTGATTTTATGAATTTTTAGGTGGATTTGATGTTGGGAATCTGGGGAAGGTAGGAAGATGATGAGATTGGGAAGATACCTGATCTGCATGATTATTCCTTTGTATGGTAACCATTTTGTAGGTAGATACCTGAACCCACCAACTGGCAGGCAAAGGAATTTACCTATTGTACCACTATACTGCGGGCAGTTAATAAATCACAATTTAATAGCAGATGAAGCTGTTCCGGCCCGTCATCTACTTATTCGTAGCGATTGTCGTGCAAACACGCGATCATCGTGTTGACACAGAGCGCGTACGGGTTTTTAGAACAAATTGGTGATCATTTTATTTTATTTAAGTATGCATGCACACGTCACGTTGCAGTTTTTGTATTAAAGCTTATTTACATCCGTCACCTTACACGCCAGGTCCAGTTGAAAACCAGCGTCAGGCACTAGTTGTCTGGCATTTATGCTGAACTGGGCTTTTTTAGCGCAGCCGTGAGGCACACTTTGACGCACTTTACACTTTTTGTTGATTTGTTTAATTTTATTATTTTGCTTTATATTGTGTGCCTTTTTTAGTCTGTGCTAAATAAATGTATTTTCTTTCTTTATATTTAACGCGATGATCTCGTATTCGTGCGACAACTGCCTAAATTCGGACAAGGCTAATTTTTTTAGTTATGTTTCATCTTCTAGGAAAAAAATACTTTTCATACTTTGCGGTAACTTTTTATTAATTTATATTCACGTTTCGTCTTCTAATAATTAAATATGAATTATGACATTGGCGTGAAAATTAAATCCTCATCATGAAATTTTTGAACAAAGAAATATTTCATTTCTTTTGTAAGGAAGATTTATTAATTACATAGTGTCTTAAGCAAATTGAGGCTTTAATTCAAGTCTTTAATGACCTCATTATCGCGCTCTTAACACAAAATATTATTATTGTACCTTAGTAGGTAATCTCTCCAACGCCTGAAGAAAATTATATTTTTCAAAGTTTTAGTAAGTAGTTATGTAATTAATCTTGTTATTGTTTCGGATGAACAATTTTAAGCTTATTTTAATCTTCAAATACAGTACCTAAAAAGGTAAAGTAGTACCAAAAAAGTATCTTTTTTCAGTGTCTGAGGTAATCCTATAGGGATCTATTTATAAATATTACTAAATAATAAGAGAACGCCTTTGATTCATTAGACCAAAACAGCATTTGGATAGCCTCAAAATACTAGGGAACAGAATGGAAGTATACGTATTCAAATAATCAAAAAGTTCACAAATTCTACAGTTCAAATAAAACTCGAAACTTTAGGGGATGATGATGATGATGATGATGATGATGGGACTCCCTTTTCCGCACGTAGACTCCCATTCGGTCCGTTGTGCGTGGGGATTCTGGCTAACAAAGCCAGCCTAGCTCCGCCCAAAAGCATAGAAGCTTCCTGGGAGCTTCACAGGCTTCACGGAGCGACCTCACTGTTCCGAGGATTTCTTCACGTTGAGAAGCCACGGCCTCGCATTCCAGGATGACGTGGGCGGCTGATTCCTCGGCGTCAAGGTAGCCTCTGCAAAGCGGGCTGTCTGTGGCGCCTATATTATGAAAATGTTTGTTAAGGGGGTTATGTCCCGTAATTGTTCCTATGATTATTCTAAGGTTATTTCTACTCAGGCTGAGAAGCTTTTTGGTTAATCGCGGGTGTACAGTCGGCAAAGCCAATTTTGACTTTCTACAGTCTGTAGCCCGTGACCATCGGTTATTATGAAGTTCGGTTGATCTTTGGCGAATCCACGCACGAAATTGTGAGAAAGGCAGGGGGAGAAGTGGGTACGGGCCTAGCACGTTCGTATCTGAGCCTCTCTTCGCAAGTTCATCTACGGCGTCATTACCTAAGGATCCACTGTGCCCTTTGATCCACTGGAGGATAATACGATTGGACGTCGATATACTCTCCAGAGCTTGATGGCACTCATAAATTAGTTTGTTGTTGGTTTGTTTGTTTGCTAGGGCTTTGAGCACAGATAGGCTGTCGGATACGAATTTAATTCCGTAATTCTGGATGCCTAAGCCCTTTACTGCTGTTGCGGCTTGTGTTAAGGCAACACATTCACATTGAAAGATTGAACTGTGTTTGCCTAGCGGTATGTGAAAGTTAAAGTTGAGGTCAAGGGAGTGTGCGCCAGCACCTTAACCGTTTTGTGTTTTTGAGCCGTCTGTGTAGATGCGCACTTCATTGGCTCCTGACTGATCCCTTTCTTCCTCTACTGTTTGTATGACATAGTTTTTGTTGAACATAGGTTGGTTTGGTGTTCTATCACACGGGGCAGCAATGAGCGGCTGGTACTCAATCGCCCGGTCCAGGATTTTAGCGTGTGGACTGGTTAAATTCTTGCCCCATATGCCCAGATGCATTAGCCTGATGGCAGCTAGTGCCGCCTCCTGCTGTATGTACAGGTCATCATCACATCATCATCATTTCAGCCGAAGGACGTCCACTGCTGGACATAGGCCTCCCCCAAGCTCCGCCACTTCGACCGGTTCTGTGCTTCCCGCATCCAGCGGACTCCTGCGGCCCTCACAAGGTCATCGGTCCACCTTGTGGGAGGCCTTCCAACTTTACGTCTTCCGGTGCGCGGTCGCCACTCCAGAACTTTTCGACCCCATCGGCCATCTGTTCTGCGTGCAATGTGCCCTGCCCACTGCCACTTAAGTTTGGCAATTCTTCGGGCTATGTCGGTTACCTTGGTTCTCCTGCGAATCTCCTCATTCCTGATTCGATCACGCAGGGAAACTCCAAGCATAGCCCTCTCCATTGCCCTTTGGGTGACTTTAAGCCTTCTTATGAGGCCCATTGTGAGCGACCACGTTTGGGTTCCATATGTCATCACTGGCAACACACACTGGTCGAAGACTTTCGTCTTGAGACACTGCGGTATGTGGGACGAGAAGATATTGCGAAGCTTCCCGAACGCTGCCCAACCGAGTCGGATTCGACGATTGACCTCTTTCTCGAAGTTGGACCTACCTAACTGGACAGTTTGTCCTAGGTAAACGTACTCGTCCACAACTTCGAGTGCAGCGCCTCCGACCGTCATGAGAGTGGGTGTTACACGGGCATTAAACATGTACAGGTCAAGGGGAGTTAATTGAAGGGCTATCTCCATGGCTGCTGTTGGGGTGGTTCTCATGCAGCCAGTGGTAGCTGAACAGACAGGAAACTTTAGGGGAAGTAGGTATTTTAGATTTTCACTTGTCGTACTAAACTTTGAAGACAAGAGACAAAAAGTCACCAAACGAAATGATGCCATCTTTCACACGAAAATACTGAAATGAAGATGGGTTGGTCATATTCCCCGCGAAAAGATACGGTCTAAAGCTGCAACGGAATGGCTATCAGAGATGGATCGAAAAGAAGTACAGGATATCAACGATAGACGATGACATAGTTGAGATCCCTGTCCAGGGATCGCAGAAGTCCCATCAGATCCCGTGATCCCCGGTGCAAGTGTGGGACGGAACATTGGGATGGTTTTAGTCAGTCAGAGTCTGACAGACCCCTCTGCCCATGAGGATTTGCACCCGAAATAAAAATAAAAAAACCTGGTGCCCTGTGGGCAATCGAGAACCCTGGGAAAGGCCTATGTGTCAAAGGACGCGCTCATTTACGAAGACACCTAAGAGCAATAGTTGTGTTTTACTTCATTTATTTCATATTGTTTTTAGTTTTACTTTATCAGCATCATCATTTCAGCCGAAAGACGTCCACTGCTGGACATAGGACTCCCCTAATTTGGAGGGGTTTGCCATAATCGCCACGCTTGGCAGGCGGGTTGGCGATCGCAGTATGGTGGTAAAATGCATAGAGAATGCTGCTGCCCATTCTCTAGTAAGTCCCTTAGTCGCTTCCTACGACACCCACGGGAAGAGATGGGATGGTGCTATTCTTTACGTCTGGCACCACACGGAACCAGTTTATCAGCACATAATGACTAAAATATAAAGTTAGACGCGGAGACTACACTTGAGTATTTTAAGTGAAAATCCATTTATCACAACATAATTAAAGCACAAAATATTATTTACATGAATATTTAATACATACACCGAGAAGCCAATAATTTAAGGGCTACTATATTAATCTTACGCCCAGTAACAATGACTATTATAGGGCTGTTTTGTTAACCAATCGACTTGTGCTCCTTTATTATAATATTGTAGTTTATGTAATAGGTATTATGCTAAATGTAAAGCTACAATTTTGTTTGTGTTCCTACTGAAATCACTTTTTATTTTACTAAGACATGCTTCTATGCTACGAATGTTTCGTCATTGAAGACCCTTGAGTGTTTGTTTAACCCAATAAAACTCTGGACACTCTCCCTGTTTCTATGGACGGTCCACAGAAACAAAAAAAAAAAGAGTTTTCAAATACAACTTTTACTTAATATAATAATCCCGCAGCTTTAACTTTTCATGGCAATTATTTTCTAACAAGATAATTTTAATAATTATGCTACACACTCTTCCACCATTAAGAAAGCCTTTGCTTGAGGGTCTTTTTAATCCGCCTCATTTTATTTCAAAACCCAAGAAGTTACAAATATTGGCCTGAAGCAAGGTTGCAACACACAAGTTCATTAAGCAAAAATAAAACAAAAAAAAAAATCGTCTCCAAGCGACAATCAAATTACCTGCCTGTTTGGTACCCCAGGCTAACGAATTAAAGTTACAAAGAAAAACAGAGTGAGGAAAAGTTTAAGCTAAACAAATATAATTTTGGCGAGAAGCCATAAAACTAGGTCGAGTTTTACTTGGAAGCTTCACGTGTCGTGCTTCTCTAACCTTTATAGGTACATATTTATTTTCGTCTGCACGAGGAGATAGATTTGTAACAGTTATAAGGGACTGCGTTGTGACATGCAAAGAGCATCCACGAGTGACCTAAAACTTATAAATATATACAACTAGCTTCCGCCTGCGGCTTCGCCTGCATGGAAATCGGAAATAATCCCGCGGGAACGTACTACCGAGATAAAAAGTAGATTTTGCGTGAAAGAGTAACAAACATCCATACATATAGATGTATGGACATACAAACTTTCGCGTTTATAATATTACACTAGGTATATACTAGCTGCACCCCGCGGTTTCACCCGCATAGGTTTCGATTAAGTGGGAATATCGGGAAAAAAGTAACTGTTATAGGTAACCTATCAAGTTCTATCGTAATCGGTCAATTAGTTTTTGCGTGAAGAAGTAACAAACATAATTTTATGTAGGTACTTGCGAACACAAACTTTCACAATTAGAGTAGGATTTGATTAATGGATAAATGGAGACATAGTAATGAAATCTTCCACAGTGAATATTTTATTTACTTAAACATATTGGATGGAGGAAATGAAGATGTAAAATATAACTAAATCAAATATAACCATTCCGCAGTCGGGTAAAAAAAAAATTAATATAAGATTAGAATATAAATACCTATTAAGAATCATTGCAAGGCTTCGCTTTAAACTATATTTATTGTGCTATTCGTTTGAAGCAACGTTTTTTATAACAGCCGCACGGGTCGATCGATCAGGTTAAGCTACGCTTGCCACGGTTGTTCCGTGGATGGGTGAGCATCTTTACATACCAAGACCCCTCCATGCTTCGAAAAGCAAATTAAGCCGTTGGTCCCGGCTGTCATTCGTGGATCTGAAAAAAATCTTTCCTCTTTAAAATATAACTAGCTTCCGCCCGCGGCTTCGCCCGCATGGAAGTCGAAAATTATGCCGCGGGAACGTACTACCGGGATAATAAGTATCCTATATTTTAATCTAGGTTATACTCTATCTGTGTGCCAAATTTCATCCAAATCCGTACAGCCGTTTTTCCGTGAAAGAGTAACAAACATCCATCCATCCATACTTACAAACTTTCGCGTTTATAATATTAGTAGGATTAGTACAGACAATATACAGAATAGCAGGAACATCGACGCACAACCATAGATTCTGTACGTTTCTGAATCTCCCTGCGATGACAATAATCATCGATAGGGTATTTAAAAAAAAAATTGCTGTTCAGTACATTTTAAATTCGTAGTACCTATTGCAGTTTTGTATGAAAAAGAAGATTTTTTTTGATTAACGACGGTAAATTGCTACACGAGCATGAGTTGAATTCATGGTTATAGTTTTCGCATCGATGCCACCCTGCGTATGTTCTGTGCATCCAAGATAGTCAGCTTCGCTACCGCCTTGCAGTGTGACAAATATTTTACTACAGAACGAGCATCTATATTTAGAAGCTATCTGTATATATACCGGATGTTTTTTTTTACCGTCTGGAACAAAATAGGGGTTAATAGGTGAACGGAGTAGAAGCCTATGGCACGAAAATTTAACTTTTTTTTAATCCTAAAATGAAATTAACCTATCAATAAATACTATTACTTATTTGTAGTAAACTTTTCATATAAAAATTAAAAAAACAATAAAATTTAAACAAATACAAAAAATCGTCAAATAATATCAAAATCCAACTTATAGGCACCCTAGTCAACGCGCAGAAATTATGAATGAATTCGTAGCGAAATTAAATCCTTTGATTGAAGCCGGCCGGGGATAGGTAACTAATATTTTTTTGCAGGCGTACCGCTCAAGTATCGCCGCATGCGCACCCCCTCCCACCCGCGCGCCCTTCAACCCGAGTATCGCGTCCGCGGTCTCTCTTCAAGTCTCCCTCCAGTCCACTGCGATTAGTCATAGTGTGACGTCGATCGCTGTTTTTTCCGCGTGTGCTTCAACCGCCCAGTGATTGTTTTCATAATGACGTACGAATACTCCAACGTCGAGTATCTTGCCATGATGAGGTATTATTTTTTGTCTAGGGAAAATTTTAATGGTGCAAGGCGAATGTACCCCGACGAAGAACTACAATCCCTTAGACGTAACGGTATCCCTGCCCCCCGGATCCTCAGCACAGACTTGATACTCCGCACTTATCAGCGGTTACTTGACCATGGCCAGTTTCACCTTTCCGGTCATGCCAGAGGCAGAGGCCGGCCACCCTTGTCCATACACGTCGAAGACGCCATCCTGGAATATTTCCAGCGACACCCGAGGAGGAGCACCCGGCAAGCAGCTCGTCGATTTGGCGTAAGCCAGTATGTGGTATGGAAGTTACTCCATTCAATGGACATGCATCCATTCCATTTCTCACGCGTGCAAGCTTTGCAGGCTCCGGACCCTGGACCTCGTATTGAGTTCTATCGCTGGCTGCAGAACCACCCGCAGGCGAACATTCTATGGAGCGAAGAGTCCATATTTACCCGCGTTGGCATCTACAATGTACACAAATGAGCACTGGTGGAGTTTTCAAAACCCACATAAAATAAAAGAACACGCACATCTAGTTCGATTCAGTGTGAATGTTTGGGCCGCGATAATACACGATTGCATAATTGGTCCAGTTTGGATCGAAGGTCGATTGACAGGGATAACTTATCGTGAAATGATACAGTCCGTTATCGACACAATGTTGGAAGACGTTCCTCTGCACTATTTGCGGGACATTTACTTCCAGCACGACGGATGTCCAGCTCACTACGAGCGATCTGTGCGCGCGCATTTAGATAGTGAATTCCGTGAACTGGCCGGCGAGATCACCAGACCTAATGCCGTTAGACTTTTATTTGTGGGCTGAACTAAAACGCTTAGTGAGTGATTGTTATAAGAATTTAACATCAACAGGTTTGTTTACATTTCTATCAAAGCTTTACTGATCTTACAAGACGTAATTTATTTGGTTTACGGTTTCAAGACACGCGTCACTCAATGTATCAAATTATTTGCCAACTAAAACTACATACAGCAAGGTGACGTATGTAGGTACACGCGCAAATGTGTGCGTGAGTGTGTAGGGATCAGCCGCAAAGATGTAGAGTGAAATTAATGCTAGCGTCTCGCTCACACTCTCGGCATGCTGCATTCATGGGCCATCGCAGCTTTCGCCCATTTACTATTACCTATTTTGGCTATTATTCGTTTGGATGTATTATTTTTCATGTATTTTAAGGAAATTCGGAACTTTTATTAAATCAATGGTACCACCCCCCCAGTGGGTTCCCGCATTGTCGTTGCGGGGGGGCTCAGTAGCCGTGGTCCGCTCCCACGGTGAAGCGAAGAGAAACCCAAAGGTGGGGCCGCTCGTCAGGGCTTTGGTCTCCAAGCCGACGACGTAGCGGCCAAAAAGTAGGTTGCGGTGAGGTGCACCGCAACTGAGGCGGGCCGCGATGTCGAATGGGAGACATCGCGGCTGAGGGTTACAGGCTGCGGCGGAGGAGGAGTGCCGGTACTTTTGAGTAGCGCTCTTCCCTTCCGTGGCCTGGACGGGGCCGCCACCGTTTGATGGCGGACGCGGTGGGGCCGCAGGAGAAGAGGAGTGTCGGTATAGCGTTGGCCGCTCTCCCTATCCCCTGCGGCCGAGAAGTGGCAAGCGGCGGGGCCACTGCGCTGACCCGTCGCAGGGGGCCAAGGGAGCCAAGGGTGCCAGGGTAGTCTGGGACCCTTGTGCTACTTGGTTCCTGGGGTGGTCACGGCGTGCCATGTGTCCTGGTGCGCCGGACTGGTGTGGTCAGCAAGGGCCGATGCCTGCCAGGGGTGCGGGTTGTTCGAAAGAGATACCGTCGCCCCTGGCACATAGGCAACTGAGGGATCACGGGTGGGTTTTATTCAGTAAAATTCTGACACGCCCTCCTGATCCACCCAGAGCGGGAGAAGTCATTTGATGATTTCCCAACCCTGAAAAAAAAAAATGGTACCAGGCAAAGGTTAGCGTATATGAGTTCTATTCTACTTACACAACATGTCATATTGTTGTCCAGACGCTAAAAAAAAATAGCCGGTATATGACGGCGTCTGACATTATTAAATAGTGAAAATCTGTTAATTTCGAGAGTTGTAATTTATTTTGTTATTTTTAAATCATTGGTCATTAACTCATTAATTTTTTAACGATAAATTGATTTGAAATCAACTAAATGGTAATTTTAAAACCGAATGAAGTTGCGTCTGTTATGGCGGGCGACGCCGACGTCGTGTTAATTAATTCAGTTGTTAACAGTCGTTGCACGTGGTAGTCACTCGCAAACCCATTGGCTCTAAATCGTTAACTATTACTGCAATCCTTAATTGTTTAAGTAATTTAAGTGTTTGTATACTTATAATAGTGAACAGTCAACGCTACAGTGTAGATATTTATTTCAACGTTTCCTGAAGTTTAACCACTATGAATTCCCGTGCTAATGAGGTCACGAATCAGGAATCAGATGCAACAGCCCGGCATCCCGATTCCCGTTATGTATTATATCACAATTCATCATTCACCAAAATCTTTGGACACAACGCTTCGTTCCCTTATTTTTAAAACCATAGATAACATAAACCTTGACCGAATGAAAGCTGCCTTTCAAACCATAGAGCACTCAATGAGATTGAAGTATTATAGAAACAGAAATTACGATATTATACTGATATCTTGCTTTAGTGTCTGCTACTTTCAGACACATCAATATTTAAACAAGATGGAATGAAATAAATGAAAGCCTGAAATATTTAACTTTTCATTATGAACTAGGTACTATTATTATGAGATCAACCCAGGCATTATGAAAAAAACTGTTTTTCCCTTCATTTTAGCGAGTTTTACGAACTTACATCGGTACTGCTTTTAGTGTTGTATTGTGTTTTCGTGATTTCAGGTTTGGTTGAAGTAAAAGAAAACATTGTAAAAGCCAATTATTTTTAAAAGAGTAACCGTGGAGTTTCTTTCCGGCTCTTCTCCATCGGAAACGACAAATTGGAACCGTGCACCTACATTGCTTCTGACGTTTCATAAGTGCCCATGCAGGCTTATGTGAAATAAAATATTTTGATTTTGATTTTAAAATTTCCTCAATATTATAAGTACAACCCACCCCTTTCAAGGTTTTTACTTTTTGTTAGTGTTGTAATTATGAGAAGCCGCAGCTTATCTCGCATAAATTATAGAATACTGAATACTAGCCAAAAAACAAATACAACCTGACATAGAATATATATAAAAGGAAAATTTTAAACTGGCTTTCCGTTCACGAACGGACAGACACCTAGAGAGACGTTGGGTTTTATAAATATGCGCTGGAAATTTGTTAAAAAATTTGCACTTTATTACAAGTATAGTACTAGCAAGAAAACTTGTTGTGTAAAACCAGTGAAATGTAAACAACGTAGCAAGTTCTTTAGACAAATGTAGTAAAACTTATAATTACACTGAGGTTTCGCCTTTGTTGACAGCATGGTAGCAACTCTGGCGCAATACCTTGGCTACTTAAAACTTTAATTTAATTAAAGTTGCTGTATCTTTTAAACTTTGTGTTGAGTCCACCATCTCAACATCGCCGCGCGCCAGCGGCAGTGAAAGAGGGGTGCGGGGACAGCGGCTCGCCAGCCGGCCGACGGCCGAGCGCGGGCCCCCGCGCCACACCAGTCAGCTGTTGCACACCTCTTCGCACGGCTGCGCTTACGCGTCTTATTTATATAAATATACACATGTTATACAGTCCACTCAATATTTCATTTTGCTCCACCACGACCTATCGTCGCGAACACTTTGTCTGATTCCCAACATGCTTCTTTCTATTTACAAAATTAAATACCAAGAGATCAGGAAAATCACAAAAGTGACTGATATTGTTCAGAAAGTGAGGGTGCTAAAATGGAACTAGGCGGGTCATATATGTCGGATGGTTAATGATAGACGGATCAAAAAATTCAAGAATGGATTTCACAATCCATTCTTGAATTTTGAATGAGTAGTAAAGGGCTTTTTTATTTATTTATTTATATATTTATTATCTTTTAAACTAACAACTTAAATGCAACACCGTGAGCTAAGTTACTGAAAATAAATGTAATATGTTAAGTTTTACCAGAAGCTCATGAAAGGTGGAAATATGTCGTTTTCAGAAGTCTTTTAGGTTCATGAACTCTGGCATTAACATGATTACTTTCGAAATTATTTCATCAAAATACGCCGTCTCTTATGTGTATTTTGTCATGGACACTTATATTGGACACTTATATTAGTAACCACCATTTTATACCTTGCTAACGCTGTAACTAACCAAATGATTTCGATTAAAATTCTCGTTGTTCAATTTATCTTGTTTCGCACGCTAACCAATTGTTCAAAATTCAATTAATTGTGTTCAATAAATTTTAGAACTAGTTAGGAATATTTTTCATTAAAGTAATTAAACTCAGGCTGGTTTTAAATTCGTTTAGCAATGGCAAAAACGTAGAACATATTATGGAAAGGGATCCACCTAATAAAATTTTAGATCAACAAGAAACAATTATTACGTGACAATTGGCGAGCAACGTGTGGGTGAACCAGACGCCCTAAGCAAGGTGTCTGGTTCACCCCCTTCACGTCCACCCTTTTGGGGATATAACAGGCGTGGGCTTTCTGAAAACCAAATTCAAACATAACATTCACTACGGTGAGGACATACCATGAACTCATATGAAATTCTGAATGTTCGATTCGTTTGACATTGGATCCCGTTGAATGGAAGCAACAAAAAAATGCAGAATGAAATGTTTTATAATAAATGTCAATGCTTTATGATAGCCGGATTTGGAAAAATACAATATTTGGGTTGCAATACTTTTATATACATCATTTATTTTTTAAAGCCTTTTCCGACATTATTTTTTGGGGTCGTTAGGTAACTTATTGATTATAAACCCCAATCGATAGGAATTTTCACTTTAAAGATTTTCGCCATTGCATCACATTAGTTAGAAGTCAATACAACACGTATTTCTCTTCCATTCCGTTTTCATTCACTCTTATTTTCATCATAATATATTATTGCTATCTCTCAGAAAATCCATTCGCGTTTTCTAACCATCAACATTTTATATTTTAGCACTCTCTAGTCACATGCGTTTCATCCATTATAAAAAATTGTTCATGCTTTTTCATTTTATAATTCTCTTGTGCTGTCAATCCGCTTTAAATCTGGCGAGCGCTTGTTAGCAAGTAAACATCCAAAATCCGATTCAAACGAGAACAAATATTATATTTTTATAGTTTGCAAAGTTTTAACTAGGAGAACAGAGTTTGGTGGTTAGTTAGTGGGATTACTAGCACTTTTGATATAGACATCCTATTTTATGCTTATATCATTAATCCTCTGTACGGTCATCATTTTCAGAATAATACTCAATACTATATTATAATCGAGCAGTAGTGGCTCAGTGATAACGGCCGTGACTTACGAATCGAAGGTCGTAGGTTCGAAGGCAGATAGGCAAATTACTTTTTGTAAACTTAGAATCAACAATTCGAAAACCTGTGACACCTAAGCCCGCGTGGTGGATCAAAGTCAAAGTCAAAGCATTTATTTCAAATAGGCACTTAAAAGGCACTTTTGAGCGTAAACATTAACATTAAAATAGAATTGATTCTAGTCGCACCTTCCAAAATTTAGTTTCGTATGGAGAAGAATGGGCAAGAAACTACACCGTTACTCTTTTAAAATATTTTAAGTACAATATTTAACATACATTAATTATATAATTATGTGTGAAAACGATGCACCAAGAATAAAATTACCATACCAAAATAGGTAAAAAGAATTAAAGTGAAGCAATGACAGATACATTTATTTTATGATAAATACATGGTGCTCACATATTTACAAACATTGTAAAAGTAAGTATACGATTTTCCTAGAGTATTAATCAATGTTAAAAATATAATTAATTATACAATTCAATTAGCAATCAGTTTGATTTTGTCTAGACTCTAGATTGTCCTATGGAGCAGAACCAGCATGTTTCCAAGCATTCTTATCTTGGATATAATCCTCTAATTTGTAATACGCTTGTTTACAAAGTGTACTTTTAATATGAGTTTTAAATTTAATCTCATTTAATTGCAATATATCACAAGGTATTTTATTTTAACATTTAACACAGTACCCCATAAAAGATGTATGTACTTTAGCTAATCTGAGAAATGTATAATCTATTTTTTCTTTGTTTCTAGTATTAAAATTATGTCTATCACTTATTTTATTAAAAAGATTTAGATTTTGTCTTACATACATGATATTTTTATAAATGAATTGGCAAGCTACCGTCATAATATTAATCCTTTTAAATAGTTCCCTGAGGGATTCGCAGCGACGTAGATTATAAATGGTTCTTGCAGCTCTCTTAATTACGGGATTACAGCCCTCTCACCAAGAGGAGGCCTGTGTCCTAGCAGTGGAAATATTTTACGCTTATTATTTACTCAATATTTTATATATTTATTGCAATCAACAATGTGAACTTAGGTGTTAGGTTTACAAAGACGCGGTCCTGATTGTGAACCCTGACGGACACAGCAAAGTAGGAAAGAGGAAGAGAGCGTTGGTTTGAAAACTTAGATGGTATATTTTCTAAACAAGGGGCCAGAGACATTGATGCAAACCTGTTACCATGAATTCAGTACCTGATTCTGAGAGATAATTGCGGAATACACGATCAGTAGGTATCGCTATAATTGTGACAGTTCTACAACATTCATAGCGTTGTTTACGTTGCTAAGCAGACATATTTTTCAAACATATGAAAGAATGTATTAGCAATAACCTTAAAAATGATTCAGATTCTGATTAATAGTGTGAATTAGTGTGTTACGGGTGCTGGACCCTTTGAATTAAATTTTTCGATTCGATAAGTGTCTAAAAATGTCTTTATCTTTATATAAATTAATGAACCGTACGCTCGGATTCAGTAGTCTGCGATATTTAGCTTACGTGTGACATAACTGAAAGGTTTTTCCTACCTTTTACAAAACACGCTTTTTCAAAACGTCCGTACACAAACAGTCTCATTATTTAGCAGTTTACTTATCAAGCAAATATTTTAACACACAAGTACAGCCGAGTCTTTTATACATTTGTCGGTTTTCAAATTAAATCCTTTATCAAGTCCAGACAAATAAACCTTTTGAAGCTTCGGCACAGAGCACACTAATGCATAGACATGTTTATTTAATTACTTGGTAACAAAAATTAAAATGGCACACATCTTTGACCAATGTAGAATTGACATCAACCTAAAACCTTTCGAAATAATAATTGTCATCGTCTAGCGTCTCTCAGTGTCACATTAATTCACATTATTAATTCGGTCTGACATGTTAAGAAATTGGTAGAAGTGCCATTCTGGGGTACTGATATCTTGATGAAATATAATGCTGAGTAGGCAAAGCAGATTCTATAGTGCATTGAGCAGACAAAAAATACTCTATAGGCACAATATAAAGATAGACAGTACGGAAATTATGGACAAACGTTCAAAATGGCGTACTCACATAGACGCACGCATCTCCGAGACCCCCAAGCAACAGATACTTGCGGTGTTCTCAGTCTCCTGGTGCCATGTCGAAAGGTTATACGTCCCTTGAGCTACGGACCACCTGCGATCACTTCAAAAATATATAAGTATTGCGTATTTCGTAACATAATAATTATTATGTTTGGATGTGACTACTCACACTAACTATGTTGTTTTTTCCTTTTCAGTGAATATCATCTGTTTTTGATTATAGAAATTATTATAATAATATTGCCTAAGGCTTTGCTTATGTTTTCGAAATACGTTTTTCCTTCTTTTACGTTTTTTAGCTCACGTTAACACACGTCGTCGAAGTAAAAAATATTCGCCATTCAGCATGGTGGGCAGCCAAACTCTTCTAGTTTTAAAATATATTTTATTTTTGATTTGTGGGCTTGTGGCTAAGTAATAATAGCCGCACGGGTCGATGGATCAGGTTAAGCTGCGCTTGCTGCAGTCGGTCCGTGGATAGCTGACCATATTTACATACCGAGACCCCTCCGTGTCTCGGAAATCACCTCAAGCCGTTGGTCCCAACTATTATTTGTGGATTTTTAACGGTCGTTATGAAGTCTGGCAACCAGTCTTACCAAGGGGTATCGTTAACCCAGTAACTGGGTTGTGGAGGTGAGATAAGCAGTTGCTCCACGTAAATTAATGATATTCAGCTGCTTCCGGTAAGACTGGAAGCCGACTTTATAATGTTGGAGAAAGGCTAGGCAGATGATGATGATTTTTGACGTGTTAAACTGTTTGTCCAACTTACAGAAATACAATCATATCTATCAGTCCAGCAAACACAGAGACCTGACAACCATATTTACATTCAAGCAAATATCACCATTAATAGAGACTATTTTGAAAATAATTTGATAGTAACGAAATTGTTACCTGTTGCAAATCCTGCCAACATGCTGTGAATAAGACTTATACGAGTATGTAGGTAATCGATGTCAGCTCCATCTGTCTATAACAGATTGCTTCCATTCGTGGAGAGAGATTATACAGCTTGTAAAGAATTAGGTACAGGATGCAATGTTCTTAACATCATTGTACTATGTACTACGCGCCCCTCCAAAGGTTTTGAAATGATTTCAATATAATACGCTCAGCGGGTGATGTGAGTGCGTTGTTTAAGATATTTACTTTACCAGACATGGTTGAAGCGAAGATTTTCATTCAAAATTGATTTTAAAAGATTATGTAAACTTTTCGAATCGAAGTATGTTACATACAGTGGGCTACACGTCAGTGGTAACACTTTGACCTTAGGCTGGCCTAGGTTTGTAAGGAGTTTCAATAGACTCTTACTTCCAGCCTCTGCCATCTTATACTGGTTTTATTTCCACTGACATGTGGCCTACCGTATCTACTCAGTTTATTTATCTTTTACTTTTTGGTACCTACGTACCCCGTACCAATTCGTATACCACTACTTACTATGTAAACAACAATGGCATCCCAGTATTAGAACATCATCAAGATACACACATTGGATTAAATAAGTATTATCAAAGCTAACGCAAAACGCCAAGCAAAGTTAATAACATTTATATTAGACTACTCCTGAGACGTCTGAGGTACTGTTGTCCTTAAAAAAATACTTTTTGATGTCGATCCACATTTGCTAAAGATTTATCTTTAAAATAAATACAAAAAACGTCCTTCTTTTTGAAGTCGCTTACAAATAGAAAAATTCCTCGGCTCATAAATTCAATGGCAGTCATTAAATGTTTATGATATAACAGTGTTTTGTTTCCTATCTTTAGCCTGCAAGACTATTAACCTAATAAATTTAATTCTGTAGATGTTCACCGAAAATTATATAAAAGAATCAAAAGCTTATATTTTCGTGAAGTTTTTCGAGCGCCCTTTTAGATAACAGTATAATCATAATATAAATAAGATGCGAATAAATATTGCGTAGGTGTTTCAACTGGATTATACCTTACCTTCTTAAATAAATCCTCAATAGCATCGTCTTGAATTTGTTACGAGGAATTGATTAGTTAGTTCAGTTAACAGATAAAATATATTTGCTAGCTGTGTATTTATGTAAAAGCTAAACCTGTTGAAGTTGAACAGCTCTATCTAATGGATGACTGTCGTTGAAGGCAGTCGATATTTCGATACCACATAGTATTTTTTCCCCGAAGGAAATTTCTCGAATATTCTATAAAATTTAGGTATTTATTTAAGACTTAAGACTTTTCCCGGGGCCTAGCCTACATGGTGGGAGAGAAATTATACCATCGTTCTACCGGGATGAAAAGTATCCCAAGTAATGGCCCAGGTCAAATGCGAAGGTAGCATTTACAATAACAGTAGTAGCAGCACAATATTATAATAGAATTATAGATATTATTATAGATTATTGTCACGTGTGATCATTATCTTAATATTGTGTGAGTGCTGTTCTCTAAATATGGCTTTGAAATTTGAAAGCCAGTTGGGGTGAAAATCCGCAAATATTGAAAAAAAAAAACAACAAGTTTACTGGAATACCTACCGCCAAAGTAAAGGTGGCAACAAATGATCGACATCACATTTTTCAAACAGATCTGTATAGTGTAAACTGCAAACAAAACTTGCTCGTTTTACTCGTCGGTCTAGTGTGACCAAGGATTCTGCGTAGCAAGAACTTCTGGATCCGAGTTCTGGGTCGGGCAAACTGTTATTGGGTGTTTTCATCTAGAATTTCTCAGTAGCAGCCTCGAGTCTAGATTTGTGCCCGGTTGATAGCAAAAGGCTTACCCCATGAAACATAGGACTTAAACATAATTGGCGAAATATGGATGTACTGTTATCAGTACACCCATATTAGGCATAGTAGGCATAGGGTGTACTTATGTACACCCTATGCCTAACCCATCGGGGTATACAGGTGGGACATAATGTTACGTTTTGTTATCTGTAGGCACTAATATCATCATCATCATCAACCACAGCCTGAATTCACCACTGCTACGTAAAGACCTCTCTTTTCCTGTGCCAGCCTCATCCAAGTTTTATCCGCCATGTAAACAATGTCGTTCACCCATCTCGCTGCCTGACTTTCACCTTGAATTCCAGTCTTTGGAGACCAATCAATCATTACCTTACTTCACCAGGTGTTATCCCCAATACCACTTGAGCTCTAAAATACGTATTCCAAATTCGAAGTCCTTCGTACGTCTTCGGATGTCGACGTTTTGTTTCGTTTCGTTTATTCGAACTCGTCCTACTATCCTTATAGGCATAGGAATCGATCCAACGCGCTTTTAATCTTTATTTTGATAAATGTGAAACTAAAATAAAGACATATTCAAACTGTGTCGTGGAACTTACTGTCGTACAAAACTTGAAACTTGGCAACTTTACTTATTTCTTCAGTTATCCACTACCTGTTTAAAGCCCGTGTTCGTAAACCGACTTAGACTTTCTTAGATTTCAAACTTTCTAGTTTTATTCCGCACATTTACATGAAACACATTTTTATTCACATACAAGGTTTATTAGACACTTTTGGGTCATTGTAAAACTTAAATAAACCAACGTGTTTTGTTGTAATAAAAAGCCTTTTGAAAATCACTAACTCATTTTAGTGGTGTATGGTTCTTTTTTGTTTCTCGCTAGTCTCGGTCCCTTCTTTATGAAACATTCTAAAATGTTTTTCTTTTTTTTCGCAAGTTTTAATTACCTTTCCGTTTTTACTTTAGTTTTTCATACTATCCTGAGCAGAAACTGTTTAATTTACTTCTTTCGAGGAGCATTCTACTGTCGCCAACAAGGCACTGTGGAAAAAACATTGTTTTCTCAGAAACAGAAGGAATTAAACGAGGAAAGTAGTTTCTTTTAGAAAGAACCACTTTCGTAGGTACTTTGCCGAGTTTATACGTTGTATGCTCATTCCTAAAGGATTCAAATGGAACAGCTGGAGGTTTTGTAAGGATCGAATCGAAGGCTTTTTTGTAGTCTACAAACGCTAAGCAGAGAGGCAGGTTATACTCTTCGGTCTTCTGTATAACCTGCCGCAGCGTATTTATGTGGTCTACGGTGCTAAAGCCTTTACGAAACCCGGCTTGTTCGGGAGGCTGGAAGTAGTCAAACCTCCGCGCTAGACGGTTCGTGATGACTCTGGAGAAAAGTTTGTAGACATAGCTCAGATGTGAGATGGGCCTATAATTCTAAAGAAGGGCATTGTCACCTCGAGTATGACGGAATCAAACAGATTCTGGAGGACCTTAAGAACGGGTTTCCCGCCGGCCTTTCGGAGTTCGGCCGTAATTCCGTGATCACCCGGCGGCTAGTTGTTTTTGAGCTAGTTCAGAGCCATCCTAATCTCGTACATACTGACGTCCGGGATGTTTTCAGTATAGTGTCGGGTCAATCTAGCTATTGGGTCGTTGTGATTTAACTTGATTTGCTTTAATTTCATGAAGTATTATTCTGAGGTAAAACGTCTTTTCGCCCAATGTACTGATATTTCTAACCAACAAAAATATGTAAGACTTCAACCGCTAGTAACTATGACTAGCGTTAATGTTGAGCATTCCAAAGATAATGTCAAATATACAACATTTTTTGTGCTGTAGAAGCATCCGTTGCTATCTATCTGTAGGTACGAAGCATATCTAAAAGTGTGCCCAAAAATTTATTTAGCACAACCCCGTAAAAATTTTGGGATGAAGAAGCATTTGTAAAAACGCTGCGGCAATTTGAGATAGAAGGCACTATCCCTCGCACGACAGTTTTTTTTTTTGGTGGGAAATCATCAAATAACTTCTTCTGCTCTGGGTGGAGCAGGAGGGCGTGTCAGACTTTTACTGACTAAAAACCACCCGTGTTCCCTCAGTCGCCTGTGTACCAGGGGCCGCGGTATCTTTTTCGAACAGCCCGTACCCCTGGCAGGCATCGGCCATTGCGGGCCCCATCAGTTGATGCTGGAATCTCTTTGAGGTGCGCGTGGAATACAACGCGCTGGCGACCCAGGCTTGGTCCTTACCGGACAGTGAGCTAGCCATTACTCACCGTCCGCAAGCCCGCGCCTACGGTGGCCGGGAATCAGCCTGGGATTCCCGATGCCCAGGGCGTTTCCTGCGGCGGATAAGGCCGTGAGGGCGCATATACTGCCTCTCCCTCACGTGCGCCGCCTCCCTCTTCGCGAGCATTACTGCTTCGCAGAAGGAGGTGACGGCTACCCATGCACTCTCGCTCCGTACCATGGCCTGAACCAGGGCTGGACGCGAGAGATCGCTGCCGCCGATCGCCTCCATGAGGACACGGCGGTGCTCCGCCCAGGTCGGGCAAGCCTCCAACGTATGCTCCACCGTGTCCTTAGGGCTATGTTTGCAGTGGAAACACCCGGCTCGCTCGACAGTCTAAACATCTCGACATCTAGAGAGATCGGGCTCGTATAAACTGTCATGATGCTATGAAATTTATGAACGAGCTTGTAATTTCTTAGACGCCACGAGACGATAATGATTCACCTGTGAAATAGCCTTTTTTGTTAAAAACTGTCTCAAAAAACATTTGAAAAAGGAACCCTTTATCCGATTGTGACCCAGATCCTTTGTCTTTATCACAGTATAATGTTAATTAGTTTGACCTAAAAGCTATACAAAAGAAATTAATTTAAAATTGAGTCTTTACATATTTTTTTGCCAAAAAAGATTCGAACTCTAAGAAATATAAAGTCGCAGACAAAAAGGACAATAAATTATGTTCTTGTTGATTTGTAATTCGATAGTCAGAATGACACAAAACCGCCAAAACTGGAGAGATTTGGAAGAGACCTACACGCAGCATTGGGTGGCCAAGGGTTGCAGAAGAGAGAGAGAGTCTGAATGAAGTGATACAGCGTCTTTTTTATCCTTAGTAACTAGGTACCTACCGAGGTTTTATTCTTCAATATTCAGAATGGGGAACCAAAGTTGAATCTATATACAAAGAGTGGTCCCCTTATTCCGTCTACTGCCATGGAAAACTCCCAATGTTCTTGTAATGCTCACGCATTATTATTTGCAGACGCATAATTAGTTGCACGATGGCACGGCCCCATCGTTTAATAAATATGACGGATTTTGATATATTTTTTTAGATTTTCGGTGCTAGCCTGGCTTTTTTATTTGCTATTAACTATATTTTTTAAGCTTATTGAGTTTTTTATGATGTAAACTTTCTTCGTTTTTAGGGTTCCGTACCAAAAGGGTAAAACGGGAACCTATTACGAAGACTCCGCTGTTTGTCTGTCGGTCCATCTGTCGCATGGCTGTATCTCATGAACCGTGGTAGTCAGACAGTTGAAATTTTCACAGTTGATATAACAAAAAAACAAAAACAAAACACAAAACAAAAAATACTAAAAAACAATGATATAAATATTTAAGGGGGCTCCCATACAACAAACGTGATTTTTTTGCCGTTTTTATAGCTAAATGGTATGGAAACCCTTCGTGCGCGAGTTCGACTCGAACTTGGCCGGTGTTTTTGATAAATGATTACGATTATGATAACGATTTTATTTAAAAAAATACATTATCGAGGAGATTTATTTTGCATTCGATATAAGGCGACATAATGTTCTTACATAGGGGTTTAGCCATTGTATTTGCCCGATACTAGATGTAATATGATCTTATTAGGCAAAGCTTACTTCATAAGGAATGCTCCTTTCACACATTATGATATTTTTCAGTTCTGAACAGATTTACAGCCAATCCAGCCAGAAAATCTGTTGCAACAGATTTTCTTACAGCTTCAGCCACTGCCGTAGCTATTGTCTTTGCTTGGCACTAGATTTTTTGCTCCCTGTATTCCTTTTCATGCAATCTTGCGTGATTTGCGTGATTTTTTTAAATTTTTGATATATTTACAGCCGATAATTATGAGACGACAAATTGAGGTATTTTGCTATTGACAACTGCATAATCATTTTAACCCTATTTTTGCCAATATTTTTGTTGTTTCTCTTTATGTCCTAGCAGTGCTTTGTCAACTCTTGACAACGACACCAAAATCAGTGTTCTAACAAAACAGGTTTTTGAACTTTAAGAATTAGAATTTCGTCATTGGCTAATGAGGTTTATTTCGTCACATTTTTTGTATGAAAATACATCATTTTGTGTCAACTTGCTAGTATTAACCGCTGTACATAGGTACTATTTAATTAACATCATATCTCTCATGGTAGAGAACACGCAATTTTAAATAGCCAAATTAACTTCCAGTAAAGTGAAAACTACAATGTTAGTAGGTAAAAGTTTTGGAATAGTTTTGGTTTTATGCCATTTTTTGTCAAAATCAACACACACAGGTCACCCATCACGACGCAATGAAGATAAATAATCCGAAGCCGGCTAAAGTGTTTAAAAAAACTTTTTTGTTAAAAAACCAACTGACTTCCAAAAAAACACTACAAAGTGAAAAATTACTTTAGATCTATATTTTCGTTTTTTGCCACCGACTTCCAAAATTAGGGTTATTTTTCACTTTATAATGTGGTGTGACGCTTGTTTTTGTTTTTAGCAAAAAATATTTTCATTTTTACCACTTTCTGTTTAGGTACCTACCCCACACTAATTCGTATGCGACTATTGGCCAGTTAAACAACAGTGACAGTTCAGGAAGTATTAGAGCATCATCACGATACAAAAAGTGGATTAAATACGTATTATCGAAGCTAACGCAAAAATAACCCAAGCAAAGTCAATACAATTTGAATGAGACCACTCCTGAAGTTTTCAAAATTGACGGAGATATTGCAGAACAATATAAAAAAATACAGACGAATTGAGAACCTCCTTTGGAATTCCCTTTTTGAAGTAGGTTATAAACGAACAAAACATTAGTATGCTGGCTGGTTTAAAAATATTTACTGGCAGCTTGAAAACCGAACGTTTGCTCGGATACAATTGTCATGCTGAATGTTTTTTTTTTTGTTTCGAGTTCAACGGACTGCAAAAATATTGTATGTTAAATACTGTATTTATTAAAGTGCCTCCTGAAACTTTAATTATAAATACCTAGAAATTATAATGTGCTCGTTTAAAATTAGGTAGTCCACGTAGGTAGTAGACCAATTCTTAAAGTTTATAAAAGAAGATAAAAAATAAATAAGTATCTACTCTCAATTCTTGTCCATTATTGGATATCGAATAACTGCCTAAAAAGTTTTACTTAAAAAAATCAAACACCTTTTCATAAACGCTTCACACAACACTTCACGTAACAACTATTATCTCCACACAAAAGCGAACAGACATCGCAATAAACGAACAAGTCTATGCAACATGTCCTTCAGTCGCATATAAACGAATTCGATTTATCCCGAACAAGCCCGAACAAATTTCTGCAGTCACAGTTTACGTAACTTGTGTTTAGTCTACGTTACGTAACGTATAGTTGTATCTTTGGTGATTGAGTTGGTACATAATTGTTATAACATTGTTTATATTGGCGACAAGCATGTTTAGTTTGAGAAGATATCGGAGTTGGATTGTCGATTCCGATGTTTTACTTAATACATTGGACTGCCCGCCCTATATTGCAGTCATAAGGGGTCAACTTTTTTTTTTTAAACGTTGCCCCCCACACTAGGAATTTCTCCTGTATTGTGGGTGCGTTTACAAACATTTGAAATCACATACACAAACAGCCAGACCCGGAACAAGTACTTGTAGGTCATACAAATATTTTTTCCGTGCGGGAATCGAACCCGCGACACGCAGCGCAGCAGTCAACCGCTTAACCACTGCGCCAAGCGTGCCGTTAAAACTAAACTTCAGAATGAGATATAATAAACTGGAAACCCGTACCTGTACACCGTAATTTTGCCATTCGAAAAGTTGATATTAGGCAGGTCTGAGTACCTACCGACCTATTATGTTTAATGCGGAGTTTCGTAATCACTTCTCTTACATTCTCTTCAAAGTTATCAAGTTCCAGCCCATTTGGTGGTTACCAAACATAATTATAATTATGCGAATGAGACGTACAAAACCACAAGTCAACTTGAACCCACAGAACTTTCATATTCAAGCAGTAATTAACAACAATTGAAGGGACCAAATTAGGGGGAGTAAACTTCACGTCAAATTATACCGAATGTTATAAATCTGGGTCAAATTAAAATCGTTATGTACATCATTAGTTATACACACCATACCTAATATTTTTATTTGTATAAATAACTTGTGTAGGTAGAAAATTCTGAAGGTATGTCAAATGAAAAATCCCAAATGTTATACCTAATATTTGCAATGTTTAGGGCTATTCTGGTATTGAATTTATATAAAAACTCTCGGAATAAAGTGAAACTGCACATAATTTGAAAGTGAACTCATTATTTCAGCCGAAAGACGTCCACAGCTGGACAAAGGCCAAGCACCGCCACTTCGACCGGTTCTGTGCTTCTCGCATTCAGCGGATTCCTGCGGCCTTCACCAGGTCATCGGTCAATCTTGTGGGAGGCCTTCCAGTACGCGGTCACTACTCCAGAACCTTCCGGCCGAAAGCGAACTCACTTATCAGTAAATCGTTGTTTATTCACACCTCGAAATTGTTCTAATTACGGTGTGATGTTTATAGAGAGCAACAATACTTCCAGCAGATGCATATTTATGTCCCCAGCACTTTCCTATGCATTCGTTTTTTTTAAGCAATCTCTCTAAAAATGTAGCCCTACTACAAAACATTTATTCTACATGTTGTGTCTTTTGTTTCCGTTAACGTCGATCTAAAACAAGTTGTAAAGATTAGTTGCATCCAAAACTTGCCAAAAATTTCAAAAGGCTGACCAAAATTGTTACAAGATAGTACTGAAACAACGTGAAACATATCGTATGATACATTATGACATTATTAACTTGATGCAATCAAGTAGATACCAGAACTTGTAAATGGGTGTAACAGTAGGTATCTGTTCTATACAGTTTTCGAAGACGACACGATGCTGTTGATGTATTTTAATGCAAACTATACTTATTTTTTATTTTGTAGTGAGAAATGTATATATTTTGTTGTGTATTTTCTGGTGAATATGCCTTTTATATATAAACTTTGCTTAAAGGTAAGAGATATTTAAACGTTAAAAATGTATGGTTTAATAGACGCTAATCACTTTTTAACTTTAAGCAACGTTTATAAATAATAGGGTATATAATTAAACAAATATTTCCTTCACCACCATCCATTATTCATCATTTCCATAATTATATATGCGCATGTTCAGGTACGCATAACATTTCCCCATATTAATTTAGGGTAACTGGTGATCAATCATTCAATTGCAGTGTGTTCAGAACCCCTGCGTGTGACAGTTTAGTAAGTTCGGTTTTTTTAGGTCTAGTTTATACTCGTGAAACTTATCACATATTTAGGTAGATATTAAAGGCAGCAGATAAATAACTGATTGGTAAATAAACTCTTAAGACCCAGCAGATTTTCTGAAAACACAGACAAAGGCCAAACTTAGAGGATTACCTACCTATATTTATTGTTAAAGTTTGTAACGGGTGGGGCGAGCAATAAAGATACTTCACAGCGTCTCTCTGTGATTGGATATCTTTACTTGCACTTTTTCAGTACTCTCGAGAATGACACTTAACACATTGTCCTCTGTATGACTTGTGCGGCTAATTTGATTCCTTACTTGTGATTATTGTCGTGGACTTTACAATTACTATTAAGCCTAATAATAACTGTCCATTGTAATAATTTATAAGCTATTTAGAAAGCTGCCACGCTCAAAAGGAATTGGGCTGGACACATCTGCCGTATGTCAGACGATCAATGGCCCAAACTTACGACCCAGTGGGTCCCGCTTAGTAGCAAACGACATCGCGGCAGGCCCAGACGGAGATGGCGGGATGAGCTGGACTCTTTTAATAAAGATTGGTCCTTGTCAGCTTTGGATAGAGAGAGGTGGAAAGAGAGTAGGGAGGCCTTTGCCCAGCAGTGTGACGTTACCAGCTAAAAAAAAAAAAATATAATTGTCCACGCAAACGAAGTCGTGGATGTCGCGTGGATGTGGAGGAATGGGAACTGTAGTTCTCGTCTTTTTTCCGTTATTTATTGGCGTGTTTTACACGTCAATAAATATACAAAGCTCACGAAATTCCTTCTATTTCATAGTCTTAGCAAATATCAATAGTTCTGAGAAATTCATGCCTTCCTATGTGAAAATAGAATAGCATTCTTAAGCACAATGGGAATTATTTGCTCTGTACAGATAAAGGCATTTCTCAAATTATATTGTCTGCGATATTAGGATTAACACAGTATTACATTAGATTACGATGCACTTATTGCAAATATTTGTCTATTTTGTATAACTATTATACGTTTCAAGGGACATGGAAATTAGCACAGAGATAGCGATTATTATAACACTAATGTACTCACATTTTTACTGTTAATTTAGTACTAAACGAAATAAATATTTAGTGTAAGTATCTCACGTTCTTTAGAAGTTCTCGCAATAAATTATATATTAACGTAGGATAAAGTGACGCACAAAATATTGAAAATATTATATTAAATTATATCCTCAAGGTTACAAGTAGATAAGTAAGTACATATGTTAATATTAATAGAGTAGATTATTATTCTTGTCTATTTAAACCCCTCATTTCTAACTCAGATAAACCGAACTTTGATTACCTTAAATGGCAAATATGAACTTAATACAGTTAAGTAGGTTATTTATGCAAACATTTATGGCAAAGCATGGTGTAGATATGGCCCATTTTTGCCATTGTGGAAAATTTATGTGTGCCATGCAGAGCCAAAAATTAACCCTATCTCAGTAGGTAGGTGCTGGCTGAAATTAAGAACAAAATATAGCTACATTGGTATTCGATCAGAACCGATAATATTAATTTATGAAACTGTTTGGTTTCTTGATAAGAATGCTTCGAACGTAAACAAATTACCACAAAAAACAACTTTGCCTACATCGTGGGTGATACTACGAAAACAAATCACGTGAACAAACATCGGGTAGAACAAATACCCGTAGTCAGTACTAATATTTGTCTGGATCAGAGTTATACGAAGCTAATTTTCTTTGGAGGACAATATGGCTATAAAGCCAGTCGGCTCTAGGGCGTTGTTTTAGCACCAGGGTTTGGCACAAGGCCACCACAAAGTTTGAGATTACACAATATACTGACAGGAATTACTTCATAATCAAAGAATACCGCCAAAATTAATAGAAAATATACACCACTGACACCGAGACATAATTACTAATTAGTCCCACCGACAAAACACCAGAGACACGCTCTCTCTTATTTATAAACGCTGCTTAAAGTTAAGAGATGATTAAACACCATAAATGTATAGTTAAACAGTCGCTAATCATTATTTAACTTTAAGCAGCGTTTATAAATAAGGGGGGCTATGTTTAATCTCAAACGACAGAAAAAATATAATGACAAGTTTCGTTACTAAACCTATACTGGCGATAATCTAAGAAGTCAGATTTGACGTTTCTCATGATACATGCTGCGATAACTTTGTATGCACGTTTGCGTAAGGAATTGAAAAATTTAATTCATAATCCTAATTAATTACTATGTTATCCATAGACTGTAACAATGAGTACCATTTGTAAGTACCAAGTTTCACTTTATATTGAAAAATACACTCAACTACACGAATTAGGTAATATTACAGTGTCTTTACCAACCCGCACTGGGCCCGCGTGGTGGATTATGGCCCACTCCCTCTCACAAAGAGGACGCCTGTGTCCCAGCTGTGGGAACGTTATTGGCTGAGTATGTATGTATGTACAGTGTCTTTGGGTTCGTTGCCATAGTATTTTACGTAATGGATCATTAACGCTTATGACTTCACTAGCTTTTGCCAGCGGCTTCGCTCGCGTGGTTCTAGTCGCTACTCAAAGTTGTCTTTAAACAATGTTGCTAGTAGTATTGAATGAAAAGAATGAACATGGGAGGTTTCCACGTTTTTCAATCTAGCAACAGTCGATAAAAATAAAACACGTTGACATTTTTGAAATTAAATAAGTTTGATAAGTTGTGATCTTATTGTATTATGTGCTCCGAGTTATTTAGTTTGTGTTGTTTTACCTACTGTAATTCATAATTATGGTTATGGTAAAACACACGAAATAAAAGAGAGCTCTAACGTTACCTTCTGTACTGTTAGACAAATCGTCGATTTGTGGACATTGGTCAAACTATCTAATACCAGCTGAAAATATCGAATAGAAGCACACCAACAAATACGCGTTGAGTTCTGCGTTACATTACTCAACTGTCACGCAGGAGACGCCCTGAGCGTCGGGAATCTCAAGCTGATTCCCGGCCACCATAGGCGCGGGCTTAGTTAGTAGCTCGATGGATAGATGGATGAAAAATGGAATCTGTATAGTAATAAAAAATGCTCTCCCCAATGGTTGATCCCAGGAGAACCAGCCAAATCATGCCCCAAGCAAAAGTTGATTCGGGCAAGCCACGATAGCGGCGGTAAGTCCCCTCTTTGAGGAGTGGCTTGAGAGGCGGCATGGCGTCCTCACCTTCTGCCTGACGCAGGTCCTCACCGGACACGGTTGTTTCGGGAGGTTCCTGTTTCGCATAAGGCGGGAGGAAACGCCCGGGTGTTTCCATTATGAAGATCGCCCTGAGGATACGGTGGAGCATATGGTGGAGGTCTGCCCGGCTTGGGCGGAGCACCGCCGTGTCCTCGTGGAGGCGATCGGTGGCAGTGATCTCTTGCGTCCGGCCCTGGTCCAGGCCATGGTACGGAGCGAGAGTGCATGGTTAGTAGTCACCTCCTTCTGCGAAGCAGTAATGCTCGCGAAGAGGGAGGCGGCGCACGTGCGGAAAAGGCAGTATATGCGCCCGCACGGCCGTAGTCGCCACGGGAGACGCCCTGGGCGTCGGGAATCCCAGGCTGATTCCCGGCCACCGTAGGCGCGGGCTTGCGGACGGCGAGTAATGGGTAGCTCGCTGTCTTGTAAGGACCAAGCCCGGGTCGACGGCGCGTTGTGTTCCACGCGCGCCTCAAAGAGATTTCAGCACCAACTGGTGGGGTCCGCAAGGGCCGATGCCTGCCAGGGGTGCGGGTTGTTCGAAAGAGATACCGCGGCCCCTGGCACCGAGGCAACTGAAGAACCGCGGGTGGGTTTTAGTCAGTAAAAGTCTGGCACGCCCTCCTGCTCCACCCAGAGGGAGGGAGGGAGAAGTTATTTGATGATATCCCACCCAAAAAAAACAAGAAAGTTGATTCAGAAAAACTTACTGGCGGACAAGTGCTGATGTCATTCACTACAGTTTTCTGAGATCTGGCCAGACAATTACGGCAGATCTGTATTATCAACTTTTGTAAACCATGGTGGGAAAACTAGCCGTTAGACAACCAAGACTGGTCAATTGCTGTAGCCCCCTGCTGCTTCAGGACAACGCTTGGCCACACACTGCACAACAGACGGTCGCTTAATTAGAAGAGCTGCGATTGAAATGTCACCTATACCCACCATATACTGTGCACTTCTGTAAGTGACTAATTTCACAATTCCTTAAACTGTTTGTGATTCCTGCTTGTGTTTGTCGTAGTGAATAAGTCATTGAAGTGCCTTCTCAATAAATAAATAAATATACCCCGGACCTTGTTCCATATTACTTCATATTATGTAAGGACCCAGTAGTATTTGGCATTTTAATCATGATCATCATACTTTTCAGATGAACGGCGCCAAGAAAATAAAATCAAAAGGCGACTAACAAAAGATAACTATTTATCAGGCAATGTGAGAGGAAACGCCGGGAGCGAACGACTCAAGTTATAAATAAGTAACTTAAAGTGACCTTATTGGTCACGTTCTTCAGAAAGGTCGGGTGCCTAGTCCTAACAACGGCGTGCACGTATGACCAAATGTATGAATGTTAATGAAGTAAAAGGATCGTAGCAAGTGACATTCTGTAGTTTCTGTAGGCGCGAATTTATGTTTTTATTTATATTCAAAAGACCGAATGAACGAATCCTGAATGAGTGATGAGTTGTCACTCATTTAGGAATCGATCATTTCTGATACTTATCGTTGACGTCAACTTTTTTCACTAACGAAACATACCTACTATGTCATTAGGTCGTTGTGGGTGTTGTATACAAACAAAACAGTTACCTAACAACACCTACGTAATATTAAAAAAATACCTATTTTTGTACAATAACCTATTGGTAGTTTTAGTCGGTACCAAATAAAATGTCAATAGTGGCCGTGCCTATATCTCGTTGTGGGTTGTTTATAAATAAACAAGTTACCTACACCTACGTTAGATTTTCAAACAACCTAGGTATTCTAATACCAAAGTTATTCTTATATCAAACAACCTCCGAAAAGATCATGTTTCGTACGGAAAAACTGGGAGAAAGTGAAAACAGACATGTGTTACGGGAAAGTTTTAAGACTCCCCATTAATCCTGGTGCCAGAGTAATTAGGTTGGATCAAAATAGATCCGTTTGTCCGAACCGTTTTTCGCGTAACGTAGCACAAAAAATATATGGAAAAGGACCGGACATTGAAAGACGGGTCAGATAATTTTCTGCAAGAGAGACATTTTGTCTCGATTGGTACGGGAAGCGAAAAATCTATTTTGGGAATAAGTACACTGATATTTTTACATATCATCTAAATTTCACAATGTTTTTCGATACTCTGTATCTCAGAATTTGATAGATTATTATCTAAGAGTTAATAATTCTTTTAATTTTACTTCCGTTCTGATTTTAACTAAGCATTAAGCACAATCAGTGTTATTTAAAAATTACGTGTTTGAAATCATCTGTAGTTGCTGACTGTACAAATGGCGATAAGGCAAAACAGGCGCGACGCGACACTTGTAGAACTATTTCCATGAAGTTTTCATAGAAATTGTTCCCACGAGTGTCACGTCACCCACGGCGTCCTCACCTTCCGCCTGACGCAGGTCCTCACCGGACACGGCGGTCGTTTCGGCAGGTTCCTGTTTCGTATAGGGCGGGAGGAGACACCCGGTGTTTACACTGCGTAGATCGCTCTGAGGACACGGTGGAGCATACGGTGGAGGTCTGCCCGGCTTCGGCTGAGTACCGCCGCGTCCACGTGGAGGCGATCGGCGGCGGCGATCTCTCGCGTCCGGCCCTGGTCTAGGCCTCGGTACGGAGCGAGAGTGCATGGGTAGCCATCAGGGAGGTGGCGCATGTGGAGAAGCAGTATGTACACCCTCACGGCCCTAGTAGCTGCAGGAGACGCCCTGGGCGTCTGGAATTGCATGCTGATTCCCGGCCACCGTAAGCGCGAGCTTGCGGACGGCGAGTAATGGTTAGTGTAATGTCCGGTTAGGACCAAGCCCGGGTCGACGGCGCATTGTGTTCCACGCGCGGTTGAAAGAGATGTCAGCACCAACTGGTGAGGTCCGCAAGGGCCGATGCCTGCCAGGGGTGCGGGTTGTTCGAAAGAGATACGTTCGCACCTGGCACACAGGCAACTGAGGGAATACGGGTGGGTTTTAGTCTATAAAAGTCTGACACGCCCTTCTGTTCTACCCAGAACGGGAGAAGTTATATGATGTTTTGTCAAACTCAAAAAAAATAAAACCGTTGCGTCACGCTAGTCTACACGAGCCTTTATTATGACAGTACTTGATTAAACCAAGGTCGAACTACCAAGAGATCTATCAGGCGCAAAGTTTCACCATCGCATAATTCTTGGGTAATAATTTATGGTAACGTTTTCATTGTTAATTTCTGCTTGAATATAATTTTCAATGTTTCTGGCATATTGGCGTATGCTAGCTGACATTGGCAAACAATTGAATTTAATGTTTTGGGCTTTGTAACGTTAATTACTTACTATTGTATAAAATCTAGTTATTCTAATTGAATAGACAGCTGTGCTGCTAGGGAATTTGTTACGCCACTTCTTCTTTCCAGCTAAAGCACTAGCAAATGGTGAAGCGCGGGCGTCTTGAGGGACTCTCTTATGAAATGTTGCCGTTCAATAAGTGCTGACTGCTAGCCTTGTTTAAATAAATGACTTTTGATTTTGATTCTCCCATACCTCATGCCAACAACAGTAAAGAAGGATTTTTAATTGGGTATTTTTTTATTTTTTTAACAATAATTCCGAAAAGATGTATGTCAAACACAATAACTCAATGTATAAATAAAAAAGGTTGACAGACTTCTGCAAATCGTTATGCAGATTTTTGGCAGGAAACATTTCAACTACGAGTATCTTCAAACATCACATATCAAAGGGGGGTGTTCAGGGATCGGTTTTCAAAGGATAAAAGGAATAGAAAAGAGATAATTAAGGTTAAGGATCACCTTATCCGTTCTTTCTAAACATTTCTTAGTGAAGGAGATGGATAGTCAATGATTTTAAAACTTTTGTGTCACAGTAACATGAATTCTGAAATGGTGTGGAAGTGTCACATTGTCGCTGTTTTACATTTGCTTTAGTTAGGTTGCGGGCTCCAACAACACGCACTGGAGCCGCGTGATGGATTACGTCCGACTCGTTGTCGCATAGAACATATCTGTGCCTCAGCAGTGGGAATATTGTAGGCTGATTATGCTAAGTAGCAAGATTAGTTAAAGTAGGAAGATTTGTGGAAAACGTCATTCTAAAAGTATCATTGTGAAGTGCTACATAACGAGGTCAAGGAGCGTAACTCCGCTGCCACGAGAAATCGCGGCACAGCGGACAGAGTTCCGGCGGGATCTCACGGCGACATGGACAGTGCGATTGTCGCAACCCAGTGCTGGGCACACCACGACTGCACCAATAAGTTACCTCTTTGAGGAGTGGACTGAGAGGCACCACAGCGTCCTCACCTTCCTCCTGACGCAGGTCCTCACCGGACACGACTGTTTTGGGAGGTTCTTGTTCCGCATAAGACGGGAGGAACCGTCCCGGGGTTTTCCACTGCAAAGATCGCCGTGAGGACACGGTGGAGTATGCCCGGCTTGGGCGTAGAACCGCCGTGTCCACGTGGAGGCAATCGGCGGCAGCGATCTCTCGCGTCCGGCCCTGGTCCAAGCCATGGCATGGAGCGAGAGTGCATGGGTAGCCATCACCTCTTTCTGCGAAGCAGTAATGCTCGCGAAGAGGGAGGCGGCGCACGTGAGGGAGAGGCAGTATATGAGCCCTCGAGCCCTCACGGCCCTAGTCGCCGCAGGAGATGCCCTGGGCATCGGGAATCCCAGGCTGATTCCCGGAAACCGTAGGCGCGGGCTTGCGTACGACGAGTGATGGGTAGCTCGCTGTCCGGTAAGGACCAAGCCCGAGTCAACAGCGCGTTGTGTTCCACGCGCGACTCAAAGAGATATCAGCAGCAACTGGTGGGGTCCGCAAGGGCCGATGCCTGCCAGGGGTGCGGGTTGTTCGAAAAAGGTTTCGTCGTCCCTGGCACACAGGCAACTGAGGGAACATGGGTGGGTTTTAGTCAGTAAAAATCTGACACGCCCTCCTGCTCCACCCAGAGCGGGAGAAGTTATTTGATGATTTATCTCTCTCGAAAAAAAAACGAGGTCACAGAACTTAATTCGAACCTAGTCGCGGGCTCGAAATCACTGGTGGGCCTGGCTAAAAATCACGCTGTCTCACCAGGCTTCGTGTCCGACAGAGATAGTATCAGTGATAAGCAGTTATACGCTAGTCAACAGGCACAACGTTATTGAGTGAGATGCAAGATCATTTATAGTAAAAAATTCGCGAAAAAATGTTGAAAAGTCCTTTGGAAGATCGGGTTTTATGAAAAAGCCAATGCATAAATCAATGACCAATAAAGTTTATTGAAATTTTCGATAATTGAACTTAGTCAGTACTGACTTGGTTTTGGAGATTTTACAATAACTTTTAAACACGCCCAAAGTTAAGTAAAATCAGCAAGAAAATCGAATCTTTGTTGGCTCCTAACTTTTTAATGGGTATTTATTTTAGTATTCTGTTTCCGTACAGACAATATTAATAATGAGGCAAAACGATATCATATTTTATTTTGGATGTGTCATGTCAGACAGAGGAGTAAAACACTCCCGAAGTTTGTATGCAAAAAATGTGGACTAGGTTCACCTTAAGCTGTACAAAAAGATTTTATGGCGCTTGGGTAAAATTGAAACTGACGCCGCTATATTGTTTTTACAATTCATTTCTCAAGCATTAACATATTGTTTACTATGTCAACGTCTTTCAAGTGCCAAATTTCTTGTAGCGCTGTAGGTAATAAATGCAAAAGTGCATGGGTAAATAACTAAATAATACATAAATAACCTGTCCGCAAAAAACGTTTTTTTTATATGAAACTTGGCCCTCAAAATACAGCATAACAGTAACAATTTTAAGTCAAACATCACGAACCTCTGCAAAAGAGGAAAACGCCGAACTTTTAAGGTACCATTCAGTTTTTTTGTATGTAAAAACTTAAGGCGACCTTATGGTCCGCCCCACACAGTTAATATAATATTCAGCACAAGTTTTCAGCATGAATGCCAACGCAGTCTAAGTTTCATCACTGGAATTATCTAGTTTGCACGTGGAAGATAATCTAGATAGAACACTGGGCTATTTCCAAGACTGATTTTTAAGACCTTGAAATTATAATGTTCACATAATGTCGGAAAAGTTTGAAGGTAATTTGATATATTGTCAAAACGTGACAAGTTGTGACATTTTGGCAATTATTTATTTGTTAATACTTCCATTTGCACCGTTTATTCATTAAATGTAATTACAAAAACTATTCACAAGTTTGTTTCACGATATATAATTTTACGTAGGCATATTTTTTGTTATTTTATTGTTGTATCATTGTGTTCGTTTTAGGATTATACTTCCGGTTAAGTTTTATAGTGTAGGTTACTTTATTATCAATAAGAACCTGTCATAACATTTAAATGCTTAATCCTAAACACGATTGCAAATCCAAGAAAACCCCAGATCAACGCTCAAGAGGAGCATAGAACCGTCCCTTTAACTGCCGTATTACATCTCACAAAGTTTGAACTTGTTTCTCCAAGTCGGCAATTACTAATGCAGTTACAATAATTTCGCTCGTTAGTTTAGGCTTGAGTAATCTGGAGACCGCTGGGTAAACCAAAAGTTCGATTGATAATAATTATTGTGAGAAAAATTGTGTTATACATAATTATAATACAGACAAATGGGAACAAAGCGACCTGATACTGAAAGATTAAGGAATGTCATCCACTACGCTAATCAGTAGCTCTAGATGAAATTTGTTTAAATAAGATTGCTTAGTGCTATTGTAACTTTTCATGTTTAAGTGTTGTCTGAGTAGGCGGGGGGTATCAAAGACACATACTTACTTTATTTTGGAGATATAATGTAGCATCTTTTCTTGATATGCTGTTGTTCAGACAATGTTGGACTACTTTATTTTCCCAAACAAATTACTTAAAAGCCGTGAAAGATACGCGTTTTCAGGGAACTTTACCTATCTATCTATATATGTAACGGAATCTTTGAACGTGATTTCAGCCACTTCAAAAAGTCTGATCAATTTAGCACACTTATCAAAGACCGATGAGAATACAGTAATTTAATAACTTTGTCCCATTATCCTGAAAAGGATCTTCAGGATTAACGATATTTCAGCCATTATTAAAGTACTCTCTTACGTGAATTCTTCAATGATTTTATTTCTGTAAGTAGATTTGTACAGAAACTTTTACAGGTTAATCCTGTTTTAAAAACTAGATGAGGTTGACTTTTCTTTGAGTACTATGAAAAGAAAGGCCATAATAAACCCTGAGATCACGGTCTGTTTTAAAATTATCTTATTTTGGTCAAATCGAGTGAAGAGTGTGAAGACCACGTAGTTTTCTGTCTGAAAATGGTCTTTTTTAGAAAAGAACCACATTGATTAAGTCGACCTGTGTAATCAGTGTACGAATTTTTCGGTCTGGAAGACATTCGTATTTAAAAAAAAATACAATAATCACAACTATCTAACTATTCTGCTTAAATAATGAACTAAACACGATGTCCTTCAGGCCCTGATACCTGCACATTAACTTAGGTTTTCTAGATCACTGAACATTCAATCATCAATCACAGTAAAAATTACCGTCGACAGTATAAACCTATAAATAAATGAAAATAGTACATAAGTATGTAAAAAACTTGCCTCTTAGTATAATTACACTTGACTGCAACCACAATAAGAAGAATGTTTGCCACCATTGATAGCAAAATCACTGGCACATACAAGGTGATAAGTACATTTTCAGGCTGAAAAAATATGTCCAATTCGGAACCGAACTGAAAAGTCCCGTTCAAAGCACCGCTTATGTTCAAACCGTGTAGAGGCCCAAAGTCGTGTAAAGTCAAATTCGAATACATTTTGGAAACTATCGAATTTTCTGTAGCACTTCACAACTTATTTTCACACTTTTTGTAAATATTCTCACTGCACTCATTAGACAAAATGTTCATCGACAAAACTCACTTTTAAAATAAGAACAAGTCATCATTATCGATAACTTATCTGTTATTGTTTTATTATAAAACTAGAAAAAACAACTTTCTGAACTTCAGCAAATCGCGTAATTTTCAGGAGCTTTCAGCATCGACGTGTAGCATACGGAAGGCTCCAAAGCTCACTGAATGGCAGTTCGTGCGAGCGAAACAGACAGCGTGCAAGCGAGACGACTCATTGATAAAATGATCGAATTGTACTAGTACTAGTTTCAGAGATATTGTTCATTAAATAGTTGTTCCGAGTTTGAACCCTGTTAGCCTGAACCAACTGTAAATGTTTACACTGAGCAATTAATGGATTTAATCCATTCAATTTGAATTGTTTTCACTGTGTATTAATCTTACTACAGTAGTGAATGTGAAGTATTTACGATGCTTAAGTCGGCAAAAGCTGCATTAGTTTATAAAAATATAAAATAGAACGGAGGAAATGTGGGATAAAATAATTTTTAAGGAAGAAATGGAAGCTAAGACCAAAAAACGGTTCCTAAACAAGTGTTATTGAATTTAAGTTAGTTTGAATATTTTTGTTCTGTATGTTTTCTGAGAGATCAATTATGTAAACCGACGTCATAGAAAGTAATCAAAAATTTTAATCAATTAATACAGCTAATTCCGAAAATAATGACGTTCATATATAAAATCACGCTTTCTTCCTATGGGTGAAAGCAGAAACCACAGAACACCACCTTCTACGATCCTGACACACTCCTTTTGCCTCGTTTACGTTCATACATCTATCTGGTCATGGACGCCGGTTGCGAGCACCTGGTCTTTCTGAAGACCATCACCAATAAAGTAGCTATATGTCCTAAGGCGTCCCCTTACTTTTAATCACTCTTCATTCCTCCTCTCTCCTCCTTTTGATTTAACTACAAATATTTTGACATTATAAATAATGTTAACCAGTCTAATGATTTGTAAGAGTCCAAGATTTCATAGTTTTATATAATATTCTTATAATGTACCTAGTTCTGATTTGCATGTACCTAGTTTGTTATTTAATATTTCTACACCAGCAATGGTAGTATGTGTGAAACAATGTTTAAAGTAAGATCTCAATGTACCATATACTGAGAAATAAATCCAATCTAATCTCAACAACACCAAACCATCTAAGCATCTTGCGCGTTCCCGTGTTCCCGCCTCAAGCGGCACGGGAGGACACCGTGGAATTTTAGTGGAATACAGTCCCACATAACTGCGCTATCTCCCCGTGGTAACGCAGTAGCCATTTCTCCATGTTAAACAAAAAAAAAATGCCCGGCTCGACGAGGCGTTGTGTTCCACGCGCACCGTCAGAGATGTCAGCAAAAAATGGTGGGGTCCGCAAGGGCCGATGCCTGCCAGGGGTGCGGGTTTTTCGAAAGAGATACCATCGCCCTTGGCACACAGGCAGCTGAGGGAACACGGGTGGGGTTTAGTCAGTAAAAGTCGGACACGCCCTCCTGCTCCACCCAGAGCGGGAGAAGTTATTTGATGATTACCGACCCTCAAAAAAAAAACATACTCTTTTAATTTTTTTGTCACTGCACATTTAATAATTACATACTTATATGAAATTTGATACGTTTCCTAGATGTTGTGAGACATATACCAATTACGTGAGTAAACTTCCAGAGTGAGCAACATAGATGCTGAAATCGATTAATATAGCTAGAACAGAAAATAATTCAAAATTCTATCCATTAAACAGCGGGTAGTGGGTGTGTTTAATTTTGGATGTGTCATGAAAATCATCGTAAAACGGAGAGAGTACTCGTAAGATTATGAACATTAATGGCATCCGGAATGAGCGGTGGCTGATTCATCGGCATTTTCGCTCTCTCAATAATATTCCTACTCGTAAATACATAGGTTAATAGCGCACTAATGCGCTATGATTTATTTTAGTAAGATGATATCACAGTATTCTGAAGACGTAAATAAATACTGAGGTATTTTACATCTGGCATACGCTTCATTAGCAGTTTTGCAGTGAATTTGGTCACCAAGGAACTCTGCAGAGAAATTGTGTAACACCCTTACACTCTTTTCTCCCTTCTGTCTTTAGTTTTGATCACTCAACAACATTCAGTAGGTTATTAAGTTGTTGACCAGAAGAATTTGTCATACTTGTAAAGAAATCGATTACGAAAGTCTTTCAAAATCCTTCGGATTGCTATTGAAAGTATGTTATGCAATTAGGGTTCTAGTCTATTAAGCGGTACATTACATAAACATTATACCAGTCTCTGTAGATTTTTATTTTCCATTTACCCAAGAGAATGGGCTGACAGATCACAGTTTTGGGTTATTGCTAGCTTGTTGGTAAAGACATGAGGTGACGTTAACAGAGAAGAAGTCTGACAATATCTAACGATGATACCGAGTTTGCAGCTTTAACGCTTCTTCTTCAAACAAGCGCGACGCGACATTTGCAGAACAATTTCCATGAATTCTTCATACTTTTAAACCTACATTGCAAGACTTCTAAAATCAATAGAGAGGAATTATAGTGCGTATCTAATTCCTTTGTTTGGTACCAATATTTTACTTCTGTTTGGCTTATTTTGCTCTGTTTCCGTTTGAAATTATATGACATAACAAAATGTTCGATAGCACAGAATAAGTATAATATGAGATCAGATAACGTGGCAGGCAACAAAAATGGACCGATTCCAAAAGGTTTCATTTTCAAAATGTCATTTTCAGATTTTATGATAAATTTACGCTGCCTTATAACGTAACCGGGAGCGTGCTATCAAATGGCATCATCATGACAAAGCAAAATATGCAAATATATGTATGTGTGTATAGTAGCTTACATTTTCACAACGTCATAGCCGCTTTTATAAAAGGGCGAAAATTGGCGATTAAGTACCTATTCATGAATAAATTCGACAATTTGTATCTCAAAAATAATTTCGCGGTTTTCCTTTTTGTTACGTAGCGTTAGTTCTCAAAGGTCAACCATTACGTGGAAAAGTTTTATCACGACGAAAATACGCAGTATTTCTGCCAACTCACAGTAACTAAGACAAATTACTTCCAAGGTCCTTAATTCAGAAGAAATAAAGGCTGTAATTGGGCTCACACCTTCCGCCTTCGCACGTTGGTGTGACAGAGAGAAATGCGTTAGCCGTGTCACGTGGCGTGTCACGTGCGTGACGTCAAAGTACTAACGGAAGCTGCTCTTTACGTGCTGAAGTCAAATATTTATAGATGTAGGTTTGTGTTACCTTCCTATGACAAGTAGGTCCATGTTAATAACAAAAATGAATTAATGCTTACTTGCTACATACACGACATTTTGCAGGCGAGGTTTGACTTGAAAGAATGACATTAAAATTTCTTGCTATGTTTACAGAGAGACTGCGCTCTTAACCTCAACAATGACAAGCAAACAAAACAAACATGCATAAAAATCTACTATAATATTATAAATGTGAAAATTTTTATGTATGGATGTTTGTTACTCGACCACGCAAAAACGGCGGAACGGATTTGCATGAAATTTGGCACAGAGATAGATTATAATCTGGATTAACATATAGGATACTTTTTTATCCCGGTAATAAGTTGCCGTGGGATAATTTTCGAACTTCACGCGGGCGAAGTCGCTGATAAAGGCTAGTTTGAAATATTCCATTCTGATATCAAAATACAAGTACCATTTCACTTTTGCATTTTCAGTATCTAGTTCTCACATTATAATACTCTTTAGTCTCTAAAACCAACTTCATATCATGTTGTACGTCACCGGATAATATTTCCCGCTAGTTTATAATTTGCACGATGCGACTTAATTTTAATTAATCCAGCGGCACTGTTTATCGGGTCAAATAAAGAATGTCCTCGGATAATTTATTAATCGGTGTGCAAATACAGTGAGAATACACGTAGGGACAGCGACAGTATTCTTATCGTTTACTAACGTTTGCGCGCGGTTTTATCCGCGTGGAGGAGGTCGGAAAACACACGGACACGTACCATCGGGATAAAAAATCCGGATAGTCCTATGTCCTGACCCAATTTATGGTCTATGTGTACAAAATTTCATCTAAATCTGTTCAGCCTTTCAGGCGTAAAAAGCTGTTACCTTTTCACACCTTAACAGCTGAACGGATTCAGTCTGACAGTGTTACTTCAGCTTTCGATGTTATAATACTCGTATTATAAAAAATAAAAATAAATTATGCGCACCTGCCTTTGGTGCAAGGGTTTCGACAAAATACTTTAATTACTTTTTTTATTCCTACCACTGAGGTGATAACAAGGTATTTAGTACCGTACCCCTAGACCACATCTAATCTTAGGTATCGGATCTAGGAGCGAGAGTGAATGGTTAGCCGTCACCTCCTTCTGCGAAGCAGTAATGCTCGCGAAGAGGGAGGCGGCGCACGTGAGGGAGAGGCTGTATATGCGCCCTCACGGCCGTAGTCGCCGCGGGAGACGCCCTGGGCGTCGGGAATCCCAGGCTGATTCCCGGCCACCGTAGGCGCAGGCTTGCGGACGGCGAGTAATGGGTAGCTCGCTGTCCGGTAAGGACCAAGCCCGGGTCGACGGCGCGTTGTGTTCCACGCGCGCCTCAAAGAGATGTCAGCACCAAATGGTAGGGTCCGCAAGGGCCGATCCCTGCCAGGGGTGCGGGTTGTTCGAAAGAGATACCGCGGCCTCTGGCACACAGGCAACTGAGGGAACACGGGTGGGTTTTAGTCAGTAAAAGTCTGACACGCCCTCCCGCTCCACCCAGAGCGGGAGAAGTTATTTGATGATTTCCCAACCAAAAAAAAAAGATATCGGATCTAAAATATTAATTTAACAAAAGTTACCAAGAAACTATAACTGTTTTGAGAACAGATCATTAATAAAAAGTAATTCGTTAAGTGCATAAAAGCCTATTGCAAATTCCACTATATTAGATACTTCTCCTAGAACCGTCTAAACACTAATCAGAAAGTAGAATACAAAGTAATATGACTAATTAGAATAAACCACTATTCAAAGCTTTATCTTCTCATTAAGAGATAGTTAAGAGCGAAATCAAAAGATATCTAGGGCTCTGATATTTCAAAGGGTTGATGTTGAAGTGCTAGTTAATAGAGGAGCTTTTGGATAAGTAATAAACAGCCGCACAAGTCGATGGATCAGGTTAAGCTACGCTTGACGCGGTTGGTCCGTGGATGAGTGACCATCTTCACATACCAAGACCCCTCTGTGCTTCGGAAAGCACGTTAAGCCATTGGTCCCGGCTGTCATTTGAAAGAAACGAAAGAAAGAAAAAACGTTTATTTGTGGTAAACATGACGCAAAAAGAAAAGGAATACAAAAAAATAAATAAGAAAAGGTTGAAGGAAACATGCGTCACATCCACGCAAAACGGCTATCACTCAGCATTATGCTGCGACCCATTTGTGGATCTTTAATAGTCGTTACGGGTCGTCAGAAGCCCGAAAGTCTGACATACAGTCTTACCAAAGCGTATCGTATTACCCAGTAACTGGGTCGTGGAGGTCAGATAGACAGTCGCTCCATGTTAAATACTGGTATTCAGGTGCATCTGGTTAGACTGGACGCTGACTCCAACGTAGTTGGAATAAGGCTAGGCAGATAGCTGATGGATGATGTAGAAATGTTAATTCTGAATTAGCATTCTTCTAGTAAGGAGAACTTGTCTTGTAAAATCTTTTGTCCTATTACGCACTATTTCGTAGATAAAACTTGCCAGTTATCCCACACAAAGTTCTATTGAGCTTTATGTGGGATTATTAACTGGCAATTTTCGGTACGGGGTATTCCCAGTAGCACCTTTATGGCTGGCTAGAGGTTATTTTGTTCGGTTTGCTTTACAAGCTTTCCCTACACACACACACATACACACACCCCCACACACATTCATACGCACACCCACAGTTAGGTTTTTGTGATTCAGTGCAGCTAGCAAACACAGCAACACAGCTACAAAATAAATTATTTTCACGTAATTTTTATATTTCCCTAGTGGACATTGAAAAGTAATAGCAGATAATTATTCACTCGCCACGTGGGAATTGATCTTGACGTTTAAATAAATCAGAACACTTTTCTATGTCGTTGGAGGTCATTGTTTTTGGCGATGTTTCAAAAATGCCTACGTAAAAAGAAGAACAATTTAGTAAAACTGAAAGGAATGACACCGAAGTCAAACTCTGAGCAATCACTGGGACTTCGGTAGATAGGGATGTAGTGTCGAACCGTTACCGTATTACATGATTTGATCATTTTTGTGCCGCTGAGATTGATTTGTCTATAATAACAGTAAACAGACCATTGATCAGAGCAGTGGTGATCTAGCGGTAACGGCCCCGACTTACGAGTTGTAGGTCGTGGGTTCGAACCCAGGCAGGCGCATTCCTTTGTGTAAATAATTTCATCACCACTGCTCTCAAAACGGTGAAGAAAAACATCGTGAAGAAACCGGCATGTACTAGAACCAAAAATTCGAAGATATATGACATCCACCAACCCGCACTGGGCCCGCGTGGTGGATTTTTGCCCACTCCCTCTCACAGAGAGGATGCTTGTGTCCCAGCAGTGGGAACGTTATAGCTAATTATATGCTATGTATCTTTGATTTCAAAGCAAACGAAGTGATGGAAAGTTGGAGTTACATCTTGGGTTTCGTAAAATGCGAGAAACAATAATTACATACTCTATTACTATTTACTACTATACCTATTTAAGAAGGTACTCATTTAATATATACAATTCACACCTGGCACTTACAGCGTGACGTAAGGTAGCTCATCGAAGCGGACGGAACATGTCGGAACAAGTGCGCCAATTTATTTATTATAATTTTTATTTATTTTTATTTACTTTTTAAGGATAACTATTTTTACACCAGTTTTTACAATCGTTTCTAAGTTTTTGTATAGATCTAGTTGTCCCAAAATAAATAATGTTGTATTTGAATTTACAGATCTTAAACTTATTATATTAGTACTCGTATACCGATAGATACCACTCGTTTCGCTGCGGTATTTCTTGTGACTGGGCGACGACGCGACGTTGCTGCTTGTGGTTGCGGTTGCGGTAATTTTCGGAAGACCAGAATTACTTACCCTTTTCTTCTCGGAACATTCATATATAGCGACAAGAACAACTAGACTATAAATAGACTTTCTCTGTTAAGATCAATATTTCCATTGAAGTCTGACTGTTCTGCGGTTCTATTATAAGATTCAATATAACTTATTATTTATCTTGTGTGAGTTGGCGTTATTCGTGCCTTTCAACGTTGTGTCAATATTTGTTCGGTATAGACACCATTTATTGATTGTTCCTGGTTGGAAAGGGTTAAAAAGGCATTCAAAAGCTAGCAACAGTACTTTCCTGATGTATTTTTATTCGGTTGAACTTATTGGTAACCCAAACACGTATCGTTTCAAGTTAATAAAGTTCATTGAAAATTTATCGCCTAGGTAAGTGTGATGAATTCGAATGAATGTCAATGAAGCGTTGGTACTATCAAAGATCCACAGATTATGGCCGATAATAAAACACGAGAATGTGCCAACCATAGGGTATTCGACTACTCTCAAAAATATACATGAACTAGCTGTCTCGACAAACGTTGTCCTGTCTTAACTATGAATATTAAATTCGCATTCAACACGTGGTGGGCCATTAAATTGTAGCTTATATGTAAAACGTTGGTACTTTTAACACAGCGCAATCTATTGAATACTTACCCAATCCAGTCAACAGATACCGCCATCTGTTAGAATCGTTTGGAGCTAACATATAATTGTGACTGTCAAATAATAAACAAATTATTTGCAATAAAATAATATTGCGACAATAAATTGAGATGTAAGCTATCCTATCTTTCAAGTTAGATCAAACTGCACACGGTGTGCAAATTTGATTAAAATCGGTTTAGTAGTTTATGACTCCATTGCCGACAAACAACGTGACGCGTAATTTAAATATATTAAAATTATATTAAAACTCATTTAAAAATGTTACAAAAAAAGACGATTTGCAAAAAAAATAATAGCATTGGTGGAAAAATAGAGGAGTAACACGCTTTTGAAGTTATTCATCTATCCTTGTCACGTAAAAGGATCACTGTACTAAATTGCTCCAAGTTACTATGGCGTTCCTGTGTTGTGACGTCATTTGCTACTAGTGCAGTCTCTGTCTATCATTGACTTTAAATCGACATTTTTTCTGACATTTTTAAATTTTGATTAATATTTTTCAAGGTATTGAAAATCAAATTAAATAAATCCACAGAACATAGCGAAGCATCGGCATGGAAAAGAACTAAGAAAACAGTTGAACCTACCCAAGAAGCTCGACCTAAATCAACATGCCGGCGAAGTCGTGAAAAGATGCCCCCGTATATATAAATACCACCCGTCTCTCCACAAGTCCAATACGTACTCAAGGATGCATATCCGGTAGGCTCGCAATCCTTTTCTATCCTAAGGGCACGTTTCTCGGCCATTACAGCACCCCGCGGTCTACTTCTTGATATGCAATGGCCTCTGTAACACCATGAAGCATGAGGCTCTAGGGGCTAGTGGAAATCTTTGGGTTCGTTCGATTAATCGAGTCTGGTCAAGCCACGCTGGGATCGGTGCATTTCATTCATTCATTCATTCAAGCAAATACCCTATTATGATAATTATGTTTATACTGTGCGTGTACCAAAAATATATTTCATACTTGCTTTCTTTCCAAGACGGCAATTTATCCGGAACTCGCCCGAGTTCTAGACAAAATGCCGATTACCTACTTAGAAAATTAAATATGTTCTTACATAATATTTAATTTTGTTACTTTTTGAGGTCGGTAAATGGACAGACACCTTTATTGAATCTTTATTTCAGAAAGTTCTTACTTATTCGTTTTGTTGCCAATATTTACCCTTTTCGCCAATGTCTTCCAAATAATATTTGGTCTAGAGGTCGTAAGCGCTACTGCTAAGCATGATGTTCTGGCTTCGATTCTCAGGTCAAGCAAAGTGTTGTTGACTTTTTCCATCAAGAATCTCTCAGCCCGGAGTCTGGATTTGTAATCGGTTGTTGGCAATAGGCTCTATCATCAGCCTACCATCAGTCCTCTCCAATTTCACGCCAATCAGCTTGATTCTCGGCAACTCTCGGCAATAGGCTCGCCCCTATTAAATGCGTGAGGTGTGCATATAGCATAATATATTATGCACACCGGGGCATACAGGCGTGGTGTTATGTTAATTACCCTTTTCACCAATGTCTTCAATATAACATTTCTGAACAAACCTATTTTTATTCAATATCCTTCAAAATTATTTTTTATTGGTATCCCCAATTCAACGTTTAGTCGTGTTCTCTCACTATAAGCGCCACGTTCCATAATTCGCTCAGCTGCGGCTTTCACTCGATTCCTTAGAGACGTTACATCCACAGTGCATTACTGACTAGACCGTATTCAATACAAAGGAGTTACGTCATATCGTTCGAGAAAGCTTTGACAGAAGTTGTTCGGGGCTTATTGATTAGTAGAAGCTGGTAGGCAAACTTGATTGGAACAACTTCTCTAAGTTGACTGGACCAAATACTCGTGAAGTCTCTACTCCACGAGTCTTTGGTCCAGTGTATGTAGACTACCCAAGTTTTCATAGTCCTTAGTTTCTAAGGCCTTATCTGCATAGTTATAATTATTGTTTTTTTAATGAATTGCTATTGATTCTTCTGTTTTTGTTATAGGTTCGCATGCAGTGAATCGATTTTGCTAAAGGTTGGTTGACTTCAAATAACATTTTTTTTTAATAGTTTTCATAAAATACTAATGCATTTTTGCACACGTCTCAATACTCACATTATAATAACATGCCCATGAAAATAAATGTTGCAGACAAGCTTTTCAATGAAGCACGTTACTTGGCTGCAGACCATGAAAGGGTTAAATTCAATAAGTCCAGGCTATGGGCGAGAATATCAATGTAATAAACGATTTATGTACCTACTTCAGTTGACGGCTACAAGGATTTGGTCTACACAATAATAGCTTTAGATGTGATCAGAATACTTCTGCACAGGGTTCATTTGAATAATAATGAAGTTCAAAATTTAATGTAATTTCTGATTATTCGTAGGTCAGTATCATTTACGTTTGGAAAATATTTATGCTTATATTCAATTTTATAAAACCGATTGGTGAAACGATTTTTATCTGTATTTGTAAGGTTTCAAATTCGTCCGATGGAAATACATAAGGCACGTGCTAAAAAAATCTAACCATTTCCTTTTAAATACGCTATTTAACCTCTTTTTTTCAGCACTATAAGACTTTCTGAGAGTTGCGTATTGCTACGACTTTCAATAGGATTGTCTTATGTATTTTGGAAGTTTATGTGAATCCAATATATTTTAAACTTTTCCATCATCGTTATCTGTTAAAGGCGACTTTATTTCGGCCCCGATTGATGAGTTGTACATCGTGATTTTGAACCCAGGCTTTACTTTGTGTATTTATTTTTTTCACCACAGCTCTTAAAACGGTTAAGGAAAACATCGTGATGAAACCGGCATGTCATAGAACCAAAAACTAGAAGACACGTGACATCCACCACCCCACACTGGGCCCGCGTGGTGGTTTATGGCCCTCTCCCTCTCACAGAGAGGAGGCCTGTGTCTGATTATGCAAAGCTAGTATATGGTCAGGTTTTCACTGAAAGCCATTTTATTTTCTAGTCGACAGTCAAATTCGTAGTATTTTATTCAAAATGGACAACAACAGGAACAGATACTTTAAAAGGTTGGTCAGGCACCATTAAAGGCAGCAGTCAATCCCGACAAGGGCTCTTACTTTGCTTTACTCTTTCTCAATCTTTATCCAAGAGCTGAATCTATAATACACTAATTTTACTTATTGTGTTGTGTTTGGTGTTTAAAATAAATTATAATTCCTGTGCATAATCTACGATTATTTCCTTCGCCCTGTGTGAGTTTTACAAACAATGAGGGCCCTCTGGCTACATGGCGTAGAACGCATTCTGCTGCATCCTGCTACATCTTGCCACGTCCTGCTGCATCCTGCCACACCCTGCCGCACTCTGCCGCATCTTGCTGACGATTTTGAGCGTCCTGAGCTGCGCGAAGACGGAGCTTTTACCACGTCCACCTTTTTATAACTTTTTTTTTTTTCCGCTTTGCTATTTTAAAAAGAGTACCTATCATATGGTTATTTATCCGGCTAACCGAAACGTTACAACAGGTTAGTACTGCAATAATGGTATGGTAACGACTTAAATGGTCTCTATAATTATATTCTTTCGGTCTCTATATAGATTTTCATTAAAAAGGATTGTGTAGATGATGTTAAAGCAGGCAAACCACTTCTGAATGTTCAACGAACGGTCTGTATAATGTTTCATATAGACATTTTTCAAAATCTTTTCAGAATAGGGACGTGAAAGAAATCACACACCCGATTAGCTCACCTCGCAAGTAGTCGTGCCTTAAAAGGATCCATTCATTTCAGAGAAGTAAAATGTACTGTAGCTTAAGACATTTTAGAATGTGAAAAGAGATATCTCATGTCTACTTATCTATGTTTCTTTCTTACTTTAAGGGCAGTGACCTGAAGGAAAGGTAGCCTAGGCCTTGAATTATTATGTCATGGCTTCCTACATTGATAAAGATCTTCAAACAAGTTCTGAGGAAGATGAAGGTTTGGACAAGAAGTCTACATACTTACACAATCATGTACATATTCTCACGCCTTCTTCGCATGGGGGTGTGCAAAAACTACAGAACGCCACCGGTCACGATCCTTACATCCACGCGGGTTCCCAGTGCTATACACCTGACCTTTCTGTTGAACATCACCAATAAGATCATTATATGTCCTTCTAGGGACTCTCCTAATTATGGCTTGTAAATACCTTTTGTTAGTCGCCTTTACTTCATCCTCTCAATATGACTAAAGCATTTAAGCATACTCTTATCAATTTTTGTAGCACCTCTAAAATCTTTCCTCAGCCTTATTTACACCACACTTTTGCGTTGCAAGGAACGCATTGGTTTAACATTTATTCTACTTACATCCCTCTTTTGCTATACCACACACAACAGCCAGGGATACTACTTTCAAGTTCGAAGACAATGCAAATATTAAATGTTGTTTTTTAAATTATTTGAGGAAATAATGTTCTTAAAATTTCCCGATTTTAATAAGAACCCATATTTATTCAAAATAAGGAACAGTAAACGAAAGGAATTCTACAATGATTATTTTGTCAATTATTTAACAATTTATGTAATACAATTCTCAAAAGGAACAGTTTAATCAAAGCACCACCCAAAAGAACAAACGAAAACCGGAATTTAATTATTCTAATTTAGATAAATACTTTGGCTTTGCACGAATCTGTTTGACAAGTCGAGAATAATAATGCCTTAGTTCTCTCTCTCTTTACCATAATAATAGAATGGGGCGGGGCGTTCTCGGATTTTGAGAGAATCTTAGTACAAATAGAATTAGAATTGACAAGTTGCAGAGATTCAGGTGTTTTATGCGCTTTCCTAGTTTTGAAAGCATTGTTTAATTCATGAATGAATCAGCTATTGCACAAATTTCCTTTAAATTTCGGGTGTTTGTGTTTAGTTTTAGTTTTGAAAACGACTCCGTATTAATTCATCGGGCTAATATAATAGTAATTTGCATGATCAGCCTATAATGTTCCCACTGCGACTCAGACCTCCTCTCGGTGAGAGGGAATTATTTGTAATCCACCACGCGGGCCCAGTGCGGGTTGGTAGATGTCACATGTCTTCGAATTTTTGGTCCTAGGACATGCTGGTTTCCTCACGATGTTTTCCTTCACCGTTTTGAGAGCAGTGGTGATGGAATTATTTACACAAAGTAAAGCGCCTGGGTTTGAACCCACGACCTACAACTCGTAAGCCGCGGCCGTCACCAGTGGGCCACCACTGCTCTAGGTTAGTAATTTGAATCTTTTGAATTACTTACCACTAATTGGAAGAATTTATTATTGCCGAAACATTACATTCAAAAGTGATTGTTCTGTATTTGTTTATGAAGTGTTTCAAAAAGTAATAAATGACTAGCGCGTTGCGGGATGGCACTGTTTCTTGAGTGATGCTGACAAATGATACGGAAAGAGGCGACGTTGAGCCTGTTTATGTTGGCAACTGGGACTACCTATAATGTTTTCTTTTTTTGTTGAATATGAGCGTCGCTTTGCTTGTTCGAAACGCTCCTGTGCCAGCCTGAACCACGTACTACTTGGGATGGCAACAACGTTATCTTGCATAATATGAGAATAAATCTACGCATATTTAAATGCACCAGAGCATATTCTTTTCCTCATTTTCTTGAAGCTTGATTCATCTTTATTAGATACAGACTTGCCATGACATTTTATATTATTTAGTAGAATGTCATCAAGGTCCACAATTAGTGGATTACAAACTTTTTATTGAAGCTAACGCAAAAACTTCCCAACAAAGTTAGTAAAATTTATAGGTATGGGACCACTCCTGAGGAATTGTAGAAATCGTTCCACGGTTGTAGGAGTTATCGCGGAGCTTACATACAAAAAAAAACAAACACTCGAATTGATAACCCTACTCCTTTTTCAAGCCAGTTAAAAATTAAGTAACATTTTGCTCGACTCCCTTGATAATAATTAGAACCAAATATTTACGTGATTTTCTTGGCAAATAACAGGAAGTTGAAACAATCGTGAAATTTGGTATATTTGAAAGAAAAGTAACATAAAACAAAGGACTTTGTCGTCCATTCTGTCAACAACGACGTAACATGAACGTAATTTGTAGGTGTATTAAAAAGTGTTGAATGTGTTAAAATTGTATAGGTACCAACAGAGTAAACTGAAACCATGTACCACCAGGCACTATACAAGATGAAATTTAATAGGTGCGCTAAATCAAAACATATAACTCAACGTATTTTAAAGAACATTTAGCATGTCATTAGGTAAACGGATGGACATACGTACGCGTCGGATAGCGATTTCACAACGTCGCACTATGGGACATGGGACTAAACGGTGCGTTCCATCTCAAAAATCTATAATTTTTTTGTTTTTTGACATTTTGGATTGAAATGTATACGTATTTCTGAATACTTATGCTATTGGATAATCAAAACACTGCCACTTCAAAAATTATGATTATTTAGTAAACAAAATACAATAATAAAATGTTGAAAATCCTCATGCATAAATTAAATTATTAAAATTAATTGTTCTCTTACATTAGGTTAAATTAAAATTATTAATAAGTTAATAACTACGTAGGTAATGACATAATTTTAAACTCAAAATGAGATATTACTCTTGAAAAAAGAAACATTATTCTACTCATCACTTGTCAGTACTAAAAGCTCTGTAGCTTCGTTACGTAGTTATTTTGGTATCACAATACTTGATCTATTTAAGCTAGATATATAGGGATCAGAAATATACAACAGTATGTGCAGAACGTCTTCCATTGTGGCTGACCTGGAACACTTTCGAACGTGATTTAATTTTTATTTCTTATAGTCTTTATTACGAGCTTCTTGAGCATCTTCAGCTAATTGGCCTATTGGCAAAACTGCAAAATGCTCGATTATTTTGGCACCATGTATAAGAATTTTGTGAACTGAAGATGGCATATAGTACCAGTTATATTTACTCACATATAACTGTGCAGTCCCCAGCGTACCTATATTCACCAAACTTTACTGCGTTTACGCTAAATCTCGATGGCATGGTCTGCAGAATTATGTATAATCTCTTGATCAACCTTTCATCGATATCCGTGATTTCTGCAGAACATTGATAGTTTTGGAAGCATCCCCTTGCCGTATTTCCATCATTGCTGTTTCCGGAACCTTGACCTGGTTTATCAATGGGTAAACCAAGCAATTCCCAGAAACGAGTTTGGACGTTCTTCTTTTTTTCTTCCTTAATCTTTTTATTCTCTGGAGTCGATGCAGTCACTTTTCAAAACCTAGGTTATAAGAAATATGCAGAATCATTTCCATATATCTTATCCAGGTATGTCAGGTAGACAGTCCGTATTTGAACACATCTTTATTCTCAATTCTTGCAGTTACTTTTGTGAGTTCGTTCATCTATCTAGGAGTTGTTCCACAAACAGTGCATGAAGCACTCGATGGTGTCTGCGTTAACACTTGAGCAACTTTCCCGTCGATCATAGTCATGAACAGCTCATGTCTTACTTGTATAATATTACCTACTATTGCTGCAGGCGTTCGCGTTGGAGTTAATTTATTTATTTTTGCTTCGAGTTCACTTACAACAGCTTTGGTTTTTTCTGTAGTTTCTTTTACTAATTCCAGAGAAATGGGTCTGTAATATCTAACTGAAGAGCATGTCGGATTTTGCCAAATTACTTTACATTAGTCATCCACTTGTCTCAATGGAGAAGTGAAACTATGAACATATTATCATCCGATATTTGTCCATTTTCATCAGGTAATACTTTTCTATATTCACTTTTTCCCGAGGATCCATCGCAACCCCATTTGCTATAAAGCTTAAGATGGCTGATTTTTTTTGACACCGAATCTATCTTTATAATACGATAGGCAGTACGATCTAAAAGATCTTGAAGGTTCACTTGGCACTTATATTCGTTATGGTTATGCTTGACGCAAGAGGATAGTAATCCTTGTTTGCTTCAGCCAAAGTTTGGTATGATGGAAATACAGAAAATGAGTTCTTCTCAACAAGTCTCAGCCTCAGGTAGGAATATTGAGCTTTGGATAGATCGGTTTCAATATTATGTACATAATGCTTCTTCTTTGGTATAGGAAGGTATACCATCTGGACTTCGTAAAATGTTTCGTAGAATGACTTTTTGTCCTCCTTTTCTGTATTTCTCACAATACTCACAATCGAAGCTTCAATATTTTCACACATAGATCGTAAACCTTGTATATAAGCGTAATGTAATTGCCCATTCCATACTCCTGGAGTAATTCCATATTTTTACGTTTTTTAGTACTCTCCAAAGACGCGTCATATGGTTTTGTTGGTCTACCACGATTTCCAGATGTATTCAAGTCAGAATTTTCAGATGTTGCACGAATTCAATAGTACTTTAAACTCGCCATTTAACCAATTTCTGTTTTGGCTCTCGAAATATCTTGTTTTCTCTGAGCTTTCACCCATTTTTAGTTACAAATTGTTATCAAATTTCTTTTTGTACTTTGTATAACCGTATTCACATCTGTTGTTGATAAAAGGAAATTGTTTAACAAATATTTTTCAATATCTAAAGTACTTTTCTCGCTTATTATCTGAGTACATTATTATTATTGTCGAAAATAAACGAATTCACTCATTTTGAACTTCTTTTCAGCAAATTCACAGTTACTGAGGCAAGGTATCCGGACACTTTGACAAACACGTTGAAAAGCTGAGAAGGTATTTATTGGCCCTAGTTTCAGTAACTTTTGCAAAACCAATGAGAAAATTGATAAAAACAGTTCTCACAGGAACGCTGTAGCTGTAACCAATACTGATTATAATTACCACAATAGATAAGAACTATGCAACATCATTTGTATCATACGTGTGGGTAAAATGATCACTGCAAAAAAAAAATCTCATGACAAAATATATTTCGGTCGACATTTTTGCTTCTAGCTCTAAATGGCGCAGTAATAAAGTAGGTTTTTTTTTCTTTGTATTACTAAATAGTTAAGAAATTTAAAATTGTCATTAACTCGACATTGGCAGCCATCAGTACCAAGATTTTTTTTTTATAACACTTAAAAATTAAATTAAAAAAAAATCTCATAAAAACATAACGTAGTTGTAAACAAGAGATCTTGAGCAATCCAAAAATGTATAATACTTATATATTTCTTTGAAGAACATAGAAAATATCTTAAGTTGAACTTCCATAGTGAGTAATCTAGTTTATATAAAATTATCAAAGTATAAAGTTTGGGTGTGATTTTATATACTTACCTAAAACTTTTTCATCTACGAAAATAAAACAATCAAAACGGTTTCAGTAACACAACTTTAGTCCGAACCATTTTTGAGATGGAAAATACCGTTTGGTCCCATAGTGCGTCATCGCGTATCTACCCTTTTTCCCGTAGGACCGGACAAAATGGACCTCTAGCTCAACGCGCTGCCAAATATCAAAATGACGATTTAGATTGTCAATGATTGATTGATATTTTTATTACAAACTTCTTTAGCAAACTCCTTGTATCAAATTTCGATCACCATAATTTCCAATGCGTGGAGATTATGATAATTTTCTCCTTTATTTAAGACGGTTTTTAAAGAGCCATCATATGTGATGCTCCTTTAACTGTCTTCAAAATCAGACTGTGTTGCAATTTTTGCCACTTTGTTGTTATTATTTTTTTGCCAGAGAGAAATTAAAAAACAATATAGCTTGAAACTTCACTTTATATACATTATGTGTACAAACTTATCTTTAACATTAAAATATTAGGGAATAGTAAAAAAAAAAATATTTACGGTAATTAATTACATCGTTAATCTGATTAAAATAGAGAAAATAATTTAAAAAACTATTTATAATTAGGTATACCTACTAGTTTGACATAGGTAAAATTACATTGCTAAAGTAACGTCAAAATTTCTGTCTCTTATCAGACTGATCAGGGAAGAATAAAAAGGAATAGAATTCAAATATCATCATGAAAACATTAAGGAAGTAAAAATGTTATCCCAGCCGTTAATAATTTAGGATTTCTACAGAATCACAGGTGTGTTTTAGTGTTTAGTAAACACTAAAACCTAACTGTATTTAGCTTCCAAACAAAAAAAAACAGTTGAGTAGATTGTTGCGCCATCCGTAGGTACCTAGACGGTTTTAATTATTTAGAAAATTCGGGCCAGGTGGTTTTCATTATTGAGTAAAGTGACATCTATTGGCCCACGATGTCAGTTTTCTTTTAAAAACTGCAGTCAGATAACTGTTTGGTCTCTTTTGAGATCGTGTACTTACGTTAGACGTAAGATGCTTATAATTAAATTACAGTTACGTTTTATTTTACAACAATAATAAACATATAAAGCTTAATTAAATATTTTACACTTTCTGACTTGAGTTTTCTTTAGCATACTAATTATTAGTAGATATTATAATTATTTCATACATTATTTAAGTGTAAAATAATGACAGTGTATTCCCTGTATTTAAAAGCTGTTTCAAATTTTCACCGTGTGACACCATCTATTGGTGGGTTAGAAAACTAAGCTTTGCAAAAGCGTTACATTCCACATTTTGAAGATAGGTGACGCTATAAATTGCTGTGAAATTGTTAAGGATTAAAATATATCTTTAATTTTATGGGAAAAAGAAACTAACTCATCCACATCTCTCTCTCTCTCTCTATTTCTTTTCTTTGGCATTGATGTGAGCTGCTTAACCTTTATACCTTATAATTTTGTGATATTACCTTAATTTTACAACATTACCTTATCGAGACCACCCTATTGAAAATAATATTCTCTCCTTATTTTTAAGGTATGGAAAGTCCTGTTTTAGTAAATCCGACGTCTACCACGCTTGGCGCTTCAAACAGGAAATCTTTTTTGCAACTTTTATTTTATTTTTAAAACTATTATTTAATTTTATTCTCACGTTCATTGTTTTATAATCTAATTTGTTAAATAGAAGACAATAATTTACAAAAACTGAGGCGTCTTTTGGTAGCGGTCCTTCCATCCGTTGTCCCTAAAGGATGAGGTCCTATTGGCCCTCCCGTACTGAATGCTAGGCGGTCCACTGGTCCTTCCTATCTGGTTGTTGCTGCTCCTGAAGGTGACCGTGGTGCAGGTACGCATGCTAGACGTGTTGGATTTTTGACGTAAGCCTTGCATCTGAAAGTAGAAGAGGAGGTAAAAATTTGTGATTTTTTTTATAGAAATAATTTTGCTGCGAATTCTACCACGACTTTAATCACAATCATTGGACTAGTTTAGGCTATTTTTACCGAACTACGGCACAGAGGAAAGATTCATTGCTGTTGATAAGGAAAATACAAGAAATATGCTAATTAGCATGATGTATGAACGACTATAAAAAGAGTCTGCGGATCAGCATAGAAGCAGAGCAGCAGATTTTTTTTATAAAAAACAAAGGAAAATATAAATGGCTGTAGATCAGATACTATAGTATCTGATCTACGGCCATTTATATTTTCCTTTGTTTTCACAAAACATTAGTATAAGTTATTAGCTACAGATTAGGTTATAAGGATACTAAAATTATGAATCTGATTAAGTAAATACAAGGAATAGATATAGTAACACCAATTTTCAAGTACCTATAGGTAGTTAAATCTGCTCGTATAGTCACATCAAAGTTAACTTACGTAAATAATGTTAAGCACTAATACTACAAGCATTAAACGAAGTTTAAGTAATTGAGAGTTTTTAATAACCACTTTAATAAAACACAAGAATATTTTAAGAGCATTCACACAAAATTAAAAGCGAGGCTAAAAATAGGTGTTGGTTAAGTTTCATGCTGATGGATTTAAAAGAAGCTAGTTTGGGACAGAAGAGGTTATGTAGTAAAGTTTAGATACTTTACTTAATTGGAGGAGTCATGTTGCGTCATGCTAGATGCTTAGAGTGACATTATATGGAATAAACTGCAACATTAATTAACGTCAGAGTCTGTAATGACATATCATAAGCTTGTTGTCTCATACTTTATTAGTTACACTTATGATCAAGTCAGGTTTATTGTAAAAAAGGGAATCGTATTGAATTCACATGCCACGCACGAATTTGTTAGGGGCCCAGGCTTTGAAGGGGTCTAAAAATGTTAGTGAAAAGGTTAGTGACAAATATTGTTAAGTTAATCAATGATTAGTATTTCACTTTATCGATGATTTTCTGTAAACTTACATGGAAATGAGTACTAGAGTGTATGTTACCCGGATCGTGGCAGATGAGCTTGCGGAGCGACCGGCGGAAGTTGCGCGTCATCAGGCAGTACACTATGGGGTTGATTGCAGAGTTTGTGTGACCTGAAATGACACATTTATGAAGTGGTTTAGGCTAATTCAATCATCAAATATAATGAAGAATTCATGAACATACAGTAGAAAGAAAAGAAAATAAACAATCAGAATAAGTTTATATATTATTATGTCACTATAAAAGCAATTCTCTGCAAAACAACAAGAAAATAATGCTGTTCCTAACTGAATATAATAAATAGTTATTAATATCATGTAAATCTTCAATTAGGAGGTTATTCTCAAACGTCAGGCGGAACAGAATTTCGCTAATATTTTATTTCCTAATAATAAAACTCATAATAGAGCTCATTTTTTAAATAAATGATGCAGGAATGTTCATATAGAAACAGCAAATTAACCTAACAAAAATTTGTGGAAAGTATCTCGTAAAAGTGAGATAACGTAAAATAGTCCATTCAGTCATTAAGTAAGTAAATAGTAAGTAAGATAAATGATTATAATTATTGTGGGTTATTGAAAAGTCAATTTAAATTCATACATATTCTAAAAGTAAATTAAAACCTCATCGCTCTTTCATAGTCGCACATTCAATATAAAATATAAAAAAGCGCAGTTGGAATTCATTCTAGTTATAGAATTCCAATAGATCGGTCTACCGGTATTCATCAGTTCCAACTCAATAGCCAGTAATGCTGTTAATTCATGCATTCACGTAATTCGGTTAACAGATAATGGGCTGCTTAAAGAATGTCTTATTGGAATGATATAATTAACAATTAACGTTATTGATGAATTGATGTGAATATTATTGTCATCATGGGAAACATAATAGTTACCTCGATGATTGTTATGACAATAATGTTATGACGCTAATTCGAATATTGAATATTAGACCGAACTATGAAAAGATGAATATTCCTTCAGCAAAATTAATTAGTATCAAACTTAATCTAGCTAGATATAATCGTAATTGGTTTTGGTCTAGCAATAACTATAAAGTTAAATAGAGCATGAGGTAAAGCTTCTAGCTAGTATCTGTTAAACGATTTTCGAAGTTTCGAAATCGATTCTAACTTGGTTCGATTAGTTGATAATTTAAGAACATTATTGTGTTTTAAATATTTTGTATATGAAATTACGATGATCTTGTTAGGTATGATAATTACAAGATAATCATAATTTACCAAATGAGCTATGTAATATGTTTATTATAAATTTACTTGACCCAGGTTAATTTTGAGATTGATGACTTCTTTGAAGTCGTGGGAATCATGGTGAATGGCAGAAAAAGTGCAATATGATTTCACATAATGATGAACTAAAAAAAGACAATACTAACCCAGTAGCAACGTGTAGGGCAGCATCGCAGATACGGACTCCACATTGACAGCATTTACATCTATCAGCAGCTGCAGAATATTGTACGGCAACCAGCACAGAGCGAAGAGCACTGCAAGGAGTAGGAGTATCCATGCCACCCGCTTCCTTTCTCGGACAATCCTTAGACGCTGAAAATGGTTTTAATAAAAAGGGTCTCAGTAGGTTTTCATAGTTTTGGGTAAATATTTGTAGTGCCCGGTGGGCTAAAATTACTGACGGACAAAAAGAGGTTATAAATAGCTTTATCCCAAAATGTTTTGTTAGGCCTTAATGTTTTCCTTCGAAAGAAAACAATCCGCTTAATAAAGGTTAGAATGATTTAGTTTGTATAACAAACAAAGAGGATAATTTTGAAATCTTGTTTAATAATATTAAAAGTGTATATGTAATTTTTGACCGTTTTGACTTTCGCTTTGCATAATATCTCATGTAGCTTTGAATGACGTTTCGTCATTAATATTTCGTCATCATTTCAGCTGAAAGAAGTCAACTGGTGGACATAGGACTCCCGCAAGCTCCTCCACTTTGACCGGTTTTGTGCTTCCCTCATCCAACGGATTTACGCGGCCTTCATAAGGTCACCGGTCAACCTTGTGGGAGGCCTTTCAGCTCTACGTCTTCCAGTACGCGGTTGCCACTCCAGAACCTTTCGGCCCCATCGGCCATCTGTTCTGCGAGCTATGCACCCTGCCCAGTGCCACTTAAGTTTGGCAATTCTTCGGGCTTTATTCGTTGCCTTGGTTCTCCTGCGGACCTCTTCATTCCTGTTACGAAGGGAATCTCCGAGCATAGCCCTCGCCATTGCCCTTTGGGTGACTTTTAGCATCCTAATAAGGCCCATTGTGAGCGGCCACTTGTACAACACCATTAATATTTTACTTTGTAAAAAATATGCTGACCTTTAAAATTCCTTTATGAGTCATTTTTATGGTACACTTACAAAATATTCAGTATAAAGTTCAGAGTTCGAGACGTCCACTGAGCAGTAAAGCTTTTTTAGTCGTAGTTTCCCAATTTATTTTAAGAAATCCGTTTGTAATGCAATTTACTCTGTTGGAAAACGTCAGATGAAGTGCACTATTAGCTGTAGTATCTACGTACCTATTAATTAATATTATATTAAATTTGAACACATAAATTTTTAGTATTGAAACAGACCACATAATTTGCGGTTTTCAGAATGCTCTCAAAGCAACATAGAATGTATATTCAATCATACTCGAATATAATGCTTACATTGTTGTAGGCGTTGTAGCTAAGCAATTATTTTTTATTTTGCTAGATTAATACAGGTACAGGTTTCATGAGGTTTAAAGCCACCACAGACAGGTGCAATGCAATTCTAATAGAACAATTTCTATGAAATCTTCACAGAAATTGATCCACGCAATTCTGCGGGAGTCTTAATCTTAAAAACAATGTTTTATTGAGGACTGACTAAGAATCGGTTCATTAATATTCTTGAATTAAAATGACACATCGAATGTATTGTTTTTCATGCAGTTTGCCATCTACTCGATAAGTTGCCGTACAATTCAGAATAGAACATCATAGCCATATCACCTACATTGCTGTACATAGAACTTCCAAATGCACGCTTAAAAGTATCATCCCACTCACTATTATCATCCCACTCACTATTATCCATACTTTTCCAGCAAAGATCACTTTTGCGCAAAACCGATCCAATAAATCAAAAAACCTCTTATTTATTTCTTAAATCTTCATGTACAGTCGTAGTGGTACATTGGTGGTGGTCCTGACTCTAAAGCAAACTATAACAGCCGGGAAACAGCAAGGAGTTTAATGTACATTTAAATCAATATCAACAAGACATTACAGTGGTTTTACGGTTACGATCGACGGTAGGTACACAAATTTAAAAATTTGGTTTACGCGAATAACCAAGACTGTTCGCGAAGGAAATCCGAAACAAAGAATTTTATGGGTTATAAAAGTCGACATGAAGATTTTTGGCGTTCCGTACGGAGATTAGGTAACAAATTAAGAAGCTGACTCACGTTTGCTGCATTTAAGATCGTAACTAGAGTTCTACTTACCTACCAAAAAAATCTTTAGGATTTACAAAATTGGCTCCATATACAGGAAAAGTTATTATTTTTTTTCGTCGGTTATACAAAAAAAATCAGCTGTTCCCTAAAATTTGACCGCGTAGGTATTTAACTTTTCTATGAAACAGCAGATTTTTTTATTGTATAACCGACGATAAATTTCTGTTCTGAGGGGTCTAGAATGATATGCTGTATTCATGGTTACAGTTTGCACACTGAATAAAACTATTCCTGTATAACACAGCTATATTATATACTAGCTTTTGCAAGTGGCTTCGCCCGCGAGGATGTCGAAAATTATCCCACGAGAACGTACTACCCGAATGAAACGTTTCCTATATGTTAATCTAAGTTATAAACTATCTGTATGCCAAAGTCCATTCAAATCCGTTCGGCCGTTGTTACGTGATTGAGTAACAAACATCCAAACATCTAAATATTTAATTATCCAAACATCCAAACTTTCACAATTATAATATTTAGTAGGATTGCGTAGTCATCTATTTTAGTTATTTCCCGACATTCAAATCAAAATCAAATTAATAGTCATTTCAAATTAAATCAAAAGTCATTTATTCAAATTAGGCTGAGAATCGTAACTTTTTGAAAGTCAAAATACATAAGACAGTCCCCCAAAAACGCCCACCCTTCACCACTGTCACTCTTCATCACTTTACGTAAAGTCGAAGTTGTAATATACCATAACAAGCTATGAGTAACTTTTAACAGGGAATTGATAAAACGCAATTCTCTACTTCGAAAATAAACATGTTTTGGTATCGTTAGTGACGAACTCGTTGAAACTTTATCACGATTGGTATGGCATATTACGCATCGGATATTTCCTTACATATCTATTACTACAGGATAAAATTTGTTACCAATGTACGGTTCTTTATCCCATACACTATAAATAAATCTGAAGCCTATGGCGTTAAGCTACACACTTCCAATATAAGCTGACCTCATATTGTATAAGCATTCCCTACAGTCAGAGGTCAGCTTGTACTAAAATATATAGCTTAATATATTTATGTTATAATACGGAACGTTCAAGAAATCAGACTCACTCTTGACAACAATTTACCTGTTGCCTTGTCCAGGGTCGACATTTAATGGCCGACGATAATGCCAACATAAACCTGTTGAATAAAGGATATCTTCTTTAATTTACTGGCGTTATGGCCCATCTTGTGTTTATTTCTAGCATCACATCTAGCTGTATCTTCCTTTTTATTCGTGAAAGAATTTTATTGGTTTATCGGACAATGGGAGCTTTGATGTTGAAAAGATTTATTTTTATTGGTATTTCAGGCAATAAAACTAAGTGTTTAAGATATTTTGGAAGGAATTTCTAGTAGTATTTTAAACTAGCAAAACATATGCTATTTGAAAAGACGACGACTGATGCATACAAATGCAATTTGTATGATTGGATACTTCGTTACAGAACAGTGTTGTTTTGGCATGAAAACATGGAAATGTACCTAGGTAATAATATTCTACTAACATAGTGCATTCCTTATTTATATATATAAATAAAAAGAAAAGTCCTGACTAACTGACTGACTCATCAACGCCCAGCCCAAGCCCTTGGACCTAGAAAGCTGAAATTATGCACGGAGGTTCCCTTTATAATGTAGACAAGGAATAAGGAAGGATTTTTCGAAATTCAACCCCTAGGGCCGCTTGTACACGCTAAGAAAAGTCGCCGTGCCTATGCCAGAATTCGTGTCGTTTCTATACACGAACTGTGTACACAGCTTCGGTGCTGACCAAAGAAAAACATCTTGTCTGCGCTAGACCCGACGCGCGAAGTTGATGCGGTGCGGAAGGCGGGCGGGGTAGGTGAGGTGGCTCGGATAGTTTACGTTTGTTTGCGTGAAAGTGTTGTAGCTGCTAGTACCAAATTTATTACGCCAAATAATATGTGTTGAACCATGAAGGTTGTAATGCTCTATCTTCTAGGAGTAGAGTCTTCTTAAGTTGTTGCCTAGCAACTGTTATGTTCTGTTCTGTCATCTTATATTTTCTGATGAGTTTAATTTTATATTTATAAAATGTAAATTACTTGAATAAACCACTGTGTTACAATGGTGTCCGTTTAAATGGCGCGGCCACGGCGATATTTCCAAAATTAATTCTACCATGATATTGTAAAAAAAAAAGTTGATTCCCAAAACCATTCATTTGTCAAAGTTATGGTTCAAAAGTTATAAAAGGGTTTGAACGTGGCCGCGCCATTGAAACGCGGATAACCTAATTTTTACAAAATATTGGTAGCATTATTTTTTGGAAATGTCGCCGCACCATTGAAACGGACACAATGATCATGTTCTATTTTCATTGAAAGCAAGTTAACATTCTTTTCTTCACAAACGACCGAAAATTAGTAACAGACGTGTATAGTCTATCGTACCCTACACATGACTGCCAGAAAAAAATCGTATCGTTTACACGTTCCCATTCGACTTGTCTCAAGCAGACACGATAAATTTTCGTCCCTAGATCCGACAAAATTCTTGTCGTGTACATGATTAATCGGTCCTATCTGCAGCAGACAAGGCGACTTTTCTTAGCGTGTACAAGCGGCCTAAGAAATTTCCGCGCGGGCGAAGCCGCTGGCAAAAGCTAGTATCGAAATAAAAAGAAGTTTTAACTGTACAAAATTATGTTGAAACAAACCGTTACAAGCTTTTTATACTTCCTGTCGTACAGTTGATGACTTTGTCGTAAAATTTTAGTATTACAATAACATTTATTGTTCAACCTTTCCTTTGATCGTTTGGTTGTAAGGCTATTGTGCCATTTAAATTTATTTGGTTAATGTTGTAGGTAGTTCAACGTTTTCCTTCCAGTCGTTTTTTCTAATGTTTTTATATCGCCGCATCTCTTTCTTTACGTTAGGTGAAGTAGTTAAATCATGTTCAATCAGAATTATCTGCACAAGTAACAAAATTAAACTTAATGCATCAATCCTATAAAAATATTATATCCTAGTTCCTGACTTACCCGACCGACCCTTGCTCGTTGAAGCGCCAGCCCGCGCCGCAGCTGAGCAGTAGCTTTAAATTCCCCTAATAATAATAATGCCAATATTTCGATCCAGCCTGTCCCCAATAGTGATAGCTGTCCCCCTATCAGTGACGCCCTGAGCCGAGGTCCGTACCCCACAGGGGGTGCCCTCAGCGTGCAGTCGCTTAGTTTTTAAATTTTAGTTTGTAAGCCCTGGCTGGAGGCGTTAAGATTAATTTCTTAATGGCAGCCCCAGGAAAGCCCGGTTGAGCAGTCACGGCCTCTCAAGGCCAACTGCGAGATGCCCTTTTTAAAAAAAAAAAATCCTGACTTAACTAAAACTATTCACAAACTAGAATATGGCATCGAAATATTCCCTCGCATTGCTGTCAACTGGGAAATTACCCAAGTGACTGGCGGCATTGCCACGTTGTGTGGCAATGCTTTGCCTCTGGCAAGGTAAAAGCCAGGTTAGATGGTTGAGTAAACAACTCATAAAATCTTGCAACAGTTCTTTTATAAACTAGCTGTACCATATGGTTTTGCCCGTATGTAGATTCTCAAAGGAACTGTAGTTTTCTGGCATAAAAAGTGTCCTAAAACACTGTAGCTTAGCATCACTGAAAAATTATTTGAAATTGAATCAGTATTTTTCCAGTAAACATAAACATAACAATGGCTATTTGCCGACGTTGAACTGTGCTGCCACCTAGGTTTTCTTTTACAAACTATTTTCACCTCTTTGTAATATTAGTTTATTAGTCAATTAATATAAAAACAAGAGGCAAAATAATAAGATTTTACCTGATTAGAGCTAATCCTCCTTGACAAAACTTTTTGCTCGTATTATATTTAATAAAATATAATAAGTAGTGTAATTAACTAATCTGCTAATACATTTACTTGGTATTACAATTACGAACATAAGCTTAACTTAATTGTTTGTGAGAGATTTGAGTGAACTTATCAAAACTTGCGCTCCTGTTATTTCTCAAAAATCATTCTAAGAGAACTCACTATGAAATAATAGATTGGTATTTATTATTCTGGTACCTAGTTACCAAGCGTAAGTAATATCACCTTACCCGTAATTATATTTTCGAGCCGTTTGCGGTTGAAACCCTCGGGCCGTGCGGTCCGAGCGCATATAGTATGTTTAAGGAAATCTTCAAACGGCTCGTTGACACTTCCTGTGACCCGAGAACCGTATTTTTCCTTGGCCAGAGGCTAAGTATTACCGTCAACAGGGTAATACCACCAATCTCTTGGGTAAGGAAGATAAGAAAACAATTTTCAACACCATGTTTTAGTTTTGAAAAATATAATTTCCTAACGTTTCTAAAACTATCCACAATTCATATTCCCACTGCTGGGAAATAGGCCTCTTCTCACGGACTAACACTATTAGCAAACTAAAATCTGGTGTCGAAAAACTACTGCGCATCGCTGTCGATTGGTAATCTACCCAAGAGACTGGCGGTATTGCCACGTTGTGTAGCAATAGGACTTAGCTTCTGGTCAAGGTAAAAGCCAGCCCTTGGATCTCGGTAAGTGTCGAGCAGCCATCTGGAGATATCGTTGAATAAACCATGAACATTCGGAGCCCACGGCTTGAGGGTTTCAACCTCATACCGCTCGAAAAAATAATTATACTGTTATGGCTACGTGTTATACTTTCACCGCTTGAAGTTTCCCGCAGCTGCAGCAGCAGCGACTCCCACAATAGTATTCTAAAACGTTTTGTGTTTCAGAGGTGTTAATGTTCCGTTATCTTATTCCTTACTTCTTTTTCTCTCAAAATATATCTCTTGTCATTCCGGAGTAAAAAGGAAGAAACATACGAATTGAAAATATTGAAAAAGACGCAGATGTCATTTTAGTTTTACCTAACATTTTTTTGTACCTTGATTTTAGTTTCTCGGAAAAATTGTTGACACAAAAAATAGAAAAAAAAATCGTCAAGTGTTTTTACGGATATATTTACAGTCTCAGAATCCATTGAAGTGTTCTTAATTGAACAACTTTTAGACTTTTGTTTAGTAAGCCTAATATCTATAGACCATCAAAGAAAATTGCCAATATCACTTATCCACAAAAAAACTACAAACATTTTTAGCACTGCGAAAATATTTGGATTGATTCTAGTCTTGAGTACCTAATGGATAAAGGGGCGTATATCTTATAGGCGTAAACATCTAAAACAAATAAGAGATATTGTTTTATGAGTCCCATTCCAATGTTTGTAAGCAAATGTTTGCGCTCAACCTACATACGTTGGCGTTGATGTTAATTATTGCCATGTGGATAACAGAGGGATGTAATGCGACTTATAATGAGGATCTTAAAGGATTTGTGTCAAATCGTCTTCGGAGAATATTGAATTGAGATTTGGTCATTTGGTTTTGATCCTGTGAATATAAGAACCAATCATTCTGGTCCTCATATACGCGACCTAAGTAGTAGTGTGTGTGTCTGACGGGTACCTAACAGCTATAAGCGTATCACTTGAGAAAGATTTGTCTATTTTTGTTTGAAATAGTTCAAAGCTTTTGAATGAAAATTTGTAAAACTATCCCAGAAAAAGCTATCGGGAAAAGCTGAAAGGGGTTTTCCTATAAGATTTATGTACACGTATGAGTTACTGAAATTTGAACAGGACAACGTCTGTTGAGAGGTCAGCTTGTTAATTATTTTGTGAGAATAATTTATTTGATTGTTAATTACTCTAATCGTCTTACATTTGCTCACCATTTAAACAAAGTAAGACTTTGAAATCTTGACCTTGAACGAATTTTTCAAGATCAAGAATTCTGGTCGGTATTGGTTAGTTTTGGTTTTTGAAACCAAATTTTGGTCTCAATCGGCAATCAGGAGTATTGCCGATTGACAAACAAAAGTTTGTCAATCGGCAATAAATTTTTAGTAAAAATTTTACGACTCAATTATATTACACATGACGGCCATTAATTATCACTGGTTTTAATTCATATTTTTTGTCTTGTGGAGATATAAGTATAAAATTAATTAAGTACTTAATTAAAACATCAATTTTAAATATAAAGATTCATGCACAGTGTTTGTTTATGACGTGTTACTAAATTGAATTTTACCTCATCATTAAGTGATTAAAATGTTAGTTGATAAAAATAAAATAAAATTATAAAGTTCTTGAAATAGCACATGGTTCACACCTAGGCTAGGCGTTGCCAAGTTAAGACTAATGCTCAGTTGCACTAACATTTGGGGACTATATAATTATTGCTTAAAGTAAAGCACGCTTAATAGAAGATATTTTCATCACTCGGCTCAGTGCTAAAAGTTAAAAATCCAACAGCGTACTTTCATTTCAGCATTCATTCAGGTGTCGCCTAGTGTAAATTAAAACGGGCATGATACACTTAAAATAACTCGGTTACAAAAAGGCAACAGCCAACTACCTGTCTGTTTTGCTTCCCTTCTACAAAATGACCAGTTTATAAAAAAAAAATATTTACCTGTTGACTATTTGCGCTGCCTTCCGTCTGGTCGAACGGCGGAAGTACGGAGCACAGTCGGCGTCCCATGAGAGAGTATGACACCACCACTATGCAGCCTGGAACGTAACATTAATATTTTGTTAGAATGATTAATGTTGCTATTAATGATCGATAGGGTGCGATTTTGAAACTTGGTGATATATCCATTGGCTGGGCCGACTAGTTTGTTTGTTTTTTTGCAACCGACTAGTCGGCCAAACACATAGGTAGTCTATATCTAATAATAACTCTGACTGCTATGAACCCATAAGAATTTGGATCAATTTATCATATTAATGTAACGATAACAAACAATATTCAATGTGGAAAACAAATACACTTCTTTGTACTAACGCATGTAACACGAATGTATACCTACATAACTGTCAAGTGTCAAGTAATTCAACAATTATTTTTTTATTGTTATCTAACTCAAAGAGTCTGCCTAACAGACGACGGGATACGCATCTATACAATTATTTTCTTTATCCTGACATGGGTTCTATAGGACACAGAACCTTTGTACAATAAATTCAAAATTACAATGTAACATTACATCAACACTTGTTACCTGAACCAGAACAACTCAATTATAGCCGTTTTTTGTACAAAGAATAAACGATCACCATTGATCGTATCTTCTTATTGGCGTTAACAATTTTCGTGTACTAAATTTGAGGTCCTTTGTAATGATAGTAGTGTCTCAAATTGGTATTAAGAATTATGACTAAGAAGTACCTATAACGAAAAAAACATTCTTGAGCAGACCCTTTTCGAATCACATTCCAAAAGCTATCCAATTCTTGCCGAATTCGAAACGTAAAATTATATTTTATACTAAGCAAAAAAAATACGCTATCCAGGTGTTTCTCACCACAGCTATTTACAGAACAAAGCTTAATCTTATGGGAAGGCCTTCGTATTAGCTAATAATGGCTACATAGGGATCTGAGAAGCTTAATCTAATACCGCAGCAATTGACCCGTGTCAGAGGAAAAGAAAAACTGGATGTCGGAACCATAAGCCGTAACTAAGGACTAGTAATTGAATTTGCTTTATAGCAACTTAATAAAGATGTCTTCGTCAGTAAGGAATATTGAAGATACATTTAATTAATAGGGTATTACGTAAGAATAACGGCCGAACTCAGAAACTAAATTGAAAGTCGCCTTAAAGTCTTATGATGTCATTGTCATTTTATATTCTGTCTATTGCAGTGGCTGTAAGACTTTTAAGAAGATCTTAGGGCCAGTTTCTTCATCAACAACTAAAGTAATCTGAGCACGCCACAATTGCGGCGGTAAGTCGTCTTTGAGGAGTGGATTGAGAGGTGCCACGGCGTCCTCACCTTCCGCCTGACGCAGGTCTTCATTGGACACGGCTATTTCGGTAGGTTCCTATTCCACATAAAGCGGGAGGAAACGCCCGGGTGTTTCCACTGCGAAGATCGCCCTGAGGTCACGGTGGAAGTCTGCCCGGCTTGGACAGAGCACCACCGTGTCCTTGTGGAGGAGATCGGCGGCGGCGATCTCTCGCGTCCGGCCCTGGTCCAGGCCATGGTACGGAGTGAGAGTGCATGTGTAACCGTCACCTCCTTCTGCGAAGCAGTAATGTTCACGAAGAGGGAGGCGGCGCACGTGAGGGAGAGGCTGTATATGCCCCCTCATGGCCCAGTCGCCGCCGGAGACGCCCTGGGCGTCGGGAATCCCAGGCTGATTCCTGGCCACCGTAGGCGCGGGCTTGCGGACAGCGAGTAATGGATATCTCGCTATCCGGTAAGGATCAAGCCCGGGTCGACGGCGCGTTGTGTTCCACGCGCGCCTCAAAGAGATGTCAGCACTACTGGTGGGGTCCCTGGCACACAGGCAACTGAAGGAAGACGGGTGGGGCTTTAGTCGGTAAAAGTCTGACATACCCTCCTGCTCCACCCAGAGTGGGAGAAGTTATGTGATGATTTCGCAAACTAAAAAAAAAAATGTAATCAGCAAAAGCATTGACCTTTACTTGACCTTTACTGATACTACGGCGAATGTGTTTCTTCATTCAAGTAACAGCTAAACTAAAAGTCAAAAGAGTTTCCCTAAAAACTCGTGGGGAACTTTTTTTACACATGGCAGTGCCAGCCACAATTTCACTGTCAAGTGGTGCCAGATGTCAAAGTGAAGTTCTTCTATGAGTTCCTTTGTAAATAGGAACGTCTGTAAGTACTTTTTATATTGAATTTAGATTGAAATACAGTATTGCAATGAATATCTATGTAATAATATTTTTTACTTTATTTACTTGTACATATTATTATTTTAAGACTTGGCTTTTAAATCACTGCCAAATTTGAAAAAAAAAACATAAGTAATTCTATTTAATTTGAAATATGTCTTGATGAATATGCAGTTTATTGGTACATGAAGAAAATGTGGACATAAACTTGACGTGGTCACCTAAAATTAATATTATAATAGTGACAAAATAGCGGTTAGGTGCCCGTTTTTTTAAAATACCACATGTTACATATTTGTTTAAAGTTTATGTGCATAATACTTTTTCATTTTTATTATAGTAATATTAGTTACATAAGATCCCTAAACTTATTATTATCTTGGTAGCTTAGCGTATAGAGCTATTTACTATGAGTACCACGATATTCAATTCAAATGTTGTTTTATTATTTGTTTTACATTTTAATACTTTTTTGAACGCCCCAAATGTAATGATCCTTGCGATTATTAAATCTTTTACGCCTATGCGTTAATCGCGCACTATAAGTTCGCCGTCTGATGAACTTGAACTTTCCCTGGGCGATCTAGATATACAGAATAAGTTTTTAACCAGTGCGCAAACTGTAACCATAAATTCAGCATATCATTCTAGACCCCCTAGGGTAGAAATTTTTCGTCGGTTATACAATAAAAATCAGCTGTTTCATAGAAAAGTGCAATACCGACGCGGCCAAAATGTATGGAACAGCTGATTTTCTTTTTGTATAACCGACGAAAAACTTCTACGCTGGGGGTTTTAGAATGATATGCTGAATTTATGGTTACAATTTACGCACTGGTTAAAAATTTATCCTGCGTAAATAAAATCTAGGTTACTACTCATTATACAGGTAAATTGTTTGACACAGTGATTTATGTTCGCTAACAGCTCAAACAGACCCTGAATAAGTCTAACCTACAACAGTACAACTTTGACGAAATGACAATAACTTTAGCTTCCACATTAGGTCAATAAGCAGTAAAAGTTACAGGCAAAAGTAGCAGTTAAAGTAACAGCTAAACTTGTGAAAAAACAAATTTAACCGTTACTTTGACTTTGTGACGTTACTTTGGCTGTTACTTTTGATGCAGAAACTGTTAAAGTAGAGACTTCTCCGTGTCTTGATATGTTGTAATTGCTGTAAATAAAGTTACATAACGTAGCCGAGGTTTATTTATACTGACCGTCATTATGATCAAATGATCATATTTTTGTACTGGACCATACCTGGAAACCTTCTGAGTACGGAGATATTTAAGTTTAAAGTTCCAAATTTTTTCACGACGGCAAGTTTACATTTAGCTATTGTTACGCGCTAAAGCTAAAGTAATTCGTTACCACTAGCGCCATCTAGTATCGAGTAGCAAAGTTAATTGAGTCAAGATCTATCTAGCAAGTTAGATTACAGAATCTTCTAGAATTATCAACATCCGTTCAGTCGGGGCCGGTATGTACTCGAAGATTCTAGATGGTTCGATTCCCGAATGTTCTGTGGCCCTATAAAAGGCGGGAGCGGATCGGGATCGGAGTAGTATTGGTCGAGCGATACATGCGAAAACATCTAAGGCGATCTTGAAGTGCGATTTAAAGTGATCAATAGTGAAATTGTGTCTTGTAATTTGTGTGATTAATTAAAGTGTCGATTTCGGTAATTTTTATTGGCAGTTTTTAATTGTCACGAACCCGAAGCTCGTAACACTATACAATACCAGCCTGTCGTCCGACGGTCTCACTGCAAGACAAATCCCTCTTCTCAGACAGGGAAGGAACTAAGCACTGATCGCCACGCTCTCTCAAGACCAGTTGGCCATTTCAGACTTATAGTAGTTACACAAGTCCAGGTTTCTAAGGATGTTTTCCTTCACCGATGTCAGTAATTTCCAAGATGACCTCAGATAGTACGTATGAATTGAAAAAGTTACAATGGTACTTTGCCCAGATTTGAACCCATACACCTCGTGCTTAGCGGGTCTTAACAACCACGTTACGTTTTAATTGCCGTAAAGGAAATATCACAGACATCAGTCCGCCTGAAAAATGTCCTCAATTAATATAAAATCTTATTATCATTGCATATACACGGATATCTGTACTTTATATGTCACGGTTCGGATCCGGGCCGGTCGGGAGACCGGGACGGGTAGCATCAATCATCCCTAAACCGTCTGTCTTTGTTCTCATATAAATATTCTGTGACAGTCGTTACGTAGTAGTGGGATATTCACGATCGACTTAAAACTACAACTAAGTAATTGCAATGTAACTCTTGATTGATAAGGTAAGGTATCAAATCAAATTGATTGTCGAGAGTTTTACCAATTTCACGGCAATCATTCTAATTTATACTTTATAGCAAAAAGATAAGAGTTACATTGTGATTACTTACTAATGGTTTTACGTCATTCAAATAAAGCCCATTGTGAGCCACCAAAACGGTCGCTCACCAAATGAAAAATTTATTTTCTTAACCCGATTAATATTATCCATATATACCATACATAATAACACACATATTTCAAACTAGCTTCCGCTCGCGGCTTCGCCCGCGTGAAAGTCGGAAATTATCCCGCGGGAACGTACTACCGGGATAAAAAGTATCCTATGTGTTAATCTAGGTTATAATCTATCTGTGTGCCAAATTTCATCCAAATCCATCCAGGCGTTTTTGCGTGAAAGAGTAACAAACATCCATCCATCCATCCATACTTACAAGCTTTCGTATTTATAATATTAGTAAGGATAATATGGATTAAAATGAGTACCTACCAAATCAATTTATTACAACCAGATTCAATTTCAGATCTGTCGTGAAACAATCCAGTTGAATAACCTAAAACTGAAATTATAATGGTAGTTTAGTTATTAGTGTCATAGTATTGTAAAGGTTGTCTGCAAAAGACGACCTTATACGATACAGGCTGGGTATAAAATAACTTTAATCATATTTGAACTGTCAAGTTAATTTAGAATAAGCTTCAAATAAATTAGCATAGGTTTTTTTTTTCAAAAAAGATAGCATGCATGCATAGCATAGAATGGCATTGGCGTTTCTGTAAACATGAAAGTTTGGAATAAACGAAATATTTTCCAAAACCGCACTGCAGTGAGTGTTTTATTGTTCGATCCAGTACGGAGAACCCCACAGCTTCTCACAGTATCAACAAGATATCTCCAGTGTTCCTACCTGAGTGTTGAATACTAGGTACAAACTGCTGCATCATCATCTACCTAGTCTTTTTCCAAGTATGTTGGGGTCAGCTTCCAGTCTAACAGGATGCAGCTGAATAAAAGTATTTTATATGGAGCTACTGCCTATCTGACCAAACATCAAAGTACAAACAACTTACGTTAAAAAAAAAACTGTCGCACTCCGGGAGTGCCGACAGAAGTAAAAACTTTAACAATGACGTGTGTGTTTTTTTAATCGTCAATACAGGATTTCACATAAGGTAACCTTGGGTCCTGATTGCTGTCGGTAAAAAATGATAAATGAGTGGTCGAATTCAGCCATTAAAGGTTACAGCACAGATTTTTACGATAAAAATATAAAGCGAAAGAAAGGTACGTTCGTGTTGTCAGTGGTGTCGATAACAGTGTCGCGAGTTCAATTGTTTTTTCCCATCTCAAAAAATGCCCAACGCGCATAAAGAAGTTTTCACTTCAATCATTTCATTTGGAGAAAACTCCATACAACAAAGTCCTTAACACTATTTAAGGACTTTGTTGTATACTATGTAGATATTTATGGACTGGTTGTTGCTGGTGACTCTGTTCGCTTCAAGTTCATGCCCTCTAAGGACCAATTCTGAAAATTCATGTTTCTATATTTTTATTGATTCATTCTGTGAACCGGCAGAAAATCATAAAGCACCTTTGCTGTAGCAAAGGTGCTTTATGCTTTTCTGCCGGTTAGCTTACGATACTTTCCACTTTTAAAATATTTAAGATTCTTACAAATTCAATGAGAAAAATGGACGCAGAAATTGTTGGAACCGTGATAAGTATTTTCAAGAAATTATTGAAAAGTGATATTTCTCAAAACACCTTTTCATACTTACCCTAGGAGGAAGATTCATATTTTTTTTTTTTGATATTTTCATTGATCGCAAGCGCACTAGTTTGCGGAGTTTCCCTACAAAATGTGCATTTAGAGCATGACGTGCAAATACAGACACGGCCTCTTGCCACTTTTCCTGTTTTTTATATTTCTTTGATCAACACGTAGGTATTTTGCGTACACGTACAGTTTTTTTTTCAACCTATTGAGAATTGCATTGAAAAAAATGTATCTCGTAAAAACCTACTACCGCGTAATTTGAGCAGCATACAAGTATGACCTCCAAGGGAGTTGACGAAAAGCCGTAATATCGTGCCTGGAATTTCGTAAACGATTGTCGGAAAATATTTTTGTGAGCATGACATTGTCATGTGTGATGTAATAAAACATTGTATTGTATATTGTGTACGTTTGTTGTATGATTTTTTTTCCAACTGGTATGTAGATTTGTTGTTTTCAGAATCCACGAGATTCGTAAGTCCTGTCTACCTTTCACGAACGTGCAACGTAAACTTATCATAAACTTAAACGATTTTTTAAATGAAAAATACAAATGATTATCTTATAGCCATTGATATACAAAAATCCCCTTATAGCATTTTTTTTACGACCAGCACATTTAAGTCCAAATCGTGTGAGGAATCACATCAGCCCCTAGACGAGAAACTTCATGAGGACCACGACCGCACTGACACGAGTGTAACGAAGAATAAGAAAATAATTAAGTATCACCCACAAATGTTAATAAAGTCTTAGAACTAAGTATTTCGGGCAAGACTGCCAGTATTAACGGAGACTAGACTTCGGCGTGGGTGTACAAGTATATGCGCAGACCTAGGTGTCATGCTCACTTAAATGTCTTGCTGATGGTGGCGTGTGTGTTGGATCATTCGGTTCCCTACAAAATGGTTGAGCTGGATGGTGCTGATCCACGCGTCAAGTTCGTGAACGGGCGCCGTCGGTTGAGACTGGTCATCTCCTAACTTCCATGGCTAATTTTAAATCTTATATTTAGAATTGTTTTTTTTTTTACATTGTTCTCACATATAGAAGCAACAAGAATAATGTTCCCAAGTTTTTGTAAAACTTAACATGATTAAAAAGAGTGTCCATGGAGTTTCTTGCCCGTTCTTCTCCATAGAGATCTACGTTTTGGAATGGGCAACTAGCTTCAACTTTCTGACAATTCAAAAGTGCCTGAAAATGGTTTAATTGAAATAAATGCTTTGAGTTTGAGTTTGAGTTTAGGTGTACTCTCTCTTTCCTCACTCTCACCGTCCGATGTGGCGGCACGCAATTCGACAGGACCGGACAGAGATCAGGCGCAAGACCAATGGCTTTACGTGCTTCTCGAGGCACGGAGGTACCTACAGGGAACGTGCACGAATTATAGATGGCAGCACAAATCGACACAAGCGCCACGGTGTGGTCAAAAAAGAAACTTTTCAGATCTGTGATTGTGTTGCCGTCAAATAAGTTCATGTTTACATTATATTTAAATAGTTTTTAATGATTAAAATTGTAAAATATGAGTTCCGGCCGATTAATAATGATCGTCAGCGTGGTCAGAATATGTTAAAAGGCCAAAACTCTTCGAGTCCGCGCATGTCTTAGATGTAGAAGAAACAGCTAGGAATCATGAAAATGCAGTAATAACTGGCAAAATTGTAGCACAAACGACGATTTCTAACGTTTATTATATCAAAATCACTGTAAAGTATTTTCTGATCTCATTTTTCACGTAAATATTTGGTCTATATTATTATTTATGTTCATGTCGCCTTGTTTTCAGCATGATTACAATAGAAATATTAGAAGAGCAAATTGCAAATGTAAGGCAAGCCTGTCTGAAAGATGTAAGCATATCTGTGCTTTAATTTACTTTATAAATTCTCCAGATATACTATTACGAAAACTAACTAAAATTATTTGAGGTTATGTTTACTCACAGATTTTGTATTGAATAGTAGTAATACATACAAAACTTACCTGTTTTAAAAAATACCATTATTAAGTAATTTCTAATTGTTTTGAAACTCATAATTACACGTGTTTTTTACTGCATTTATCCACTTTTATCGTTTATCACGTAACCAAGGAAAGTGAGTACTTTCCGTGGGAAAGTTCAATTGAATTTGATTTATTTTTATTTTTTTTTGAAGTGTTCGAGCATCCAGAAACACAACAATACATTTTCACTTAGTAATTATGATTTTTTCACTTCTATACTGAGATTATTTGATAACGTGAAGTGTCAATTTGAAGTAATGATTGCGAGAAAACTTCGGATTTGCGTCACCAGATGGCAGACCCTTTGTCGTGCACGTCGCTATCACACCGCCAACTCCCAAACTCTGGGTTGTAAAACTAAGTAAATAGTAGGTACGTGCGGTACGACTATTTTCCTATTTTAAATCGTTCACTTTATGTCCAAATCCAAGAGATTCGTAAGAACTGATTACTGTCAGCCTGCATCATCCCACTGCTGGGCAAAGTCCTTATAAAACCGATGTTGTTTCGTTAGGAGGAATTATAAGTGAAAATAACTACACTTCGCCAACAATTTGAAAGATCTAAAGGTAACATTATCAAACTTTTTACTAAGCTACTGGAAATATACTTACTCGTAGATAGTACTTACTTTAATTACGCATAAAAGGGATCTATTAAGAGTAATATAAAGATCCCTTCTATTTGCATGCGGGCTGCTATGTTTGAATTTTTCAATTCATTACATTTATCCTCTATACAGCTACTAAGTCAATTCAATTAATAGAAACCTCTAAAGCTAATCATAACTCAATTCATCTTAATATTAATAGTTTTAAGTTTAAATCAGTAACAAGTTTATTTAAGTTAATGAACACAATTCTATTAGGGTGGAGAGCAATCTTTCAAAGGGTACACTTTTGTCTGTCTGTAGGGTCTAGAAAGAGACTGGTTTTAATTGGCAAATAACTGGCAATTATGAACTGTCTGCAATCAAATAGATTCCAGATTGAAGTAACCTTTTTCCCTAAATAACCTAAAGGCGCATGTATCTCAGCAGGTTCCTACAATGACTAATAGGCAAACATGGGACTTCTCTGTAATTTTACACTATGGACCACCTCGAGAAACATGTTTTTTGTTTCGAAACTGACTATTTAAGTACATTTCTAATTAATTAGTTTGCACGTAGGCGTTAGCCTACGTGCAAACTAATAAGACGACATTTTGCGTACCTATTAAATAAGAACAAAAAAAAACATGTTTAAGTTTTCGTTTCATTTGATTATGTTTTTGTTTGAGATCCGTCTATCCTATCTTTAAAATACCTATTATTATATATCTTATCCATCTTAAAAAAAAGAAAATTAAAATAAATAAGACCTATTATTTTTATTTCCTTTAATCTTCATCTTCTTTTCAACATTAACAACAATTTTCCAAGTATTTTGCTGCAAAACATTTCCCAACAAATTAGAAAGATGGAAGGTAGTCGAGTCGAGCACTTCCTAATGAAAGCTTATTCGTTTAATCAGAACTTCAAAGGATGGAACGGTACGAATAAAATAAACAAATATATTTATTTATAATTATAAATAATTATTCTAAAATTATATGAATCTCCTTTTGTTAATTCTATTTCGGTTAAGGTTGGTCATGGAAATAAAATTAATAAAAGGAGATTCATACAATTTTAGAATAATTATTAATAATTACAAAATAAATATCTTATTCTGATTTAACGCGATATTGGTTTTAAAACAGGAAAGTTCCATTCAAATAATATTATATATTTCTAGTTGTTTATCCCGACCGACCCTTGCTCGTTGAAGCGCCAGCCCGCGCCGCAGCTGAGCCAGTAGCTTTAAATTCCCCGTCTAATAATAATGATGCCAATTCGATCCAGCCTGTCCCCAATAGCGATAGCTGTCCCCCTATCAGTGACGCCCTGAGTCGAGGTCCGTACCCCACAGGGGGTGCCCTCAGCGTGCAGTCGCTTAGTATATAAATTTAGTTTGTAAGCCCTGGCTGGAGGCATTAAGTGTAAAATCTTAATGGCAGCCCCAGGAATGACAGGTTGAGCAGTCACGGCCTCTCAAGGCCAACTGCGAGATGCCCTACAAAAAAAAAAAAAAAACTAGTTGTTTATTTTTTGTTTAGTCTGGAAACCATTGTGCTAGCTTCAAAGTTGTTTGAAAGTTCTTATTTATTTTAAGGGTTTCAAATGTTGATGACCTTTTTCCAACTAAATTACTTTTCTCTTTTGAGAAGGGATTATTTTCAGTGGTAAATAATGCGTGTGCTATCTTTTTGGCCGCACTCGCAGAATGGCTCGATTGTGCTATCGTGACTTACTGTTCGATGCGACACGTAGCACACGTAGATTAGTTTGAAACATGTAATTTTAATTTAGTACGCTTATTTTATTTTTAAATGTATGAAATTTAATTGTAATTGTATACAATTTTCATTAATGTTAATGTGACCGTCTATATTACTTAAAATAAACGATTAAATATTTATTTTAATAATGGGTCAATTCTATTCTTATCAGTTCTATTTAATTCCTGGTAAATTTTGACGTTCAAATGCCTCTTATAATAGCCTGCTTGAAATTAATTATTTGACTATGGGAACTGGGAACAGGTCTTTAACCCGTATAGGAACAAATACAGGCGAATGACACCGCAGGCATTGTATTAAAATAGCCTTCACAATCTGACTACGTCGTTAGTCGATTGGTTGAAAACGTGATTTCTGTTCGTCCTGTGGGATAATTGCGTTACATCGGAATAGTAGGTGTAGCTTAAATTTTGTCAGTTCAACAGCATTCAATATTATTAATGTATTATCTTACTATCCTACTATATATAATATTATAAATGTGAAAGTTCGTATGTTTAGATGTTTGTTACTCAATCACGCAAAAACGGCTGAACTGATTTAGGTGAAATTTAGCACACAGATAGTTTATAACCTGGAATAACATATGAAATACTTTTTTATCCCGGTAGTACGCTCCCGTAGGATTACTTTCGACCCACACGCGGGCAAAACCTAGTCAGCATATAATTATTATTTAGTTTACTAACCGGTTGTTGCTAAATATACTTACCTCTTTTTTATATAAACAGGAATCAATCCAGCAATCAATTGATCTGAAAAACAGCGCTTAGCAAAAGGTTGCTTCCGGTATTATAGTTTTGTGTATGTGTAGGTACACACATACTTCTACTAGCTGGAATACTAGAGGCAATAAACGTCAATCTATTATATTCATTCATTGCGTAATTTACCTACGTTATTAAGCAGACATTTTGGAGCATATGGAGCAATGGATTGGCAACATAGATCCTTCACAAAATGATTTAGATTCTAATCAATTGTGTGTTCAATAAGGGTGCTGGATTCATGTTTGTATTTTTAAGCGTGTGTCTTAAAGTTAGAGTAATAAGACACATATCAAAGCCGAGATCACTTATAATCTCTGTCGTTGTGATATTTGTTTGTACTAGTCTATACAAGGAATCATTCTGGTTACTGAGATATTGAATGTTGGCCACGTTCCAACTTTTTGTACACAAAAACAAGATTCAAATGGTGTAACTTAACTTTTAAACCCTCACAAATCCTGTGCAGCGCTACAGAACTAAAAAATACTTTTCGTAGGTACATGGCACCCTCAAAAACAACGATTTTTCACACCAAAAATATAAAAGTAATTTTTCAGCACAAGTTTTGTTCGATAATGCTTAGTTTGATGTACTGAATGTGTGTATAAAGGCTGTGAGGTAGGTCATTTTACACCATGTACACATAGATCTACAGATAGTCCAGATACGATAGAGGAACGATCTCGACGTCCACACTTTCAGATGTATCTCCACCGTTCAAGTATCCATTTCAAGAACTTGCCAACTTCTTAACAGAACAAATTACTTAAAGTTAACAATAACAGACTCAAATGTTAAATATTAATGTAGACCCTCTTTGTGACGTCATCAGGAGTTTCTTCTCTAGTTTTTACATTGATCTGAGGGTGGGCAGAGTTCCATGCTATTTTTGCTATGTTTTATTTGATTTTGTTGTGTGCACTTAGAAGAAAGTTTATGTCGTCCAAAAGACAATGCCAGATCCTGCCCCACCTTTTATTTAACAGAAAATGTAACTTTATTAAAATTATCGCATGAAAATATGACCCTTTGTTACTTAACTGTTATTCTGTTACACTTGGGGGTAAAAAGTTAGTGATAAAAAGTAATTTAAAAACCCAACTATTTCCTGTGTTTATCGCGACCATCCGCGTTACTTAGTAACGCGCATACACGCGGAACCTATTAATTAACCCACAATTAACCTACAATTAAGTTAGCCAACCTTAATGTTGTAATTGTTTATAGATTTAAACGGAAACAGCAAGTTCTGAAGGCATTTAAAGATATTTTAGTAATCACTAACAATGCAGCAATAGAATGCTACATTTGGCATGTTTGTAAACCATCTTTTATTTTATGGGTCAAAGCTCTATACACTTCCTGGCATTCTCGTTTTATCAAAGTGCTTCATTGCCATCAAAGATACTACAACCGTGCGATCATCTTCACAGTCGACACTAACAATTTATAGTAGTACGAAACAAGATAGCCTTCTCGCTTTAACATGAGAACGTAATACTTTAGAATCTCTTTTCTCCAACTTTTATTATATCTAGAATATACAAACATAGAAGATTAAACATCCAGCTACTTTAGGAGGTCAAAAACCCTTAGTTATTACATTTTTAAATTTTGTCAGAAACAAGAAATCAATAAAAAATAAACCTATTCTTTTTCTTAGTCCGTAGAACTCTTTTTCTCTTGAATTATGTTGGAGTATCTGAACGTAATTCAAGTATCTTTCGGTATCTGTAACACTTTGTATGTATTCAATGAGGTACCCTGTACCCATTAATTATTTACCAATACAATACACCTTTGTCACAATATCACATATTTTTTTCACAACACTACTTCAAAAAATTGAGTATCGCGGAATATTCGCCGCCGTTTTGAAAGTCAGCTGTCTATATACTGTCGACGTTATATAGAAATATGTGACGGATGTTAAAGATGCTCACCTCTTGGAGTTTGGAGACAGTCAATTAGGTATTTATATTCTGTAACGAAACTGCTTTTGTAGTATTCGTAAGTAATAATAATAATTTACAACCTTCAGATTCGTATTACCTACAAAAATATTTTAGCTATTATTGTATCATATTTTTTCAATACCCATTAAAAATAATTTTAACGCATATAGGCGTATCTCAGAACCTGCTTTAATTTAAATGTAAATTCTCCAGTTTTAATAAATTATCACAATACATTGAAATGACAATTTTCCATCAGCTTCTTAAATCTGTTTGTATTTTACTAGAAACAAAATCTTAAAGAACCACTGATATTAAATGTGTTGCTTAAAAGAAAGTATATCAACTAAGTTAGCACACTTTTCAAGTCGAAAAATTTGAAATCAATTTACATTCGTCTTGATAAAAGAAAACTAATTCTCATTGTCGTAGACGCCTACGCTGCTACGCCGTACTGCTACGCGCTACGAAATCACGTAGCAAACTAAGTGATTTGGACAAATAAGATTCAGTAGAACAGCTGTTACGTGTAGTCAGCAACAAACTATACGGAGCATAATAATACAATTTATATTTTCTTGTAAAGGAATGAATGAAAATAATGGCAGGTAATTGTACTAAAAATTATTACCAAAATGTGAACGAAGTTGTATATTTCTATTTTTAAAATGAGTTAAGAATATATTTACGAGTATGTAGCAGAATAAAGGGATACTGAAAAAGAAGGTTCTTATCACTTTTGAGCATCTTTTTGTTGAATTATTAACTTCCTGAAAAATCTTTAGTAACCTTGACCTAATTTGTTAATCGTTGCCGTGTGTGATTAACCGGCTTAAAAATAAATCGAAATACAAAATCAAGTCTCATCAAATTCGTTAAACTCAACTGTAAAAAATAATAAAAAAATCAGCAAATAGACAATTAATTTACGATAGACATTTTTTTTGTTGACCCTACAAAAACTGTTTCAGTTGAACTAAAACTTTGTCTTGACACTTTTTCTTTCAAAAGCAAGGAATTTTCTAAGCACTGAAGACAGTTCTGAACAAATTTTTCAATGCTCAGTAGCTGTTTTTGACAAGTTTCAGTGACACCAACATATTATGTAGAGTTGGCAATTAGTAAGCCTAGCCTTTGCCAGTTGCTTCGACCGCGCGGAGGTCAAAAAATTATCCCACGGGAACGTACTATCGGAATAAAAAGTATCCTATGTGTTAATCCAGGTCACAAACTATCTGTTTGACAAATTTCATCCAAATCCGTTCAGCCGATTTTGCGTGATTGAGTAACAAACATCTAAACATACAATTTTTTTCATTTACAATATTGGTAGATTTCTAGATCTGTAAAGAGAGTTTGTGAGATTATGTATCTTAAAAAACTTACCTTAAAAAAATAACGAAACTTGACATAACTTGTCTAAATTACTGCAGTACTAATTCAAATATCAAGCAAGCATTGTTTGAATTAGTACTGCCATTTTATTATAGTAATAACTGCGTAGTTTTCAAAATTAAAACAAAATTTATACTATCGCTACAATAACCTACACCTAGAGAAAAATTCACGCTTCGATCTCCAAAATAGACCAATCAAGGAAGAGAAATCGTCACTCATAAAATAATAATTTCCGTCTTCCTTCCTACACAGGACTTTTCCTACCATTCCGAGCCGGTAGTCTGTGAAATAATAACGTGTGAAAAATGGCCCTTTATTGTCCCCTTCTATGGCCAATTTTTCGGAGGAGAACGATGAAGGGACTTCATTTTTTCCAGTAGATACCCCTTAAGTTTTGAATTGAGGTGTTTGGGAACTTACCTTCAAGAAAAGAAAAGGATTTTTTTAATATGTTTTATTGGGTGATTTAATATAAATATAATAGGTCTTTACCTATGAAATTGCCGTTTTGTATGAAAAAATTTAAACGAATTTTTTTCATGTATTTTTTATTTGTATTAATCGAAGTAATCACCCATGCAATCAATGCATCTTTGCCATCGCAGTGGCAGTTTATTGATGCCCTTCTTATAGAAATCAGCTGGACGGGAGGCAACAAATTCTTCAAAGGCATTTTGTACTGCCTCTCGGGTATTGAATTTTTTTCCCGCCAAGAAGTTATCCAAATTCTGGAAAAAGTAGTAGCCTGTAGGCGCAAGGTCTGGTGAGTAGGGCGGATGACGGAGAGCTTCCAACCCCAGTTCTTGCAACTTGGAGACCGTCTGCTGTGCAGTATGAGGTCGCGCGTTGTCGTGCAGGAGCAGCGGAGACGAGCGATTGACCAATGCTGGTTGGAGATGTGCCAGCTTCTCCATCATTGTGTTCAGTTCTTCACAGTACACATCTGCAGTAATGCTCACCCCGTTTGGTAAGAAGCTGTGATGAATCACACCGGCGCTAGACCACCAAACAGTGACCATCACTTTTCTAGGGGTAAGTTTTCGTTTAGGGCATTGTTTAGGTGCTGAACCAGGATCCAACCAACTTGCTGAGCGCTTGCGGTTATCAAACAGAATCCATTTTTCATCGCAGGTAACAATGCGGTTCAAAATTCCTTCATTTGTGTGTCTGTTGAGCAGTGCAAGGCACGTCTCGACGCGTACTTCGCGCTGACGATCATTGAGTTCGTGGGGCACCCATTTGTCAAGCTTTTTTACCTTGCCAATTTGACGCAAATGGACCAATATTGTTTTGACGCTAACGTCAAAAGCTGCTGCTAATTCAGCCGTAGATTGTGTATCATCAGCTTCCACAATCGCCTTTAATTCGTCATTGTCGACCAAAGTCTTCGGACGACCGCGAGGTTCATTTTTCAGGTCGAAATTTCCAGAACGGAAGCGAGCAAACCAATAACAGGTGGTGCGTTGGTTTGTAGTGTTAGCTCCGTAAATGTCGTTGAAGTTGCGTGCCGCTTGTGCCGCGTTGCTGCCACGACGGTACTCATATTCCATAATTACTCGAATTTTTAACGTATCCATGATGACGAAAAAGATTGAAATGCGATGAAAATGTAACACTAATCAATAAACAAATGACTACTTTTGGAAAAAAAAATCCATGTTTTTAAAATAAAATTAATTTGAAATTAGAATTCTTACCCAAACAAAAATTATTTTGATTTGAAATGGCCAGTACTGCAAAACGGCAATTTCATAGGTAAAGACCTAATATTATGTACGCGTCGTTCAAGTCTTGCAGCTTAGATTTTATATAAATTTGATAAGAATTCGGATTACCAAAAAAATCATAATCATCGTCACGTTTCCGGATGACAGCAATGTGGTCGAGTTGTTTTTGTTGCTTACAAAAACAACTATTTACTTTGTTGTTTAATTTACTACCTGGTGTAATTTATTAGTTTTAAAATAGGTTGTTAATGTATATTGGCATTACATCTCAACAGACTAATCAACAGTTCTATTGTAATCTAAATATATTCAAAATAACCGAAAATTATAAACAACTTTCAGATTTAGACCCTGAAAATAAAAAATCTGAAACGCCTCTTCTTTGTTTTATTGGAATAGTTTTTCAATTTCAAAACGTTTATGTAAGCTAACAACTCTTATTTTAGTGTAATATAAGTAGTTCGCGGAATGACTGTAGATCAGATCAAATTTATTGTGTGAGTTCTACAAATTTTACCCAATAAATGATAAAAATCGATCAAATTCGAGATGATATCGAACAAGTTGACACCCCTCGCTCAAATTCATTACAAAACTCCTCGAATTTATACAACAAATAAACTATATATCCGCCAATGTGAAAACAAACACAACTGTAATTAAATAAATAAATATAAACGTCTTATATAAATCTCTTCGAAAAAAAAGGATGTTTCCACTAAACAAGAATTCTACTTCTATTAAACAAGAAATCTTTCTTTTCTTTTACAAAACTTTATTCGTCTTTAACAAAAAACGAATCGCTTTGTATTTTAGCGCGGTCATTGAACGTTGTGGTGGTATCCTTTCCACAACACATTCGCGGAAAGATACAAGGGTCATTTTATTTATTGCTCTGTTTTCCTCCTACGTCTAATTTGTTTTTAGTTAAACAAAGCTATCACCCGTGTACCTATTTTTTCTCTTATAGCTCTTACTGTTAATGTAATCCTTTTCTGTTGTTGAATTCAAGTTGCTTTGGTGTCTCAAAATTGCTGTATCAAAACATGATTGTACAGAAGGAAAAAGAAAATTTAGAATTTCATACATAATTTCTAAGTAATCGTGAGGTAATCTGGTCAGCACTCAAAAGCAAGTGTGATAAATTATGGTCAGTACTTGTTTATTTTATGTGTGGGAATAGAATAGGCCCGTCAGAGGAACACAATCATAAAAGCTTACGGCATATTATTTATACATCACAATACATTCCCGTGCCGCGAGGGCTGGTTCAAGTTGGTCCGAGAAAAGAGTTCCTAGAAGGATTTGGCCTTTACGCAGCAGTAAAACAGTGTAGTTTAACAAAAAAAAAACACATTCTCCAACTAGTAAGTGTTCTTAAACTAACTAACTAAACAACAACAGACCTTTGAAAATAATCACTTCCGAAAAATAAATCGGCCTTCAAAAACACGCAATCTGTGCACACAGGATCCGTGCAGTCGTTTTAATATTGTAAACACTCACCTGGCACAGCATACACTAGGACGAAGCTGAACGCGCCAAACAATTCCTTTTTTATCGAGTCCGGCCATTTCTCTGTGCAGAACTCGATGCTGCGTTCGATCCAGACCTGCGGGAATTAAGTGGTGGTTTAGAGTAGAAATGTTAATATTTTTCAACTCAGTTGAAAAAAGAGAAATTAGAAGTTAGATTCTCGTGCTTAAAAACATGCAAAATCTGTTAAGGGTGTAGGGTAAGGTCATTTTGAGTTTATTTTTTTAAGATTGAAACTGAAGTTAGAAGGCGGAAGTTCCCTAAATACGGGAATTGCCTCTCAATGTATAACTATTCTTTGACTAGGAGGAAAACATTTATTATAGATTCTAGTAAGTCTGAGATAATTCAGTAGGTACAGTCATGAGCATTAATAATAGTACTTTATTAACCTTACAAACATATGACAAATTTAAATATTACGTGCATTATCGTTTTTAATTTTATTTTCACTATAAAGAATTTAAATTTTATTTTTTAACAATATACACACAAACCAGACAACATGTATGGGCACTTTTTTTAATTTTATTTCTTAATTGTTTTAATATGATTTCATTTTTATTTTACGCAACTTTCAAAAGCGATTTCTTCGTACAGAATTTATAGAAAAATGTATAATGTTAAGACCTTAGCATTTTTGAAATCATACTATTATTAAATTTGCCTTTTCGCACGTAAAAAAAAATTGTAACTAAAGGCTGATTTATATGTTTGAATTAGATACGAGTATTTAGCAAGTTAAATGACGTCTATGACACTGCACATTGAAAAACTAGAAATGTTTGGACCTTCGCGAAAATCAGCTCATAATTACGAATATCTTTCTTAATTTTCCAATAATGCGGATTTCAAACAAACCTCTAGAATATGCCGCTTTCTTATAAAAATACACACATTTATGAAGAACATTCTTTAGAAACGTTAATATTTCAAGTGAGCCAATGAGGTTAGTGATCGGAGACAAAAACGTGTTATTGTGAACGCTCATGTAACCGCATGTATGCAATCTCAAACTATAAGCATGCCTGAGCCTGAATGAGCTTCCACTGATGCACAGCCATTGGCTTATTTTATGGTTTTGGCGACAAGAAACCGCCACAATAACCATGAAAAGACGTGAAAAGTACCTACTACATAACCCCATTGCTTATTATGAATATAGATAACTATAGACCTTTACAACTGATGCTTTTGTCTCCGATGAAAGTGTAAACATACCCGGTTTAAGCTAAGTTCTTACGCAATCGCTTACTAAAGGCTATAAATATAAAACCGTAGTGGTGGAATTTAAAGTTAAAACCTTCCAAATATGTCTGTCTCACCATGTTTTCCGGCAATTATTGTTTAAAAATATTATTAAATTGTAATTAAAATGTCATTGACGATTTTGCTCATTAAATTAATATCTTAAAAGAGATTTAAAATAAGAATTTTGGGCACTCCATTTGTAATTGGCACTACATATTGGAATTTACAGGTATATTTTCTGATCCATTTGTTTACATTTTAATCAGATATTTTTGAAACAGACAACAGATCTTACTTTTGACAACCTAAACCCATTCAGCCTTCCTGCTCCACCCAGAGCGGGAGAACTTATTTGATGATTAACCACCCAAAAAATAAAAAATAAAACCATAATTCCATTGTTGCCATTTAATAGTGCAACCTTTAAAGGATATTACGTATGCAGATGGGTATGGAAATAACAGTCACCTTAGGGAAATGTAGACTGTAGTTCGTGGAGGTAGTAAACTGAAACTATGTGTACCTAACTTTTTAGTACCACCACGCCTCTCTGTTATTGTAAGCAGTGTTGTTTCGCCTTGTATAGCTGGAGGGCTGCGCGCAAGTTTAGCAAGGAGTTACAATAATAGAATAGTATTAAATTGTTCGGTTCGGTGTCTCATTACGCAGAACAATTTTTGACATTCATTCTTAATAATCAGGTTAAAATAGAATAGACTCCACAAGTGAAACTTATGGGGGGATTCGACAAGCCTTGGGCAATCAGTCTTGCAGTCTAGCTCATCTTTTCAGCACAACATAAACTTAAAATGATTTGTTTATATAATTTGCCTTTAAAAAACATGTCAAATCAAAAAGAAAAAAATAATATTTACAAAATAGATGATGTCGGAGTTTCCTTAGTGATTACTCTGAGAAGAAACATGAAGCAAACTCCTAGGACAGTTTCTTTTAAGCTCACTTCTCCAAAGCTATTCTTGATGATATTGTCTTGATACCTACTGGAAATTAATTGTTATTTGAATATAGGCAGCAAGAGCATTGTTTTCCAAATGTAGGTATATTAAAGTTCTTGACCTTACAAAGTGACTAAACGCCAATAAGACAACGTTATGACGTAAAAAATAATGGATCCCCTTGCTGCCCTCTACAAGCGATGCCCTAAGCTGAAGTCTGTAGCCCACAAGGAAGGGCCCTTAGCGAGCAGTAGCTTTAGTTTTAAGTTTTTAAGCCCTGGCTGAATGCCTTAATTTATTACAGGCAAGTCCGATTAAGCAGCAGACAACCTCTTAGTAGACCTGCGGGATGCCATTCCCAAAAAAAAACAATGTTATTAAATAGTTTTTTATCATTCAGTGCCTTGTCAGTAAAACAGAAATACATAAATGTGTAAACAATTGTATCAAAAGAAAAAACCTAATCTTTATTGAAATGTTCTTTCTAATAACAGCTGCATGGGCGATCGAATGCTAAGCTACCCTTGCTGCGGTCGACTCGTGGATGGGTGACCATCCATTGTTATTCGAGGCACGGAGGGGTCCGTATCTAAAAAAGTACGTTAAACCGTTGGTCCCGACTGTCATTCGTAGAGCTTTGACTGTTGTGACAGAAGCACGAAAGTTTAACAGTCAGTCTTACCTAAGGGTATCGTGTTACCCAGTAACTAGGCTGAGGAGGTCAGATCGGCAGTCACTCAATGTATTCAGCTGCATCCGGTTATACTGGAAGCCAACTTCAACATAGCTGGCAAAAGGCTATGCAGATAGGATGATTTTTGACCATTTCATATAACAATGAGTCCTTGAAATGGATTTATTGAACAGAAGTTTGGGACTCAGCATTATTACAAAATAAATTTATGAAGTTAAGTAATAAGGACGACTCAAATCGTCGTGTACTTTATAAATATATCGTATACTTTTGATCGAATACATTTCGGGAATTATTCCATAGAATAACACATTTCTTCTATTTCTATACACTTGTCGGTCGACTAGACGTACCTACAGCCTTCAACGTATGAAAAGTGTACGAAGCTTTTTGCTTCCAGATTTTTTTTTACTTACACCAATAATAGAACATAATGTGGGATAAGTAAAAGAATTATGTAAGGAATATTTTAAGCACGTGATGTTAATACTCTCTGGAAAAAAGGTTGATCAATGAAATGATAACGTCAAAAGCAAAACAAGTCAATCAATTATTTTCAGAAGGAAAAAATAATCTCGTTTGAAAATAACGTAGTTTATTATAAAGGGTTCAGAATCCACATTTCTGACAACAGATTTTCTAATTGAATTATACAGCTATTATTGACAGCGCAATACTCTCTAAAATTCAATTCTGAAAGATAAAGATAAGGTCAAACCACACTTCAAAGGGTTATCAACATAGTTAAATAACTCTGAAGAGAAAGTTTTAGCATGACTACATAATGTATTAATCAAGAAACTAGCTTGGTTGGTAGGTACTCGCGAGAACTTTGAATTAGATTTTTCTTAAAAATACGCCAAAGGTTGAATGGAAGCTAAACGCAGAAAAAAACAATCATTATGTCATCATCTGCCTACCCTTTTCCAAACTATGTTGGAGTCGGCTTCCAGTCTGACCCAATGCAGCTGTATATCATGGTATTTTACATGAAGCAACTGTCTATCTGACCTCCGCAACCCAGTTACTGTGTAACACGATACCCCTTGGTAAGACTGGTTGTCAGACTTTCGGGCGTCTGACAACCCGTAACGACTGTCAAAGATCCACGAATGACAGCCGGGACCAACGGTTTAACTTGGTATGTAAAGATGGTCACCCATCCTCGGACTAACTGCAGCAAGCGTAGCTTAACCTGATCGATCGAACCGTGTCGCTGTCATTACTTAGGCACGAGCCCCAAAAAACAATCATTTTGTAAAAAATAAAAAATAAATGCGCAATTATTCACAACTTCATCTACTAAATCACCCCAAAATTACCACTTATATCCAGATACTTCTTCGTGGAGCAGAGTGCACTAATCACTTGGAATCCTGCCCATACTCTAAAAGATTAAGCCGTAACGACACTGCTTACGACAAACGCTCACGTATGAAGTTGGCAACGACCATTACTAGATTATGGGCGTGATGTTATGTGTTTTCGTGTTGTCTAAAAGGTCCTGCAATTTTTACAAAATTTTACTTTGCGTAGATTTTGCCAGTTTTTTAGCATGGCATTTTTTTGATTATTCTTATAGGTAATAAGAATAATCAAAAAAATATAGTTATTAGAACTTACTTACATAGTTAATCGATACTATAGCAATTACTTGTTCTAAAAATCAGATCAAAGTTCAATGAAAGGTTTAAAAAAATATGCTAATTACGTAATATTGTATAAATAAGTTAGTTTGACTTTTAGTTTAATGCTTTTTATAAGTAGCACTGGCAAAAAAAAATGCTATTAACATGAGTGTCAAAATGTTCCCCGAGCGCCAATTAGAAATAATTAATCAAGTTCATCGTTTACGCCTCATTTACTTATTTCGTAGCGCCGCCGCCATGCTAACTTACAACTACGGCGTAGCTACGCCGCGCTACGCAAACGGTCGTAGCGTAGACTGTGGCTACGCCGTAGCAATACTTGTAGTCACATATACAGAGATTTAGTTCTACAAATTTATCCTATAAAGCTTGCTAGTAAGAGGAAAACAAATTAACAGAGGCTTTAAAGTTCTGAAAACCAATTGTAAGCGCCATTGTTTTAAAAAGTAGGTATAAGCTGTCATAAGTTGTAATCTAAGAAACTTCAACTAAGTTTGAGTTTAACTTAACGACTAAGTTGTCTTGTGGTAAGGTCTTACCGTAGAACTTAGTCGCGAGCATTTTTAGCTTGCAGATACTCGCTAAACAAATATTTTTGTTCTTCTAATCAACTAAACATTTTTGTTTGAAACTTTTCTCTGAAATATCAAAAAAAACTTGTAAACCAACTGGTTTAAAAAATGACAAGGTAAAATAACAGCACTTGGGAAGTAGCTTTACTAAAAAATATTTTTTAGAACACTTCCCGATATAATATGTCATTTCAATTATGTAATCTGGTAGGCATATCTTTGGTAGTAAGATTTCCGAATAGATTAATAAAAAAATTAAATTGAAGCTGCTTAATTTTCATTTGATGGAATCCAAATTCACCTCTATCAAATCCGTCACGATATATTTTAAGTCCATGTTCTGCACATTTTTCTCCTAAATGACATAACTTCCACCGGAACGTTGACCTCCATTCAGGCACGACACAACGCGACTTTATCTCAGAACTTACGTCATATCTCACAGAATTGACTTTTATATGTTGCGTGGGATCATAATACTGCACGCTCTGATACCCTTTCAGAACGAGCACAATATAAAAATAGTTCATATGGCTTATGCTGTAAAATGGCCTCATTTTTCAAGAAGGATTATGTTTAGTTAACACGTGTGGTTGTACGTTTTGGAAGAATTTCTATGAATCAAAGATTTTGCTAACTTTATATACAGGAAAAAAAAGAATTTCGCAAAATTGCAACAGACCTTGTTTTTATAAGTCTTTACAATTTACGAATTTGAAACCATAACTTCAACTATCACTGCTATTTAGCATAGATCTAGATTTATTTCAACTTTTAAACTTACACACACACCTGGCGAAATGTGGGTGTACACCTGTGGTGTACACAGACTGTAGTATGGGTCCTCTGCCTGACCCTTTGAGGATTAGAGGTGTGATACAATGTACTTTCATCCATCCAACTTATATTTATATATACGGGCTGATTTTTTAGTCATCGTCCAAATTTTTCAGGGTCATAGTACCCGTGAAATTGAACAACTTTCTCCAAGGAACATGGGTCGAAATATGAAAAAAAAAATCGACCTCCCATGCAAAATCAATAGTTAGCTGGTCGATTTTGTATGGGAGGTCCGATTTTTTTTTTCATATTTCGACCCATGTTCCTTGGAGAAAGTTGTTCAATTTAACGGGTACTATCACCCTGAAAAATTTGGACGATGACTAAAAAATCAGCCCGAATACATATATATCCTACTAACCTATTTCCTACTAATATTATAAATGTGAAAGTTTGTATGTTTGGATATTTAGATGTTTGTTAGTCAATCACGCAAAAACGGCTGAATGGATTTGGATGAAATTTGGCACACCGATAGTTTATAATCTGGATTAACATATAAGATACTTTTTATACCGGTAGTACGTTCCCCTCGGATAATTTCCAGCCTCCACGCGGGCGAAGCCGCTGGCGAATGCTAGTAGACAATAAATATCTGCCACGTCTCGGCATTTTCCGATATTTGCAGTCTTTGACATTTTAACATTGCAGAGCTCGGCATTTTTTTGAGCCGGATGAGATTGTTAAGTCATGTCAGCCTGCAGCTGTCGATAGTCCTACAGCTGCATTCTAAATGTCGTCACGCTAAATCATATTGATGGTTCGTTTTTTTTTTCGTTCACGGGTATGTATTCGAATTTGGTATCAAACGTCTGTCATGAAAAACTAAAATCAAATTTGTAAAATAAATGTTTCGTTTTATAAAACAATAGTGTAACAATGTAGCTATATAAAATTTTAAAATAGGACAATAGATACGGGGAAGCAGTAATCTAATAATCTTTAATTAGGAAGGTGACCCAGAACAGAACAGATGGCCGATGGGATCGAAAAGTTCTGGAGTGGCGACCGCACACCGGAAGACGTAAAGTTGGAAGGCCTCCCACCGATGGACCGATGACCTTGTGAGGGCCGCAGGAGTCCGCTGGATGCGGGAAGCCCAGAACCGGTCGAAGTGGCAGAGCTTGGGGAAGGCCTATGTCCAGCAGTGGACGGCTGAAATGATGATGATGATGATGAGGAAGGTGACCCATTTCTGTGTTCTCACGCTGTGGTCATTAGGAACAATCAATTGACCGACCGTAAAATGATTTTTTACTTGCTCCTTATTATTTCTCTGACCACGTCATTGTCAACATTCAAAATGAAAACGGCAGTTCAAAAAGGTTATATAATAAATGATACTAATATCAAGAGTTTTAGCTGAAAAGCTATCAAAACCGCACCCAATATTGGCACACTCGTCATATTTTAATGTTTTCCTTTTCTGTCTGAAACTAGTTCATATCTTTCAGCTCATATTTCTTAACTTAATATTGCAAGTGCTAGCACATTTCAAAGTTCCAGATTCTCAAAACGTCGGTACTGATGAAATACGGAAAATTCCCGATGTTTCTTTTAAAACTTTAAGCATAATATTATTTTTATAGTTCGTTCCAGAAATTCCACGCTCTCTAGTAAATTGAATGTTCGAGGGTATTCAATTTGGAAGTAAAGTTTTGAGCTACTCATTGCGTTGTATTATGATTTTAGTTTTCAACTTCGTTGATTGAGATTCACATGAAGACTTAAATTACTTTTTTGTACATTGGAATTTTAGTTTTATATCAGTACAGAATAGATTATTTTTTATCTACGTAAGTATATTATTTAAAACATAATACCGTAAATGTGGTAAACAAATTGTGTAACTTTATAAACTTACTAGTGACCAGCCTGGCTTTGCACGAGTGTACAGTGTTATATGACGGAGGTCGTTTAACAATAGAATGTCTCCCCGCGGCAACGGGGCATTCGGTTTCGCTGTGAGTGATGATAAATTTTAAATCTGTATTATCTTCTAAGATATTAATTTTAATGATAGATAAATATACAGCTGTAGAGAGCAATTTTGATCTAAATTAAATGCCTAACGTATTTTATTGGATAAGCATGAATACTAATAGCCCATTAATTTTTAGTTATATGTGAAAGCTAAAAATGGTTACTGTGGGTTATCCTTAGGAAATAGATGTATATCATTCTAGACTTGTATGTAGACCATTTTAAGATATACAATTCCGTAGTACAATATTTTGATCTATCTCGTAAGGTTTAGCCAGCATTAATAATGTAACCGTCCAAAATATGTTTTTACGACCTCATTACAAATCTTTGAAATTCTCTACTCTAATATGCATATATATACTTATAAATATAAATCTTTCAAAACGAATTTTCTAAAAGATAGTAAAAACTGTGTCAAAATTTGTTTCGTGGTATAGAAGAAATAAGCAGACACACGGACAGACGAAAACAGCACCTTTTTACTATTTAGAGTTATACTGATCTCCCTCATAATTACCTTCGCCTCAATGCCTAACACAACCTAATCCAAAACAAAACCAAATAACGAATTCTGTTTACAGTAAACACACAAAAACATTTCCTTGATAGTAATTAATTTACCAAGGTGACACCCGCAAACAAAACAAGCCTTGAGAAAAGATTGTGAACTCAAAAAATATTTTTTACAGAAAAAAATACCTTAAGTTCTGTTTACTTCACTAGGGTGGAAACCTGACATTGATACTAAGCCTCAGAATGCTAATAGCATTTTACATTACCACTCTAAGGTTTAATGTCATTGTCAGGTTTGTGAGGTTGGTGTAAACCCACGTTTTTCTTGCCGTCTGAAACTACGGTTTAATCGCCATGTGTAGGAGCTGCTTGTTCTTGTTGCTGCTTTGGATTCCCTAAATAGTCGTTATTAGTACCTATGGTAATTTTTTCTTTTGTGTTAGTAAACAATTGCTGGAAAACATGAATTTTGAATGAATCAATAAGGAAGCTTCTTGACGAACACATTTTTCTACGGCGCGATACGCCGTACCTTAAAGGAACCATGCCGTGTACAAAAATGGCCTTATAGAAAAAATATTATTCAGAAAACTCCCCAGAGATCATTATTTCTACATCAAGATCCAAGTACTTATGCAAATAAAAACTTTTTCTTTGCCCTAAATTTACGTAACAGGTTGTTTAGGATCTCACAACAGTTGACGGCTCCTGGGACAAGTTTATTCAACATTTGTTCGTTGATTTCATCTCACATAGTGAAATTTTATGAGTTAATGTGTAGTAAGAGTAAAACACATTTTAATAGAGTTGTGGGAGGCCCTTTGCCCTATAGTGAGAGAAACGCGGTCTTTTTTTTTGTTTTTGGTAGGTAATATTTTAATGTATACTGGTCAGAAATTCCATCAACATCATGTCAACTATTCTCATTTTTATTAGACCGCGTTGCTACCACTCTGGGGCAAAGACCTTCCACCACTCTATTACAATATATATTAAGACCTACGATAAGTACCTAGTTTAGCTTGTGGCAAGCACAAGCCTCATCTTATTAATTACTACTCAAGGCAGACTTGATTACATAGTTCCAATTACATTTTCAATAAGCAAAGTGCTCATTCTACACATACATACAATTTACCTAGTCAAAAGAGACCTAATCATAATAATAACGGGTGATTTTTTTGCTGGTATCTTTTTGGCAACACTGTTTTTGACAGATCACGCGTGAATCGTGTCTTGTGTCACTGTCAAACTTGTTCAGTTTGGTCTATAATTTAACCATGAATCGACTTACGAACGAACAACGCTTGCAAATTATTGAATTTTACTACCAAAATGCATGCTCGGTTAAGAGAGTGTGTTGTGTGTGTGAACGTTACTGTGAATGGCGAGCGCTACCGTGTGATGATTGGCGATTTTTTTTTGCCCAAAATGGAAGAATTGGACATGCCTGACATGTGGTTTCAACAAGACGGTGCCACATGCCACACGGCACGCGAAACAATGGCCCAATTGAGAGCCGCCTTCGGTGAACAGTTTATCTCACGTTTTGGGCCCGTCAATTGGCCGCCTAGATCGTGATCTAACGCCTTTGGACTATTTCTTGTGGGGCCATGTTAAGGCTCATGTCTACAGGGATAAACCAGCAACAATTGATGCACTGGGAGCCAATATTGAAGCATTTATTCGTGATATACCGGCTGATATGTTGGAGAGAGTGTGCCGAAATTGGGCCTTGCGAATGGGCCATCTAAACCGGAGCCGCGGCCAGCATTTGCATGAAATCATCTTCAAACATTAAATTATATTGATCGTTCTATCGATTCCAATACAGATTTCATCAAATTTTTCAATTTTTTTGTGTTTTTTTTTTAAATCAAATCCTATACCTCTTAAAAAATCACCCGTTATTAAAAATGTGATATTTCGTATGTTTAGATGTTTGGTTATGTAGATGTTTAGATGGTTGGATGTTTGTTCCTCAATTACGCAAAAACGGCAGAACGGATTTGGATGCAATTTGGCAAACAGATAGTTTATAATTTGGATTAACACATAGGATTTTGATCCCGGTAGTGCGTTCCTGCGAGATAATTTCCGAACTACAGGCAGGCGAAGCTGGTGGCATAAGCTAATAACCATATAAGAACGTCTTGTAATCTGTCTATCCAACGGAACTTAGATTAATTCTCCATTTACATATGTTCGAAATCAAACAACTACACAGTACGTATGAGTCAATTTCAAATGATTAATATTACATTCCAAATGGAAACCATAATAATAGGTCTTTACCTATGAAATTGCCGTTTTGTATGAAAAAATTTAAACGAATTTTTTTCATGTATTTTTTATTTGTATTAATCGAAGTAATCACCCATGCAATCAATGCATCTTTGCCATCGCAGTGGCAGTTTATTGATGCCCTTCTTAAAGAAATCAGCTGGACGGGAGGCAACAAATTCTTCAAAGGCATTTTGTACTGCCTCTCGGGTATTGAATTTTTTTCCCGCCAAGAAGTTATCCAAATTCTGGAAAAAGTAGTAGTCTGTAGGCGCAAGGTCTGGTGAGTAGGGCGGATGACGGAGAGCTTCCAACCCCAGTTCTTGCAACTTGGAGACCGTCTGCTGTGCAGTATGAGGTCGCGCGTTGTCGTGCAGGAGCAGCGGAGACGAGCGATTGACCAATACTGGTTGGAGATGTGCCAGCTTCTCCATCATTGTGTTCAGTTCTTCACAGTACACATCTGCAGTAATGCTCACCCCGTTTGGTAAGAAGCTGTGATGAATCACACCGGCGCTAGACCACCAAACAGTGACCATCACTTTTCTAGGGGTAAGTTTTCGTTTAGGGCATTGTTTAGGTGCTGAACCAGGATCCAACCAACTTGCTGAGCGCTTGCGGTTATCAAACAGAATCCATTTTTCATCGCAGGTAACAATGCGGTTCAAAATTCCTTCATTTGTGTGTCTGTTGAGCAGTGCAAGGCACGTCTCGACGCGTACTTCGCGCTGACGATCATTGAGTTCGTGGGGCACCCATTTGTCAAGCTTTTTTACCTTGCCAATTTGACGCAAATGGACCAATATTGTTTTGACGCTAACGTCGAAAGCTGCTGCTAATTCAGCCGTACATTGTGTATCATCAGCTTCCACAATCGCCTTTAATTCGTCATTGTCGACCAAAGTCTTCGGACGACCGCGAGGTTCATTTTTCAGGTCGAAATTTCCAGAACGGAAGCGAGCAAACCAATAACAGGTGGTGCGTTGGTTTGTAGTGTTAGCTCCGTAAACGTCGTTGATGTTGCGTGCCGCTTGTGCCGCGTTGCTGCCACGACGGTACTCATATTCCATAATTACTCGAATTTTTAACGTATCCATGATGACGAAAAAGATTGAAATGCGATGAAAATGTAACACTAATCAATAAACAAATGACTACTTTTGGAAAAAAAATCCATGTTTTTAAAATAAAATTAATTTGAAATTAGAATTCTTACCCAAACAAAAATTATTTTGATTTGAAATGGCCAGTACTGCAAAACGGCAATTTCATAGGTAAAGACCTAATATGTAATAACTAGAGATGTGCCGACTATGACTGGACGACTAGCCGATAAGTTGGTTGTAAAGAGTCTAATCGACCAACTAGTCGTTCAAGCTGATCACGGTTTCGGGGGTATTCGACAATTTGCGTGACGCTTCGTTTACAGCTAATTCACGCGCAAGTCGCATATCGTTGATACTTATCACTTATATTTTTATTTTTTCTCTATATGTAAGTAGTTTTAGTGACTGATTACCAAAAGAAAGGTTACTTTACGCTTCAAAATGTGTCAGAATGATTCTAAAATAAAAATAAATAAATAAAAAAAAAACTTTTAAATAATATAATTCCTCCTATAACATTTTATTGACAAATACAATACAATACAACTATTTCTTACCACAAATTACAGAGAAAGTACTTAAATAGTCTACAGACACAATTTAATAATTAATTTGTGGAAGACTGGTGCCTAAACTAAGTTTTTTTAATTAAATTTAATACAAAGTAAGAAGCCGGATAGTCTGCGCTCTTTGCCGAATAGTCGCCGACTACTAAAGTGGCCGGATTGTCGGCTTTACCGACTAGTTGGAACATCTCTAGTAATAACCGACTTCTCTAGTTGCTTACCTAGCCGACAATTTGCCGAACGTGACGTTAGTGAAATTCGTGAACAGGCGCCGGCAGTTAGGGTTGTGTGACTGATCATCTCGTAACGTATTAATTAACGCCTTCAGGTAATGCCATCATTTTTCCAGTAGGTACAAGAGAGAGAGACGGAGCTATACATGACCGTATAACCCCATCCCTTTCTCGCAACAGAATCATGTTGGCAGTTATACTTCATAATACGCCCTCTGGGTTTTAAAATGGCCTCCACGAGAATGTCGTCCTCGCAACCTTGCTGACTGGCTAATACTTATACTTTAGCGAGGGATTTTTTGCCGATACGAGTAAATGTAGATGTTTCTAGCCTCCCCAGAACTAGAACGTAGAACTCCGAATCATCATCTGGCTAGCTTTTTCGCAACTATGTTGAGTCAGCTTCCAGTCAAACTAGATACAGCTGAATACCAGTATTTTATATTGTGCAACTGCCTAGCTGACTTCCACAAGCAAGTTACTCGATCATACGATACCCTTTGATAAGACTGATTGTCAGACTTTCGTACTTCTGACGACCCGAAAGTGAACTGTACAAGTCTGAAAAACGCGACGGTTCCAGAAATCATTTTTAAGTACTTATATGACGACACGATGACCCGTTACCACTGCCAAAGATTCACGAATGACAGCCGAGACCAACGGCTTAACGTGTTTTCCGAGCCATAGAGGGGTTTTGGTATGCAAAGATGGTCCCCCATTCACGGACCAACCGCGGCAAGCAAAGAAAATTACGAGAAACTTTTTGTTGTATGTAAGGTGCTTTCCGTGCATGAAAAGGATCAAGTACTTAGTGGTTCTAGAGCAGTTTTATAACGACCAGTTCCAAGTACATGCGCAAAACACATGCAATACTAGAAGCGTCAGAGAACGTAAATATGTACTAGTACCAGTAAAAAATTGCTATGGCAAAAGCACCAATAAGTATTTGACCCCTACGCTGTTCAATAATGTCGCCTGGCTAAGAAAAGATGATGGTGCAATTAGCAAGCAAACCCTAAAAAGTAAATTAAAAACTGAACTACTTAATGCATTGACTGCAACAAGTGACAATAATTAATAATAACAATAAAAAGCATGAGCGGTGTTAGCCGTCGTCGGCGTGTGCGCGTTGTAAGCAACCGTCCTTTTATGTTAGTTGTAAGACTGTATTGACCTACTACAATGTTTAATTAAATATTTGATACCAAATGGTTAAAACGAGCGCTAAGCCTGCCGACAAACTGTCACGCAGTTTGGCAGGTTTATAAAATTTGTATAAGGTTTGGTCCAAATAAATGTTTTTTTTTTTTATTATTTTTAAAAGTTTAGATTAACCTGATCGATAAATCCATGCAGCTATTGTAACTTAGACACAAGAACTCCATATCATTACATAATTATTATTTTTATCTCCTACTTCTGGAATGGATTGACTGTCATGTATAAGTTGATGATATTTTTTTTAAAGTACTGTCATAGAGTTTTAAAATAATAATAATAATAATAATTTATTTAATAAAAACGTATACAAAAAGAGTACATTTAGCTAACAGTAGTAAATTTCCCATACAATTATAGTGCCTAAAAATAAACTATTTCTAATATATTTTTACTAAAAGTGCAAGTGGTAATGTTTCGGAATTAGAATGATAGATAGCGACCCACCCGATCTAGGTTCATTCAAACCTGTGTTTCGGGCCATCACTTTACATTTCAATTAATTTGGGACATTAACATTAAAAATTAAATTGATATAAAAATAATCGATTAACAACTATGAGATAAAGCATATTGGTAATTAAACATTAATACCTACAACTAAGCCAATGTAAATACTACAAAAGTAAATACTTACGAGGGAATAAATTATCGTCATGACATAATTTCTAGAAGTTTTTCTGTGTCTGTGTAACTGAGCAACGCTAGGTATTCTGATAACTTAGTACTACATTTTTTATAGCTTAAAATATAGATGTTCGTTAATTTGTTAAGTCTATTATACAGAAAAGGACCTAAAAACACATAAAATCGATTAGCAAACGCATGTCTAGTTTGAGGTTTTATGCAAACTAAATCCTTCCTTCTCTTGTCGGAAGGTACTGGGTTAAAAGGAAGTGCAGTGTGCTGGTGTAGTACTATGCTTCGAATGAATAATTGCCGAACTGTTAGTACATTACATGCAATGTAGAGCTGGTGCGTAGGAAATCTAAAAGGGCGAAAGGTAGCAACCTTCAGAATTGCTCTTTGAGCACGCTCTAGAGGAAGTAAAATGGTTTTTGCTGCACCACCCCAGGAAGTTATGCAATAGCTAAGAATGGATTGACACAAAGCTAAATAAACCTCTTTAATTAATTTATAGTCGGCTAGGTTCCGTAAGTTCTTAAAAACATATATTAATTTGCGCACTCTAGTACAAAGTAAATCGATATGTTTACGGAAATTTAGATTCGAGTCAATAGTGACACCTAGATATTTCAAATGGTCAGCTTTAGCCAAAGTAGTGCAAGAACATGCAGTGTCAGCGTTCGTGGTACAATTATGTGCGTAAATGTTTAGATTAGTAAGCGGTATATTAGTATTTCTCATTGCAAATAAAACGTATTTTGTTTTATCTGCATTTAATGTTAGGATGTTATTACGGAGCCAATCGGACACTATGTTAAAACCATTTTGAGCATGTTCATAGACCTCAACTTTTGATTTAGCTGAGAACAGTAAAGCGGTGTCGTCAGCATAAGACATTATGACACCATTTTGAAGTGGCAGGCTGCACAGTTCATTTATATAGATTAAAAATAAGGTGGGGCCCAAAATGCTGCCTTGTGGAATTCCAAAATCACTATTTTTAAGTTCCGAGCTTGTATACTGACCTATTTTTACACATTGATGACGCTCGCTGAGATAATCAGTAAATAGTCGAAGTTGTGCTCCTCTTATCCCTAGTGTTTCAAGCTTGTGCAAAAGTAAAGTACAAGAAATAGTGTCAAAGGCCTTGGCAAGGTCTAGAAAGATACCAATTGTGTGCATACCATTATCTAGATTAAAATAAAATAAATCGTGCGATACACCACCTCTGCCATTTTAGTATTGCGTTAAATTCACTAGTCGACATTTTATCCGAAGCGTCCGGACAACTTAGTTTACGGCTGCCGAAACAGCTATAAATTTTGAAAGTTCGCCGAAAACGCTGGAGTCAAATATTTATGAAAAGTACCACAATATTGTGTGTTACAAAACTGAGTTATGTTAAGGATAAACCGTATATTCAATGCTTTTTGAGTGAAAATATTTCAATGTTTTTTCGCGTTTACGCTGAATTTTTACAGCTGGGCAATTTTTGCATTTTCCTTGTGAAAATAAAATCACAACAAATGTATTAATTTAAGGTCATTGGTTCTCATTTATTTTGTTTTGATTTCTTTGGGTAAAAAATATATCATATTGTCTAAAAAGGACAACTATTCGAAAGCAAAACAGCGTTCCAATTATAAATTAGAATTTGGCTTTACCCTGCAAACATTAATTTTACAAAGAAATTAAGCTGTAGGTATTACTTGAATTTAAGCGCCAACTTTGCAGACCACAAACGTTTAGCCTTGACTAATCTAGAATTTGAATTAAAAGAAAAACTACCACTTTAATATTATGTAATGGTTAGGTTTAATCTCGTCAAATACATCGATCAAAACTAAAAACATCGCCTGGCAACTTAGAAAAAAAATACAGATGCTTCGAAACTCGTTGGTCGTACTCATACTCATAGATGCACTCAAGTTTTTTGTTTTTGTTTTCCCAGAGTTACTGCGCATAATCGACGTTATGCGGATGAATATTCATTTGAGTGCTGATAATTTAAAATTAATAATTAATTGAACTGGGCCCAAACAGTATCAGCCAGATAAATGTACCTTCGAAACGTAAAGCAGGCGATGTAATTAAATAGCTTTTAATTTATTTGGATCATGTACGGAAAGACAAGCTCTTTTTCTGCTGCTGCTGTTAGAAAAAAAAAATTAAATCTAGTATCATCTACCTATGTCACATTGAAATACTAGTGCATACTGCATACTTTGTGGCTGACGACATGAAACAACAAAGTATCAGTAGTTATTATTTTGAAAAGGAAAAATGCTTTTCTGTCTAACAAAAATATTTTAATTTCGTGTAAAATATTCAAATCATGCTAGTATGTTGGTTATACCAAAGATTTCAATCGTTAGATTGCGCAAATTTTGCTCTCGATCACGTCAAAAGATGGTCACGTTTCTCTTTCATCGCCAATGAAATTTTTGTATAGTAGGTATTGTGTCGCTCATTCATACTGAAAATCGAATCTACCGTTCCATGCGGGATATTTGAGCTCAATCTTTGCAGTATGGAACTGGGCAAGCCAAACGATTTTAATCTTTGGGTTATGCATATTATACATATTTAATGTTCACACTCTATTTTCGGTTGACCTACCCATTCCCTAAAGAACTTGTAACGTAAAACAGAATCCTTGTTATCTGCCTAATCCCACCCGGGTAAACCCAGGCTTATAAATACATAAGTCTCTTGACAAAAAGTGGTTGGACTCATGATTGTATTACAACATCGTTTCGTAAGCAGAATATTGGCGTATAACTTAAATATTTTCTGATATAGAAAACATAGGCAGTCATAGGCCAAGAATGATGAAAACTTAAAACTATAAAATAACAGTGTTTTTTTTTTAATTGGCAAATTCATTGTAGATTTTTTTTTAAATGATTTGTTAATAAAAATAATAAAAAACATAGTTGGTCACCGTTGGCCAAGAGCAACACGTCATATTCATAGCTAGGACGTAAAAATGTCGCACTAGATTTTCAGCTCTGGGTGTTGAGCCGAGCATTGACAATCCAATAGATTTGCATCCTAGGGCGTCAACAAACACTCACAACACTAAATTTTCAACTGTCGGCACTAATCAGTGCGCTAAACATCCAGTGCGCAAAAAAATATCGCTGCGATATTTTTAGGTTATGTTAACATTAGCATGTCGGTGACGCAAATATAAGATTTAACCCTATGAAAGGAGAGTGGCGGTACGTAGGCTGAATGCCAAGAGTACCGCCCCAGGACCCGACGGCTTGCCTGGAAAAGCCTGGGTCCTGGCCTTGGAGGCTCTCGGGCCTCGACTAAGAGGGCTCCTAAGCGCATGCTTGGAGGAGGGCCGGTTCCCACTTCGTTGGAAGACGGGGAAACTGGTCCTCATTAAGAAGCCGGGGCGCCCCGCGGACTCTCCGTCCGCTTACCGGCCCATCGTGCTGCTCGACGAGGTGGGCAAGCTCTTTGAAAGAGTAATTGCAGACCGCCTCGTCGGGCGGCTGGTGCGGGTGGGGCCGGATTTGGCGGAGAGCCAGTTCGGTTTCCGCAGGGGGCGCTCCACGGTGGACGCCATCATGCGCGTGCGAGCCCTCACGACGGGGGATGCTGTGGCCCGGGGTGGGGTCGTCTTGGCGGTGTCTCTAGACATCGCCAATGCCTTTAACACCCTGCCCTGGAGTTGCATAAGGGAGGCACTCCGGTATCACCGGATGCCGACCTACCTCTGTCGTGTGGTCGAGGCCTATTTGACGGACAGGGCCGTCATCTACCCCGGTCACCAAGGAGAGTGGAACCGGCGAGAGATGTCGTGCGGTGTCCCACAGGGATCGGTTCTGGGGCCGCATCTGTGGGACATCGGATACGACTGGGTGCTGCGCGCCGACCTCCCTAGCGGCGTCAGCGTAGTCTGCTACGCTGACGACACGCTGGTCCTGGCGCAAGGGAGGTCGTACCAGGCGGCGGCCGACTTAGCGGCAGACGGGGTTGCGACAATCGTCGATAGGATCCGGCAACTGGGACTCGAGGTGGCCTTGCACAAGTCCGACGCCATGTGTTTTCATGGTCCTCGGAATGCGCCACCGGCGGGTTCCCAGATAACGGCGGGAGGGGTTCACATCGGCGTCGAGTCGACGATGAAGTACCTGGGACTCGTCCTCGACAGCCGGTGGAACTTCGCGGAACACTTCCGACGTTTGGCTCCCAGACTGGAGCGGGCCGGGGCTGCTTTGAAGCGGCTCTTGCCCAATCTAGGAGGGCCAAACGCCTCCTGCCGGAGGCTCTACGCGGGGGTCGTGCGGTCCATGGCCCTATACGGGGCGCCGGTGTGGGCGCCTACATTGAGGCGCCAACCAGCGCGAAAGCTGAAGGCGTCCCATAGGGTCATGGCGATCAGAATGATCCGGGGATACCGCACGATCTCAGGTGAGGCGGCGGGCCTCCTTGCCGGATTACCGCCATGGGATCTGGAGGCAAAGGTCCTCGCGCATATCTGGGAGTGGCGCGAGGAGGCCAAACGCCGGGGCGTTACTCCGCTGCCGCGAGAAATCGAGGTGCAGCGGACAGAGCTCCGGCGGGATCTCATGGCGACATGGAGAGCGCGATTGTCGCAACCCAGTGCTGGGCACGCCACGATAGCGGCGGTAAGTCCCCTCTTTGAGGAGTGGCTTGAGAGGCGGCATGGCGTCCTCACCTTCCGCCTGACGCAGGTCCTCACCGGACACGGTTGTTTCGGGAGGTTCCTGTTTCGTATAAGGCGGGAGGAAACGGCCTCGTGCTTCCATTGCGAAGATCGCCCTGAGGACACGGTGGAGCATACGGTGGCGGTCTGCCCGGCTTGGGCGGAGCACCGCCGTGTCCTCGTGGAGGCGATCGGCCCTGGTGCAGGCCATGGTACGGAGCGAGAGTGAATGGTTAGCCGTCACCTCCTTCTGCGAAGCAGTAATGCTCGCAAAGAGGGAGGCGGCGCACGTGAGGGAGAGGCAGTATATGCGCCCTCACGGCCGTAGTCGCCGCGGGAGAAGCCCTGGGCGTCGGGAATCCCAGGCTGATTCCCGGCCACCGTAGGCGCGGGCTTGCGGACGGCGAGTAATGGGTAGCTCGCTGTCCGGTAAGGACCAAGCCCGGGTCGACGGCGCGTTGTGTTCCACGCGCGCCTCAAAGAGTTGTCAGCACCAATAGGTGGGGTTCGCAAGGACCGATGCCTGCCAGGGGTGCGGGTTGTTCGAAAGAGATACCGCGGCCCCTGGCACACAGGCAACTGAGGGAACACGGGTGGGTTTTAGTCAGTAAAAGTCTGACACGCCCTCCCGCTCCACCCAGAGCGGGAGAAGTTATTTGATGATTTCCCACCCAAAAAAAAAAAAAAAAAAAAAACCCTATGAAAGAAGTTTTCCCCTTAAATAAACAAAATATTGTTGTTGTTAACCGACTTTGTAAAGGATCGCTCTCAATTGAACTGCGAAGTTAATGTTGTTCCTATTTTGAAGTTATACTAGGTTGATGTGGATGGTTTTAAGAAGATTAGAATGCCACAAATCAAAACGGAAAAAAGAATATAATTTGTTAAATCAAAAAACCTGACTGCTTAAAAAGTGAACTTTAATTTAAAAAGATGGAAACAAGAAACTTGGTTCAAAAAGATGACTATTAGACTGAACACTATAAGCAACCTCATGAAGTCGGAGGCAATAAAGGTCTTTATTGTTAAATTTAAGAAGATGCCTCTTTTTAGGCAGTCGGGTTTCTTGATTTTGTTTTTTTTTTAATAGTTTTTAGTTAATATAATTATTTTTGACGTTAATGAGACCTATTTATGAAACCCTTTATTTTGATACCCCACTCAATAGGTATTGTAAAAAAATATTTAGACATAATATACCTATGGCGCCAAAAAACGTCCATTATTTTTTTCAATTTTGATATACCCAGTGTCACTCTCACAATTAAGACGAATCTAACGGCACCTCTCAAGCTGAATTTGATCAAGCCATTTAGGCTACAGAGCGTGCCAAAAAAATATACACACAAACATACTTACACTCGAAAAATATAACCCTCCTTCTGGCGCAGTCGGATAAAAATAGACATAGACACTGGCTAAATAGTTTTGTGACATTAGTTTTAGCATGTTTTGAAGGAAAATGAAATGTCTACATTGTATAGTTTTGCTTTTAAAGCCTCAACGTTTACATAGCTCAGATTCAACACTATGGGAAGCTATAGAGGAAAAGTTTTTATCTGTTTACTGTTGTTTTTTTGTAAAACTGACAAAAAATTTCTTCACTGGGGGGTCTAGAATGATAATTATTTGAATTCATGGTTACAGTTTGCGCACTGAATAAAAACTTTTCCTATATAATTTACTGATACATCTCTGATCATTACCAAGTTCACAGAGGCTTGTGATCTTGTATTTTTTTACTTCGTAGCTGTACCTAATTAAAATTATATTGTACTAGCTTTTTCCAGGGGCTTCACCCAGGTTTAGGTCGAAAATCATCGTTCGGGAACGTACTACAGGGATAATAAAAAGTATCCTACATGTTTATCATGGTTATACACTATCTGTATGCCAAATTTCATCTAAATTTGTTCTACCGTTTTTGCGTGATTGAGTTACAAACCTCCAAACATACAGACTTTCACATTTATAGTATTTGTAGGATAGGATTATCAACCTTTTGTATCTTATTTAGTGACCAAAGAAGCGGTGCAAACTTTCTTTAAAAATGTTGTGTATGAGTGCGGATGCGATTGTTTTATGCCTAGTAAGGCGATTGCGGATGCAATTGTTTCATCCGGCCTTCCGGCGGCACCAACCCGCACTGGACCCGCGTGGTGGATTACGGCCCACTCCCTCTAATGGGAACATTGTTGGCTGATTATGCTAAGGAAAGGCGCTCAGCCATTATTTTTTTAAGATTTATTTTTTAGCAATTTACATCGTCCAGGTTTTGGCTTCTATTTAGAGAATTCATTCCGGAAGGATTATGTGAATAACGTTTTAATATTTAACTTACATAAAGCACATAAATCTCGTTGTTTTGACATGTGGTCAGTAGTAGGTTGGACCCGTGCGAAGCAAGGGCCCCGACACTCGTTATACATATTTTTAGTAATACCACAGCTGTTTGTTAAATGATGGCTTCAAAACTGGCTGTTCTTTCACATCACTTTACTCAAAAACACTTTTTTATAGTGGTAGAAATAATTTTACTACGATTCATCATTCATGATCGTCATTCTCTTGCCCTTATTCCAATTTACTTGGAGTCAACAAGTCTTCTTTCGATACTTCTCTATTAGTCGTCATCTTGGTGGTCACCCTCTTTCTCCATATCACCTTTTACACAGTCCATCCATCATTTCTTTGGTATTTTGCTATTTTAAATTTGGACGATTCTGGAGGATTCATTTATACTACCCTAACCGCGTATAACACGCGATTTGACCTTTTTAGACCGTTATATTGACGAATTCAAGCTACCGTTGTGTATATTCCATTCAAATTTATAAACCACGGTCATACACATTCCATGAAACTTCTACGCCGCAAGCATATGTATATTAAAATCGACACACATCCCCAAAAGGTTAAATGTCAGCAAGTTTCAATAGATCATTACATAACATAGAATTTGAGCCTCCGAACTACATGATCTGAATAAATTGTAATACATTTTTAAAAACATCACGCCATTGCTTGTTTCAAGTACGCTAAATTAAAGGAAGACGCGTATATTAATATTTGTCGGGTCAAAAGCAATTTGATTTAAGTTGACGTGACAGAAGAGTAAATAATTTTTATCGAGTGAGAGATAACCATGATGTATTTGATTTTTGAGGAAAATGTTATTGTGATGCCGTTTGCAGGTAATTTTTATAATTTTTCCTGTTTTCTGAAGTCAGTACGTTATTGTTAGCGACGATTGATGACGTCGTTAGCAAATGGATCCTTTGTTTGCAAACGAAAAAGATATTGTGACATAACAATTGTATCTACAATCGTTTTGCAGACTTGAGTTTGAAATATATCTTACTCTAGCTGACCCGACAAACGTTGTCCTATCTTAACTATGAAAATTTATTACGTGCAACTGCCTGAATTTGTTTTTTTCATAAGAACCTTCTCCAGCCAATAACAAACACAACAAAAATTAATTGTCAAAATTGGTCCCGCCATTCACGTGTGATGCCGTGACCAATTGAAATAGGGATTCATTTTTATTATATATATAGATTACATAACATCACCCCTGTATTCCCCGAAGGGTTGGGAAGAGGTGTATATACAGTACATTCATATTTTGCTAGTTATGTTAGAGTGCTATGTAACATGGAGCGCAAGCCTATTGTCACCAACTAGGAAAATCCATACTCCAAGCTGCTTCTAAGAAATTCCTGATGGAAGAACCCAACTACGGTTTGCCCAACCTGGTAAACGAACTTAGTACCTCACCCTCAGCAGTAGTGATTGCATTTTTTTATCCTACATCTTACATAAAAAAAGTACTCACCAAATATATAAGGATACCTATCTATACCTTCCTTACATATTCCGTCAGTAGTTTTATTACAGAAAATCGGAACGCACTAAGAGATTAAAGTCGAGCCTACCAAAAGAACTATTACTGGGCGGGCATAGTAACCTCTCAGCATAATCACATTACAAAATGCTTGACATACAAAGTATTTTCATATCTCTGTACACAAAAGAGCCGTCCCCATGTCATCTCTAAATCTAGTCGACATTTAGAGGTCCAACACTGTCTTCTTACGAAAACTAATATAATATTAGGGTTCTCTGTATCAAGTTTACGTACTGTAAAGCTGTCAGGACATAGAAAAGCATTATATATCAATAGAGGTGCGATCCTACTTTGCTCATTTCCTTAAACAGTTAGTAGACTACATTGAAGTCCACTAACTATTCGAGTGCTAACTTTGTTCGCTCTGATACAAAGGGATTTGATGAAGCATATAGAAAAAAAAACAAAATGAACGGCAAATGTGTCATTGCATAATTTAAATTAGTGTGCTACTTTTATATCCGACCTGGAAGACTGGGCAATTCACTGCATTTAATTTCCATCCCGGAAAATCGAAATCTTGACAATGACGATGAGGACCACAGATTTGGAAAAAGAAAGTAAATACAGACCTATTTTCACCCACTTTTTTGTGCCAACGTATATTTTATACATTCTGTCACCCCGAAAGATTTACGAATCCAACTATACACTTCTCCCCAAGAGCATTGCGGTTCATCTCAAAATACGAGACCCACTTAAATCTAAGATTTCTCCAGAGGGTTTTGTTAATATTTGGCTATTATGTAATAATTACACTATTATGTAAGAGTCAATTTGATGAGGCATAAGTAGGTTATAGTAGTGTTGAGGATATTTTTACAAAATGTCTCACAGTTATTTAAAGTATGTATTTGTGTTGAGATTTCTTTATAGGACGATACGGTGGATAAAAATATCAAATTAATTACGTTTTTTAGAGCACGAGTCACCGCGACGACGCTACTTACGACGGTGACGCGTGTCGCTTGACGTAAATCGCTATCGCAGAATACGTTGTGCTTGAAAGTGATGAAAATGAGTAGCCTGGAGCCTGGATTTATGCCTATTTGATGGCAACAGGCTCCCATTCCATGGGACTCAATAATAACTAGCGGAATCTGAGTACTATACGTACACCACTGCCCAAGCCTTTGCGGAAATAAGGCGTGATGTCGTGTTATGTGGTTTAATCTAACCAGATAATTACGAAGGGGCTACTGATTTTTTAATTTCAACACTGAACGTTTAAAAGTTTGAAAGTTTAAAAACGTTTTAAAACCGTTTTATTTGCATAAAAATCCAATTTCTAAGAGAACCGAACTAGTTAAGAACCGTTTCGTTTAAGTAATCGGTCAAGATGATTTGCATATTACTTCGTATTTGTTAACAAGTCTTGGTTACGAAGGTTTTGACCCGAAATAGGTAAACTCCCATTGAAATGTATAAGAAGGTATTATTAAGGAAGTACCTACGAGAGCCGCTTTGCTAAGTTGAATTGCTTGGATCCATCGATCTGGAAGACTGCTGCGTTTGCCGTTAGTCCATGGATGTGAGAGCATTCTTTACCCTCAAATACTTCTTTGTGCTTTGAAAACATGTCAAGCAATCGGTACCATACCTATTATTACTGTAATTTGAAAACATTGCTAAAGCCAATTATTTTTAAAAGAGTAACCGTGGAGTTCTCAATAAGAAGTGACAAATTGGAACCGTGCAACTTGCTTCCGACGTTTCATAGTGCCCATGCAGGTTTATGTGAAATAAAATATTTTGATTTTGGTAGTTGTAATTCTCTCAAAAATTACTAAGAAATTCTAACGGTGGTTAAAATCCACGATGATTTTAGGCATAAACAAGTAACTCCTACTTCGATTTGTGTGCAGTTTCTCAAATGAAGGATAGCATGTCCATAGCATATTATCATAACATCTCGCTCTGTTTCACCGAAGAGTTGGGGAGGGGTGTAGGTACCTAAAGTACACCCACCCAGCATATCAATATTATTTTTCATAATCACCAATGAAATAAAAAAACAGTCTTTATAGGTAATACTCTTAAGCTCGATAGCGTATTCCCATTTGGTGAGCCAACATATTGGCTAAGAGGTTTAATAGTATTATTTTCTCCTGAGCATTGGTCTGGACCGGCGCCAACGTGCGGTGTCAGAACGAATTACGATGTTAAATGCAGAAATGTGAATGCAGTGCTAAACAGAACTTCATGTAAATAATATATAGGGTTTTTTTTTTTTTTTATACGTTGCCCCACACTAGGAATTTCTCCTGTATTGTGGGTGCGTTTACAAACATTTAAACTCACATACACAACCAGACCCAGAACAACTACTTGCAGATCATACAAATATTTGTTCCGTGCGGGAATCGAACCCGCGACACGCAGCGCAGCAGTCGATCGCTGAACCTTTTCTCTTCCGTGGCTGAACCACTGCGCCAACCGTGCCGTCAAATTAGTCAATTAATGACCGATATTTACAACTTTCCCAAAGAAACTATATTTTTTTTTAACTTATCTACCTTACTGACCCTAATTTTAATACCCCAATAGAATATTGAGTACCTAACAAGAATAATACACCATCAGCTGTAGTTAAATTTAGTAACCTACAAAAAAAAACACATTTACCATGCATTATTTGTCGCGCGCGCGCTATCAGCTGTCAGTCGCTTGACCCCAGGATCAAGCAACTCACAGCTGATAACGCGCGCGCATGGTCCGTTCGGTGGTTAAATTAATGAGAAAAGAATAATGGATGGTAAAAGTGGTCTTTTTTAGGTAACTAAATTAAATTACAGCTGATGCTGTATTATTCTTATTAGGTACTCAATATTCTATCGAGGTGATTGGGGACATGCGCTAGTTAAATTAAAAAAAAAATCTTTTCTTAATAGCAATAACTATTATTAAATAGTAATATTTTATTCATTTATTTATTGAGAAGGCACTTCAACGACTTATTCACGACGACAAACACAAACAGGAATCACAAACAGTTTTAGGAATTGTGAATTAGTCACTTACAGAAGTGCACAGCACTACCAGAGTAATTAAAATAACGCACAAGATACCATTAGTCATTACATGAAAGTTATAAAATAATATAGTAAAAAAAAGAAATGAGCTATGTTCACAACTAAGATTGGAATACAAAAATATGCTAGACTAAATACCAATCGCTAGAGTAGGTAAGACATTTTGAGTCGACCAGTACATAGGTACATACTCGTATTTACTCATTTTCCACAAACTGTCCCTTACAGTACCTAATTATTAAATTTCCATTATCGATTTCTTTGTCAAATATCGTTTCTTTTTTTTACTATAAAAAAATATGAAGTAAAACATTTTTCTGAACTGTTCTACCGCATAATTGGGACAAAAAACTTTTTCTTGCTTTAAAATACCGCGAAATGCTGAGTTACGAATTCAAATTTTAATTTTCTGTACTGAAACAAACTTTCCGAAGCCCCAAATTGTTTAAATGTTTAAAAAAAACACTCAAAAGAGTTTTTGTGTAATAAATGATGGTACGTTTAAAATAATACATACCTACATAAATACCAAGAGAATGGGTTTTTACGTAGACTTTTTTAATAACTAATATTTTTATTATTACTTGCGATATATTGTTTGTTTGTTACGCTGTTACGCTAAAACGGCTGTATGGATTTGGATGAAATTTGGCACATGACTAGACCATGACCTGGGTTAGGATAAAGGATACTATTAATCCCGGCAGTACGTTCCCATGGAAATAAATCCGACTTCCACGCGGACGAAACCACGGGCAAAAGCTAGTTTGTAATGTTCCATTTTATTTTGGATCCGAAATGTTGAGTATGTTTCACTGAATAATATTATCGCGTGAATCATTATTATTAAAATGTTAACGTTACGTTGAATTGTATCAAGAAAGAACTTGGCAACAGCTTGGCATATCAGTTACTCAAACATTTTGCTTGATGTTTCAAGAATGGATGTAAGCCTACGCAAAGCATCTTAGTTTAAACTCTTGGCCTCTGTTTAATAAAAGAAGACCTGATAACGTAGGTTGCCTGGTAACCTAAGTTAGAACATTTCAATTTTGTTGATATGTGCTGGTAAGATATGCTGGTATATTAAAACTAGTGATTGACCTATCCCCGTCTCTGTCTTACACTTGTAGTTTGACACTTGTGCGACTGTCACAGAAATAACGCTGACCCAAAGTTCGTGCTCGTTAACGTTAATAGATCTTAGCCTGCGACCCGCTACAGTACGAGATTAACATGATTGAGAATTGTTAGTTCATGTTGTAAAAACTATAAACTTGTTCATTTATTCACAAAAAAGCTTTTGCCCGCGACTTCGTTCGCGTGGAAGTCGTAAGTCACCACAATTTATAAAACTTTCCTGTACATCAGGTTTTTTTTTTAAAGTTTGAAGTCAACCATCCAAGTAAAATGCATAGAGTACGCTGCTGCCCATTCACTAGTAAATCCCTTCATTTTGCCTTTTACGACACCCACGGGAAGAAATGGGATGATACTATTCTTTACGTCCGGCCGCACACGGATCCGTCCAGCACCATTACTTGCGACCACCACCTTGAATAATAATTCTATTAGCTTGCATCAGGAGGACAATTATTAACAAACTAAAATATAAATAAGTATTATGACGAAATGAAAAACCTTACAACCTTATTTGACATTGTCTTTTTCGGCGCTCAAACTACCTACACCAATATCAACCCAGTCACGTTCTCATCAGCAAGGAAAAAGTTGATACACCACATTAGGCTCCATAGAAAACTCACTCCACAACTTACTTGGTTGGCTTCGAACTTAAAAAAATCGTTTTAATTTTTTCCTTAAGTTCCGCGGAAAATCTTTTACAAGTTTTTCCACATTACAAAAACGTTTAATTTATTATCCGTTTTTGGGTTATTTTGGTAATGCAAGAGTCGATGGTGACAGTACAAAAACTCTCGAACATTTTGTTAAGTAGTTACCTAATAATATCTTCCTTCCGTAGAATTACGTTTGAGAAAGATTGGTTATCTCTTCAAGTTTTCCTGTTAAGGTATGTACTTGGGGCACAATATAGAGTTATATCAATTTTGCACTGATTGGCAGATTGACTAAACATAGTAAAGTAGGGCTGGCAACAAACTATTTGATACCCCTGACTTCTTAGGCGTATGTATGAACTTATTGAAGACGACAAATTCTAATCCCTACTAATACAAAATATGCATATAATATATATGTATAAAATATGCATATAATTAAAACTTGACTGCTTCGTTGGTCTCGCAAGCGTTTCTGCTGAGTTTGAAGGGTCGATTCATTCGCAAAGTGTTAATGAGTTTTCTATCTGGAATTTCTCAGTAGCAGCCCGGAATCCGGATTTGTACCCAGCTGATGGCAATAGGCTCGCCCCTACATGGGACTTATTTTGTGTGTTTTATGTACGGGCCTTAGTTGCCTGACACTAAAATTATTATTATTATGTCCCTTATTTCACTAAATACACATAAAAATTTAAATTTTATATTTGTATAAAAATATTAAAAAAAAACATAAAAAAATAGTAGCCCACCGGTATCGGGAATAGGGTCCAAGCTACCGGCGGTCAGGGCTCCAGAGACAGGAATTTCTTAATAATGCGAGCCGTGTCAAGAAATACCGCTTTCTAAATGAGGCCCTTGAACCAGCTGCCCAACGAAGCCTCCTCAGGTATTGGTCGAGGCTCTCGGCTATCAAGCCAGCAATTATCGCTGAGTCCACATGTCGACAACCTCGCGAGCCAAGTCAAGATACTTGATTTGTTTATCTTTCTCGGCTTTCACGAGGTTCCCGTCATGCGGGACCGTTATGTCAATGATCATTGCACGCCGCTCTAGTCGATCCACCACCACTATAGCAGGCTTATTGCCTACAATAGTCCTGTCAGTGATGATGGATCGATCCCAGTACAGTGTGATATGTCCATTTTCGAGAACTGGGTTGGGCACATACCTATAGTATGAAACTTCCGATTCCACAAGGCTGAATTTCAGAGCAAGTTGCTAGTGGATAATCCTGGCTACAAGGTTGTGCCTATGCAAATATTCTTCTTTAGCTAGATGAGAACACCTGGAGATAATGTATCTGATGGATTCTCCCGGACGGTGGCATGCCCAACAGATGCCAGTTTTCACAATAAATCTCCGGTAACCATAACTTCGTCCATAATTGCACAGACAAGACTTTCGGTTTCTCCAAAGAGGTCATCGAAACGCAGCCAGTCTACGGACGCTAATAGATCTATTATTAAACATAAATGACGAAATGTGAGTGTACTATAGTTAGGAACACCTCTGCCCAACCTCTCGGGGAAACAAGGCGTGATGTTATTTCATGATAAAATCTAAAATTGGAACACTACGTAAGCTAGTTTCCATTCATCTAATAAGTACTGTTCTTACTCGTCTTAAATTAGTTGTTCAGTTATTTTCTATCACATCGGAGAAAGCGCCAGTAAAATTAAATATGCTAAAAGGCATTCACAAAAGCACTCTAATGCGGAATGGTATAAGGTACACACTACTTTTGATTTCCAGTAAAATTTTCGTGATTTACATTTCAAGTGAATATGAAAGCTTTAAAGGGCCTTTTTACCTTTTAATGCTCGTCTGTCCCACCACACGTGTAAACTTTCGTCAGACTTCATTGTAAAAGAACGCAATGCGTTTCAGTTTTAATCACTATTTTTTTTCGGGTCCACCCGTCTTTATTTAAAATAGAACGGAGCTGAAATAAACACATATTGGAATTCTTATATTACTAGCTTTTTTCCGCGGCTTCGCCCGCATGGATATCGAAAAATATCCCACAGAAACGTACTATCGGAATTATAAGTACACCATGTTTATTATAAACTATCTGTATGGTAAATTTAATCCGAATTCGCTCAGCGGTACAAACAATCTAAACTCTATATTTTCGGCATCAGACTTGTTCCCACACTATACAGCATTTTTTTTTTCATAAATATTCAATGTATGTTATCTACCTAAAGTATTTTTGATAGCCCTGATATAAGCGATTTCCACTCTCACAATATTAATTAACAAACTTTGTTAAGGTATTTATCATTTAAGATCACATCGACAGAGATTTGAAACTATGTCGTTGCGTGTAGTAGGGTGAAGTTAATAATGTTCATTATTATCTAACTTTGGGTTAGTACCGCTCAACAGTCACTACTTAATAATTCCCAGGTATTTACCAAAGACGAAATGGAATATGCTTAATTTACATGATCAACAAATAAAACAATCCTAACTAGTCAAAAAATGTAATGCGCTTAAACTTGTAATTATAATAAATAGAAAATTCATGAAATACTCAGTAAAAACTCACATTAAAAATATATTTATCAAATGAAAGTAGTTATGTATTGTATGAATGTTATATTGTATCGTTTTTTTATGTCTTGGAAAATGTAGATCTTTATAACCTAAGCTAAATTCTAAAGACATTTACTACGGTAACTCGTAATCTTATGAAACGTTTTTATGTTTATTTTTAATATAATAGCACAACATCTGAACCTTGTACCTATCTATTTACTCTATTACAGTAAGAAAAGTGACATCGTAAAAAAATGCTAAAAAAACTGGCTGTTCTTTACATTATCTCAAAAAGAACAAAAGAAAAACGTCTTTTTGAAGAATTTGTCCATAACTAAGTACTTACGCTAAGAAACCAATGAAATTTTCAGGGGATAAAGTAACTGCTTACATTACCGTATAGTAACTGGAATATTAAAGGGCTACCCAAAACACTCTAAGATGTTTGTACGATTTGCGATCTGACCCTTCTTGGAACTCTAAGAGCGGTTAAATTGGGCCGTAGATTTGAAGAGGAATGTAGCTTTTGTGGAAATAATGTTCATAAAATGATTTTTTTTTACCATTTAGGAGCATTTGTTAGACGTTGGTTGTTTATTTGTTTAGACGTACATTTTATAATTGGCATAGGACTTTAGTATTTAGAGTAATTATGACGCAAAGAAAGAAGTTTAAGGAAAATATGCGTCTCATCCACGCAGAAAGGACCTCGCTCAGCATAATGCTACGACCCTATGCAAGACAGAGCCCCAGCGCTGGCCATACAATAATTTCTTGATAATAGTAAACACAACCGTTTATGGTCGTATGCAGTGCTAGATACATTGAAAGTGCTTCTCCATCTCAGAGACACTACGGCTAGTTAACATTGAAATCCATAATAGGATTATATGAATCTTATTTGGCTGCAGCAAAAGTTATCTCGGTAGAATATTCCGAGACGAGATTCAACACATACTACAACGTGAAAAATTACATTAATTTCGGAAGTCTGTGTCGTTGGATCAGTATTTTTGCCACCGAATTCCGAAATTAAAGTTTTTTTTTTCACTTTGTAGTGTTTTTTGTATTATGTGTTGAATCTCGTCTCGGAATATTCTACCGAGATAACTTTTGCTGCAGCCAAAGTCGTTTTTTTTTAATGTACCTACCCCACATTAATATCACTACTGGCCAGGTACAGCAGCGACTGGAAGTATCAGAACATCATCACGATATACAAAATGTATTAAATACGTACTATCGAAGCTAACGCAAAAACTACCCAAGCAAAGTCAATAATGTTTAGTTTATATGGAACCACGCCTGAAGCTTAACATACCCATAGAAAACAGAGTTTTTGAAATTGACTTACAATTGCCGGAGATATTATCGCGGAACAGACAAACAATTTTTTTAAAGTTAAATGGTTTTAACTAAAAGCTAAAAAAAATATTCGGTAAATAAAATGGTGGGGCGTAGCGTAACCTGAGTAAATATGTTTCACGCACCCCACGATTTTATTTTACTGAATTATTTTTTAGCTTTTAGTTAAAACCGTGAAACTTAAAAAAAAATACTTATCTTATTTTCAAGTTTTTAGTTTGTATTTCGTTGCTTAATATTTCTCAATCTATTTAGTTTTTTTTTTATATTTTTATATTAAATTGTATTGTTATCAAAACTAAAGGTGTGTACCAAATATCAGATCAATCTGCCATCAGGAAGGGGGTAAAATTTCAAGTACTAAATTTGACCCAAACAAAAAACAACAACAACAAACAGGGCAAGCTAAATAAAACTGTTTAATAAAAACAAAAAAAAGCCTCGCAAAAACCTCCTCCTTTTTTCAAGTCGGTTAAAAAGAGCTCTTCCTATGTTACCAAACTATTATAATTTGAACGTAATTCTTACGAAATAGTCATAGTTATCTGCAAGTTATAAAAGTGTTAACGATAGTGACTTTAACTTAAGTTACTTATAGTGTTGGTTTAGGACCTTAACGACGCTATATTGGTTAACCGTCTCGCAGATATAACCAAAACTAGTAAAGCGTAGTTACCTTAGCGTAGTATAAATAAACTAAGTACCAATTTAGTATTACGGTTATGGCAAAAAAAAACCTTATAATTAAGTAAGCCAAACGATTCTTTAATCTGAGACATTTTTCATAGCATCAACGCTTAGGAGACACTTAGTACAAAAAATATTATGATCTCAACATTTTTAATATACATGCTAATCTTAATAGAAGAACGTCTCAGTACAGTCAGCATCAAAAAGATGTAAGTATACACGGACAAAGATTAGTTTTGTTGGCTATCATCTATGTTCCATTATATTCGTACAATATTTTCTAAAAACGCCATGTACTACCATTTATCAAAAATATATCATCATAAAATGTTAAAACAAACAAAAACAAAAATAAAATTTGTTGTTATAGCGGTGACACTCTGTGACAATTTCAAGTGTCTGCCCATAACGGTTCAAAAGATACAGCCCTCAGACAGAGGGACGGACGTAATACCTATTACTAAGGCTCTGTCCGTCCATGCCATTGGCATCCTTTGGGTACGGAACCGTAAAAACAGCCTTTACTGCTATTTTCAATTGTTTCCATGGAAGTGCGGATGACTGTATTAGTTGAATGAACTTATGGAGATTGGTCGCTTTAGTATTCAAGATAGGGCAGCTAAAACCACTATCCGCTAAAGCTGAGCTCTCAATAATGCATAAATTGCTTGGTAAAAGTATACAATCGACGTTGATGCATCATATGGAAATTGGTATTCAGAATAGATGCTGCGCTTGGCATTTGATGACAGCTAGCACTCTCGTTTGTGTACCAATATTAAAGAATAGTATACTTTCTTCAGTATTGAATACTCTTTCATCTTTGAAAAAGCTTTTCATGAAAAATAAGTAGGTACTTAGCATTCAGGTCCAGAACTATAATTTTAGTACACCAGTTTCATTCAAAGTACATATATGATACTGAATACTCAATCTTTTATTGCATTCCACAAAATTTGCCGTCGTGCAACAAATTGGATGATGACATGGATATTATGAGGGAGCGAAGGGCTTTGTGCGTACGTTGCAACATGTTGGCCCGTAGATTTGCTCATTGTAGCAAACAATCTAAGCTGACGCTTTTTAAAGCATATTGTCAGTCCTTCTACACATGCAGTCTATGGGTCTACTATACGGTACGGGACTCTGCGTGTACAATTTAACAACGCGTTTAGAGTATTTTATGGGCTGCCACGTTTTTGCAGCGCGTCGACTCTGTTTGCTAAGGCGCACACTGATTGCTTTTATGCAATCATCCGGAAGCGAAGTGCTTCGCTGCCAAGACGCGTGCGTGGCACAGCAAACGGCATCCTGGATGCATTGGCAAACAGGTAGGATTCGCCACTGTTGAAGCAGTGGATGAGTGTTTATGCGAAGGGCCCTCAACCGGCGCATGCTTAAATTAAAACGATGAAATTGTACTAACATTAGGCTAAGTTTATTGTTACTAACACCTATGGATTTTTATCCGAAATAAATTGATCTGATTTGATAATAAAAAGCTCACCGATCCATTTTTCGTCCTCGACAGCGACGGGACATACTCTCTCTCCACCGTGGCTACTGCCACCAAAGGAGCAAAGATTGCGAAGGCGACCAGCCACAGTCCTGCAAGGAGGCTGCAAGCTCCTCGCCTCGACGGCATCCAGGGTTGTCGGAGCGACTGTGTGATGGCCAGGTACCGGTCCACGGACATCGCTGTGATTGTGAACACGCTGGAAGCCACTGCCACACCTGTGGGAAAACTGTAGCGTTAAGATGGGTCAAGTTGAAATATAGGTAGCAATTTTCACGCCATGTTGCATTTTTGTGGGTGCTGATTAAACATAGTTAAGCTTCTTTAATAGGGACGGAACGTGATATTAATGCTAGTCTAGAGATCAGTCTATGCAATGTTTTATTAAATTATTACTCATCATTATGAACAACTTTCCAACTCTCAAATAGCGAAACATAAGTAGACAAAAATTGTCTCGCATGGTGAGCATATAAGCCATAAGAGAGGTCTGTATCATATTTAAATTAGTTAACTTAGCAGTAAAAACTTACTACTTGCACTTAATATAAAATCAACATTAACCAAACAATGCTTCTATCTTTTGGCAGTAACCGTAACGACATGACTCTTAATATTATGATTATGTGGACTCATTCTGTGGTTTGGCACAGTCGCTAACAGTTCTAAGCCAATAAAGATTCTACTCTGTCTGCCAATATCGAACCACACAAGTAGGTTTATCAATTCGAAAGTTTTACGTCAATAAAATTTGAAATCTATCGTGTCGACAAAATTCACAAACATTAAGCCGCGGCTTAACAACGATGCTGATTAAGCTCTTGTTCTCGTAAATTTTTAAGGGAGGATCATAACTCCCGTTTGTAAAAAAAATAAACTTAAGTTCCGGAGTAGAAATAGCCCGCCGCAACACGTATTTTAAATGTTCAGCAAAACTTTTGGTAGTACCTACAACATTAATGAATACCATTATATCGTCGGCCGTTTTTCATGAACGAAACTTCTAATATCTTTTACTTGCAGGCAAAACAAAGTCTGGACTGAAAACCAAACCTGATGGATCGTCTAAACTTGTTCAAAGTTTGAGTTTAATTTAAATGAATGGGTCTTATTTATTTTGTGTCATCGGCATCGGTTAGATTAATACAGAAACACTTAATTGGAAAACTGAGAGTGGAAAAAAATACGAAATATTGCCAAAAGTATTCCAAAATAGTGCAGAAATTCATTTCTGTATCCAAAAAAGTAAGTATTAGTACCACCTGCGACGCTGCTATAAACTAAAAATATATAAATAAAAGATTATCCTTTACGTAGGTATTATTTCAATGTACCTTTGTTTTTTTCTCTGCAAATATTAAAGCGATGCGTGACTTTTTTCATAAAACGATGTTTTTCTTATTTCAATCACGATGGCCTGTATTGCTAGTTTATATTTTATCTTCTAAATATATTCACTGTTCTATGCTGACATAGCCTGACCTATATTGTCACAAACGTTACGTTATGTCTAGCAGTCGGTGCGGGTTGTTCGAAAGAGATACCGCGGCCCCTGGCACACAGGCAACTGAGGGAACACGGGTGGGTTTTAGTCAGTAAAAGTCTGACACACCCTCCTGCTCCACCCAGAGCAGGAGAAGTTATTAGATGATTTCCCACCCAAAAAAAAATGTCTAGCAGTCAATCATTTGAGATCTTAAATTATCATCTATTCTTTCGTTGACCTGAAATGTGATCTGGCGGCTGAGAGTAGTATTTTATATTGGCTCAAATGTCCCGCTGATGATGACGCGTGTGTTGGATCATTCAACTCCCTTCAAGATGGTTGAACTGAATTGAGCACCGTGTTTGCGAACGGGCGCCGTCAGTTGGAACTGGTCATCTCATTTGTTTCCATTTGCTTTACTCTGGGCGCTATTAACGTGTACGTCTTTTTACACCTTTATCACATACACATAGGTAGGTACATTAAAATTCAATATTAATTATTATTATATACTAGCTTTTGCCCGCGACTTCATACGCGTGGACTTTAGAATCAAGTAGATAATATTTTTTTTTGATAATATATAGCCTATTTTTTAAGTTATTATATATTTGTGTTATAATAATTATGTCAAAATATTTTTGTGTGCCTAACAATATAATTTAAAAGAAACTCCATGGACAATCCATGGAGTTACCTGCCCGGTCTTCTCCAATAGGTACCTACTACGCTTTAGAATGGGTAATTAGTTTCATATTTCTGACTGAACGACTCCTTGACAATGGATGAGTGCCTGTAACTGGATTATTGGCTGTCGGTGAGTTTGAATACGTATTTTAATGTTTTGTAACCGCCTTCTGAAATTTAAGTAATTTTTCACTTTGTTGTGTTTTTCCGGAAGTAGGTTGTTTTTTTTTTTGGAAAAAGTTTTTGTTTATAACTTTTTAGTTATAGTACCTACCCCACACCAATTCGAAATTTCATCATCCTTGGGGTATTCTCGAAGTCAATCAAATCAAAACAATGCATATTTATGCGATAGCCGCATTCCCGGTTGATTTGCTGTCGTTTTTTGAACAGTTCCGTTGTCTCCGAAACGTATCACCAGATCTATATGAAATTTAAATAGGACCATTTCGGAATAAACCCCTTTCGGAAAAAAAAAGAAAACATGACGGAGTTTTATAAAAAAAAATAGCGCACATATATTTAAAAAAAACATGTCGAATTGGTAACCTCCTCCTTTTTGAAGTCGGTTATTTAAAATAAATGCTTTAAGTTTGAGTTTGGTCATTTCGCAATTTGTAGTCAATAACATCAACTTTACAAGAGAAAAACATTATTAAATAAAAAGATTTCTATGAAATTGTAACATTTGCTTAAATTTAAAAGAACCTACTAAAACCCAAGTTGCTCCAGTTTAGGTGCGGTTTCCGATCAACTACAATAACAGAAACCCATTTCTTATGCAAACTAACTTAATTGACTTGCATTGTTAGAAAAGTAACTTCTTTTAAAATCAAGTCGCCTTCAGATTTTTTTATATCACTATTTATCGACACAGATTTTTTTTTAAAGAAAAAACAAAGCATTGGTCTAGTCAAGGAAAATAATTGCTTTGGGCTACAAACTTATTTATTTACATAATGTAAAGAAAAACTGTCCATATATTCAAATCACAACTGTCATTATTTCCCAGTTGAATGTAATGGCTCTGTCTCTTTGAGTGGGGTAGGTTTATATGTTTGCAAATACATGTACATACATACCTGCCCCGCCCACCTACAGACAAACAAAAACCAAACGAAATTTTCGAGCAAATTACAAACTGTATAAACCCAAGCTCCTGAAAAAACAAAACCAATCAACCAGGCAATACCCTAAAGTTTCTCAGATTTACGAATCAGCTTATGAACGAAGTTGAATCTACAAAATTTAATCAAGCCTCTCCAGTCTGTTATCAACATCCCACTGTCTTGTATTTGATCCGATATTATACAAGTTAAGCCCCTAATACCGCAAATTTTGGGGTTCAGAAGGACCACTTCAGAAAGGTTTGTCTCAATTGGAGATACTTGTTGGTGCCTAAAAGTTTATATACGGTCTTTGTTTTCAAGTAAGAATTGCTTGTTTATTTTTTGCTATGTTTGTACCTATCCAAATGACCCCGGTCCTTGTACCTAAACCGATTTCGTGTTTGTTTGTTTCTTTAGATACTACTCGTACTTACGAACCCTGGTCCTTGTACTCAAAGAAGTAGTACCTACTCATTTATTTTTGCTAATCGGTTATACCGTACTTTCAGTTGGAGACAGTTGGCGTCTATTACATACAGAACACATTGGAACTATGTTTTTTTGTTGTTAGCCTTTATTGTGACCCGCTGCTAGGCAAAGGCCTCACTTTTTTCCTTCTAAACGTCTCTGTCTTATGCTATCCCTGGCCATAATGGCCCTGCAAATCTTATCAGCTCGTCAAATCACCTTCGTCATGGTCTAACTCGACGGCGATCAAAAGTCATTTATTCAAATTAGGCTGATAATCAGCACTTTTCGAATGTCAAAATTACATAAAACAGTCCCCCAAAACGCCCACCCTTCACCACTTCCTAGTGCTTTAGCTGAGAAGAAGAAGTGGCGCAACAAACTCCCCAGCAGCATAGCGATGTCCTTCCTCAGGTGTCAGGCGTGAGTGACGATCTTTGCCCATCTCTCCGGGTGCATTTGCGTGACGTGTCCGTGCACTCCCACTTCAGCCTGGTTATTTTTTCAGGTTTATTTGCTATTTTTGGAACTATGATACGCTATGAAAATGTTGATTTAGGTATGAAGATTTTATTATTTTTATTTATTAGGTTTTTTATAACAACGTGCTGTCTACTTCGTTATAAAAAACCTTACAACGCTATCTATATCCTACTAATATTATAAATGTAAAAGTTTGTATGTTGGATATTTAGATGTTTGGATGTTTGTTACTCAATCACACAAATACGGCTGAACGTATTTGGATGAAATTTGGCACACAGATAGTTTATAAACCAGGTTATAAACCGTCTGTGTGCCAAATTTCATCAACATAGTTTATAACCTAGATTACCAAATGGGAAATTTTTATACCGCTAGTACGTTTCCGTGGGATAAGTTCCGAACTCTCTATGCGGGCGAAGCCGCTGACTAAACCTAGTAAGTTACTATCCATGACTGATTTTATAAGTTAAAAGTAGTAACTTATAAAATCAGTCATGATTACGCAATAGAGACTTCACTCATAAAATACTACAATGTTACAACCCAATGTAGACCCACTGGTGAACAATTCAAACCAACTTCCTACATTTAATAAGTTAAGGCACGAAGTTTAGTTCTCACCCAGAAGGCTCTCTCTAAGCTCAGCATACATACATAACTACCTTGTATCTCTAAGTCAGAAAAGTCATTGCCCTTCTCTCCATCATATTTACACTGAACCGAAACGGAGGAGTGACCCGTTAATCTTAATTAAACCGTTTTTGTCAGCTTGCTTCGTTTGAGATGAGAACAATAATAAATTGACGACTTGATTGAGTCCTGAGACCGGGCATTCAATTCTAGAGGCGCTGATTTGGAATTAATTCTATAAATAAACCTTTTGTCGAAGTTTATTGAACCTTCGGAAAAATTGATTAACTAGTTGATGCTAAAGATCGCTTCGTTATATTCATTTGTGGTTACATACATACTACTGGTTGCATTATACATTATTGACCTTATTTCAATTTATTTGCGCAGCACAGCATGTCTCCTTAAATACTTCTCTAATAATCCTCGTCTCAGTAGGTAGTCACAGCCGTTCTACCCATCTCATTTTTCACACAGTTGTTCCATCGTTTCTTTGATCTTCCCTACTTTGGTAGCTTGCTGAGTAAATGTAAAATAGGTACCAAAACTGTTTCTCAATAACTGTTTTTGGCACATTCATTTTCCGTTCAAAACTGTTGACAGGTCTCAAGTTTGCTTGTTAATTTACATTTTGCATACCTAAACTCACTGAATTTGACTAAATATTAAACTAATGAAAGTTTAAGTTTTCAATCAGAGATTCCGAACGCGAATATACCAAAGTAAGTATGTCTGAACGATCTCAACAAATTGAATTCCGAAGTGATAAAACTGCTTTACACTACGAGCTGATCGCATAGACCCAGTCACGTGGTACATAAAGCTTAGTTTATGGGCCCTAACAGCCGGAGTGTTTCTTTTTTAAAACTATTATCCTTAAAAGGTGGTAAGCTAAGACTACTAGGTCTAAAAAACCATGTTATGAAGATTATTGACGAAACTTGCACTTTTAAATTTTCTGTTTTGTACATTTAGACCCTGTTTTTGCCTAGAAATATAGAATCTTGGAACGTTTTCATTAATAAAATGTTTTCCATAAATAAACACCATCTGTGTAACGAGTTGACCAGGGACTTAATTGAATTGAAAGTAATCCTATTAGGTTCGTATCATTACAGATACGAAAGGTTACCGATAATTTTGGGGTGAACGACCATAATCACATAACATTATATAGCGGAAAAACACACTCTGTTCTAGCCTTAGTAACGAATTCGAGATAGTGATACCAGTGTCGACCCAAACCGGAATTTACTGCCATTCTAATGAAACAATAAGCATTTAGTTTGGCTATCAAATAAATCTAAGATCGCAGGAGTAAGGTTTTCACAACAGTGGTAAAGCTTTGTATACAAGGAAATATTATTTGTGGATGAACCTATTCCAATAACATCTTGTGTCAGGGGAATCTTTTAAGACTATTGAGAAAACTCAGTTTAGAGTTAGTGTATGTACAATTCAGTCTTAATTTACTGTAATTTATGACACTAAATTGTACAGTAACACTAAATCGAGTTTCTTACAATATAAGCCTTTTACTATCTAGTGAGAAAATCACAAAAAAGGCGCTATCATCTTATTTTCATCGGTAGTTAGTTTCATTGGTTGTTTTCTTTTACCTAATTCAATTGTGAAAATCCTGTGGTAGACTTAAATACGTTAAAACGAAACACGTTTTGTGGATTCCAAATTTTCTTTTAGGCGAATGAAGCCGTCTAAATCGTGTTCCGATGAAAACACATTCGGCAAACGGAATGGGGTGTCGTCTAACCGATTTCATTTCAACGAATCGTTTGCTTTGAATTGAAACCTTGTCAAATCTGCCTTAGCAACTTACTTGCTGGAATGTTGTTGTATACATCTTTAACGAATGAGTTTACGTGACTGGTGAATTTATGGAAATCAAGATCTGACAATCAGGTGATTAATATTATGTACTAGAACTTTGCCAGCGACTTTGACCGCTCTATCAGCACAGTGTTTACCAATTATTTACGCATACACACTCACATAAACATAGCACCACGCCTGTAATCCTCCCAAGGGGTTAGGCAGAGGTGTTACACCTCTGCCTAACACTCACATTTCGTCAGTTATCGTAAAGTCGCATGTCATTGGGGAAGAACATTATCATAATCTGGGCACAAATATAGACTCCGGGCTGCAATTGAGACATTCAATTGTTTTTTTCCCTTCCACAAAATTCCACCGACTGAAAATTATTCCGAAAATATACTCCAACAAAGCAGTGCAATATTTGCGGAATATAAATTGGTGTGCAACAATTTACGGGCAATTATTATAATTGGCCAGGTCTAAGTACTATTCTGTGTTCTTGCGTTCAAAGTTGACAGCTCCCAAGTCTTTGTTCTAGCAAGAAAATTGCTCGTTACTTTGTCCGTGTTTTACTTTTAAAGTTACGGTATTTTAAAATATTCTACATTTTCTATTTTTACGCTTCACTTGTATGTTTGTATTTAAGTTTGTATGTAACCGACTCCTTAGAGCGCGATTTTGACCCACTTTAAACGGTCAGATTTTTAAGCTTTGTAAACTTATCGAGGACCGATGACAATTAAATAATTAAAAAAAAAAAAAAAAAACTATTATTTATTAGATTAATTTTGATAAGTACTGTCGGTTTTGGAAAATAGGTTTCAGATGCTTGATCCGATAGTGTCAAACTTTTGTAGAGATTTTTTTTTACGTAACAATGTTGCTTATGAAAGCACAATTGTCACGATTAAAACACAAAAAATGCAGCCTTAAACTCACTACGTAGTTTTTTTTCTCTTAAAATGCGATCTAAAAGGTTACATTTTAGAAAAAAAATATAATAACAATTATTAAAAAAATATAATAAGTGGAAGTCTTCGACCAATTTTTTTTGGACATATACAAGAAATTGATTGGCTAAAAGACTGTTTCCATAATAATTGAGGCCATTAGATTCAGAAAGACCTACAACATTTTTTAAAAATCTGACAATTATTTAATACCTTAGTATAGACAATTTTAAAGGAAACATTTATCTAGAGCTTACCTTGCAAGAAGTTAACGGTCTTGCACATGACTTCGCCGAAGTACCACAGCAAGGTGACCGACTTGGCGATTTGTACCGGCATGCAGAACAGAGTTACTAGCAGGTCTGCTACCGACAGGTTCACCAGGAAGATGTTCGTTACGCTGGAAAGAAAGAAGACACTCTCTTAATAACCACAGTTACAGTTTAAAACCACATTAGGCTACTATTGAGAATATTATTTGACAGAAAAAGTCAAATAACTCGTTGCTTGAACTGAAAATCGATTGAAAGTCTAATCTTTTTTCAAATGGATGTTATTTCCACTTAAAATAAATATCATCTTCATTTAAGTGCAAATTAAGTAGATTGGAGAACGAAAAGTACATTTAAAAAGTTAGTTGAAGTTATAGTGCAAAATGAACCTTATATGTAGTTGTCAGTCACCCACACACCTACACACACACACTCACGCGCACACACATGTTACGGACGTCACATCACGGTATGTTACACATAATATATGTATGCATTTTTGAAAACTCAATTGCAAACGCAGAATTGTATGTAAAAAGAATGTTCATTAAATTGCTGTGCATTACATGCATAAAAGAACTTTTACTAAACGGTACTGACGATACTTAATTAAGTCCGGTGCATCCCGGGCAGTCAGCCAAACGTGCTAACTGGCTTATGTTCTAACGACAGCACGAGCTGCTTAGACTGGTGGATGGTAAAATAATATTCATCTACTTTGAAGCCTTTAGGGAATTCAACGGGGGACAGGACATTGGCCGGCTATGTTCAGCTGGACACCCAACGAGTACATTGAGTTGAGTGACGGGAAGGGAAGCTCCTGTGCCATTTATTTTATTTGTGTCAGCGACAAGTTAGTTTCAAAAGTGTAAAGAAAAGTAATGTTCCCACCGTTGGAAATAGGCATCCTCTCTAGGACGGGAAGCGGGCAAAAATCCATCACGCCGACCCAGTGTAGGAGTAGAAGTCACATGTCCTCGAATTTATGGTTCTAGGACATGCCGGCTTCCTCACAATGTTTTCCTTCACGGTTTTGAGAACAATGGTGGTTAAATAATTTACACAAAAGACTCCCAGTGAGGTGCAACTGCTTCCAAATAAATAAATCAGTAACAGATCAATGACGAGACCGACAGTTTTTCAAAACAAACAAATTTATTTAAGTTTTATTTAGATTTGAAAACATATTTACGTAAGCATTTGTTTTTTTGCAGATGAGAAAAACTCCGACACAAACCGATATTGAATCTAGGGCAATTTTTATTTAACTTTCCCCAATGAGGAAGCAAAAATGCAAATCGGATAAGTTCCAAGTGATTTATAGCTACCATTAATAACGTGATAATGTAAGGGGATGATGTAGGGCTTAATAAATTACCTTTAGCCCTTAATCGACACGTGAACTTAGAACTTCGAAGTGGTTTAGTCCATTGAGAACTAATTGACAATGTAAGACCCCTTGAATGCTTGAATGATTCGTAATTAATTAAGATCACTATTTAATAATGGTCTGCTTTTCAACCTCTAATTACATAATTATCAGTTAACTTATCTGGCAGATAACAAAGTACTTATTCTGCCAAGTATTCTGTAAAGGGTTCAAAAGCGGTGTTTGTTAGTAGGTAGGTATAATAAATGGTGTAAGGTACTTGCCATAAAATCAGGTAAAATGCGAACGTGTGTCTAGTTGATGAAAACATAAAAGTGATTTATTTTAAGTTTCACTATGCGGACACGCGTAAACTCTTGGCGCGTCCAGATGATGAAATGTTAAGTGATACAAATTTTGAGTTTAGCCTGGACACACGCGTTTCCAGTCTCTCGTGTCTCGAGTAACCAACTTTTTGTAACAATATCATGATTTTTTTAAGAGTTTCTTCCCCGTTCTTCTCCATAGGTACCTACGCTTTGAAATGGGCAACTAGCTTCATCTTTCTAACTCACCGACCTTGACAATTCAAAAGTGCCTGTAATTGGTTTATTTGGAATAAATGCTTTGACTTTGACTTTACATTAGATATCTTTAGTAGTTATGTCCGCCTCAACTTGAATTTCAGTCCCATCTGGTCTATTCTAATAATAAATGTGAACGCCTACACCTATTGAATTACTCAGCTGTAGCCATATCGCCTACCAATGACGCCGCGTACGTGAAAACGTACCAAAATCCTTATAAAGTTATCGCATTTTGCTACCCTATTAGTCTTCGAGTTTCTCGGAGGTAGGCACTTCTGCTGAACTTGAAATAAACCTTTATATATCAATAAATTAATCTTATCACTGAATTTCATTGTCGTTATTAGGTACACAAGTAGCAGGAGCACTAGATGCCCAGTGTAGGCTCGGTGCCTAGTTGTAGGTCATGAGTTCGAACCCAGGTATGCATTTTACTTTATGTTTATAATTTAATCACCAGTACCTACTCTCAAAATGGTGAAGGAAAACATCGTGAGGAAACTAGCATATCCTAAAACCAAAAATTCCAAGACATGTGACATCTACCAAGTCGGACTAGACCCACGTGTGGGATTATGGCCCATTCGGTCTTCCTCATGATGTTTTCTTTCACCGTTTCGAGAACAGTGATGATGAAATTCAATACACAAAGTAAATTGCCAGCCTAGGTTCAAACTCAGGATCGGACCCGTATGTGGGGGCCGGTCCCACTGGGTGACCACTTCTCTCTTATCTGTCTTATAGAAGAAATATTTCTCAGCAACATTAGCACTAAAGTTTATTTAAGCCTGAATAAATATTGCGGGTCACTAACCCGCCCCTACTTCGCACGTATAATGGTGACGAGACACAACATCAGGATTTCTGTGCCATATCTAAGTTAAATATTAATTTATTGTTATAAACATAAACCTTCCCGAATATAAATGCTTTAATTGATGGCGAAAACTGCTTCAAAATCCATTGTGTAGGTAGTTTAGAAGATCAGAGGCAGACACGAAAAGCGACTTCGTTTTATGTATCACTTATATATCAGACTGACAACGTTATGTATAGGTGCTACGTTTTCAGTCTGATATAAAATTGGTCTAGACACTTACGCCAAGCTTGAAGGACTTACTAAAATTGAATCGAAAAAACAAATACCTGGAAATCTATAATTTTCCGTTGGATACTCACATAAGCAAAGTTGACCTAAAACAGCTTTACGCAAAAAATATCTCAGAATACAAGATTACCTAACGTTCTGAATAAACCCAAGAAAACAGCTTTATACTTTATTGGCAAATCCTAACTTTTTGGATCAAATCAGCCGAAACATGCGATTCGGCTCTGATCAGAAATACAGTGTACCAGTTGAAAAGAAAAACAAGTTTAGAATTAAAAGAAATACGACTTTGTTCTGCAGATTTTAAGATCTGATTTACGGTAACTACAAAAAATTCTCTATAAAAGACAAGCATTACCTGTGTTTTACGATATTTCTTTTAAGTTGCTGTTTTCGATTAGCATAATTATATTAAGTAGGATATTACTGTTTATGTTTATCTTAAGTAGGTTCTTGTCTATGAATAATGTTAGTAGGTAAACTTTTTATACGCAATTGTATCCTTTTTGACGAAAACGGTACAGTCTGGTACTCATGAACGGGAAAATAAATTAACCTACTTATATAAAGTTATCTTCGACCCGCAACTTTGTCCTCGTGAAACTTCGGCTCCCGATCCACCGCATCGTTTTCACATTACCAACCTGCGCTATTATTTCGTTTGAGCTCAGCGTTCTTCCTGACTTTTTGGTCTTCAAGAATTTTACTAGTTCCAACAAACAATTTCTTCAGCTTTGTTATTAATTGTAAAGATTATATTGGTAAAATATTGCAAGTAAAGTAGGCGTAAGTAACAAACCAGTATAAGCTGGTGCTGGCGTGTTGTGTGAAACTCCGTAATAGGCTAGGCCAGCTCTAAGTCAAAGCATTATCACCGACCTGCGCTCGACTGTAACATTACTTAGGCATTGTAATTTATTAGAGCAGTTAATAAGTAGGTCTACCTGAAAACTTTCGCTGCTCATAACTTACCACGAAAATTGTTGTATCCAGCTTCGCTCACACGTAATTGCCAATAATATAAGGCTGAACACATTATTAACCTTTTTAATGTTAGCACTGCTGGTAGGCAGGCCTCCTCTCGATAAGAGGAAGTGGGCCATAATCCACTATGCTGGCCCGGGTTGGTAGATGTCACATGTCTCCGAAATTTTAGTTCTAGGACATGCTGGTTTCCTCACTTAACAGACTATCAGACTTAACACTTCATAATAAAACTGAGCATGAACCCCTTTTTTCCATTAACAGCAAACATTTTCAATAAAACGTAGTAGAATCGTAAAAGAAAATGTCAGTTGCAAGCTAGGTCCAGTAATTTTAATATAATTATTTTATGTCACAGAGAAGGAAACGTGGTACAGGCAGTATAAGAAACTAGGAGCTTTGAAGAATAACTACAAGAATAAGGTTAGAAAGTTTTTTTACCTTTTTCTTGTAGATGTTTAACATATTTTTGTAGGTATTTTTAACAGCCGCACGGTTCGATCGATTAGGTTATGCTACGCTTGCCGCGGTTGATCCGTGGATGGGTGACCATTTTTACATACCAAGCCCCCTCCGTGCCTCGGAAAGCACGTTAGCCCCGGCTGTCATTCGTGGATCTTTGTCAATCGTTACGGGGGTCGCCAGAAGCCCGAAAGTCTGACAACCAGTCTTACAAGTGGTATCATGTTCCCAGTAAACGGGTTGTGGAGGTCAGATAGGCAATCAGTATTTAGATGCATCCGGTAAGACTGGACGCCGACACCAGATAGTTGGGAAAAAGGCTAGGCAGATTGATTGTAGGCATTTTAATTTAAACCTTGAAAGTTAAATTGCAACAAAACTTATGCAGTCACAGGGACTGCCAACAGAAGGGAAACTTACAACTATGAAATAACTGGTTGTTTCACTGCTGGCACGTCGGACTCATAGCTAAAGATAATTATACTATTATCTTCAGCATGTCAGTGACGCGAACCCATAAGATTTTCCCCTGCTTTGGTTTCTACAGGCGCGTCGTCCAAGATCTGAATCGATCGACGCGCCTAAAACGGTATTTGCTTCAAAAACGTCCGTGTGATTTACTACAGAAGTTGGTAAAATAGACGCTAAACTGAAGTGGAACTGGACTGGCCATTTCTGCCGAACCCCCAATGAGCTATGAGCCAAAATAACCACCACCTGGAGCCCTGACACAGCCAGTAGGTATCGTGGCAGACTCCGTAGAAGATAGCGGGACGAGCTAGAGAAAAAACACGACCAGTGGTGCACTTAAGCTCTGGATTGGAAGAGCTGGAAGTCATGGGGAGACGCCTTTGCCCAGCATTGAGATTATGCGGGCTAACAGTAACTAAATATATCAACTTGTTGGAATACTAAAGCTTACATTATTTTCTTTTACTAGAAGCCTTTTTTAACATCGTAATAGATCAAATGCCAGATGCATAAACAATTCACCCTAGAAATATTCTTTGTAATAAAAACAATACACATGGACTTGCCTTGTATTAAATCAAGTGTCAAGAAGGATTGTTATCTTAAGTCTTGGCATTCTTGGCTTCAAGCCACATGCACCAGAGTCAGGTGGAACCTTGTGTTACTGAATTCTTAGGTAACTACAAATTACAGTCGGATTTCTATCGGGAAATTGTTTAGTAAGGCGATACACGTTAGTCAAGTAGATAGTTACATAAAGCCAGAGGGGTGAGTAATTGCGTAATACACTCATCGCAACATCTGCCTAGCCTATTCAAACTAAGTTTGGCTCGGCATCCAGTCTAACCGGGTGCAGCTGAATACCAGAATTTTACAAGAAGCGACTGCCTATCTGACCTCCAAAACCCAGTTACTGGGTAATACGATACCCCCTGGTAAGACTGGTTGTCAGACTTGCGGGCTTCTGACGACCCGTAACAACTGCGTAATAGGAATAGATTTCATTTTGACAGTTCCACAACAACAGCTTTGTTTACGCTGCTAAGCACACAATTCTTTCGAACGTATGAAAGAATGTATTAGCAATAACTTTCAAAATGTTCAAAATGATTCCGAATAGTGTGAGACGCAATTAGGGTCTTAGGGTGCAGGGTTTATTGTTAGGTATATTGACTACCAACTTAAAAGGTTCGTATATTTCAATGACAATTATCAGTGTTGGACAGTTGTATGAAATGGCTATAAGACGCAAATTGACGTAAGGGGCAATCTGCTTAGCAATTCATTTCCCTGGCTATTTATGGTTGGTTCCTAGTTATACGGTCAGCAACGAAAGCATTTTAAGATTGTTACTTTTTAGTATAACATCTTAACTTGATAAAAAATATATGGTCAGTTATCAAAAGATATATGTAACTAGGGTCTACCCTTTAAAGCAGAACTTTTTATGTCATAATATTATTTTGCATAACAGCGAATAGCATAAACTTCATTACGCAGAAAATCGTTTGGCCCACACTCATATAGCATACATTCAATACTCATAAATTTGTAAGTCAGAATCATCTTTAGACATAAATTTCATATCCATAATATTTGAAAAGTAGAACCATCATATTGCAGCAAGTTCACAGTCAGAATCGTCTTTTCATCATCATCATCATCATTTCAGCCGAAGGACGTCCACTGCTGGACATAGGCCTCCCCCAAGCTCCGCCACTTCGACCGGTTCTGTGCTTCCCGCATCCAGCGGACTCCCGCGGCCCTCACAAGGTCTTCGGTCCACCTTGTGGGAGGCCTTCCAACCTTACGTCCTCCGGTGCGCGGTCGCCACTCCAGAACTTTTCGACCCCATTGGCCATCTGTTCTGCGTGCAATGTGCCCTGCCCACTGCCACTTGAGTTTGGCAATTCTTCGGGCTATGTCGGTTACCTTGGTTCTCCTGCGAATGACATATGGAACCGAAACGTGGTCGCTCACAATGGGCCTTATAAGAAGGTTTAAAGTCACCCAAAGGGCAATGGAGAGGGCTATGCTTGGAGTTTCCCTGCGTGATCGAATCAGGAATGAGGAGATCCGCAGGAGAATCGTCTTTTGGCATAAGTAAAATAGGTTAATTTCGGTTCTGGCACTCGCCGGCCGCTGCCGCGGCACCGCTCGCTGCTTTCGTTCGGCTCGCGCGCAGAGGGTCACAGTTCTAACCTAAAAGAGTATTTAACATAATATTTGACCTAATCTAAATAGTTCGGTTCCGGGTAGCCTACCTACTAAAATATATTCGCTCTAAATAAAAGTTATGCTAAACGAAATTATGCGGAACGTTAACTTTGCCAAAGGTCAAGTGCCAAATAAAATTCTGCCATTTTAAAAGTATGCCATTGTAAATTCGGACATTTAAACATTCGGCCAAACAATAAATAAATTAAATAATTTTTATACCTTAAAAATATTCGTTTAAAGAAGATTACTATGCTAAGTGTGTTATGCCAAATCAATTTCGGAGCATCAAGATTTTGCCGATAGAAGGAACCCATGTAACTAGGGTTGTCGGATATAGTTGAAGTTTAGTATGAAACCGATGGATGTTTTCGAAGTAAATTTAATTAGTTAAATGAAGTATTTGTTTTCTATTCATTAAATTACATTTTATTCGAAACCATTCATCGGTTTCTTATAAAACTTAACTATACCTGGCGAACCTGGTTATTTACTTTTTGTGAGGACCGTACACTGCTTTTCAGCTTTTCAAATTCAATACTTTGCCTGCTTAGTTATTGAGGACTGTATTATTTGGGTTACCTGAGATAAGGAGAGTAGGTACACTTGCGAGATCTCCTTTATTACAAAATGGGCACGTAATATTCAGATAACCACAAAATTAATTCAACAAAAACACTTATTAAACGATTTAGTAAAGTGTTAGCGTTCTCTTTTAATTGCTTCACTTACGAAGCAACGCGCGTTATAATTATGAGCTTAAATTCAAGCAATTATAAGTTTTACACCCACAGCAGTTTAAGTCATAATAGCTTGTACAAATTAAATTTATTTAATACTAATTTATGCTCGCGGCTTCACCCACTTGGATGTCGGAGAATAGCCCACGGGAACTTAATACCGGGATATAAACTAACTGTGTTATGTACGCCAGTAAAGCGTCGGCATGATTTTTTCAACTGCTTCAACAATCTTAGTCTTATTTCAGCCAATTTATACAAAACGCTAATGAATTATACACATAAACCTTCCTCATAAATCACTCCGTCCAATGGTGAAAACCGTATAAAAATATATTCTGTATATTTTGAATTTATCGCGTTCTGACAGACAGAAGCGGTGGTTGGAGTTTGTTTTATAATATGTAGTGATTTTAGGACAGTAAAGAGAAATTAAGAACTTATTAAAAAAGCGAAGTAAATATTATCGATCGATAAATAGCCCGTGTCGATCGATAGGTGCGAATAAATAAACACAAACTTATTATGGACGTGCGGATATTTGATCTTAGACCAATTGAATGGGCTGAATCGATTCCAATGAAAAAGTAGCTAGATTGCAATTATTTGTAAGATTATTATTATATCATCCTATTTTTTTGTATTGTTGCTGGCACATGAGGTTATCTTTGGGTAGCGTACTTCTTTTTACCGGAACCATAATGAATAGGTTTGTTGGCATGCAGCAATATTGCCCACTGACTTCCCTAAACGTACAAGTTACAAGAGTTTATACCAGCATCTTGGCCCTGATTTATGTATTTTTAAACATAGACCTATTATACATTAAATTAAAATACCATTCTTAAGCCAATGCTGCCCAAATCTGTGATGTAACACGACACGACCAAATGTTCTTCATCTCAACTCCGGTATTTTGTTCTTCTATTTATAATTCGGGAAGACGAAGCGGCCATTACAGTTTTATGTTACACTCATTAAATAAACGAATCTCAGTCATGTATGAGCCATTTCGAAGAAACTAACCTAAATGGTGCAAACGTTTAGGACTACTGGAAATATTTCCGGTACGGGATATCCCAATAATAACATTATGTATTTTAATTCCGCTTACTAAGCACGGTGATAATAGCTGCGTCTATTGATAATTCATGAGTCTGATGACTAATTAAACATGACAATAAAAATAAAAAGACAACACAATATAATCTAATGTAATATTATATAACCTACCTACACCCTGTTTCCGTCTTGTTTCGCTTCCAAACAAGACATGTTAAAGCAAACCTACTATTAGTACACAGTTCGCCAGTTATGTATAAGTGCCATGTAATACGTGGTGAGCCTATTACTAACATCTGGGTACTAATCTGAACTCTGGGCTGCTGCTAAGGAATTCCAGATGGAAAAACGCACACATTACACTTCTAAATATATTATCTTTGCTAACACTTTCTTCTTCGGTATCGACACCAGTAATTAAAGAAAAAGTAGTAGGTTAGTCACCAAGAACGGAAATAAGGCTCAGTGCCTATATCTGTCGTCAGTCGTAGAGCAGTCGTTTTGTCTGAGTTGACATTTTAATAGTACAACAACTAAGTTAATAAAGTCATGTCAACTACAAAACAACATTGAATCCCTTATCATATTTGCTGCTGTTTCAATGTTCGGAATTTATACGTAATTGGATTATGGAGCTCATGTCTAAGTGGATACAATTTTCATATTATTATGTTTTTCCTTAGAAATCAAATACAATTTACTTGAGCTTGCTTTTGTTGAGATTTCATCCGAATAAGAGGCTGATTGATAGGTAGACTTGCACAAAACATATCTAACATGACAGACGTTATTTATTTTACTAGCATATCGTCTGTCACTTTTACACTAAATTTAACAGGATTGGAGTACTTGATTAAATAGTTTGTTGAATATTGCTTTAAACCAGGTATGTGCAAAAATTTAAATCGAGAAATATTTATACTTGAAATGGTGTGTACATTTCACTACAATGCTCTTATATAACAACAGCCTAAGATGAATAATTATTGATAAAACTATCTCTAAACGATCTTGTTTATGTTATGTAAATTCTTACGTAGTTATACACTACGAATTTCTCCGGTATTGTGGTTGCGTTTACAAACATTTAAACTCACATACACAAACAGCCAGACCCAAAACAACTACTTGTAGGTCATACAAATATTTGTTCCGTGCGGGAATCGAACCCGCGACACGCAGCGCAGCAGTCAATCGCTTAACCACTGCGCCAACCGTGCCGTCAAGTATTGACGTATCGTATTTTGTTAAGTACCTAGTGTCGTATATGGTTGAATTCTTTTGTACAAAAGGACATAGTTACTGTTGAATTATTAAAATTATAAATCTGCGACATAATTGATGTCACAAAATTACCTCTAATATTAAATGAAAAACTTCGTTAAGGTTATATATAAAAAATAAAGAAATATAAATAAATAAATAATATAAATATTTCGAGTATTATTATTTCTATGGAGGTTGATATATTTCAGTGCAGCCTGAAGAGGTTCACAGAAGTAGCACTGAAGTGCATTGAAAATATTTAGAGCAAAAGTTCATGTTAATTTTTTTATTTGACGTAAATAAGATGACTTTTGAAACTGTTTTGTTTATAGTAGTAACATCGCATTGGCGCATAGCTGTAAGGGTGTTATGTACGAAAATTTTAAATCACTAAATAATAAAATCGAATCAGTCAATGTGTAAACGGCACTACAAATTGACATCGACAAGTACGTTTTCAACCCCTTTTTAAATTTTCACTAAATTATTATTGAACAGAGTATTGGTACAAAATTTCTAGGAATCTCTGGAAAAATAAGAGCCTTTTTTTTAGAAATTGCCTATCTATCATCGCAGACAAAATGTTAAATTGTTTAGAAAGCTTACTTTTATCGTTTTAAATTAAAATCATTTGTATCACTTAAAACTTGTTATTACAATTTGAAAATGCTTATGTCTTCGGTATTAGAATATTAATATAAGATTTTTATCACAGAATTGCTCACTCACTCAAAACGAATGAGAAGTTATTAGGAGAATAAATTGTTATACAATGGTGTTTCCATTGTATAACAATTATTCTCCGTGAATTTCTCAGTGATTGTTCGGAAAGAATTTCATTGAGGTGTTCTTTTTTTAAAGTTGGTACAACAAAAAGCCAGACAAACTTCGAAGAAATTTCTTTAAATTAACGATAAGATTCAACGTCATACTGGATTTTTAATCAGCCCAATTCCATTAAAATTAAGGTATCTTTTGTACATTTTCTTTGATTTCATTGCAATATACTCTGTAGGTACCTACATTTAATGTTTGCAGAAATAAAAACTGTGATAGACAAATGGACACCAAATAACGAGAAACCGCATCGTTTCACGGAACTCCCAACCGACATTTTATAAAGGTAAGTTGCCAAGTCAACAGTATAAGTGAATATTAGGTCAAGTGGCCTCTATGTTAAACCCGGGTCACATAAACTGACCCCGAGAACGAGCTTTATCGCGTTTTAGGCTTTATTTTATTATGTACACCTTGTACTAGGACAGATTTAATGTTTTGGTAAATTAATTTCGTAGGTATCTATGTACCCAAAATAATTGTGTAGGTAAGTAGGTATACCTACTTATGTCGTTAATCTCTTGTGGAAAGTGTTACTTTGGATAAAGCAATGCAATAAGATGCTTTAAAGCATTTCAACCAAATAATGTATTAACGTTGAGAAAACTCGTTTTGTATCGACGGTATATCAATACCGCCGGAAGGAGATGCCCTAGAAGGCCATATTGAGACCTTAATTTGTGATGTTCTTCAGAATGTTTTCCCCTTTTTTCTTCCTGAATAATGCCTCTAGAGCAATATTTCTTTTTTCATAAAATCAAGGTCTGCTGTAAACACGTCCCTGTCATTATATTTTATTCAGCAACTAATTAGTAAAGAAAATGCCCTATTTTTACCGCCGTGATTAGAGGACTACCAGGCAAATTAGAAAAGTAAAAAAAAAGATAGGAACCTAAACACACTCTTTCTTAAAATGTTAACGTAAAAAATAATTGAATCGACTCAGTTTTCGAGAAGAATAACAGGGGATACGAAACGTCGATGTCGTCAAAATGTTTGTGATAATTTTGGTTTGATCTGCAGCTGTCCCTATTACACACTCCGGGGGACTTACTGACAGCGCGACGGCAATAGTTTCTTCAAATACACAATTTTTCAAATTCTTCGCAGGCCCCGTCCCCTCTTAACTGCGTAACACACTAGCAGTACGAATGACTTTAGTTAAGACAGTTCAACAACATTCATTGCGTTACTTACGATGTTGAGTAGATATTTTTTTCGAACATAAGAAGCAATATCCTTCCAAATTATTCAGACTGTGATAGATAATGTTTTACGCAATTAGGGTGTGAATGTATGAACGTCAATGAAACTAAAGGAGTTTTTAGGGAACCTAGCAGATGCCTGCTGCAGTTTCTGCCTACCTCCATAGGAAGAAGCCGCGTGTTTATGTATATTTATTGTTTATGTGGTACATCTATACCAGTCACCCCAGGAAATGACCACGTTTAATGCTGAAACAATAACAAAACAGACTGTCAACCAAAACTTCAATTAGGTACAGTCATTCTGAACAAAATAGTGGTAAGCGTTTAATTAATTAAGTCCCTTCGTCTTAAAGATGTCAGTCACAGACTCCAAAGGGTTTTGTTAATCGATTAGTTCAAGCAAAGGATTTGATACCCTCGTTTTATGGTTACAAGGTTTGGTATCGATTGCTATGTGTTGTGATTGGTGTGTAGAGTTAATGTAGTGATTCGACTTTAATTAACAAAGGACGGTATGTCAAGATGTATAAGTTAACGGTTTTGTGGGGCATGGATATAAATATAAGACTGCTGTACGCTCTTATATCGACGGCAGCAAAGTACAAAAAGTCAACTGCAGTTTTTATGAAATGCACTTTTTAAGAAAATAGGACTCGGCATTCTTTGTATTATCGTAGGTGTTTTTTTATTAAGTTTAACCATGTTAAATACTGGTATTCAACTTCATCTGGTTAGACTGGAAGCCAACCTCAACAAAGCCGCTGAAACGCCAATGTTAGATGTAAGTTTTATTTGAAATGTAAGTGACAGTGCTGTTGGTGTGCTTATTATTATAAATAAATAGGAAAAGGTTACGCAGATGATGAAGCTTAAGCAATTAAGAAGTCCCGCGTAGAAGCGTCTAAATGGTAGTTGACTCATTACTTTACAAAGTATGTAAGTATCTATAGTTGCAAGGTGTAATATAATTAATGCAAGACATGAAAAAAGTGTGTCCCTTATTGACTACTGAATCGATTTCAGTATCTTTTATTGTGGGTATATTTTTCAAATATATGACTGTGTTCACTATACCTACCGCCAATTGAGCAAAAAAAATCTAATTATACGGCTGTAATGCTATATGCAAAGCTTTCTCTTTACCGAACAACTACTCTGAGGATAAAACGAAATGGTCATCTAAAAATAATGGTTGCTGTCTTGTATGTATAATCTATGATATTTAATTTTAACGCTTAATAAGTTTAACAATTTTAAAAATTGTGGAATACTTTCTAACTTGAAAAAAAAAAATCAAAGATGTTATTTACTTATATATCTTTACCTAAAACATAAACGAAAACAAAAAAATAAAAGAGCATCGTTTTTCTTTTAAGTTCAAACGAAAAGCTACTTGAAACAAAATACGTTCACTATAATTATTATAATATAATAGGGAGGTATTTTTCTTTGTACAAAGTTAAACGCTAGATTTATTTTTCTACTAAAATAATACCCCAACTTCGAAATTTTTAATATGGTCATTGTAATTTGAATACCAGGCCACTCAGAAAGTATTGCGAAAAAAGTGTTTATGCATGAGTCTGGCCAGTTAAAATCTATTTTGAAAATATGATTATTTGTAAGTAAAAATAGGTACGTTCCAATTTCAAAATGTCTCTTCATATTGTTTGCGAGCTAATTTAAATTATAGTGTTGAAACACTATAATTTAAATTAGCTAAAAAAAATGGAATAAAAAAAAAAAAATGAATAAAAAAAATGGATCTGCGCCGGGAACATTTTCGCGCTATGATTTTTTACGATTTCAAGTGTCGCTTGAAACCGGACGAATGGTATGATAGACTTCAAATGGCATTCATGGATGAAGGCTCTTCTAAGGCAACCGTGTATCGTTGGTGTAATGAATTCAAGCGCGGTCGACTAATTTTGGGGGATGGATAAAGAAGTAGTCGCCCTTTGACGGCTGTTACGGAAGAAATATTTAAACGTTTATCGCAACCTTGTTGGAAGTCGCTTGAAGTTTCACTTAAAAAAAAACAAGTTTTTAGTTCACATAACTATAGTATGTTGATATACAGGGTGTCCCAAAAGGTTACGTAGCTGGGAAGGGGGGTGATAGGGGTGGACAGAAGGGTCACCAGAAAAATAAAAAAATTAATCCCCTCTGGGTTTAAAAAAAAATAAATGGCATTTCAATTTAGTTCACAAAGAGACCATTCTGTCGTCCTTATTGATCAGTTAATACAACCTTAATATCTGCCCCAGTTATGAAATGAAAAGAAAAGACAAATGACTCGATGATCAATTTCCATTACGTTGAATCTTCGTTTTTTGTTAGAGTTGAAATCGATTGGAAATGACAAATTGATGTAATGTTTCCGATTGATTGATTGCGTGATTTATAATGTTTTTGTAACATTTTAGATATACTGTGTTTTAGATGCGACCGTACTTATTAATGCTCTTACATTCCTCTAGCATTCACAATTTTTGTTGATTTCATAATGTCACTAGGACATGCTCAATGCTCGTGCCTTCTCTTTCTAAGGTAATATAATGTCACTGACAAAGATAATTAAATAAAATAAAATATTCATTATATTTCTCAATCAATCTTTTTTCGAAAGTACGCTTGCAACCAATATCTGTTTTATTAATTGATTAAAATAAAGTCGCGTTTCGTGTTTGTCTATGTAACCGTTTAGTTCTTCTGGACTACACAATTGAATCTGACGCGGTTTTTGTCATAACTTAGATAATTTATTCCGGAAGGTACATGCATAATATATTTCCTAAACCATCTCGATGTCACGTCAAGTTGTAAAACCATACAAAGCAGAGGCAGGTTGCTAGTATCCCTATAAACCGCTTTTATTAAGGAGCTGTCTTAAGTGTCAATTTTAGTATTACATTATTCATAATGGATGCCTCCAAAATATTTAGCAAAGACGTTTACTAGCTAATCTGAATAAATTAATTAAATATCAGCTTTTAAACACCTCTTGAGATTCTGATCCTCGATAATTTCATCTTATTAGTCATGCAAGATATTTAGAGTGCCAGATTATTAATAACGTACGGTAAGCCGCACGTCTGTGCATAACCAGCTGACCTCTTATCCTATTGACACTCTGTACTAAGCTAGGCCAGCTCAAGGTCAAGGTGTTACCCTGTTACCTCTAATGAGTTGAGGCTCTTTAAACGTTTATATTTAAATGAACCACCAACCCATGATTATCCTTGTTTGGACTATGTCAGTGCACCGAAGGACGCCCCTAGATTGGTGTAGGACTATTGCAGGATGTGGAAACAAAGATTATGGATCAGGTATCTTAACTGAACTAGTTGTCTAGGACTATAAAAAGACTTATGGCTCCTGCCTGACCAATGTAAAATACACAGATAAAATGTCAAGGGGTGACTTGCACACTCAAAAATGGGTCCCGGAAACCATTGCTAGCACATAGTGACGTAGCGACAAGTGTTGCTCAACACTTCCTAAGGTTCCTTAGTTATGGTGAGGTTTTCCACGTCTATTGCGACAATCCCAGAACCCGAAAAACTTTGTTCCTCCAAGCATGTTTACCTTTGCGAATTTCCACTCAAGCCGGCCAACAAAGGCACGACTGATATGTGAGCTCTTAACATCGTCAGTGTTTACTCCAGCCGGCCAATAAAGGCAGCTCTAAGCCATGAGAAACAAGATTTATCCCGGGACAAAGCGTCCGTGGGGTCGCTACTGCCCAACAGCTCGCCACAAGCTGCCCTGCGGGTTTCTGTAGGTACCTCCTTTGTCTGGCTCCTTACCCTAGCTAGATCTGTTTCGGCAAAATAAACTCTTAACAGTACAGACCTAGCGCGCAAGCCCCACCACAATGGCAACGTAGAGATACGGTGGTGGAATTTTTTTATTAAGGTTATCTGATACCTACAGCCAGAAACCTGTACAGTAAAATCCATCAAACTAATTGACTTTCAATTTATTATCAGAACAACTCACCAAGAAATAAGGTGCTCCTACATATTAATAGTCTAGCCCTACCCTAATATATCAGAAAATCCAAAACAACAGGGAAACACGATGCATTAATTAAGGTAACTAATTAATTGAAACCCCGAAAGAAACGTCAGTAAATCCATCCCTTGAGATTTTACTTGAGGTATCCCGGATCTTTTGAGGTAAATCCTGAAAGACTAAATTAATTCTAATTAATTTGCGTGGCTCATTGGTAAAAGTTTATTTTTTAAAATTAGAACAATAATTAATTATGGAGCATTTAGTAAGTATAGGACTTATGTCGCAGCGTAAACACTGATCCACCATCTTCATTTTAATTATGATTAGTAACGTCATCTGGTTTTTACCAACTGGAAACGTCAAATGGTCGTTCCGGCCGGACGTCGATGGCAGATGATGTATAAAAATAAAAAATGTAACATATTGGATAAATAAATACCTAAAAAAAACAAATAGTGCACTTGAGTGAAGTCGATATAGAAAGTGGCAGCACTGGGTTGACGGATGTCGCTTGTCGGTTGAGATTAGATATGTTTTTAGGTTTGACGGAGCTCGGAGCTGACTTTATGTCGAGACGCACTTGCAAAAGTTGTCTTTCTTAAGGTTATTTCTGCCTAATCAAGTGATATTTTTGTAATTAGTGAAGTGAACATTTTGACTATTATTTCGGTAACCATCATGTGTGATCGTTCTGGTAACATATAAATCAAAATACCTTCGATGCATACATGTAAAGCCGCGGATATTAATTGTTAAACAAATTGACTACCAACTTAGGTACATTTAAATCACAACTGTCATTATTCGACAGATGTATCAAATAGCTGTAACTTGACATATTGACGTAGGATAGATTGAAAATGAGATTTATTGTAAGGATGATTGCTTCCTTACAACAAATCTCCGAGACTTCCATAAACTTTTGAACTCTTTATTCCTTTAAATCTTTCGTTTTGAGTTGTGGTTTCATGAGATTGACATTCATAGTTGTCAGGATAAATACAATATTTAAACATTATGTTTTTATTATGTTTTTGTGTTAGTAAGGGTAGCCTTACTAACACAAAAACGGTTTTGTGTTAGTAAGAGTAGGTTAGGTAAAAACGGGTTTCTCAGTGTTTAGACTAAACAACTTAAACACGAAAGTCGATATTTAGATAATATGCGTTGTATCAACAAGTGTCTAAGTTTTAGTTTAGACTAACGATCCGCCCCTGTTTTGCATGGTTTTTACCATCAAAATTTCTTTATTGTAATATAATAAACATATCGTGACCAAATAATAGCCGCACACGTCGGTCGAAGGTTGACCTACACTAGCCACGGTCGATTCGGGACATTTCCCGATGGTGAAAGATTCCCGTGCCTTGAAAAGCATCACCATAAGACTTTGATCCCGGCTTTTTTTCGTACTTATATTAAATACCTTTGACAATCGTAACGGGTAAACAGAAGCCCAAAAGGGTTATCGTGGATGTTAGATAGGCAGTATCTCCATATATAACAGTGGTATTCAGCTGCATCTGGTTATACTGGAAGCCGACCCCAAAATACTAGTAGTTGGAAAAAAGCAGACATTCAATATTAATGTATTATAAACATAAATCTTCTGAAATTGGTTTATTCTTTACACAATGGTGGAAGCCGCATTATAATTTGTTTTGTAAATTAGAAGTTTAACGAGGTCAGACAGACAGACACGAAAATTCATACTTTGTCAACAACACTCGGATGTGGTGCCTACTCTAAAAAACCAACAACATGAGCACAGCCCTATTTTTGCCTCGATCCTTATGATTTTGTAGCGTTTCTTATTACTGAAACACGGGAGTGAAATACCAACTAATTTTCGTCTTGTGGGTCCCCACGATAATTAGCAAAGCTGATGGCTGTATCAACGACACAGTTAATAATTTCCGTTTTGTAATAATCTACAGCAAAGATAACGACAAAATTTCACAGATGAAACCCTATGCGCCGCGTGGATGCTTTTCATTTACCGCAGAGTGATTTCAATGTCATTAATAATGTTGTATATTTGAGTGTTTTTTTAGAATACCTAACTAAAATATATCTTTTTTTAAGTCGCTTTTCGTGTTTGTTTGCGCGATCGTTTGTCTTGTGTAATTTCAGATCACACAATGGAAACTGTCACGTTCACTGTACAAGGCTTGGTCTCTTGCTACTTTTGTAAGTTACCGAATAAACGTAACTGTGATTTGTACTTCAACCTACGTTTTACTGGTTTGCCCAAGTACCCACCTACCTCCTGGCACCCGTACCACGAAACAAAGACGATGACCCTGTTACCGCTACGCCCACACTCCCGCTGTCATATTTAACTGAATGATATGCACAGATGTCCTGATCTTTGGGCATGTTGCCAGATTGCACCCATGCGAAACAGGGGTGGGTCCCTAGTTTCCCTAGTTTCAGATAAAAAAAGCCAAATGGGCAAAGATACCGTTCATGCAGAATGTATGAGTATTGAAAAACTGTTCTATACTCGAAGCACATGCCAACACTGCTTTTTTAAGGCATAGTCAGCAATTAATGTCAAATAACACTTCAATCAACTCCGCCTATCGCAGCCCACTGCTGGACATAGGCCTCTCAGAGGTTGCGCCACAACACAATATCCTCCGCCTTCCGCAACTACTAAGCTACTTTTCTTGTTGACCGTACTCAAGTACCTAGTATGTTTTTATTCGACCGTCAAAACATCCATTCATCTTTTTCGGCTTCCAGACTCGTTGGTAAAGCCAAGGATTACGCGGCTATACAACTCCATGGCAACAGAAAACCAACAAAAGATGGATGTGATTTCAAGACGAAAGAATAAACTCAAAGAAGTCCCAAAGGTGTGCTTTGTTCGAAGATCAAATGTACAGAGGTTAAACAAAAAATGTTGCATAGAAATACAAAGCAATGTAGCTAATGCCCCGTCGGGAGTAAGTAGGGATGTTAGGTGGTGCCGGTGTCCGGCGAATGATCGATGCTATTTGTTTGTCTGTGAAGCTATTTTCATCGTACAAGACGTCCAAGTAAGTCTATTGCCTTCCGTGAGGTCAATAACGTGTCCATTTTTAATATCAAGGAAGAACTTCATAGTGATAAAATTCTCCTGAGAAATATTGAATATACTACTACGCACAGCAGCTATTCGTTCAATAACATGCAATAAAAAATGTGTAGAATCTGAATGTACATAGCTGGTCCGCCGATATAATTCATGGAAGAATTTTGCGTCATGAAAAATGATTTTAGAAGTAATATATTCTATGTTTTATGTTTTATTGAATAGCAGCTTGTGGATTTATAACTTACCATCGGCAATTTTGTAAATAAAATAGTACATTTTGTGTGTTATTGTGTTCAGAAAATAGTTTTTTGGTCATCATAAGTAAACTTTAGACACGCATTGTGTGGAGACTTTTGCTCAGCGTGCATGCCGTTGATTCGACCCACGAATCCCAGGGCTGGTTCGAGGTGGTCCGGAAACAGAGTTCCTGGAAGGACTTGGGGGACGTCTTTGCCCAGCTGTGGAACAGCCCAAAGGATAGGCAAGTATTAGAAAACAAAACAAAAAACTAAAGTAGGAGAGGGGTGTTAGTACACAATATACGACGTAGTTACTTACCCTAGTGAACCGAGCCTGAGGATCCTTGTACAATTATATAAAAGAACCTAATAAAAAATAACAGTATTTTATAGTGTGAAAACTTTAATCACTATGTAAGTGTGAATAGAATAAATTGGTATAAATATAATTATAATTTTTGGTAAATAATTAAATTGTTTATTATAACTAGACCAAAAACAAAGTTTATCAATGCAAAGGCCTAAAGTTTTTCATAGTAAATCTTTCTGTAAAAGTCTAGTAAGGAATTAGAGGCCACAAACATTTCCCACTTGATAATTTCCAATTAAGATAAATGATAACGAAAAACTTGGAGACGACACGTCATGTGAAGAATTCAGTACAAAGATTGATGATCGTTCCTGAAACACGCTCATACGTATCATTAATTTAAGAAAATGCTCCTGAACAACATTTTCGGTAGGTCAATGAACTTATTTGGTCGGGGCTATTGACATGATGTTTTCGTGAATCTGTTAAAACCTTTTTCGCGGAATCTACAAAAGGTATGCGACTCCTCTGGGGGTATTTGGGATTTTTATTTTCTTACATTCCTTTTGTGGCCATTTATTACATGTGAACGGACTTCGGGATAAGTTTGGTTTTACATAAAAAATAAAATACATCGAGTATTTTAAATATGTACTTACGAAGAAGTCTATGGCTGTGTGATTCCATGTAATCCAGCAGCTCTAGTTTAAAAATCCTGACAACTATCCACACGATTAAGTTTTTAGTCTATTGAGGTTCTAAAGGCAGAATATGACTGAAGAATGTGATAGGTCTGATAGCAACTACTAATAACTACTATGTTAATTTATAAGTCTACTTACAGTGACTTGAGCTCAATACTTCCTTTTTGAGCTATAAGCCATAATTTCTCTGGATTTGGTTTAAACTTAGGCAAAAATGCCCTAATAAAAGCAAAAAAAGGTGTGATTAGGAACTTCATTCCAATCCGTTAAAAAATATAATAAAACACACCATAACTTAAAATATGGTAAAATCTCATAGGAATATCCTTTTCACCGAACGATGGCAAAGCTACCGAAGTTTCAAGCGCATTTTATTGGGTAGCACTTCATTTTATTTGTGCTACCGACTTTCGCTGAGAAAAAGTGTCTGATGCCGACACTTTGATTCGAAGTAAAATCAACTTTAACTCGAACTGAGACTACAGGTAGATAATCTTAGTTTGCACTTTGTTTTCTGAGCTAGATGCTTCTTAACTTTTTGTCCCTTCGGATACTTTTTAAAGTTTGTTTCTTTTTGTCAACGTTGACTTTTAGTAGGTAATTCTACTGAATAAAATGGAGTTTCCATACTATGTAAAGAAAATATTAAATCATGATGACTTAGTCAGATTATTCCATAATGCCGCAGTGTGAACAAAACAACACTTGAATATTCGATATTTTCATAGTGACGTCATCACATTTTAGTCATTCAAGCTATTGTAAAAGCTAACAGAAATGTATGAAAGCAACGCCCCCGCCAACCTTACAATGTCCAAGTTCCAAATTGATGTTTTTTTAATAGCTTTATAGAAATATTAATTGAATTAGGTTTGGTGGTACGGGTGGTACATACCTGGCTACCTACTAGCCTGTACATACTTAACTTTCCCGCTGAAGAAGCTAGCAAAGTGTTAGTTGCTAGAACTAACTGCAAGTAAAAGTTTTATTTAAAAAATCTGCAACAATTTCAAGTAGATTTTTTTTACATTGGGTGAAGACAATTTTTCTTCCTATACATATTATTTAATTAATTAACCCATAATTACTCGTATGAAGGAAAACAAACTGCTCGCATGGGGTCTCTAGAGATTTCAATTTTTAAGTACAAATTGTAACAGTTTTTATTTCAAAATGGAATAATTTAATAGTTCTTTAGAAAATATTATAGGTATTTAATTGTTAAAATATCTTAAATACAACTGAAACAAAATTCATATTGCTAGAACCAATAAAAAAAAAACGTACAATTTAAAGCACGATTTTGGGGCATTACGAAATCATGGGTTAAAATATTGGGAACCTAGGTCATCACAAATTTGATCTGTGATGAAAACATAAACAAATGTGCATTTTGTTTTGTTTTTTTGGTTTTGGTCGCGTAAGTGGGTGGGTGTAATAACTGTTCTAGAAATAAATTTCTAGGGCAATTATAACACCGTAAATGGTCGGCAGAAAATGATAATGTATCCTTTCTGCTTTTCATCTACTCACCACTTTGGATTCCCTCCAACTTTTCAAACTTTCAAAAACCATTTTACAACACTCTTTATTGTCTTTGTACTATTTTCGAATGAAGAAAATCCCCCGTAAATGTCCGAAAATGACATTCAAAAAACAAAATAATTAATTTGTAGGTAATATTATTTTCAAAATCTACTTTGAAAATAATATTATTTAAAAATCTCTAAACATTAGTAACTTACCTTGCCCAAAAAAATTAAACTCGCATGGGGTCACAGCTCAAGAAAGCAGTGACGCATGCTCCAGCTACAACAGCTTTATCAGAGCTAAAGTACCTATAATCTTTGCGGTATATTGTAAAGCTCCTGGCGCCAGGACGTTTTACCCAATGCAAGTGCTTACTTAATCATTAAATAAACACCCCCGCTCTGGGTGAATCAGGAGGGCGTGTCAGTCTTTTGCTGACTAAAACCCACCCGTGTTCCTTCAGTTGCCTGTGTGCCAGGGGCCACGGTATCTCTTTCGAACAACCCGCACCCCTGACAGGCATCGCCCTTGCGGACCCCACCAGTTGGTGCTGACATCTCTTTGAGGCGCGCGTGGAACACAACGCGCCGTCGACCCGGGCTTGGTGCTTACCGGACAGCAAGCTACCCATTACTTGCCGTCTGCAAGCCCACACCTACGGAGGCCGGGAATCAGCTTGGGATTCCCGATACCCAGGGCATCTCCTGCGGTGACTAGGGCCATGAGGGCGCATATACTGCCTCTCCCTCACGTGCGCCGCCTCCCTCTTCGTGAGCATTACCGCGTCGCAGAAGGAGGTGACATCTACCCATGCACTCTCGCTCCATACCATGGCCTGGACCAGGGCCGGACGCGAGAGATTGCCGCCACTGATCACCCCCCTCCTTCCCCAAGGATACGGCGGTGCTCCACCTGAGCCGAGCAGATCTCCACCGTATGCTCCACCGTATCATTAGGGCGATCTACGCAGTGGCAACACCCAGGCATTTCCTCCTGCCTTATCTGAAACAGGAACCTCCCGAAACAACCGTGTCGGCGAGGACCTGCGTCAGGCGGAACGCAATGCATTCTGCTGCAATTTTTCACCATCATTTAAACAATCGATACGGAACGGTTTCCGTCCACTACATTAATATTTAACTAAGATACAGGACCAAATTCACTAAGTTTTGACCTATGCGAAGCCTACCTAAAATATGCTAACGTAGAAGACATTATATAGTCAACCTAGCCAGTCAAGCAGAACGGCTTCGTCATTATTTCCTAGCAGCCATCGGTTACACAAACTACCTAAGAGACAAAATGGAGACCTTGTAACAATTGCTCATGTTCGGTTACCGTATCAATTTAATTGCTTTCCTATGTCAACATCCAATTAGGAAAAAGTTTCTTGGATCCTTACCTAGATGCAGTCAAACCTTTGCTTTGTTATGGTAGACTATAATTAGGAATAAAAGAAATACGGTACTCGACGGCGTTTAAAATTATAATCAATATAGGCCTAAAGGTGTTTCCAGTAAGTTGAAGGCATATAATAATGAATCTTAAGGGACATATGGAACGTAGCCACAAAAAACTGAGGATGTCAATAACCTGAACTTTTAATATGCCTGCTTCTGCAGTATATGTATAATGCCGTTTACTTAGGCAGCCTATAATGTTCCCACTACTGGAACACAGGCCTCTTTTCTGAGAGAGGATGTGGGCCATAATCCACCACGCAAGCACAGTGCGGGTTGGTAGATGTCACGATATTTTCGAACTTTTGGTTCTACATGCCGCTTTCCTCACGATATTTTCCTTCTCCATTTTGCGACTGCAACTGCCGTTCACTGAGCAGAAACATAGCAATTACGAGGTAGATATCTACTGTAGGATAATTATATCTAATTGCAATGTTTCTGCTCAGTGAACGGAACGGAGTAGAAACATAGTACTTGAAAGGGGCTGGTAAAACATTCAAATCTTATATTTTTTCGAATCGATAGACCCTGCTACAGCAGTAGTGATGAACAGATGGCGCATAATGTATTATTTAACCAGCTTCTGTCTCATGTACAATGTAACATCTTCGAGACTATTGTATAAATGATGAATCCTACTATCTTACTTCTTACTAATATTATAAATGTGAAAGTTTGTATGTTTAGATGTTTGGATATTTAGATGTTTGTTACTCAGTCAAGCAAAAACGGCCGAATGGATTTAAATGAAATTGCACACGTATAGTTTATAACCTGGATTAACACATAGGATACTTTTTATTCCGGTAGTACGATCCCGTGGCATAATCTCCGACCTCCAAGCGGGCGAAGCCGCTGGAAAAATCTAGTTAAATTATATTTTTTTTACGGTATAATGACCTTCCTATGTACCTACTTGTATACGACATTTAATAGGGTTTCCTAATGCTATACGCGGTCTCCACTCCAGGACTCGTGTGGTCCACTGGCCATCGGTTCTTTGACAAACATGACAAGCCCGCTCCCGCTTCAGCGTGCTTACTTTGAAAATTATGTCGGTAACTCCGTTTCAAATGTTATCCTTCAAAGAACCTTCATGAATTATATATCGCTATTAGAAAGGTTAAGTGGACAGAAACATCCTTTCGTAATAGTAACCCACTGAGATCAGCAACCTATTCGCCGAACGTTGTGAATGTAAAACTGTTCACCTGATACCCTTTAATGACACTTGATATTAAAAGGCCAATGTTTACACGAGGACGAGCAATAACTCAAACAAATCGTCGACTTTACCTTGATTACAAGCCTAAATAAATACGCTGACCAATGGAATAACAAAATAATACCTATTTGGACCTTTTTGTAAATTTAATTATTTGTAACAATACGTGACTGTGTGGGTGCCTTTTGATTATCCAATAAAGTAAGTATATCTTTAGTTATGTATGTGTTTAGGATTAGCGTCTGTCATGAAGGTCTCGTGGCTAAGTCATAACACAAGCACGGGTCCATCGATCAGGTTAAGCCATGCTTGCCACGCTCGGTCCGTGGATGGGTGACCATATTTACATAACGAGACCCCTCTGTGCCTCAGAAAGCACGGTAAGCCGTTGGTCACGGCTGTCATTCGTTGATCTTTGATATTCGTAATGGGTCGTCAGAAGCCTGAAAGTCTGACAACCAGTCTTACCACGCGTAAATACAATAAAATGGTAATGGTAATGGTATGAATAATATAAACAAATATAATAATCAAAACAATGAGATTATTATGGTAAATGATTATGATTATGAGATAAATAACTAAATAATATACATACTGTCAAAATTTTATGAAATTCTCAGGTGTATACGTCGAAGTCTTTAAAAAAACTAGTTTACAGAATTATCGCATTTTATAATAGACTAACTTTAGCCCGCATGGATGTCGGAAAACATCCTATTTATACGTTTACGCAGTGCGCGCTAGTTATTATTTTAGCTCCCAGTCTCAATTTTCCAACATCTTCAACAATCATCGACATATTTCAGGCAATTTACACAAAATCTGAATTTGGTATGCACCTAAACCTTTCTCATAAATCACTCCGTCCATTGGAGAAAACCGTTTGAAAATCTGTTTGGCAGTTTTTGAGTTTTTCGCGTTGAGACAGACTGATATACGCCGTGGGAGGATTTGTTTCATAACATGTATGATGTAGTTGTAGTGATAACGTTGCTATCCTCAATTTAAAGTTTCACAGTAGGTATATCATTTATGTAGATATCGAATTATGGTCGAATTTCGACCACTGGGAGATCACGAGTTCAAAAAAAAAAAAACAAAAGGACACTTAGGCGTCGTTGAACTCGTCCTCATTATTGTTATCCGGAAACGTGCCGAGAAGACTGAACTGAAATGTAGATATCGTAAATGTATCTAGCACATCTCTTTGAAAAGAACGTACAGATATCTTGAATGAGCCATACCAACACAAAATCTTTACAACCTATTTGAGCCATGGGATGGCATGCAGCACACATGATAGAAAATCTATTATTGCTAGTAAAGTTCTAAGTCGCTTGACGTGTAACACGCTAATTTCGAATGAAAAAAGAGGTTTTAAAAGAAAGATTCTTCAACTTTCATTTTCGCAAAGGTTGAAGACGACCACGTTATGAAACAAAATGAATCACAATAGTCCATTTACGGCCCATTCATTTTTAATTTCAACCAATATTTATTATTGAATACACAGACCAATCAGGACCCTTCATGATTTATAACCCCTTGATAAAAGGATTAATTAGCATGCTAAACTTTGATGATGGATCTGAACTGTAGATCAAAAACCTATTCGATCTGTAAACATATCAGTACATACCATTACAGTCAGATATGAATTTGACTGGATTGTTAAGTTATGTTAGAGAAAATGTGAAAATCTATATCGCTCTATCGCTTTTCGTGTCTGTCTGTGTCTCAACTGCGTTCGGTTCATGCGGTTTCCACCATCATTAAGGGAATTTATTCCAGAAGGTTTATGTGTAGTTAGTTATAACACGTTAATATAAGGGTGGAAAAAACATCGACGCACAATCTGATACCATGGAATCAGTAAATGATGCTGAACCCCCTTGCGTTGAAATTTTTCGGAGGTTATTAAAAAATAAGTGTTTCATACATTTTGACTGCGTAGGTATTGCACATAATTATCTATCTATGAAACAGCAACAAACATTTCTACGCTAGGTGGTATTAATTAATCATATTATGCTGAATACATGGTTTTAGTTTGAGCTTCGATGTCCGTGCCTATTAAACTTACACAATCTATATACTTATATAAAAACAAAATCTTTTAAAAATTATATCTAACGAGATCGACTGTCCTGATCTCCTGCACAAACTGCCTTTCAACGTCCCTCAGAGATCAGTTAGGTTTAATCCACCTATCTCCATTCCTTTTTCCTCTTCTAACTACAGGCATAACTCATACATGGTACGAGCGAGTAAGGACTTCAATATTCTTTCTAAAGAGTTCTCATTTGACCCATTTACCACCAAAATCTATTCTGTACGCACTCGGCTGAACGTTGACTTTTTCAAAAGTGCATAGTGCTTATTGTACCTTATATATTACATTCTTTTCTATCGTGCTTGTTAGTGATCATAAGATTTCTACTACTTTTTTCTGTTTTTATCCATGAGAACCTGTAGTTGGCTTAATGTAACATATACAATTGTTATCCATCTATTATAGCTGTTGGTTCTACTACAATTAAATAAATAAATAAAATCGGAGCGAAGTCAAAACTGTCCATTTGGTTTTTTTTTTTAATTTTTGCGAGATCTGGGAACGATTGTAATGCCAAAAATATTTTTTTTTATAATTATTGTCTGTTTGTCAGAATATTATGTTCCAACATCACGCGAAAACTACTGCACCTAAGCGGCAACAACTACAATTAATAAAAACTACTACAAATACGGCAAATAACTGAAATTAGCGAACAAAACTCAAGCAACAGTTACTTTGTGAAAGTTAATTCATCAGTATTCCTATCAAAACGATGAAGAAATACATAGTGAGGAAACGTGCAATATCCAACAACCAAAAATTTGAAGATATATGACATCTACGAACCCGTACTGATAGGCCTACTTGGTGGATAACGGTCCACGCTCTCTCATAGAGAGGAGCATTGTACACCGATCATACATGCATTTTTATATTTACAAGGATACCAAAAAATATTATAAAAACGAAAAACACAAAGGCTAAATAGTAATCACGCTAGCATCTTCCGGAATCGATATCATACTGCTTCTTGGTGGCATAACAGTGCACGCCATATTTGATATTCCCATCGATTTAAAGAGCAACGAAACACCTGTTTTTGGGTGTAACGGAAAAGTGGCAAAATGCGCGTGCTTAGGTTTAGGGTGCTTTAAATGCGATGAATCTACTATGGCAAATAGGAAAGCAGTAGAAGCTGTAAACAAAACACAGCCGGACATCCGCAGGAACTAAGACATGATGGGTGGTATCACAGTTCTGTTTAGTCGCGATTTCCGCTATTGCCGCAAGTGTATAGACTACGCTTGACCATCAACATGCGAGTTTTGCTTGCAGGGAATGCCAGGTGGACCTACCAGAGAGTCTTAGTAGATTACTTCCCACTTTATAAGATTTGAGTCGTCTGGTGTACGAGGACATCAGTCCAATACCGTACCAAAAGAATTCTAGGGTGTGTGAACGGGCCATTTAAACGCCCAAAAATGAACAAGCTGCAGCGATCAATCACAGTCACAGTATTCTTTCGCAAATTGAAGGCCCAAACTCGTGTCTTTGCAGATAAACCTCATCGAGGCGGAAATTCTAACAGGTCGTGGAGTTGGCGAAACAGTACTTATACCGCGTATATCACAAATTTCTCAGAATTACCCTTTCCAGCTTAAGAGCATACAGTCTCCTGTGAGCGTATACTTCACGATGACTATCAACAAGTCATAGGGGCAGACACTGGAGGCTACGGGTATCGACCTCAGAGCAAGCGGCTTTTCAAACGGGCAACTGTACTATAACCAACACTTCAAACGTAGTATATAGGAAAGTTTTGTAAAAGATCGCTGTCATTTTAGTAAATTGTGGAGCGTTACGACTTCAAAGCGAACGAAGTTGCGGGCAGAAGCTAGTTATTACTTATTAATATAAAGAAATCTCTATGTTTTTTTAAACAGTGCAAAGCAGGGGTGGGTCGCTAGTAAAAATAAACAAAGCACATCAAAGCACTTGTGGTTTTCTCTGACAGAATAAAAACATAAGTAGTCAAAAGCCTGTACCTAAAATTTAACTGATGCATCAACTACGAACTTCACTACAAACGTAGAAAGATAATAGAAAAATATCTTCTTCACCTATGCACTCAACACTAGAAAAGGCTCCTATTTGTAATACAAACGTCAATACGGCACTTCAATTGTGAAATGCAGTATGAATCACAATCTGAATCATTTAGAAAGACATTGGTTCAAAAAATCTGCTCAACCACGCAACCACTTCAAGAACGCTATGAATATTGTTAAACTGTCAAAATAAAACCCATTCCTACCGTTAGTGTCATACGCAATCACCCCACAGGTCTTGACACGTACCAAAGCTACTAATACCTATAGGTATAGGTACGAATATATTCTACGAATCGTAGGAAGACCTACGGGTCGTACAAACACTCGTGGGTTGTACAAATATTGGTCCCAATGCGGTGGTATTGTAGCAAAGGCGATCCGCTATCGGCGTCCCACGTTCAGTTTGTTTGGATAATGGTACCGTGTTGAAGCTTTATCAATGGCAATTTATAAGATACTAACTTTTCCCCGCGTCCTCGCCCGCGTTTTTGTCGGAATTCACTACCGGGATACAACTTATTCTATGTCCTAATTCAGATCATAGCCTATCCGTATGACTTTTATCATATATTTTATTTAGCCGATAAGGTATAAAAAGGTAACATTTATAACATAACGATTATATGTGAATTTTTAAATCATCCCATTTTGGGGGATGAAACACAATTCTTAATTGCTTGCCAAATCATTTGAATTTTCATAATGCCTAACTTAAGAGCGTTCCGCGCGGGCTGGCAACAACGCATTTACAGTAGTTTTTCGGATTATTTCATTAAATACAAACAAAAGTACTTTTTTTTAGCCAAGCACTAGATCGTTGGTATTTATAATTATTTTTAGCATTTACTCTTTAATAAAAACATTTAATCGTACTAAGTAATGCAAATAGAAAATAATTGACAGTTTTTTTTTGAGGGTGGGAAATCATCAAATAACTTCTCCCGCTCTGGGTGAGAGATCGCCGCCACCTATTACCTCCACAAGGACATGGCGGTGCTCCGCCCAAGCCGGGCAGACCTCCACCGTATGCTCTACCGTGTCCTCAGGGCGATCTTCGCAGTTCAACACCTGGGCGTTTCCTCCCGCCTTATCTGAAACAGGAACCTCCCGAAACAGCCGTATTCGGTGCTGACCTGCGTCAGGCGAAAGGTGAGGACGCCATGCCGCCTCTCAAGCCACTCCTCAAAGAGGGGACTTACCGCCGCTATCGTGGCGTGCCCAGCACTGGGTTGCGACAATCGCACTCTCCATGTCGCCATGAGATCCCGCCGGAGCTCTGTCCGCTGCACCTCGATTTCTCGCGGCAGCGGAGTAACGCCCCGGCGTTTGGCCTCCTCGCGCCACTCCCAGATGTGCGCGAGGACCTTTGCCTCCAGATCCCATGGCGGTAATCCGGCAAGGAGGCCCGCCGCCTCACCTGAGATCGTGCGGTATCCCCGGATCATCCTGATCGCCATGACCCTATGGGACGCCTTCAGCCTTCGGGCTGGTTGGCGCCTCAATGTAGGCGCCCACACCGGCGCCCCGTATAGGGCCATGGACCGCACGACCCCCACGTAGAGCCTCCGGCAGGAGGCGTTTGGCCCCCCTAGATTGGGCAGGAGCCGCTTCAAGGCAGCCCCGGCCCGCTCCAGTCTGGGAGCCAAACGTCGGAAATGCTCCGCGAAGTTCCACCGGCTGTCGAGGACGAGTCCCAAGTACTTCATCGTCGACTCGACGCCGATGTGAACCCCTCCTGAACGATCTGATGCTTGGCTGACATATTTTTTTACTGTAGTTTGTATTTCATGAAATAATCACGAAAAACCGCCGTTGCCAGCTTGCGTCGGGAGAACACTCTTAAGAAATGCTCTTAAGACATTCCCATACACACATTCATCCCCTATATACGTTTTAGGATTGTTTTTGAGAAAAAAAACAGCCCAAGTCCATCTTCAGGATGCTATCGGTCCCCTTACCAAGTTTATCTACTGACTGAACTGAATCAAAATCTGCCTAGCTCTTTCCCAACTATGTTGGGGTCAGCTTCCTGGCAAACCGGATGCAGCTGAATACCAACTGAATATGACCACAAAAAGTCTTTTGATAACTTGGCAAAGTATAATAAATATAAAACTACGTTATGCAGTATTTTGTTATTAATAAAGCAAAGTCCATGGATTTAGAAAACACAAGAAACAGTTCCTAGCTTTGGCTTTTCAACTACATAGATACACGCTGTATTAAAATGTTTACAACAGACTCAGCACTCTATACTGTACTAATACTACTTAATCTTTTGAGTAAAAATTTCTTCTCACAAAAAGAAGACTTGTATTTTAGCATGAAAGGAGATCCAATCTTAATTCCTCGTTGGTCCAGCTGTCGCAAGACCGAGATCTGGGTTTTGTGTTCCATTCCCAGGTCTAGGTTTTACCATTAGGATTGTGTTAGTTTATTTATTTATTTCCCGGAGTTTTAAATTTCTAAAATAACTAGAATTAGAGATGAAGCACTCAGTATTCTTAAAGAGAACACTCGTTATCTTTAATTAAATTCGTAAACAATCCGAGCCAGATAGCAAACTTAATTGCTGAACCAGAGGTTACCGTTTGTGAGACATTTTCACAAAAAAGTCACGCAAATTGACAACGAGTGCACTTTGCAAAACAAACGATTTGTGAAGATGATTATTGTGAAATAAATGTACACCCAGTGAGATTTCCCATCGGCAAAAATGAAGACCCTCCATACAAATTTTTGCTGTTGCTGTCGCACAGTAACGCCAGCTCGCTCAGCGCTCAGGAGTCTAGACCAACGAGGCGTTTTTCTTTAGTACCTACTTTACACATACAACCAAGGACCATTTCAACAATAACACTAAATAAGAACGCAAACTGTGATAATAACTTCACCACTAATTACTAACTAACAATAAAGAGGCCATATTTTACCAAAATAGAGCTATAAAATGTTAGGCTTACATAAGTATTTAAGTAGGACACAAATAGAATTTTAGTGCGTAGTTTTGGTCTAATTAATACCTGACAGCGAAAATAGCTAATGTAGTGATAAATACATTCGCAGTTAGTTACGAAGCCGACGTTACATCCCCATTTAAGGGAAACCTAGTCGCGGGCTCGAACTTACTGGTAGGCCTGGCTAAAAAGCACGCTATCTCACCAGGCTTCAAGAAGCCTGACAGCAGCAGCAGGTAGACGCTAGTCTACACGCACAACGTTATTGAGTGATATGTAGGATAATTTATACTAAAAAAATTGCGAAAATATTAAGAAAAGTCCTTTAGAAGATTGGGTTTTATGAAAAAGCCAACGCATAAATGAATGACCATTAAAGTTTATTGAACTTTTTTATAATTGAACTTTGTCGGTACCGACTTTGTTTTGGAGATTTTGTACTTCTTTTATTACCTAAAAACGCCCAAAGTTAAATAAAATTTGCAAGAAAAACGAATCTTTGTTGACTCCCAACTTTTTAATGGGTTTTTATTTTAGTATTCTGTTTCTATACAGACAATATTAATAATAAGACAAATCGATATCATATTTTATTCTGGATTTGCCATATCAGATAGTTGAGTACCTACCAAACTCCCGAAGTTTGTATGCAAAAAATGTGGACTAGGTTCACCTTAAGCTATACTTACCCGACGCGTACACCGTAACCGTTATCGGCCGAACTGTGCTCGTACGTCGTCGACCGAACTCGGGCGTTCAAACCAAACATATAGTAAAAGAAAGTCAGTTCGTACACCTCGTTATTGGACGTCATCGTACGATGTTGGTTGAAGTAATGTACTCACTCACTTTCTTTACATAATAATATGTTTGGTACAATTGCCTAGTTTGGCCATTTGGCCGACGACGGATTACGTGTACCCGACCTGAGCGATATACCCACTGAGTAACGCTCAGTAGGTATATCATACTTCGCTTAGGTTCAATAATAACAGCCGCACGGGTCGATATAAGACGAAGTTCATAGAAGGGGGACCTACGTATCTTAGTAAGACCATCCATTACATACCCCTCCGTATTTCTGAAAACACGTTAAGTCGTTGGTCTCGGCTGTTATACGTAGCTCTTTCACAGTCGTTACGCGTAGTCAGAAGTAGTGAGTGTTACCCAGTAACTGGGTTGTAGAGGTCAGCTGCATCCGGTTAGACCGGTCACTGACCCCAACATTATTGGGAAACGGCAAATAGGCAAACGGATTGACCACGTTCAAGTCTAATATGGCTGACGAATATGTTCAGCAAACATTCTTCTACATCAGTTTTGTACATTTTGTATGAACTATCTTACTTTACAGACTTGCCGCGCTTTTTGTATTGAAAGCGTTTCTCTGTGGGCAGACGCGACGCGAGTTCAACGGGCGCTACGTTGGAAAACTTCTTTAAGCGCGTTGAGCGCTTTTTGGGTGAACAAAAATCATAGAACTCGCGTCATCGTCACCGCACGCTTCCCATGAGCTATATGCATACCGTGTATATATGTAAATAGATATAGGAGTGTCAAAGCGTCAAAAATAATAATCTAATAGCTCGACGATATAATTCACAAGTTACTTAGTTTTTTATTTATTTAATCAGATTATGAGCCACCGTAGGGGTCTATTTAAAATGGTGGTTTAATGAACGAGCACACGCATGAGTCGCGCGTTGATTTTTTTTGTTTTTTTTCATCGATTATTGAGTACCCACGTTTTTTTAAGCAGCTAACGGATCTACCCTTAATCAGTGAATCCAAAACAATAAACGTATACTACCTAAGATAACTTCTAGGAAAAGTTTCAAAAAGTGAGGTAATCTTCCATCTACGGATTTTTTTTAATTTCAACTAAATTATAAATGTAGTGATATTTACTTGAACATGTTAGTTATATGTGAGTACCTGAGGTTAATTTCAGTTAAGTGTTGGTATCAGAATTTCTCAACAATTTATCTGTTTTCCCCGGACGGTTAGGTAAAGGTTTACATGGAATAGGTACACCCACATCGGTTAGGTTTTTTTTTTTGGGTGGGAAATCATCATATAACTTTTTCCCGCTCTGGGTGGAGTAGGAGGGCGTGTCAGACTTTTACTGTCTAAAACCCACCCGTGTTTCCTCAGTTTCCTGTGTGCCAGGGGCCGCGGTATTTCTTTCGAACAACCCGCACCCCTGGCAAGCATCGGCCCTTGCGGACCCCACCAGTTGATGCTGACATCTCTTTGAGGCGCGCGTGAAACACAACGCGCCGTTGACTCGGGTTAGCCCGCGCCTACGGTGGCCGGGAATCAGCCTGGGATTCCCGACGCCCAGGGCGTCTCCCACGGTGGCTACGGCCGTGAGGGCGCATATATTATACTGCCTATCCTTCACGTGCGCCGCCTCCCTCTTCGCGAGCATTATTGCTTCGCAGAAGGAGGTGACGGCTATCCATGTACTCTCGCTCTGTACCATGGCCTGGACCAGGACCGGACGCGAGAGATCACCGCCGCCGATCGCCTCCACGACATCGGTGAGGTTTTAAGTCCCATTAAATAGAGGGCGACCTTATTGTCATCAACCGGCACAATTCGAGACTCAGGGGTGCTACTGACAAAATTCTCATAGAAAAAAACAAAGTAAATGTGAACGATCAGTGAAGTATAAAACTGTAACTTACACTGTGTCCCAGCAGTGGGAATGTTATAAGCTGATTGTGATGGAGCATAGGAACAAGAATAATATAGAACAGTAAGAATAAGACTATAACTGTGAGCAGGAATTGCGGGATCGTGGGATATGGAAGAAGTGGACGGGCAGCCTTTGCCCAGGAGTGGGGAAAAAAAGTTAGCACAAAAAATGAGTATCCCCTCAAGAACGTACGTATTTGTAGATACATAAATTCAGGTAAATAAAGTCTATAGCAAACGGATTACTAACTTAAATTGTTCAAATAATCGAATTACAACTGCCTTTGACACGTAAAATAAAATAGTGTGTTAATTTAATAAACTATTTATTTCCCATATTGTACATACACAGACACAAAAACGAGAATGAAAAACAATACAAGTCATTCATTGACAACAATTTATTAAAACTTACCAATAACAAAACAATATTACCAAAACAGTCCATAGACAGTAAACAGATGAACACGAACACAACAATCGTTAACAAACTGTCCGCCTAGCATGCGCTTCGTGAATTCTGTAGAGACAGTTTCAAAGGAATACAATTCAGCTTGATCCAATGTCCAATTACTGTACAAATATGATAGATTTCGTAGAAATGTGATGAGATCTTTAATGAACTAAGTGCCTCATTTTGTGAGGCGTTTGTTAGACACTTGATCGGGTTGGCCAATTCGATTCCATAGTATTTACCCGCAGCAATTATTATGATGACGCGTCTAAATGTTTAACGACGCCCAGCTAATAAAGTTGATTTTTGAACGAATTTGACAGCTGTCAACTTGACGTATACTCGAGTACTGAGGACGATAGAGGAGGTGGCCCCCCGCCAAAAGGGAGATCATAGAGATCTATCAGAAAGTCGGCACTGGTTTATTGAGATTGTGATATTGGTGATAATTGCGACTACCCTTGAATTTTAGTGCATTAATTGATTTGCGCCCGGAACGTCGTGTACATTATTGTTATTTCCCTAATGATCAGAGACTTGTCATTTATCAATATATTTTTTTATTTTTTTTATTTCCATCTCCTCGCCCGCATACCTCCGCACAAGACCTCTCCTGGTAAAGATGACGTATTGGCTTTACATAGGAGTTCCCATTTTGATTGAAAATTAAGTCAGACTGTCCAACTAAATGATTGATTAAAAACGTTCAACAACAGTTTGAAATTAAGGCGATTTCGAAGTAAACTCCAATCTAGAAGATTCTTGTTAGCAGAAGTCTATGAGATTCTAAATAACAAACGACCATTGGTCCACATTAGCCTTGGATCAAAAGAGCTGGAAGTCTTGAGGCCTTTGCCCAGCAGTGGAATTGTGCAGGCTAACAGTAAAAGTACGAGTATATATTCAAGCGATTATTTCGCTTTAAATTCTGCCGAAATTTCATTCCTTATGACCTTTAGACCTTTATTAGAATATCTTATCTCTCCACAAACAGACGTTATCAGAATTGACAAAACGTTTCGGTGTACGCCTTTGAGACTAACAGGAAACTACGATTAGAATTATTTATTGGATCTAATAACACAGTGTCTCTATAGAATAATATATAGACTTGACGGCTTCGTTTAATATTAATGTCTCTTACCGTTATTTTAAACAACAATATTTGTAAATTAAATTCTTTTGTTAAGAATCTAGAAAGAAAAGATAAAGGAAAAGGATATAGGTAAAGAAGGATAGGCAAAGATTTTTCAAAATGTTTTTGAATATTTTGACCTACATTTTAATTTACAAATAGATACTGTATTTGCTCTCAAACTATAAGTTTGTGTACTGATTCAAAAATAATACTAACTCACAATGTAGCGATACAATATTAGTGTCTAACCCTATGGGTCACAACACGCGCGAATCATCCTACGTATTCTCTGAGCTACCTTATTCACAAAAGGTAAATTATTATCCCTAATCAGCTTACAACACCCTTTTCACAAGACCGCGGAATTGTTACTAACTCACAAACTCATTAGGGGTTGAAATTATCTACGTTCACACGTTTAGCCAATTTTTCGCACGTCTAACTTAATAGGTTACCTACTGTATGAAAATTTCTTCAGGGCCGTTTCGTTTTTCATATAAAAATGTAGCAATCTAATTTTTTCAGTATGATTCTCAGGTATAGTGGCTGAGGTCTTACAGACAACATTTCTTTATTCCTCTTCGCTGCTTAATGTAAAGTGGAAATAATAAAGTTTATATTGTAGGCATTTTTGAGAGTTCCTCCTCCTTTTGATAAGGGTTGACGTGATGAAAGGTAGTTTTGTATGCCTACACTGAAAAGTTTTTTTTTATTTTTATATTGGAGTATATTTTGCGAGAAGCCGTCAACGGCAAAAATGGAAGCCTTACATGATCAAAAAAATGGGCACTGACAGGTTATCACAATTGAATATCTACTATGACAGGAACAAAGTGGTATGACTGCTTTTATGCCAGCATTTTTAAATTGTACAATGAAACAGTATCAACATGCCTGTATTCAGCAATGGTTTGGAAACAGAGTAAGCAATGTAAAAATCAGATGACGACACTGTATTAATACGTTGTATCTCGTGGTCTGGCTGCAGCGGCGAGCGGTGAGTTCGTGATGTGCTTGTACAGGGGGCCGATTCTACTAATTTGCAACGTTACACGTTAAACTGTGTTTCCACAACAGTTCGATTTCGATCGCCGTTCGATAGTTACATAAAAAGTCATTCTACTATTTTATAAGCAAAATGGAAACTAAACTTAAAACGAATTGAAACTGAACTGTAGCGGGAACACAGCGGGTAACCCGCGTTACCAACATTCCAAAATAATATGTTTTATTAATACCAAAAAGAAAAAAGTTGAATCTAAAAATGTTACTAAACACGAATATGTGGCACTAAAAGTATTTTCGGGTAATTCCACTTTGCCCCACCAAGCCCGCCACCCTGGTGTGGCAAAGTGGACTGCCTAAAATTTTGCAGTGGAATATGCCCCACTATTCTGATTTGATGGGGCGGATAACACTAGCATAAACACTTTGTGGATTCTGCCCCACTAGGGTTGGCAGCTCAGGATTTGTGTATGAAGGTTAACATGTATTTTTGAATCATTTGGGTTAGGTTAGGTTAGAACAGTGACCCTTAACGCGCGACGGCGAGCGAGCGAAGCGAGCGGTGCCGCGGCAGCGGCCGCCGAGCGCCATATCCCCTCTATTTTTGGTGAATCATTTGGGTTAGATGAGGCGGTGAATGTCTCGTAAATCCTGAGCTGCCAACCCTAGTGGGGCAGAATCCACAAAGTGTTTATGCTAGTGTTATCCGCCCCATCAAATCAGAATAGTGGGGCATATTCCACTGCAAAATTTTAGGCAGTCCACTTTGCCACACCAGGGTGGCGGGCTTGGTGGGGCAAAGTGGAATTACTCGTATTTTCTATAATTAAAAGACATAATGATCATAATTTTATCATTAACTTTGTCCTATAGTAAACGTCACGCTCATGTTCGATTTTGTTAGTAGAATAGGTTTTGACATTGTTTCAATCGATCGTTGGCGTAACTAAAACGTAACCGCAGCTGTGTCGCAGCTGGACCGTTGTTCATTTTAGTAGAATGCGAAAACGCTTAAAAGTGGTGATTCGGTTGCGGTTCTATTGCGTTTTTTTACCAAATTTGTTAGTAGAATCGGCCCCCAGATCCACTAACGTAAGCAAACGTAACTCGACAGCAATGTCGATGGCCCAATGAATATACTGCTGTTGTAGTTTATTCATCAATTTGTCAACCGTTTTAACTCCTTTGAAAGAACTAAAAAGATGACAGCCTAAACCTACGTAACCGACAAATAGTGTTATACTGAAAAAAAAAAACTTTATTTTCTTGAAGCTATTGTTTATATAAAATATAATATTTTCTGGACATTTCGTTTTTTTTTTGTTTTTGCCTATCCCAATTTTTGTACAATAAAATGGAAGGATCGATAACTTTCCGGTTTATTCAATCACTAGCGTAAATGTAAAATAAGAGGCTTTTGCACAGCACAACCAAAGCGACCGATGTTTTTGTGTGAGTAAGATATATATAGTTCGGTGCATGGTTAATGCACGTTGTGTTTGATGAGATAAGGTTTATAATTGACTGTGTAGTACGTTCTGATTTATGAATTACGAGTGTGTGCACGACTTCGTATCTATTGCTTCTGCTGAACTGCATGTGTAGTAGCGACACGTCATTCATCATCATAATTATAGCCGAAAGATGTCCTCTGCTGGACATAGACTTTCCCCAAGCTCCTCCACTTCGACCGGTTCTATGCTTCCCGCATCCAGCGGATTCCTGCGGCCTTCACAAGGTCATCGGTCCACCTTGTGGTAGGCCTTCCAACTATACGTCTTCCGGTAAGCGGTCGCCACCCCAGAACCTTTCGGCCCCATCGACCATCGGTTCTTTTGCCTTGGTTCTCCTGCGGATCTCTTCATTCCTGATTCGATCACGTAGGGAAACTAAGCATAGCCCTCTTCATTGCCCTTTGGGTGACTTTTAGCCTTCTGATAATTATGGCCCGTTGTGAGCGACTTGTGATGATTGTAGGGGCACGGGGTAGGGGCAAACTGGTGTCACCGGGTTCCGATTTATTTTTAACTACCGGTCACATCTCCTTCTTTCTTTTATCTATCTAAACCAATATTATAAGGCCGAAAGATTTGATTGTTTGTAAAATTGATAGTAATGGAATGGATGAACTCAAAACTACTTAACCGATTTAAAACATTTTTTCACATATGAATTTTCCAGAGTAACATGAGCTTTAATTTAATTTATTCGGATACTAGCCTTTGTCAGCAGCTTCGCCGGTGTTTTTTATACACCTAAACCTTCCTCATGAATCAATCTGTCTATTGGGGATAATCGCATGAAAATCCATTCAGTAGTTCTTGAGTTTATCGCGAACAGACAGACGCGACGGGGGACTTTGTTTTATAGTATGTAGTAATATTGTAATGTAAAAAATATTAAGGAGAAATGAAATGCGTGGGGACAGCTAGTGGGATATACACATCAATCAAACTTATTCCTGTTGTCTCCAGAGGCACAAAGTTTACCTGAAGCTATTCTGGAAAAAAAATCCTTGAAAAAGATAAATATTTTGAAGGTTGGCGAAGATCTTCCCGAGGGAAAGCAGTTTCGCCGTCTGTGGATTTTACTGTAACACCAAGGGCTGTCCTGGCATTAGAAACCAGAAGAACGACACGTTATACTTTAAATTCGGCAGTAGTAGTACCCGCAACATACGAAAACGTTTATCTATTTGTTGCGAAAGTACCATACAGCACGATTTCTACCGTCTTGTCTTCCGAGTTTCGTATTTGAAAAATGAATTAGTCAAAAGTGTCGACTATTTCCAAAAAAAAAAACATTTTTTATAATGATAAAATAACAAAAATATCTAAAATAACCCGAGATCAAAACGTCACTATCGGGAAACTCATGCAATTGACAAAAAACAACCGACTTCCAAAAAAAACACTACAAAGTGAAAAATTACTTTAATTTAGGAAGTCGGTGTCTTTGGATATTTATTTTACTTTTTTGTAACCGCGTTCTGAAATTAAAGTTATTTTTCACTTTGTAGTGTTTTTTTCGGAATTTTGTTGTTTATTTTCTATTTTTTTTTACAGATTATTATAACATAATATATATATATAAAGTAAGGATCGTTGAGAAGATATTCAAGTTTATTCCTGTAACCCTGTAAAACATTGAAAGTTTTGTTTGTGTAGTGATAGCGTCTTTTTGGTTCCGATACATAGCGATAGATGGTGTTAAATTCAATAAAAGGAAATTGGGTCTCTTTCCTCGTCCAGGCGGTCTTTTGAAGTGAAGTCATGTAAAAATTGACGAAGAAGTTGGCAGAAACATCCCAGCGCTGATTTCCTGGATTCATTTTCTTCTCCGCTGATCGTTATTTATCTGTTTATTCTGTATATACTATGTATTTTTTTTGTATTTTGTAATTATTTTCGCGCTATCTATCCCTTATCTTGCACCTGCCAAGTTTTCTCTTTGCATCACTCTTAAGTTGATAGGTGAAAATTTCTCAGGCCTGAGGCATTTTTACCTACGTAACCTTTGTAATCTTGGTTAGAGAATTTTTAACATAGGTACTTATCCATAAAGTAAACAATAACTTATTTACTTAAAAATAAAAGTATTTTATTTATTTATTACGTCTAAGTATGCACTATTGAAAAAATATTTTCTCTTACAAAGATTAACACCTCAGCAAAGCTAACGACGACAGAGAATTCCTTTAAGTACCACTTCGAGTTTTAACAGTAGGTACCAAAATATAAATAAAGGTAGCTGACCTTCCTAAAAATAACATGTTTTTTTACGTCAACCAAAGGTTTCACGCTTTATATCAGCGCTTTAAAGCTCCGTAAAACCGTTAGCGTATGTAAAATACACAGCTAGCAGGTGAAAATCTAATTTGAAGTGGTTTGAAGCAGTTCACACCGGTTCGTAGCGGTTTAGAGCGGTGACGGTTGGAATTATTTGCATTTATATTAAAGGAAATAAACAATGCTGAGTCTGTCAGTTATGTGATTGCGCCTTATATTGTTATCTGTTTGTTTAGTAACCAGAGCCAGTCTTTCTTGTGATATAGTGCGTTAGGTAATTAACTATCACCATAAATATGTGTAAGTGTGTTCAAATTATTGTTATTTCCCAGCAGATAATGAAGCGTGGAGATGGGAGCATGTGAGTTTCCCCAGTAGACTCTTCCAAATGTCCTTAATCTTTACATGAACAGTCTTTATGGTAACAAATCTATTTCATTCCTATAATAAATAAACATGCCCCGATTTTTGACTTGTGTGTCGAAGTCGAAAATCGGGGCATGTTTATTTATAACAATTGCAAATTCATAACATAATTTTTACAACCCACCCAGGTAAATACGTCTTTCCCCCCCTTCCTCCTCGTCTTTCCTTCCTTTCTTTCCTTTCGTCTATAACCCCTTGTTTCGCCCACGGGCGTCAGACTGAGATGAATTGAGATCATTTTAACCCAAATTAACATTAAAAATCTGATTTATTACCAACTAAGTGCCCACGCAATAAGAGTCTCCTTAGCGCGAGAAAAATTAAGCAATTCATCAAAAAGTTCATAAACAAGAAAAGGGTTGAAAAAACGGCCAAACTCATAAAAAGTTAGCACGTTCCAAATTACCTTGTATGAGTCACACGTTTTCAAAGGTAATTGCGTAGGTACGTACTTATTTTAAAATCGTTAAAACACCCTATCTACCTTAACTACGATTTTAAAGATCCAATGCTCCCAAATTCCAAAGCCACTTAGACATTCTATAAGAATTATAAATTGTTTATTTATTATAAAAAATCTTTCTTTCGCAATAATTTACTGGAAGTGATAGAGAGTTTCGTTTGAGAAATTGGCCTTCAGAAAATGTTTCCGTTTTCATCCAAGCTTTTAGCAGAGTAATTCAAAATAGGCAGCTTATTAAACAAACTAAAATAGCCGAATTGCCGTGAAAATTTAACAAGTTCTACGAATGAATGATGGACTTTTATCATTAAATAATTTGACTCATTCATATTTCAATCTTCTTGTACTGACCAATTTTGCATTAGTAGGTAGATTACATTGCCTACTATAATTATACAACTTTTTAACTTTTATAAACGTTTTCTTGGTAAAACGAAATTTAAGGCTGTAGTTTGAGTATCAGTAGGTTGCATTTCAAAGGTAGTTAGGTATTTTTATAAAGTGCTTTTACATTGGTACTTGCCATCAAAATGTTTTTGGCCTCCCACGGAGAAGATGGCTGTTATTTTAATGTTAGTCTTTACTTTGACACGAGTTTCAGTGCTTTTTTTTTTAAATTGGTCTATCTTGGGACCAGATCGTAGATATTCAGTGTAATAAAGCAGCCGGAAAAACTGTCAATAAAACTTAAACATTGACCTTATAAATACAACCTAAGTACCTTTTGACCCTCGATAGAAATAATCTGAAACTATTCGATTAGTCCTCATTGCAGTCGATACATTAGCAACCTTTGCAATATGGGGCTGATAGGTTTAAACTCAAACTCAAACTCAAAGCATTTATTTCAATTAAACCATTTTCAGCCACTTTTGAATTGTCAAAAAGTCGACCAGTTGGAAAGTTGAAGCTAGTTTAGTTTTTTTTTAGTTTCTATATAATGTCCGTATATTGAGGGACAGGTATCAATTTTTATAGGATACTACCTCATTATGTAATCCATGTATTTTATTTTGTTTATTAAAAGTATACAAATATTTTCACAGCTTCGAAAAAAATTCTTGAATTTTTTTTATTGAAAATGTCGCATCGATGGTAATATAATTTTGGAATGAGTACAGAATTCCGGCTTCATTTATAATGGATAAGCTTTTAAAATTCCATTAGGTGGAACTGTAGCTGGATTGAGTTGACAAGGAGAATGACATAGAAGCAAGTGTATAGAAGGTGACTAAGTTAATAGGTAGAACACTTAAAAAGCTATAGGAGGTAAGGAAATGGCCTTTAGCACGACACAGTAAAGACTTGACCTGAAACCCTTCAAGGCACAGTGAAATTGCCGAGGCTAACATTATTAGGTGACTGTATGTGTGTTTGTTTTGTTGACTGAATGGAGGTGCTATCATTATTTGTTTGCTCCGAGTGTTGGTTACAACTTTATTTTTTATTTTAATTACGTTGTAAAATGATACAATTTACTTCTGATTTCTGAGCCTGGTGAAGCAAAAAGGAGGGTTATGATTTTGATTGGCATGTAGGTATATATGTTTGTATGTATGTATGTATGTTATCTGTTCCCTCATAACTTCTAAACTTGTTATCATAATTTGACAAATGATGTATCGTGGGAAGCGTCTTGATCATTCGCTAATTATTGCTATATGACGATACAATAAAGGGGGCACCCTTTAAAGTACATAGGTACCGTTTTGGGTATCAAATCAGAGGGCCTAATTAGCACATTTCAAATATAAGTTATTATTGCCAGTTAATTGCAAAAATAAATAAAAAAGCAGATTAAAAAACCGAAACTCGACTACTAAAAAATCACGCTCAAAAAGTATGTAACAAAAAAATATTATCTCTTCTCATCTGAGAGCCGTAGTTGTATGCCACTTTGCCCTAAAGCATGTAACTTAATGTAACTTCTGCCTTGTATCCACTTAGAATCTCTAAAACCTTTTTGGAGATTTTCTATTATATTAAAGGCCTCGGTGGCCACTCGATAAGAATTATAGCCCCTTATATCTCGAGTGAAAAGTTATTTCACGATTTTATTTAAGATTTCCACTTCACTGATTTATTTAGTATATAATAAACTTGAAGTGAAGCATCAACATCAATGGCGAGTACATCACTCATCTTCGTTTTGCCGATGATATAGTTGTTATGGCTGAGACCATGGAGAACCTCAGTGCAATGCTCGATGACCTCGGTAGACCTTCCGAAAGAGTGGGTCTTAAAATGAACATGGACAAGACAAAGGTCATGTCGAATGCCCATGTAACACCCACTCCCATGGCGATCGGAGGCGCTACACTCGAAATTGTGGACGAGTACGTTTACCTAGGACAACCTGTCCAGTTAGGTAGGTCCAACTTCGAGAAAGAAGTCAATTCGCAATATCTTCTCGTCCCAAATACTGCAGTGTCTCAAGACGAAAGTCTTTGACCAGTTTGTGTTGCCAGTGATGACCTATGGTACAGAAACGTGGTTGGTCACAATGGGCCTTATCAGAAGGCTTAAAGTCACCCAAAGGGCAATGGAGAGGGCTATGCTCGGAGTTTCCCTACGCGATCGAATCAGAAATGAAGAGATCCGCAGGAGAACCACGGTAACCAACATAGCCCGAAGAGTTGCCAAACATAAGTGGCAGTGTGCAGGGCACATTGCTCGCAGAACAGATAGCTGATGGGGCCGAAAGGTTCTGGAGTGGCGACCGCGTACGGGAAGACGTAGAGTGGGAAGACCTCCCACCCAAGGTGGACCGACGACCTTGTGAAGGCCGCGGGAATCCACTGGATGTGGGAAACACACGACCGGTCGAAGTGGAGGAGCCTGGGGGAGGCCTATGCCCAGCAGTGGACGTCTTTTGACTGAAATGATGATGATGAAGTGAAGCACACTTATTACGAGTGAATAAATATCGTAATTCATATTGATTTAAACGTTAGTTAAATTTAATATTAAGAATTGAAGATAATTATTGAATTTGGCTCGTCTCCTAAGAGTAGTTGAGGTTTAAAATAAACACTAGTATAATTTGATCTTACTAGTATGTTAATACTTATTGAGGAAAGGTTAATTAATAATGACTATCGAATGAGTTAATTAATAGTGCCCATGTTAGCAGGCTGCGAAGTTGGGTAATTCCTAAATTAGAACCAATTATTTATGTGAGGGAATACTGCTAACATTACCCTTAACTACCCTAATTAAACAGTCCTCTGTGATATATGACAAGCTCATTTCCCGGACTGGCAAATATTAGTTCGTGATTTCAGAACCTACCCGTTGAACCAATCACATCACAAGAATACCTGTAGAGGTTAACAAGTCCAAGGTAGTTGTTTAATAGGTGTGAGTAAGTAATCTAGCCGAAACAAAAACATGTTTTATAGCTAGCTCATAATTTTCCAGAAATAAATTGCAGGAAAAAATAATGAAAAAAGTGTACCTACCCTTCTGAGAGTTAAGGCTTGGCTCATAAATAAGCAAATTACGCGTTGGGTTGCATTTTAATTAATTTGTACTTTATAACAGCACGTTGCGTGTTGTTTTCATGTTCACTTTCTTCCAAGAACTACCATGAACGTAGAAATACAAATGTAATATTTCTTACTATTAGAGCATTTTTATTTTGTACGTTGATGTTGTTGTTTTCACAATTTTATGTTTTAACAGTTGTAACAATTTTGAGTTAGGTATAGCCTTAGGTATTAAAAATTGTTATTTAAGAACCGAATTTACAAAAAAGAAGAGACAGACATCTTCAAAATCCTCTACCTACATTTCTTGATACCGTACATCGTCTATGCAAAATGTACGAAACAGCAATATTTTCCAAAACTATTATTTACGAGACACATAGACGTCACTATAAACTGCAATAAATTGCATTAATGCATCCAACTGCAACATTTCCGAGGATTAGAAGTTCTATCAATATAGCATCAATAGTGGGCTCGTTACCTATGCCAAACAAACTGCGTTATAAGTGTTCTCAGTTTGCAAGTGATAAATATCGTTGTTTGCTGGCGATAGTGGTACAATTAATGAATATTAGGTGCAGCGCAGACGACACACTTTTTGTGCGATCGAGTCTGTGGCGCACAAAATGTCTGCATAGCATGCAAAAAGTCAGTTGCGGATTTTACGCAGACTCAACGCACACGACGCACATCTTTGATCATTCTGTCGATAGAACTGTAGGGACGTAGACAAAAAAATACGTGGACGTAGACAGATTGCATACTAAATGTGTGCGCCGTCTGCGTTAGCGAGCGTTGAAGCAAACGTTCTATTTTTTTTCGCGCACTTCTTGTGCGCCGGACTTTTTGCGTACCGTGCAGCGCAGACGACAGACTATCCGTGACGCAGTTTTTAGTCTGTGAAAATAAAACCTAAGCAATTATATGCAGTAACGCATACGACGTGAAAAAAGTCCGGCAAAAAGCACAAAAAATCCGTGTCATACTGGCAGATCGCGCCGCACCGTAGAAAAAATGCGCGAAAAAAAATAGAACGTTTGCTTCAACGCTCGCTAACGCAGACGGCGCACACTTTTAGTATGCAATCTGCACTCGTTAGTGGGGGACGTAACGTACGCGGTATAATACCATGGCGCTAGAGGTCGATGTATCGATGTTAATACAAGAAATACAAAACAGACCAGCAATTTATGATACTTCTAAGGCAGAATATCATGATAGACTTTTAAAATGAAAATTGTGGGAAGAAGTGTGCTGTAATATTTATTCCGCTCCTGTTTAGACATCTCTCACGTCTACGTATTTTTTTGTCTACGTCCCTACAGTTCTGCCGACAGAATGATCGAAGTGTGCGTCGTGTGCGTTGAGTTTCCGTAAAATCCAAGACGAACTATTTGCATGCCATGCAGACATTTTGTGCGCCACAGATTCGTTCGCACAAAAAGTGTGCCGTCTGCGCTTCACCATATCGTCTCTTTATGAGTTATAGTTCGGATATTTGCAAAGGAGCATCTATAACAAGATTTTTCTGTGAAATCTCGGTCACTTGAATGAACAGTAGGAACATGGGTCGAGCAAGACGATAGAGGTCTTATATATGTAGTGTTACATTTTATTTTATATGCTTAGTCGAACTTTGTAACATATTAGAGATACGTTGTTTTTAGGCAATATACAAAAAGAATATGGTGAGCAAAAAATTAAACACATATCCAAATTAATTTAAAAAAAAATTTAACCTAGTTTCATATCTACTCTATCATATTTAGGAACCGGATTAAAGTCTCAAAAACAAACCACCCTTATCATTGACTTGTCTAACAACAGGTCATTGTTCTAACACAACAAAAAACAAGCTCTCCATTGTTCGGATACAACAAAACACCACTGTTTCTGACAGCCACCGGTTAATTAACATTTTACCAAAAAAATAAATGGAAAAAAATAATAATAAGTCGTTTTGATTTCACGCGTCACCCATCAAAGACCTTTTGCTCCCTAATACTGCAGGCATAAACTTTGGGATCTCCATAAATAAGGGTTTTATTGGATTTGATCATGCATGCTATACGATGTGAGTTTCGATGAAACCGGCCTTACGAACCTTTGAGAATAAATTATGTTTATTGCACCGTGGCTCCTGGACTAGGTATGTTTAGAAGAGCTTTAATTCAGATTTTTTTCTTTCGCAGAATTCAAATCCTTTATTTTTATCGAGCATACATGTTATATGTTTATTTGAATTTTTGTAGCCTTAGTGAAGTCTTTGACCCCTAATGAATTACATACTGATTTCGTTCTATCGTGATTTTTTGCGTTAAACAGCCTTAAAATCATCTTCAGGCAAAACAGTTTCAGCATCAGATTTAATATCAAACAAACTGATTACAGGAGATTATGTTGCCAAAACAAGGGCTTAATTGGCTTATAAAAAACCGTTTCGGGAGGCCCTCGCCTATCATCCTGTAGCAACCTAATTCGGGCTTAATTTAATTTTGTAAGATATGCTTCTAGCTTGCACTTAATAAGAATATTAATTTCTGATCAGCAAGGGTTCATGAGTTCAATTTCAAGGGTTTTTGGGTTCATGTGAAAGTTATACGATTTAAGACTAGGTCATTGTTCGATGTAAAAGGGTTCTCAATCACTTACGAAGACAATAATTTGATTATCTGGTATTGCAAGTAAATTAAATTGATGAAAAAAATGATTAAACTATGACGGGTCATAATACAATAGTAAATAAAACCACTGGAAATTAGTGCGTAGGAGTGTTTTGAATCCATCATCATTTGCCTAGCCTTATCCCAAGTATGTTGGGGTATTTTTTTTTTGGGTGGGAAATCATCAAATAACTTCTCCCGCTCTGGGTGGAGCGACAGGGCGTGTCAGACTTTTACTGACTAAAACCTACCCGTGTCCCTCAGTTGCCTGAGTGCCAGGGGCCGCGGTATCTCTTTCGAACAACCCGCACCCCTGGCAGGCATCGGCCCTTGCGGACCCCACCAGTTGGTACTGACATCTCTTTGAGGCGCGCGTGGAACACAACGTGCCGTCGACCCGGGCTTGGTTCTTACCGGACAGCGAGCTACCCATTACTCGCCGTCCGTAAGCCCGCGCCTACGGTGGCCGGGAATCAGCCTGGGATTCCGCGTCGCCCAGGGCGTCTCCCGCGGCGACTACGGCCGTGAGGGCGCATATACTGCCTCTTCCTCATGTGCGCCGCCTCCCTCTTCGCGAGCATTACTGCTTCGCAGAAGGAGGTGACGGCTAACCATTTACTCTCGCTCCATACCATGGCTTGCACCAGGGCCGGACGCGAGAGATCACCGCCGCCGATCGCCTCCACGAGGACACGGCGGTGCTCCGCCCTATCCGACCTCCATAACCCAGTTACAGGTTAATACGATATCCATTGGTAAGACTGGGTACCAGATTTTCGGGTTTCTGACGACCAGTAATGACTGTCAAAGATCCACGAATGACAGCCGGAATCAATGGCTTAACGTGCTTTCCGAGACACGGTCTTGGTATGTAAAGATGGTCACACATCCACGGTCCAACCGTGGCAAGCGTAGCTTATCCTGATCGATCGGCCCGTGCGGCTCTTGTTACTTAGCCACAAGCACCTCTCCCTCCCCGATTGAGTTCATCAAACAACTAAAATCAAAATTAAAAAAAAAACACAAACAGTCTAAATTAAAAGTAAAAAGTAAAAAAGTTCACGTGCAGCTGAACATTAGGCATGTTAAGCTAGGCCCGATTATTGGTATGTTGTCGTTGTTGTTTGTTGTTAGTGTTTGTTAACCTCAAGCTTTCCTATAAGGAAAATGTTAGGCACTTGCGGATTTACAGCGAAAAGCTACAAAATGTAATACTTATCCGTCTGCCAAACGTAGGTATTCTGCAAAAGTCTACGTTTAATTGAAAGGCCCAAGACCAGCAATTTAGTGGTTATTGTATACACAACATCAAATATATTGTCATTTATTCAAACTACGTTGGGAATTCAGTACTTTTTGAACGTCAAAATGACATGAGGCAGGTTCACAAAACGCCCGTCCTTCACCACTTCCTAGTGCTTAGCTGGGAAGAAGAACTGGCGCAACAAACTCCCAGCAGATTGAACGTGACATTATAATAATGCGGAATAGGCATCGTTATAATGTTTGTCTCAAGCTGCTGGGGAGTTTGTTGCGCCACTTCTCATGGTATCAATCCAGTCTAGTCTAACTCTGTTGACTATCTAAAATCTTTTTTTTATTGCTGCATGAGTTTTATTCCGGAGGCGTCTTTTAACTCGTTACTAAATGAGTAAAAGCATTATTTACGGACTACCTACTTAGATTATAACATTTACAGAACCCATTTACTTTATCGGTTCACATAAATATGAAATACGTCAATTTCAAATTCATGCTCTATTTTGAGCACCACTGAATTCATAGTCATACACAAATGGGATTCGGAAAATGTTCTCCTTTTCATTGGGTTGACTGAATTCACAAAGTCTGATATAATGTCTTTCTCATCCGACTTCCCGTAAGTATAAATAATCGCATTTACTTTTGAATAAATTCCATTTCCGTACATGTGACTGGCATGAAATGAGATAACTTCCCTGTTATTATTACATTTAGTTTTTTTTTTTCGGAAAACATGTGCACAGATTTTTTATTAACACGTAATGGCGCGTAAACTTTCCAAACTTGAAAGTACATTATGTGTATGTTCAGAAAACAAGAAGTTCTCCTGCTACGGATTTTTTGCAAACATTCGTTACGAGAGCTTTAGTTACGCAACTAACATTCATTCGCGAAACAGTTTGGCGAGTGTGTGAATCCGAACACGAAAAATAAATTATCTGGGTGCTGTTTGTGAACGTATGTACGTTTTATAATGGAGGGTACACAAAATATTGACCGTAGCATAAAATGTAACATACGTTGAAATGAACATGCTATCCATATCTATCCAATGCAACATTAAATGACACACATTGAAACAAATTCGTCTAGCTAGGACGCACGAAACGCGCCCCACTGCTTGAGTAAATTTTTTAATGATTTTTTTTTTGGTATATTGGCGTGTGCTAGCTGACAATTTATTATGGCAAATATTTAAATTTTATACCGTACCTACCATTTTATAGAATCAAGTTCTTCTAACATAACAGACAGCTGTGCTGGTGGACAGTTTGTTGCGCCACTTCTCCCCAGCTAAACCACTAGGAAGTGGTGAAGGGCGGACGTATTTGGGGACTGTCTTATGTAATTTTGAAGTTCGAAAAGTGCTGACGCCAGCCTAGTTTGAAGAAATGGCTTTTGATTTTTTGCATTTGACTCGCACACAACGAGTATTCAAATTGATCCATTTTAAAATGCCGGGTACAGATTGGTGGAACGTTATATGAAATCAAACGTTGAAATAAACTCACCTTGTTGTTGTGTTATATTTCATGTTGCATTGCATTCGTCAGGCCGACTATTTAGTGATAAATTTCAAGATAAGTTTCACCGATTTGTATCCCGACTTTCGGTTCCCGCGGCGAACACATTATGTTCGAGGCAGCAGCATGGACGGGTCATGAGGTTCGTTCACGTCACACGTTCTAACTGATGCAATGTAACTAGGACGTATTGCAATGTTACATTAACTTAAATGAGTATGAACCTTAATACAAGCTCGCGCAACGAATGTTTGCAAAACAAATTCGTGAAGAGACAGTTCGAAGACGACGGATTAAAAAGAAATATGTAGCGATTTGGAATGAAATGGGAATAATATGAATACGTAGGGAAATATCTACACAAGAGCAATCTGGGAGCGAAACAAATAAAAATGGGAACCCTTCTTTTTTTCATTTGCATCTTCGCAGCTTTGGGAGCCATTTTCACAAATTGAACGTCGAACGTGGTGACCGAAAATTGAGTTAGGTCGGAAAAAACGCTGACAATGCTTTGCTTTACATTAAGCACACTATTTAAGTCCACAAAGAGTGATAACAAGATAATAGCTAGAATACTTTAAAGTTGTATATTTTTAGAACTTCACGCAATACGCAGAGGAAGCATATCCTCTTGCGATTGTATTTAAATCCGGAACATCTAAACAATCATAATTTGTACGTATCTCTCATTACTTAAAAAAAATAAGATTCTTTTGTTATACGTAGGTAATAAACAGATATCTAATCACAATTACATCCATGATTTGTCTCTTATTCTCTGTTATATTCACCTAATTAATCTACTTTGTGACTACAAATACTAGCTAAGACTTAGCTGAAAGCCTTTGAGAGGCTTTGAGGCTTTGAAGCAGATAGGTAACCCCCGAGTTGAGGCTAATTCTGGGTCAGAATAATGTGGTTTCACACCGCAGGGAATAGAGACTCCTGATTGGTTAGTTAGCAATGTGAAACTAAGATGGATGACAAACGCCCGAACAAGTACCTACGCGTATTAACGACTAGGTAAAGTCATGGATATTGTTATATTATTTTTTTGTATAAATGTCAAGCAAATTGACTACCAACTTAAATTCTCCGTGTATTCAAAACACAACTGACATTCTTTGACAGTTGTATGAAATGACAATAATACGGCAAATTAAAATTGACGTAGGGTATCAATTTGTTCAACAATTATTTCCCTGGCTGCACATATAGTCATAGTTCAATACTTTCTCGTTTAGACAGTCTTCACTCAGTTTATGTGCAGACTGAAACTAACAAAGCTTGAAATCCAAAACCCAGAAACATTTGAAAAACAAAACAGGTTGGAAAACGTGACCATTTCAATATCTAGTCAAACGCGATATTTGATGTTCTTCTTTTTTTTTGGGAAAGATTGCCATCGACGAAAGTAATGCAAACTTTTGTACAGACTTTTGTGAAAACTTTTAACGATGAACGTTATTTCTTATAATTCACGGCCAAAAAAAAACCATAGCTAACACAAAAAAAGAAAACGAAATATCATGAGTGCGACGAGTTTTGTAGCTTTAAGTGAATACCTACTCAGAGTGTTAACTCGTACGTTTATCATATAGGTATTATAAGTAAAGAAATACTTCATTGATGTTTAAGTATTTTTTTTTAATTCAATGTTTACTTTATAGCACATCATATTGTTAACAGTGAATGAGTATCGCGTATTGCCAAGGACGCTTTTGAAGTTTCCTACTCAGGTAAACAGGCTAAAAGATGGTAAATTGAAGAGGTCAGGTACTCACGGGATGCTGGGAGCCAGGAGATCACCACACTGTATCACTAGCAGTCGTATTTCGCGATATTTTGGTGTTTTTTCAACGCACGCGTTGTCGCCGGCCGGCAATCTTCGTTTCGTTTTTCGAACTCGTATTTTCTCTCCACGCCGGCAGATGGCGGGAGCGATGCGTTGTCCTTCTCGCACTCACAGCGATAGGCGAGTGCGAGTGGCGGTGAATTTAAACAGGGAGGAAAAGGAAAGGATTGGGAATAGCATCCCGAAGCCTGTTCATATCCCCCCACTTGAAATCAACCAGGGATTTCACAAGATAAGATAGATGAAGTTCGAGACTTAAGGCCTATGCGGATTCATTTGTCATCAAGCTGATAAGATTAAAATAAGTTTAAATGTAATATACAATTTTGATATATAATAGATACTTGAAAATGTTTAAGTGTTATAAGTGCGTTAAATTATAAGTATGGAAATATATGTAGATAGATTAATTAGTTTGTTCAATTGGAAGAGGTATGGATGTTTGACGCGACCTGGTAATGACGCGTGCTTGAGACGTCCCCCCACTCGCAAGATTCCGCGAGTGTCAAGAAAAGGAGAGAGTTTAGATAAATGTTTGGGTAAAGGTTTCTTGGATGCTATTAAAGATATGACATCATTAAAACTTTGATGTTGAACATGTTTTGTTAAATGATCTAAAGATTGGATTAATTCAGTGGCTGTCAGATAAGATAATAAGTTACGGTCAGAACGTTTAGTTTTCGCGTTGTTGATGAAACGGTAGATCCATGCAACTACTCTTTCCACTCGGGAAAGAGAGGAGTGGCGTTCCAGGATGGAATCAAGCAAGTCAGCGTCACGTGTCACACCCGTATGACCCGCGCGTGATGCGGGCTTAAGTTCTGGCACGTTATCGGACACTTCAACTGCTGAAACAGGCCAGTTGAATGGTTCGTTGGACAGCCACTGAGGACCAGACCACCAGATTTGAGAAGAAGATAAAGATAAGCATGATAAGCCACGACTACAGATGTCGGCTGGGTTGTCATGAGTGGACACATGTCGCCACTCAGTTGGCACAGGACTGTCGTTAATTAGGACCACTCTGTGGGCAACGAATGTCTTAAGCTTGTGTGGCTCAGTATTCAACCATGACAATACAGTCGAGCTGTCTGTGAACAAGATAGATTGATTCAATATGATTTTTGAACTAAGCAAGGAATGAATGCGATTTATTACTTTGGACAGTAATACAGCACTGCAAAGCTCTAAGCGGTTGACAGTCAACACTTTTAGAGGTGCTACTTTGGACTTGGCAATTAACAGATAAACTTGTACATCGTGAGAGGTAACGACACGAAGATAAACACAACATCCATATGCTTTAGTAGATCCATCACAAAATCCGATGAGTTGAGATTCCTTAGACTGAGAAGGTATAATCCTACGAGGGATTTCTATTAATTTTAAATTATAAAGATCCGCTATAAAACCTTGCCATTCTAGAGCTATGTCTCTGGGCACAGGTTCGTCCCATGAAAGATTAAGACGCCACAAATCTTGAAGGAGCAATTTGGCTTTTAAAATAAAAGGTGTGAGCCACCCAAGAGGATCGTAAATACGCGCGATGCTAGATAAGATGGAACGCTTGGTACATTTATTGTCCTCGATTGGGGACTGTGAGTAACTGAAATTATCACTCACAGGATCATATTGGACTCCTAAGATTTTTAACGTTGATTTATCACTTTCTTCAGAGAAAAGTTTAGGTGATTGACAATGATCTACAGGCAAAGTTTTAAGAAAGGATTGTGAATTGCTACTCCATTTTCGGAGCTCAAGTTGAGCACAACCTAATAAATTGATAAGTTGATCTTTTAGTTCTATGGCTTCGCGTACAGATGGCGCGCCGGTCGTAATATCATCGACATATGTCTCGTGAAGAAGAGCTTCAGCTGCACGGGGATACGCGGCGCCATGATCGGCTGCTAATTGATGGAGGGTGCGGATGGCCAGATAAGGTGAACTTCTAACTCCGTAGGTGACAGTCGCAAGTTCGTACTCTTTAACTGGATCACTAGGAGATTCTCGCCATAGTATGTGTTGAAAGTTCCGATCCTCCGGTCTAAGCAAGATTCCTCTATACATCTTTGAGATGTCACAAGTTAAAACTACTGTGTGTAATCTGAAACCGGTTATGATGTCTACAATATCCACTTGAAGCTTAGGGCCAGTGAATACAATATCATTTAAAGATAGACCGTTAGTAGTTCTAGAACTAGCATCGAAAACTACTCTCAATTTAGTGGTCGTGCTCTCTGGGCGAACGACGCAACTGTGAGGGATAAGATAACGATTGAGAGTAGGTACCTCAGGGTTAGGTACAGGATACATATGATTTAGATTCTCGTACTCGCGCATAAAATTAACATAATCGGATTTAAGTTCAGTCTGACGATTAAGTTTCTTTTCAAGATGAGTTAAACGCGACAAGGTACTATTGTAAGATTCACCCAAAGAACGATCGCCATCCTTTAAGAGGATAGGTACGACGTATCGTCCGTTAGGTTCGCGATAGGTTAAATCAGTGTACATGCGTTCACAGGTATTAATTTCGGGTACGGTGATAACAGCGCGCGGTGGTTCCTCCACTTCCCAAAATTTTTGAATTTGCTCATCTAATTTAAATGTGGTGGCCACTAAAGAGCACGCGGTGTTTAAAGGTGCAGAATTGGAGTTTACTGCCCCTGACAGAATCCACCCGAAAACGCTATGCAGAGCGGTAGGTAAACCGGACCCCAGATTGATTCGTTGACCGTCATAGATTTCGTGGAATAGCTCCGCCCCAATTAATAAATCGATTTTGGCGGGAACATCATAGTCGCGATCGGCTAACACTAGATGTTTGCAACGTTCTCGAACGACTGATGGTACTTTAACGCTTGGTATTAGAGCAGTAATGTTATCTAATACGACTGGCTTGATATTAAAGTGTGGAGCATCACCATGTACAGGTCGTATAGTACATTCCGTCACCCCCTTTACTTGTGTGACTGAGTTTTGTCCTAGTCCGGCTATGCTAAGATTACAGCGGCGGAGTTTTAACCCGAGTGTTCGCGCGCACGCAGCGGTGATAAAACAATCCTGCGCCCCACTGTCCACGAGTGCACGCACGGTACATTGAGTGCCGGCGGCGGTGTTGAACACGCGCGCCTGACATGTCCCTAGTAAAACCATATCGCGGTTGGGAACGGCGGCGTGAGAATGAGCTGTAACGTTCGCTCCAGTAGTTGCGCCGGCGCTGGATGGCGCTGGGTCAATATGCAATAAGGTATGATGACGTAATCCACACACCGTACAAGACATTTTAGATATGCATTTTTCTATGACGTGATTTGTACGTAAACAATTTGTACACATATTGTTTTTACCTTGTACTAACGCGAGTCTAGCACGAGAATCTAAGGATTGAAAGGTAGGGCACCGATAAATCAAGTGCGCATCACTGCAATGAGCACAAGTCACATTTGCAGGTGAGATAGATTTTGCGAGATAAGATGAGCGTTTGGATCCGCTGCTATTTTGCCTACTAGTAGCGGGCGAAGGTTTTTTCCCTTCAAGGTTACGAGAGTTAGGATTGTTATTGAGATTAGATTTAGAAGATAAATGACTAGTTTCTAAGATTTTAACATAATCTTGAAGAAACTTTAACAATTCACAAAAAGTAGGTAATTGTGAAATGTTTCTCTGAGATTCGAAACGATTACGCGAGTCCGAGTCCAACGCGCGCGAAGTTAAACAAAATAAGATAAAATCACCCAAATTTTCAATTTTTAAAGCTTGGAGTGCATGGTATGCCTCATAAATTACGTTTGTTAAAGTTTGTAGATCTTGGAAGTTACCCGATTTTAAAACTGGCTGGTTAAAGAATTTGTCAAGATATGTTAAAGCTATAATACGCTTGTTTTGATAACGCTCGATCAAACTATTAAAAACTACTTCGTAATTATCGGCGGTCATCGGAACTCCTCTGATAATGGACAAAGCCGGGCCTTGTAAACAAGACGCTAAATAATGAAATTTTTCTATTTGTGAAATCGAATTATTATCGTGAATTAAAGTTTTGTAAATATCATAAAATGTTTGCCAGTTTTCTATGTTACTATCGAATTTAGGTAACTCAAGTTTCGGTAGCCGCGCGTTACGTCCCGTTTGCATGGAGTCGGACGCCTCCGCACACGCGGGCGGCGCCGTCGCCTGTGACGTCCCGTCGACGTTTCCGCTCTTATCAGCGATCTGCAAGTCAGCCGCTGCACTGATTACGGCATAGTACAAATCATCAAACGAACTCAAAGACTTTTGACACACTTGTGCATCAGGTTTCATGGCTAACTCCACAGTTTGTATTTTACTACATAACGCAACAAATTCTTCGCGAATTGAATGTATTCGAGTATATCTCGCCTTGAACGACGATACCTTTGAACGATCTTGAATCATAGATTTTGATAAGTCGTAAAGGATTTGGATATCACGATAAACATATTCGCGTTGAGATTGAAGAAGTTTAAGTTTACCCTCCTCCATTATGTTTCGTATGTAAAATAATGATTATGAAAATACGAACCTAAGTTGAGATTTATTAGGTTAGGTTAAATTGTAATAATGTTTGTTAGTGTATAAATATCGTGAATAGTTATAGATAATAAGATTACCAGCAATTAGTCACGTAAATTACGTGAATTATTGTGATATAACCCGACTAAAATTAAGACGACCTCTGAATCCGCATAGTCGCATACTGCGAGTGTGACAACACAATTTTGTAGGATAATACTTTTAAAATGCGAAAATCTAGCAATTCTCAGAGTTTTTTATTGAAATTGAACCTGAGAATGCCTGAAAAAACTGTAATCTACAGGTATTCGCGCTCGAAATGGACCACAAATATGAATGAGTATCGCGTATTGCCAAGGACGCTTTTGAAGTTTCCTACTCAGGTAAACAGGCTAAAAGATGGTAAATTGAAGAGGTCAGGTACTCACGGGATGCTGGGAGCCAGGAGATCACCACACTGTATCACTAGCAGTCGTATTTCACGATATTTTGGTGTTTTTTCAACGCACGCGTTGTCGCCGGCCGGCAATCTTCAAAATCAAAAAAATCAAAATCAAAATCAAAATATTTTATTTCACATAAGCCTGCATGGGCACTTATGAAACGTCAGAAGCTAGGTGCACGGTTCCAATTTGTCGTTTCCTATGGAGAAGAGCCGGCAAGAAACTCCACGGTTACTCTTTTAAAAATAATTGGCTTTTACAATGTTTTCAAATTACAGTGATAATAGGTATGGGAGGACAGTGCAGGCCAGTCAATAAGTACCAGGTACTTAGAGGAATGAAAATACAGAATAGAAAAACGTCTACAAATCTAGTCTCTAAGGCCTACAACGTTCTCTCATTCACAATATGTAAAAGAATCTACCTATATAAAATGAATCTATTTGAACCAAGTGACATGATTTCGATGACAATCACTGAAAATAAATAGTAGGTAGTAAAATTGATGTATAATGTCAAATAATGACGAGAATATGTCAGACATTGTAAAAAATAATAATAATAATAAAAAGAATAAAAATTAACATTGCGATTTGGGAGCAGTTAATAGACTTTCACACGGTTTTGCTGTTAATGAGGTACCAGGGATGCCACATGTGCAGAAGGAATTAATGCCAAACTTCCCTGTCTTCAACGTAGTCTTTTATCTTATAATATGCTTTTTTGATAAGGACACGTTTGATGTGAGTTTTAAACTTTCCATCGCTAAGTTCTGTAACCGACTTTGGCAACTTGTTATAGAAGCGGATACTGTTTATTAGAAATGACTTGCTAGTTTTAGTTAATCTAAATTTTGGAATCACAATTTCATCTTTACTACGTGTATTTAGATTATGGAAATCGCATCTTTTTTTGAAAAGACCTAAGTTTTTGCGAACATACAAGATATTTTCTAGAATATAAAGAGAAGGCAGAGTAAGTATATCAATTTCGTTGAATTTGTTTCTAAGAGACTCGCGAGGCCCCATTTTATAGATTGCGCGGATTGCCCTCTTTTGTAAAATAAAAATTGAATCTACGTCCGCTGCCGATCCCCACAGCAGAACGCCATAAGACATAATACTGTGAAAATAAGCAAAGTATACTAACCTAGCTGTGGCTACATCAGTCAACTGCCTTATTTTTCTTACTGCGTAAGCAGCTGAGCTTAATCTGCTTGAAAGCGCTCTAATGTGGGCACCCCATTGCAATTTTGAATCTAAAGTAATTCCCAAAAATACAGTTTCCGAAATAGCATCTAGTTTCTTGCCATCAAGTTTTAAATTTAGACCTACTTGGGGTACATTTGGTAGCGAGAACTTAAGACATTTAGTTTTGTTCGCATTGAGTAAAAGATTATTAGCAGCAAACCATTTCGATAGAACAGCTAGGCTTTCGTTGACATGTAAGACATCCGTATCTTTTCTATCTATTCTAAAAATAAGAGAAGTGTCATCAGCGAATAAAATTATATCCGAGAAGTTAGCCATCAGTTCTTCGTTTCGTTTTTTTGAACTCGTATTTTCTCTCCACGCCGGCAGATGGCGGGAGCGATGCGTTGTCCTTCTCGCACTCACAGCGATAGGCGAGTGCGAGTGGCGGTGAATTTAAACAGGGAGGAAAAGGAAAGGATTGGGAATAGCATCCCGAAGCCTGTTCAAACAGTAAAACCCTGAAATATGTTCACAGTTACTTATACAGCATGCGTATGTACGTGTATCAGAAATGTGAAAGTTTCAATATTAGGATGTTTATTAATCAATCACGCAAAAACGGCTGAACGGATTTGGATTAAATTTGGTAAATAGATAGTTTGTACTTGGATTAACACATATGATACTTTATATCCGGAGAGCACGTTTCCGTGGGATAACTTTCGAAACTCACGTGGGCGAAGCTGCTCGCAAAAGCTACAATTTAAATATGTGATACATTCCAACAATCTGTACAACTTTCTCCATGTGACTAACATTGTAAGCGGTATACCTCACGGTTTTTTTTAAGGGTCCTGTGCCAGGGCCACGGTAACTCTTACTAGCAAATCCACGACCCTGCCAGGCATCGGCCCTAGCGAACCCCTTCAATAGGGTATTTTACTTTATACTAGCTGTGCCCGCGACTTCGTCCGCGTGGAATAGTGACTTTTTGGGCAGCATATTTTGAATTACATAATAATATACCGTAATATTTATTTACAAAATTTTAAAGAAAATTAAGAAAAAGAACCTAACCTAAAAACCCTAAAATATAAATAAATGAAATATGCAAACAGTCAGTATTCAAGTGAATCGCAATAATCGAATGAAACTATTCGCTTATACTCTCCAGGATACGTGCGTTCGCTACGAATAACTGAATCCTTATGGCAGCGGCGCGTTTTTTTTTTTTTTGTTGGGCATCTCGCAGTTGGCCTTGAGAGGCCGTGACTGCTCAACCGGGCTTTCCTGGGGCTGCCATTCAGAAACTAATCTTAACGCCTCCAGCCAGGGCTTACAAACTAAATTTATATACTAAGCGACTGCACGCTGAGGGCACCCCCTGTGGGGTACGGACCTCGGCTCAGGGCGTCACTGATAGGGGGACAGCTATCACTATTGGGGACAGGCTGGATCGAAATAGGAAGTGGCGCGGCTCTCAGCGCGCTTTATATAGCCACGGACGCGCAGGCGCGAGGCGTGTACGTACTCTGATAGAATACCTTAACAAATGTTCGCCGTGATTCTTTAAATTGACATAACTTTTTTATTTATGAACTGATTGACATGAAATAAACACTAAATGTTAAGTGAAGCTTACTACAATATATTAGTGAAAACCGCATCTAAATCGAATAAGCCGTTTCTGATATTAGCGTGCACAAACACACAGACAAACAGACAAACCGACAAACAGACAAAAAAAAAAAAATTACAATCTCGGGTTCGGCATCGATATAATAACAACCCCTGCTACTTTTTTTTTATATATTTCGATTGTACAGACACCACTTTTCTACAATTTTATTATATGTATAGATGAGAAAAATTCTAAAAATATATTATTGATATAGCTTAGGCAAAAAGCAGTCGGAAAATGCTAGTTCATGAATTAACAAAATACATTTAAAAATTCAATTCAAAGATTTCAGTTTTTTTACCGCCATACCGCTAAATAAACTAATCAATTAAACAACTTTGTAGTTTTATTATTTTCGTAACCAAAATATTTTTATTGAAATAATATCTCACATTCAGGAACAGCAAACCAACGATAAGTAGAATAATGACAATTTTTTTTTTAATTATAAACAATTATTATGCAAAATATCAGCGCATTTGTTTACTGATCAAACGACGTCATACCCACATACCAATACGGCGTCCACTGCGTCCAGCGTTTTCGTCAAATTACCCGCGAAATATGAAAATGTAAAATTTATATGTATTTTTATTTCACTAATCGATTAAATAAATGTTTTCTGTTTTTTTTTGTGGTTTATCGGCATTTCAGAATCTAATTAAGGCACTTTTCAAAAATAGGTGTAATACCCTATTTTCTGAAATCTCTTTAAGGCGCGCGTGAAACACAATGCTCCGTCGACCCAGGCCTGGTCCTTAACGAACAAGCACGGCAAGCTCGCGCCTACGGTGGCCGGGAGTCCGACGCCCAGGGCGTCTCCTGCGGGTACCACACCCTTAAACGTGACCACACATTTTTAATACATGCTTTAAATTGCCAGTGAGGCTAATACTAGACAATTTGTTTGCCTTGAGCCTATCGGTTTGGGTAAGAAATAAAGAACGAATGAAAATAAATTTATTTGACCCAGGTTAAGGCACACAAAAACGAAAAACAGAAGAAGCTTGAAATATAATTTTGTACCTCACGGCTGCGCCTTTAGGGTAGTCTTGTCGTTAGCCATCAACCAACACACCATATAGGTAATCTGTCTGTCACACGACAATAGGCACGCAACACCCTGATGTATTACCGAATGACACGTGCCTATGATTTAGGAGAAATCCTAGTACAAGACAAGGTTTTCCTCGTGTGTGATAAATACGGTCACACGGAAAACATTTTCCTGCGCGTGTTTTATAATACCCAAGGGTAAGAAAGGGTTTCTTCACAAAACGTTTGTTGAATTCAAAAAAGTGTTACCGTACCTAATCCTTGGCAATGCAAAATACTCCACCCAAAATATAGATATGTTTGCAGCGAATTAATTCGTTACGTTCAATGTTTTATTACTTTTTGCTTAGGAAAGAAGCCTTTAATAAGTAGGCCAAAAATAGACATAAGCTTTAATTAAAAACATCTTTGTCAGAGTTACTTATTCCTTCGCCGTAATTACACATTCACAAACATAATTTCAAGGATATTTTTTCTTAAAGGGGAACCGCCAATGTAGCCAGCGAAATCTGCGAATCAGCGAAAACTTTTTTACAAATTGCAGGTCAGGGAAAAACATACATGCCGGTTGAACAAAATTTGATTCGCAATCGTAATGGATGATCACTTATGGATTAACATAATTATAAACAATTACAATGATCAATACAACTATGTATGTTCATATCCCAATGAATGACTATTGCATAAAAAAGTCTTTAAAAGGACCAGGCTACCTTATCGCATCCTCCTTAAGTGACAGTAAAATCATATTAAAACAAAGGTTATTCCTGTATCTGACATTTACTTTCTCTGAGAAATCTTAATGTTATATTTAAATATAGTTTAAGACGTTTCTTGTGGTTGACGGGCTCAGAAATGCGGTCGTCTTTGTCTTGTGGTTCTGGTTAACCAAACCTAACAGACAACCTCTTATACAGAAATCGTCCTTACAGAATTCCGTGTGTGGTTTTAATTAAACGACTTATCAGGGATTACAAAATACAAGGTGGCAGCAATCAACGAGCGACCTGTTATATGGATTCAGTACAAGATTCTTAACCCCCCTACGTTTAAATTAATTTCAGTTATTACAAAAATAGAAAAATTGACTAAGTTAGTTACAGAATGGTATCCAAGAGGCAGTAAAAGAAATAGAGGTAGACAAATTAAAAGATGGGATGATGACTTCAAGAAAATAGCTGGCCCGGTATGGACTCGTGCAGCAGAAAACAGGATTATTTGGAAATCTTAGAGGAAGCCTTTGTCGACCGACAAGATGATAAAGACAAACAACCGTTTCCCGATGATTTAATTTAAATGTTAAAACGAAGCTTAGTTGTTACAATTATTAAGTTTTCTTTAGTAATTTAGGCATATATTTAGTAAACACTTAGTCATTGTAAGAAAATCTAACAGAAATAAAGGCTTTTTTTATTTAATTTTATTATAAAAATATATTACCTGTTTCATACATTTTGACCACGAAGATAATGCACTTTTCTATGAAACTTCTGAGTTTTTGTTTTAAACCGTCTAAAAACTTCACTAGTGGGTCTAAAATCGTGTGCTAGATCCATGGTAACTACTACATGTCCCACCTACACTGCTATTAGGATCTTTTGGCGATTGAGTGACGTTGACAGGGTGCGCTGTTGGTAAACATTTGTGGTGTTGTATTGTAAAATGTATTGAAAAACAAGATGGCAGCATTGTAACAATATTGGCCACATGCCTAAAGGTTCCCTGTATAGCTATAGGTACTGTAAAGGTTTTTTGCAAAACACGACCTCACGTTGAACAGGCTAGCGATAAAATAACTTAAATCACATTACGTAAGTTTTAAAATAAATTAAATTCTGATAAAGTAAAATAGGATTTTTTGTTTGAAAAATAGACTTTCAAAGTTATTCAGATTCTGATTAAAAGTATGTTACGCAATCAGGGCGCCGGGGGGCCGGGTACGAACCACATAAATAAAAGTCATGTTTGCCGCAGTCATTCGCAGTTATTCCGTGAATATTTGAAATTCCAAAACCGCTCCGTGCCTCGGAGAGCAAGTTAAATCATCCGTCATCGTTCCCGGCTGTGATGTAATTACCCCTGACGATACGTTCAGTACAGTCAACCACACGGCATTCCAATACTAGACTTACGAAAGCAACCTTTTATTGCTCCGACCTCGACTGACCTCGACTTCACTTACTTACATGCACATCGTAAAATGCCAAGAGGGCCTATACAAAGGCGATTGCTTTCAAAGTGTTTCTTATTTCTACGATTTTTTCAACTGAATTGACATAAGCTTTTTAGAAGCTCAATCCAAAACATTTTTGACTTTTCCATTTTCGTTATCGCTGATAGAACGGCACTTTATCGAGACCCTATGGTCTGTGTTAGCTTTAGAACCAATGTGACGGTTACACAGTTTGATCTTAAGGATTATTTACCTTGGCTTTGGCGTGATACTTGTAGGAATTTCCCAGTTAAATAAAAAGTGGACGAGAAAAAAAGGAATCATGTTCTAATTTTAAACATGCGAATTTTGAAACTAAACTCGTGGAATGTAATTCAGTGAAGTTTCAATCAACTTGGAGTTTTTGTCAAAAGTGGTAAAGGTCAAATTGTTACCGACGCGTGTCAACGGTAACAATTTGACCTTTACCACTTTTGTGGTTGCATTCTATGCGGTCGACTGTACGTATCTTAGTAGTTACGAGTAGTCAACGCGAACGACTCGTTTTACCGAAGGGTATCGGTTTCTCCCAGTAATTGGTTTGCAGTGCTAGCGGTCGTGTCAAAACTAGTTGTAATTATTTAAGCGGTATTTGACTGATGCGGCTACCGAGACAAGATTGCAGTCACTGACGTTAACTGGAGTTGTGACTATAGATTATGTAGGCTATTTTTACTTATTTTTGAATTTAGCCTGTACTGCCCCATTACTGAGCAAAGACATCCACCAAATCCTTCCACGATCCTACAGTGGGTTAAATTGATCAAATTTGTAAGCACTTTACCTACATAGATTTTAATAGTCCTCTTTCAATTTATTTTTTATTTTTTATAAAATATAATATATTACGCCTGTATTACCCAAAAGATTAAACCGAGGTGAAGCTAAAGTACACCCACATTTTGCCAGCTATGCTTAAGTTCCAGTCAACATGAGCGAGCCCACTTCCGTCTACCGTGCATAAATCCAGACTCCAGGCTGATACTAAGAAATTCCTGTTGAAAAATCCCAATAACACTTTGTTCCACAAGTTTGAATAAACAGGTAATCTTTTTCTTCAATCACATTTGTAGTGTTTATGAGCGAACCATACTATTTAGAAGCCATTGTAAAGATAAGTCACCCGATCAGTCACGGAGCTGACTGACCATCAAGGGAATCAGTGACAAGTCATCAAAAAAATATATATCGCAAAACAATTTACGAGTTTACATGATCCGAATCAAATAAATAAATCACAATTCTAATGTTAACACGATACCAAATCTAATAAATAAATCTAATTTATTTATAACACAACATTAACCATTTTCCCGCACACATTTCAAAACTCCCTCATTAATGTTTTCGCGATCCCCTTGCCGTGCCAGTTTTCATTTTAATTGAGCAAGGTCGCTCAAGGTCAGATCTCGAACGTTTGCTTTGCCAGTCACATTAAAAGTTGTGTACATAAACATAGGTAGGGAGGTAAGACTTAGGGTTCCGTAGCCAAAGGATGCTAAGCAACGGGATCCTATTACTAAACCTAAGCCCGTATGTCTATCTGTCATAAGTGAAGAAACGAAATGTAACGTAATAAATAGAAAAAATCATGAAAAGTATATTGTGGTTTTTTTACATTTTGTTTCTGTTCTATCTTGTGACGGCTTGTGGCTAAGTAATATCAGCCATACAGGTTGACAAATCAGGTTAATCTACACTTGCTGTGGTTAGGCCCGTGGCCATCTTTAAATAACAAGTCCGCTCTGTGCCTTGCAAAGTACGTTAAGCCGTTGGTCCTGGCCGTCATCTTTGACACTCGTTACGGGTGGTCAGAAGCACGACAAAAGTCGGACAGTCAGTCATACCATAGGGTATTACTGGGTAACTGGGTTGTGAAGGTTAGATATAAATAGGCAGTTGCTTCATGCAAACTACTGGTACTGAGCTGAATCCAGTTAGACTGGAAGCCGACCCATATTTGAGAATATTATAATATTTGAGAAAAGGCTGGGCAGATTAATATTTAATAGGTAACCAGCGCTGGGGCTCTGTCTTGCATAGGGTCGCAGCATAATGCTGAGTGATAGCGGTTTTGCGTGGATGTGACGCATGTTTCCCTCAACCTTTTCTTCATCTTTTTGCGTCATGTTTACCGCAAATAAACGTTTTTCTTTCTTTTTTCTTTTTATTCTATCAAAAAATGGATAGGACCCAAATTATGAAAACAAAAAGTAATGAAAGCATAATAGTCAGGGTGGAACGGAACCCTCCGCGCGAGAATCCGACTCCCACTTAGCCAATCTTTTACAGCACTTTACATTTTCCAGTTTCAAAGCCGACTGTTTAGTAATATGGGCTTTTGAAAGGCGAATACTCAAATCTTTTTGTGATATTTCTTGTGATAAGTGGGTTGGTAGTAGATAGTTGATGCGGTGTTTGGGAAAAGATTAAAGAATCTCTGGGGAAAGGAGCGTATTATTTGGAAATTTCAGAAATTTCTATTTGTAGAGTTTTCGTGTTCAACCAGTTGAAGTGAAATTTTTATTTATATAAGAAGATCTTAAGACACTTTTACCCGTCAATATTTTGTAGGTCAATATTTTAAAAACTATATGGCGCTGGCATTTCCTAGCTGACTGTTTCCTGAGAAGAAAAACCGAAACAAACTCAGATGTCATGGTCTTTTTTAAAGTCCAAAAATTATATTATTTGAATTTTTATGTGAGTCTAACAATGCAGGGCAATGTCTGGAAGGGCGTTTTTAGGAAAGAGCCATTGCAGCTTTGAGCTGACCTGTCGCAACAGACGGCATGTTGCGGCGGATGTTTGTGGTTTTATTTACGAGTGAACCGTAATCCACTAAGTAAAGTACGTTTTTTTTTTTCAATTTCTTGTTAGTATCTTTTACATGATATCCTGTGATGTAGGCGTTTTCAGAAAACCGCTATTTCTTTTCAGAGAAAACGGATTTCGATTAGTCATTAGGTATGTGTTTCGTGAATTTATGGATGAAATACCTATTTCACTGTAAATTTTCTTTACTACATAGTTAAAACGTTTAGGGGGACCATTTAGAGAGGAAAGGAGCTTGCGGCTTAGTAATAACAGCCGCACGGGTCGATCGATCAGGTTAAGCTATGCTTGCCGCGGTTGGTCCGTGGATGGGTGACCATCTTTACATACCAAGACCGCTCCGTGCCTCGGAAAGCACGTTAAACCGTTGGTCCCATCTGTCATTTGTGGATTTTTGACAGTCGCTGTGAGTCGTCAGAAGCCCGAAAGTCCGACAACCAGTCTTACGAAGGGGTATCATATTAGCCAGTAACTGGGTTGTGGAGGTCAGATGGGCAGTCGCCCCATATACAATATTGGTATTCAGCAGCATCCGGTTAGACTGGAAGCCGACCCCAACATAGAGAAGGAGACATGGAGGGATGGACAAGAGGACATGGAGAAGGCTAGGCATATGATGACAGTTAAAACATTCGGTTACAGTCTACTTTTCCTCTAAATGCAGCCTATAAACAAATCAGAACACTTATGTCTATTTACATCGTTTTCTTAAATAAATAGTGACTCATCGAACTTTCTGTTTCGGTTCAAGATCGCGACTAACAAGTAATGACTCAATTCTCAGTACAAACTACAAATAAAATAGGTCTTTTTTATGAATTGCACTAAATGTTGGAGTAAATCCGGTTCATATACTGTTTTACGCGATCGTAAACTTATAATTAAAGACACAACGACTTCATTACGTCATAATTGTATCATCACGTCTCTGGATTATTCCTGTAGGTGCTTGATAATTAAGTTGGTAATGTTGTTTATTTTGGGAAATAAATTGAGATTGGAGCTGGGATTTTGGTGATTCATTCTTCTTTCTTTCTGTTGTCACAAGATAGGCAGGAGTGCCTTCGTATCTCCAAATAACGAAACTCTTTGATCACTATGTAGGCCTAATAAATGATTTTCACACCACCTGCCTGATAATGTTACATTATATGTCATGCAAACCTCACCTATATAGTAAATCATTGTGGTCCTGAAGGCTAGCCGGGCAGTAATAATGTACTGGATCTCATTTTATCCTGATAGTCAATAGCGTTATTTTTTAGAACCTCAATAAACACTTTTCTTTTTTTCTTTTGTTCTTTCAGCCAAATATTGGAATGAATTTTTTTTTCGAAAATCTCCCAGAAAATGTGAAAAGTAGAGTATTCTGCTGGAAGATAAAGGTGTCTTCATCTTGGACGTGGAGTTATCCAATCTCCAAACTCCTGAAGGAAAGTCAAGATTTGAGACAAGAATCGGATTCTAGTATTCAATCCCGCACTGCCCTCAAGAATTCACTCTGATTATTCGGGAGACCTAAGATCCTGCGTTACGCTCAGCCTCAATATAACGTATTGTTTTATCCTCTATCTAAATAAATGTCATAATTTGGAATTTATCGTCTTGACCTTTTATTGTTTTGGTCATAGGCCTAATGTGAAACAAGGACAAGACGCTGTCTCACAGTCACTAGACCACAAATTCTTAACAAACAGTTCCTGTCTTTAGATTGATTATAATGCAAATTCTTCGACAAATTGTTCCCTCGTACATGCATGAGCATACAATTAAACTTAGCTTCACGAAACTTTTCCAATTAAGAATCCAGAAAAGTTCGACCTGGAAACCCAAATGAGTCGGCGATATGTACGTAAAACTTCGGTGATTGATTTTAACCTTTCCTAACTTGTTGACTGTACTTTCTGTGGTCAGATTTTATACTGACGGGTAATATAGATGATATTTTTTTTTATTTACTATGGATTAAGCAATAAATAAGAGTGGTTAAAAAAAGGAAACAAAATCACCATCATCGTTACTTTGCCTCCCACGAGCATCGCCACTTCGACCGGTTCTGTGATTCTCGCATCCAGCGGATTCCTGCGTTCTTCACAAGGTCATCGGTCCGTTTTGTGGTAGACCTGCTAACGCTACGTCTTGAAACATAATATTGAGAGTAAAGCTATGTATAATTAAACACTCAATGTAATTGATGAAGAACACTAAACTGAAATTGTTATTCCATTTTTAATTGTTTTCTTTGTTTTTACATTATTATGTTTACTGGTTTCCTGCCCATCACTTGGGCGTTTGGTGAAGCGAAAACACGATCAAATAAATCGAAGAAGGCGATGATTAGGTTGTCTGACTTTCGGGCTTCTGACTGTCAAAGATCTACAAATGATAATCAGGTCCAACGGCATAACGTTTTATCCGAGGCACGGAGGAGTCACAATATGTTATGGACTGACTGCGGCAAGCGTAGTTTTACCTCCAATCCACCCGTATAGCTGTTATTATTTAGCCACGAGCTCCAGACAAAAGAAAAACGAACTCTAAAATATACAAATTCAACGTAATGTGCAAAATATTCGCTCTGTTGAAAACTACAGTGCACTTGACTTCTCAGTATTTGATAGCAAAACTTCAGTTTGTTTTTTTGCGGGTTGTTTTGACACAAAAAAATGTTTTACTGAAGATGTGCTTGTCAGGGTTGATAGTAATTTTTCAAACCAAAGCCTTTTAAAGTTGCGATACATCTCCCAGGTGAAGAGGAGGGGTACTACCCTCCTTCTGGCAGATGTAACGCAAGATGTATGTGTCTTAAAACTGCTAGTGTTAACGGTGACTGTGAGAGCAAATTGACCATTTCAGAGTTCACAGTGCTTGAATTCAGTCGGTTGAAGTTAGTTAAAAAATATATAACATCTCTTGACTTTACCAAGCGTCTAGGACTTGCCGGTACCGGAAGTAATAAGTACGAAGATTATTTGAATATTCTATAAACATCTGTTGCTCAGCTTTTATGTCTAATTTACATCTCTGGCTTGATGGAACATGACCACGCGGGCCCACTGCGGGTTGGTAGATGTCACGTGTTTTCGAATTTTTTAACACAAAATTCACAATTGTGATGTTTCCTTCACCGTTTTGAGAGCAGTAGTGATGAAATGAAATAGACAAAGTAATGTGGCTGCCTGGATTCGAACTCATGACCTACAACTCAAAACTCGGGGCTTATTACCTCTGGGCCAACACTTTGAATATAAAATCCCTTCCAATAAAGCTCGTCAATGTGCCTTATTTAATTAAGAAAGGAAATGTAATAAATTGATGGGAACCAAGTGAGAAGGGTCAGTTAGGGTAAGCTATTTTAAGTGTGTGCTACTAATTCTTCGTGTAAAATGAAGGGCTATTAGCCCCCATTTTGTTCCTTTACTGAGGTTCGTTTTGTTAAGAGGCGCGTTAGGCCTTTATAATTAAGGAACTCTAGTTAGTTTTTCCAAGATATGGAGTAAGTATTCTCTTGTAAGTATGTATAGTGGATGTAGGTATGTACAGTGGCTGTATGTCTGGTCATGTGGCTACACTAAAAGGGTATATGTATACATTCAGCATTAAATATGTAAATGGTCTTCATTACCAATTTCTCTTGGAGTACAATCTAATTAGTAAAAAAAAATATTCATTATCTACATAGAAAGATAGAAAAAACGTTTATTTGCGCTAAACATGAAGCAAAAAAGAACAGGAACACAAAAAAAAAAGTTGAGAGAAACATGTGGCACATCCACGCAAAACGGCTATGAATCCTAACTAATATTATAAATGTGAAATTAAGTTTGTTTGTTTGTTGCGCATTCACCCAAAAACGGCTGAACAGATTTAGATGAAATTTGGCACACAGATAGGCCATGACCTGTGTCACCTCGCATATGAAGTCGCCGCCGGCTCTGAATGCTCAGAGCATTCAGAGCCCGCAACCCGCAATGAATAATTCAGGGTGATAAAGAACATCTATCCTTGTGTAGGTGTAGTAAGATTAATTTAGTAAATATCTTTTAGCAGAGACAACAGAACTAAGAAAGGACTCTTCATTTAAAAAAGGCGGAATTTGGTAAATTAACGAAGTAGCGAGCTTTATATTTGCAAAAAAATATTGCACACAGTTAGTAGAACCGGAAAAGTTTACATGTAAACCAACTCTGACGCATATTTGCAAAGTTTCACGTGATATTGTTTGAAATCGCAGCTCCAATGATATTAATGGAATCGCCAGTGAAATGTTTCCGATAGAGTTTGAAGTAAATTCTTATGCTCAATGTTTATGTAAATCGAAATCGGATGTTATTGAGTGATCAGTATTTACAAAGTCAGATTTTTCAAGCATTCTATTGATGATGAAGTATCATTTACTAATATATTACTATTGGAAAATGATTACCGTTGTCACTAAAAAGGAAGTCTCTTGAGAAACTTCTATTATTGCCTCGAACTCACAAACAAACTTGATACTTAAGTCTCACCTGTCTGTCATATTCATCGAAACTTTTACTTTTGTAACACGGGAAGGCTTTCTGGAAAAATAGGTTGCTTAGATCCTAAACTATCTTCATTACAAACTTCCTGTCAGCGGTAAGAGTCTTGGTAGAAAAACTTGAATATGGAGGGCAACGACCTCTTGCTGCAGGCACGGCATATAGTGGGACATGGTACTCAAAACAGAAAACTAAATTAAAGTGAACTGAACTCGATCGTTTTGTAACGTCTTCTTCCCAAACAGGGGGTCTACACCCTAATCACGAAGTCCGTAGATTAGGCCGAAGCTACGGGCTTTACCTACTCTGTATTACCTACGGACATAAGATTAGTTTGGTCCCCGAACTGAGTATGAGTGACATGACGTTTGACAGTATGGTCCTTACTCCCCATGTGTTTTTCCCGTCCGAAAAAGTGAATTAATCGGAAGTAGGATTCACTTCGCAGTTTCGAACAAATATAGATGGGCCCAAATGTTGGTTGACGGACTTAGAGAGTAGCCCTCCAGTGCCGCCATGCACGTTCGTTTAAATCCATGTCTAACTGGTAGATCCTAAAAATCGAGCAGACACTAACACAGCTTGCAAAAGGCAACGTCTAGCTAAAACATGGCTACGGTCTCTGTTTAGTTATGTATGCTCGATGTACAGATATCAACTTACATTTCGGCAATCATATTCGAGAGACTCCTCTGTAGCTATCCATGTGTACATGGATAGCTGATACAAAATCTATCTTCATATCATGACTCAATTGTATGGGCCACAGCCACTGGACCAATATTTTTTAACGAAACGTATATAATCATGCAAAAACTGTTTAACAAAATCGTATTAATTATTCTGCTTGACCTTGTGAAGGCTGCAGGAATCGTTGAATGTGGGAAACACAGAACCGGTCAAAGTGGTGGAACTTGGAGAGGCCTATGTCCAGCAGTGGACGTCTTCCGGTTAATATGATGATGATGATGATCATTCTCCTTGGATTATAAAGAAACTACTCCTAATTTTATATTGTACATTAGAGTAAATCTTTATAATAGCCATTATTGTCCCACTGCTGGGCAAAGGCCTCCCTACCTCTCCTTCCATGTAGAGGAGAGTCATGCAGTTCAAATATTTCTTGGAAATACCTTACGTGTGCTTTAATAATATTATTACAAAAGAACTAACTCCTCTTCGACTCAAATCTTCTAAGCACACATGAACACGTCTTAGAAACGAATAAACTGTCTGTACCTGCTAAACTAACTTTCCCTAACATAAGCACGTGCCACCTACACCACTAACAGCGCCCCCTGGAGACTAATACACGAAACTTCGCCAGTTGCCTTTATAATAATAAACCAAGATATCTGACGCCGGATGGCAACACAAATCTTGAGCTAAAATTGTTATGATTATTACAAAGTTAATTCAGGACGCTATTTTTTTATATACCAAGTCGCAGAATCCTGGCTCCATCTAAAAATGGTAGCCTAGCACTAATTAAACGTGGCGCTGAAAATGCGTGGAGCGCATTATTTCTGTTACCATCCGCCAGTCAAAACCGTCATTTTCATAATGAGAGTAACCCCACTGACACTCGTGGTTTGGCAACAGTCACAAAAACCCCCTTACTAGTTGATACTGTATTACAGTAGGGTCTTATTCCTCATTGCTGTGACTAGAGAGTAGAGTAAAAAATGAGTGAAAACTAAGATATGATGCAACATCGAAACGATAACAGTCTCGATGTTGCATCATATCTTACGTTTTCACTCATTTGTTACTCTACTCTCTAGTCACAGCAATGAAAAAAATTTAAGTGGTGGACAAGTTACATGCGTGGGCTTGTACAGTTATCATTTCAGGAGATGGTTTAGAAATACACACTCATACATATACAGTTTATATAGGAAGTAATTATTTTTGTTTTGATTGATTGAGTGTCAAGTGATGGTTATGTAACCATTTAGTAACGAGACTGAACCACCTTTTGGCGTTACCGTTTACCTCGTTCCAGTCTCTGCCCGCAAAAGTAGTGACCGTGTCGTCTGAAAAGGTAATAAGTTCACTATTTTTAGCTATTAAACTTGGCAAGTCCTCTAAATAATTATCATAACATTTTTTATTTCTCATAAACCTACATGGGCACTTATGAAACGTCAGAGCTAGGTGCACGGTTCCAATTAGTCGTTTCCTATGGAGAAGAGCCAGCACGAAACTGCACGGGCTATATACAGGAAAAAAAAATTATCAGTGCGCAAACTGTAACCATAAATTCAGCATATCATACAAGAATCCCCAGCGCATAAATTTTTCGTCGGTTTGCGCACTGGATAAAAACTTTTCCTGTATATAAGAAATAGGGTAGGGCCCAAAATACTGCCTTGTGTAAAAATTTCAACTAGCTTGTGTATGGTGTGATCACCTCCATACAAGTTATTTGACATTTTAGTTGACGAGCGCGCAATTGCGTCCCGCATCCTGCGTGGGATGGCCTCAGTGTCGATATTCTTAATCTTAAAAACATCTGTTAAATAACAACAAGCCCACGCCAACTAATGATATTAATTATTCTTACCTAAATAAGTATGCCTTGCAAGATCAAAGTGATGACTTTGAAGTAAATATTCATAGATAAGATTACTGAATTATTAAAAGGTGACGCTGAGATGGTCGTTTGCACATTGACTTAATTAGGTACTTCTTTATTCAATTATTTTTTTACCAAAAACTACAGTAAACTAAGAAAACTAGTGTTTTTAGTTTCACAAATCTAATGATTTGTATTTGGTTTCGGCAGAATTCACAGAGTTTTCATCAAAGAGAAAAGGTAAAGAATAATTTCAATTAGATTTAAAAATTAGTAGATAGAAGTTTAATATCAACCATTGTTGATATGAATGAGAAAAGGGCAAGTCCCTGTAAAATAATCTAATAGAGACGTTCTTGTTCTCATTTTCATCATCACGCGATAGATCACGAGAATTCACGATTATCGCGTTTAAAAACATTCTCTGGAAACTGGAAGGCCCTCTCGGTCAGCGCGACGATGGGTTCGGTGGCGACAATTGCTTCGCTTGCTTATTTAAATACTTCCAGAAACTGTCACCTTATGTCATGACTCGTGAATAACATAACCCACGATTTCCATTGACGTAGACCACACGTTAATTGCTTTTACCCGCATTCGCTAATAGCATTTTGAATGGACAATGGACGTATTATGTGGAGGAATTTATAACCTATCTCTACCGATTCGAATTTAATTAAAAGTCGATTTAATTGATTGGGATATCCTGAACCTTTTTTATTCGATCTTTTTTAAGTACCGGAATAAAATTAACATGCTGTTCGTTAAACCTTTTATAGGTCCTTTTAATTCAGGGACCTTTCATTAATCATTTTCCAGAAAGGTTTAAACCTTTAACGGGACATTACACATTTTCCTACCTATTACATTTACAATACAAATTCTCCGTCTTCACCTTACACTTTAACCTAACTATGAATTACAATGTTATGTTGGCAATTTATGTTTTAGTGAAACTCACAACTCAAAATAAGCTATTAGAAACCACGAAAATTTTCCGCTATACAATTGTTATGCAAGGATGCTTAGGCGCAGATAAAATTAGTGCAAAACATAATCCGCCTATTACGTTTCCACTACAGAGACACAGGCTTCTTCACTGTGAGAGAAAGTGGGCCTTAATCAACCATGCGGGCCTAATGCGGGTTGGTAAATGTCACATGCTTTCGAATGTTTGGTTCCAGGACATGCCGGTTTCGTCACGTTGACTTCCCTCACCGCTTGGAAAGAAGTGGTGATGAACAAATATATAAATTATAGTGCCTGTTCGAACCAATGGCCTACATATCGTAAGTCGTGGCCGTGGAATACCAAAATTCAAATAAACAGGTACTTAATAATTAATAACACTTTATTTTCCATTTATACATTATGACATTTTTATCATGTCGTAAGCTGTACTGGTTGATGTCATTACGTCAACGCCAGCTTGCTCTTTTTTGTGTTTGTGCTCTTTCTTTGCGTCATGTTTAACTCAAATAAACGTATTTTCTTTCTTTCAGGAAAAATGCTACAAATTTCAACAAGTCTAATTCTCTATGCTTCTCTATACACGTGACTATATTATACGCAACGTTAGCTAATAATTCACCTACACAAAACCATTCTACGTACTCGAGCCTAATTTATTACTAGATATTCGAATCAATATTACAGTCAATACAAAAATCAAAAAGCGTCAATATCGTAATACACCACTTGACATCAAGTAGCATTAGATTAATATGCAAAGTCAGACATTTTTATGACTTTGTTTTTCACCTGCAGAGAAATAAACTTCCAATTCAATCAGCGTTTGGAATAATAAAAAAGTTATAAAACGAAGGCAATTTGCAAATTAAGATACATCATTACTGTTCACACCCAAACTGTAAAAGTTTCATAGTGCTCCGAACAAGATCCCGACGAATATTTAGATAGGTAGGTACTGTCGGCAACGAAAGTTGGTTTAGTTGGTTGGTTGGTTGGTTGATTTCAAAGAAGGTATCATAAATTCCAAACCTAATTACTATTTTTGAGTTATTCTATCAGAAATATCTCAGCAGCAGCCCAAAGTTTGGATTTGTGTGTGTAATATGGGTGTACTACAGTACACCTCTGCCTGACACTGCGTGGGAAACAGGCGTGATGTTATGGTATAAAAAATTCGAAATCCACGCGAACCGCTTTTCACTCAATATTTATTTATTTTTCATTTAACACTAGCTTCGTGTGGTGCCGGATGTAAAAAGAATAGCACCATCCCGTTTCTTCCCGTGGGTGTCGAAGAAAGCGACTAAGGGACTTACCAGAGAATGGGCAGCAGCGTTCTTTATGCATTTTACCACCATACTGCGATCGCCAACCCGCCTGCCAAGCGTGGTGATTATGGCAAATCCCCCCCCCCCCTTTATTGGGGAGGCCTATGTCCAGCAGTGGACTTTCGGCTGAAATGATAATGAATGAACACTAGCTTTTTCCCGCGGCTTCGCACGCGTGGATGTCGAGAAATATCCCACGGGAACGTACTACTGGGAGTGAGGGAAAGGCAGTATATGAGCCCTCACAGCCTTAGTCGCCGCAGGAGACGCCCTGGGCGTCGGGAATCCCAGGTTAATTCCCGGCCACCGTAGGCGGGGGCTTGCGGACGGCGAGTAATGGGTAGCTCGCTGTCCGGTAAGGACCAAGCCCGGGTCGACGGCGCGTTGTGTTCCACGCGCGCCTCAAAGAGATGTCAGCACTAACTGGTGGGGCCCGCAAGGTCCGATGCCTGCCAGGGGTGCGGGTTGTTCGAAAGAGATACCGCGGCCCCCGGCACACAGGCAACTGAGGGAACACGGGTGGGTTTTAGTCAGTAAAATTCTGACACGCCCTCCTAGTCCAGAGGGGGAGAAGTTATTTGCTGATTTCCCAGCCAACAATTTTTTTTTTTTTAATGGTTTCTAAGCTGCGGCGCGCGGATCGATATATATATTTAACATAGCCACAACTGTGAGCAGTTTACAGACATTAGAATCGTTTCTCCGGGACTCGTCAAGCTTCATTTGATTGTCTCGACGCTTTTGTGGTGGTCACCAGCCACTATTATAAATTCTTGATTTCTGGAGTTTTGGAATAGAATGGCCGGCTTGTCTCAACAAAAAAAAGTTGGAAAAGTATTTTTTTGGCTAAAATAGGTTTTTCAGTAAGACAAATTTGACAATGCACAACTGTTTTATAGCGATTGTTCGTCATCATGGTTTTACATTGTGTCAGTCTGTCATAGTATACTGGGTTCTATAAAATTTCACCATGTAGGATTTATTTTTTGTTTTTAAGACGGCTGATTTTATTCATACTCGACGAATAATGTCTATGCTGGGGCGTTTAGAGTGATATGCTGAATTCTTGAAAAAATAATGCGCGTCATGTCTCTTCCATTGTGTAAACTTTCTTGATTCAGCAGACAGTTTTAACCGACTCTCATTGCTGACTGTACTACATAACACTGCTATAAACTTTTTAGTATTTTCAACATAACATAGGTTCTTATAACAGCGATGTCTGTGATCTCGAAAGGGGAAAGTTCAGTCACATTCTCAGTTAATAATCTTTTCAGACTAGATACTAGGGTGCATTGAAAGAACCTACTCGAGTGAAAATGATACCTATACCGCGATGTCTGCATTAATTGGTTTCCCCCTTTGTAGTTGCAGTGTAACTAACTGTTTTTGTTCTTTGAGGGGGTTTGATTACTCAGAATCACTAGTCGCTTTAGTAAGCGCGCTTACTAAAGTGGAGAACTATTCAAAATTATACTACACAATTCTGTGGCCTTTAATTTTAAGACGAAAATTTCAAATAGATCTGTTATTTATTCATATTGATATCGATAAAGCTCAATTTCACAAACGAGACAAAGCTTCGCAGCATCCATTTTATTTCGTTTCAGACGAATATTATATATTCTCTCAGTACAAATCTTTGCATAGAAAATAAATAATAGATTGAATACTTTGTTACTCATACAGGATTTCGGTTCAAAAACCTTACCTAATGATATTCAAATACTTAAAATGAATCTGCGATCGACATTCCGTCTAGTTAGAGTGTGCTTAAGATAATTTCTCCTTTTACCATTTATTTTTAAGGGTACAATAGTAAAGCATATTTAGCATAAACGTTTAGGGACCAAAGATAGTTGGGTCCGAATGATAAAAATTCCATAAATTATTTTCGGGGTTTAAAATTACCAATTTAATTCGCAAATGCTAATTTAATGTTAAGGACATTCTGAATATTTGGGCTTTTGGGCAACATTTTGTAACTTTCCAATTTGATGTAGGATAAACTTTAAAGGAGACAACTACTAAATTATTCTATTACTTTTTATTGGATATCCCCTTGGATTTGAAGGTCAAAAGTTTGAAACTAGCAGGGTAGAAATACACTGACATTACACGGAATAAACCACCCTATATGTTACTTAATAATATTAAACATTCGTCGGTAGGAAAACATCATTTTGATCCCAAATTGGTGATCAGAACGTCCCGTGGGCCTTAGAATAAACTACTTTATATATAAATGTCTCTTTCACCTTAGGGATTGATATGACTGACAGAGGCATCTATGTGAATTCGTGATGATCGTACATGAGAGGAGGGATGGTCCAGTGGTGGTGTCGAACCCAAACAGGAACTTTAGTTCGGGTAAATTATTTAATCAACATTGTTCTCAATACGGTGAAGGCAAACATCTTGAGGAAACAACCCGCCATCTACCAACCCGACTGGGCCCGCGTGGTGGATTATGGCCCACTCCCTCTCCCAGAATAGGGGCTCATGTCCCAGCAGTGGGAACATTATAAGCTGTTTATGCTATAATATATAGACTATGGTCATACCCTTCCACAAGGTCCTGTCTTGTCACTTTTATGACAGTGGAATAAAGTTCAATTTGCAATTACTTACAACAAACCAAACCGACTTGCATAATCGGTCTATAATGAGTCCGCTGCCGGGATACAGGTCTAAGAAGGGTTAAGTGGACCGTAGCTGACCACGAGGGCCTAGTGTAAATAAGTAGATTTCAAATGTCTTCTAATTTTTGGTTTTAGTAATTAACGTCTATTTCCTCATGATGTTTTCTTTCACCTTATACATATATGTATTACGGCGATTACCAGTATACTAAATATTTAATGGATTGTATTCCGTTAACGATGACTCAGGTCTTTTCAGAAATGTTATAGAGATGTGGTCTGTTTACTTTGCTGAAATAAAATACGGGTCAGTCGCTTACTACATATGCCACTAGAGAGCCGACAATGCTATGAGGTCATTCAAAACCAAGCTTCGGTACAGGAAAACTGCCCAACAACTCTTCAAAGGAAAAGAGGCCTTATGAAAAAGGTAAAGATATCCTATTTGTTTGTTTTGGTTGGAATTTTGTTTACGATTTATTTTTTAAAGGTTGAGTAGACATTTCAGTGCTTTATTTTTAAGTATAGGTATAGGACATAGATACTTTAGTAGTGATTCATTCAAATATTATTTTTCCTCCTCGCGTTTTAACTGAGAAGTGCACGTTTTTTGTAGTTCCTCACAGATTGTCGATAAATTTAGCTATACAATAATATATTTGCTAATGCATAAAGTCCACAGAAGGGAAGAAAATAAATGACTCCAAAATAATGACTTTTTATACACCAAGGTTCTAGAATTTCAAACAAATTTCGTTCGCTGCATGTAGTTTTGATTTATTAGAGGATCGAAACTATTCGGAAACCATTTATTAATAAATTGAAATGGTGTGCAATGACCTGAAACGTGACGTCGTTACTGAATGTACGGTCAGAGATAATAACTAATGCATCCGCGTAGGAGTGTAATTGATTTTTGTATTGATTTTTAAGTATTTTTTTAATTATGGAAGGACTTTTATATAAGGGAGATTTAAACACATGTTTATTTGAGAGGGGGAGGGGTGGGGGGTGAGGGGAGACCCCCTCCCGCAAGGTGGAAGTTTAGGAAATGCATACATTTTTTAAATAATTTCTTAAAATCTAAAATGTGGTAATTTGTTTAAATGATGACATGATTTATTGGTGAGGGATTGGGGGTACGGAAGAAATCCCCCTCTGAGATGTACTCACCCGACCAACTGGTTTCCTGTCTATTTGCATACAAACAACTAGTTTATATCCATTTTCAATTTTAAGATATAATATAACATGGCATACTTTTTTATCCATATTAGGCATACGCATAACATTATTTTTTATAATCAGGAAACATCACACTATTACAACCTCATCTAACCCACCCAAATGATTGACCTTCAATACAGGGGATCTAGTGTTAATGGTCACTGTTCTAACCTAACCTAACCCAAATGATTGACCTTCAATACAGGGGATCTAGTGTTAATGGTCACTGTTCTAACCTAACCTAACCCAAATGATTGACCTTCAATACAGGGGATCTGGTGTTAATGGTCATTGTTCTAACTTAACCTAACCCAAATTATCCACAAACAATAGAACGCCTTCTGTCAAAATTACGTCAAAAGCAATAAAATAGTAGTAATTTCAGGTTATTTTATAAAATTTTGATATTTTTTATTTCAGAAAGTATTTATTTCCTAAACCTGAAACTTTGCTGAGATTGTTCAAGATAATAAGTAAATTGCACAAACAAAAACTGAAGAGTTTACTACAAGTCCCGTATATAAAACACAGCTTTTTTCACAACTATGTTGGGGTTGGCTTCCAGTCTAACCGGATGCAGTTGAATACCGACTTCAACAACCCAGTAACTGGATGACACGATACTTCTTGGTAAGACTGCGTGGTGTACGAGTTTCAAAAATCTACGAATGACAGCCGGGACTAACGGCTTAACGTGCTTTCCGAGACACGGAGGAGTCTCAATAATGGATGGTCATATTGGTCATCCACCCATGTACCGACCTCGGTTAGCGTAGCTTTTCCTAATAGACGACTATTACTACTTAGCCACGAACCCCTCGATTGTCGAAAAACATACCCCTAGATGCATAGGTTTTATCAGTACTAACCTAATCTAACTAGCACTTCGCCCGCGACTTCGTCTGCGTAAAACATTGTCTTCCGCCCCGCCGCGTTGCATCCCCAACTTCCGCCGACGCTAATACTTCGATTTCACTCAAAGTCAAAGCATTTATTTCAACTAGGCACTTAAAAGGCACTTTTGAATGCCAACATTTACATTAAAATAGAATTGATTCTAGTCGCCCCTTCCAAAACGTAGTTTCGTATGGAGAAGAATGGGCAAGAAACTCCACCGTTACTCTATTAAAATGTTTTCAAAACAATAATTAACATACATTCATTATATAATTACCATACCAAAATAGGTAAAAAGAATCAAATTGAAGCAGTTAAATTAATTTTATGATTTCTTTGTGGTTTCAACGGCTCCACAAAATCCTGTGAAAGTTTCAACTGTCTACCTATAACGGATCATGTGATACAGCCCGCTGACAGACAGATGGATGGACGGACAGACAGACAGCGGAGGCTTAGTAATATGAAACCCATATGGATATGATATATGGTAAATACTAATACCCTAAAGGTACTGATTGAAAGCCAAAGTTTAAATACTCGTAACAATGCCAATAAAACTCCACAATCAGTCTACACAAGTAAAATTGATTGTGAAGTCACCCAAGATACTATAATTACTAGATCACCTACAATTCAAATGTCAAGTGAATTGAAATGTAAGTTAAAATGAAAATGTTAAAGTGAAATTGTTAAAATGAAATATATTTTTTTGTCACTGAACAAGTCATATTAAAAATTAAAAAACGATTCTTAAGAAGTAGGTAAACTTCAATATGCTAAATGGAGCCGATATTTCCTATCAAATCCACTCAGTCCTTCGACGTTTTTTAGTAATAAAAATCAATTCAAAATATTCAAATTATTGAAGTCAAAGCCAAATACCTATCAATTCGCCTCTTCTATTGATATTAGTACAAATCAAATTATTCAAATTCTAAAGTAAGTGGGAATAATTCTCAAAGTCATTTATTATCAATTGATATTCAAAAGGTTTTCAGTTAATTCATGAAATATTTAACAATAGCACAAGAAGTGCATATATTATTTATGGTATTTTTATTGAATAGGGGTTGTAATTATGGACTAAATTCAAGCTGTCAGATAAAAATGACCGGAGTCGACGATACGTCAATATGTTCTGTTTGAGACAGTCCAACACAGCACTGATGCATAATAGTATTTTTTGTACGGTACCAACTATTTACGACCATATACCGGAATCAATTAAAATGTTAAATATTCACCTATTCCAAAACCATTTATAGAACTTACTTGTAAACAAAGATAAGATAGATAAGATAAGATAAGATAAGATAAGACATTTATTTGTAGAAACATGAGTATACATACAAGGCATGTAGGTTGTTCATAAAAACAAAAAGATCCGTCATGTTCGGCCTTTGTGGCATACAAATACATAATAGGTAAGATATTTAAGGTATTTAAACAAAGCTAAAAACATAATTAAATTAGCACACAAACTAAAAATTAAATTTAAACAATAAATTGTAGATTTTAATTAAATTGTCCTATCATCTAATTATAAATTGTCAAAATAATAAAATGCAAGTAAATAATCGTTAAATTCGTCGTATTACACTTTGTCATTTAAAAATTCTAAAATACTGTAGTATGCTTTCCCAATTAGATATAATTTTAGCCGCTTTTTTAGTATGTGTGTGCTTAGTTCCCTCCATTCTTTAGGAAGTTTATTGAATAATAAAGGCGCCATGCAAAATACACTTTTCCCCATTAATGCTGATTTGGAACCATGTGAGCAAAGCATAGTGTTATCGCGTCTGGCGCGACTGACTTTGTCTGCCATGCGTGGAAATAATTGCCGATTACATTTTACAAACATGACAACTTCGAGTATATACAAAGATGGTAACGTCAGTATGTTATAATTAATGAAATAAGGTTTGCAACTGTCAGTCGAACCTAATTTAAACATCGTCCTAATACACCGTTTTTGGGCTTTGAAAGGTATATCCTTGTCTGTCGAATTGCCCCAAAGGATAATTCCATACCTTAGGTGCGATGAAACTAGGCCGTGGTAAGCTGTTAGCAATGCGTCAGTATTAAGCACAGGAACTAATTTGTGTAGGGCATAAGAAGAGTTACTAATTTTTTTACTTAAAATTTCAACGTGTTCTTTCCAATTTAACTTTTTGTCAATAGTTACACCCAGGAATTTAACAGTATTGACTTCTTCAATGGTTTTGTCATTATATTGGACCTTAAGATCAGTTAAAGTTGGTAAGCGTTGACTGAAATGCATAATATTAGTTTTATTGAGATTTATCCGTAAATTATTATTATCCAAATATTTTATTATTGATGTTAGAGAATTATTAATGTCACTTTTATATTTGTCTTTAGTATCGCATTGAATCGTTATGGTACTGTCGTCAGCAAAAAGGGTCACAGGTTGATCAACATATTTAGGTAGGTCATTTATATACAATATGAATAGTGGAGGGCCCAACACACTGCCTTGAGGAACTCCATATTTAATTACATGTTCATGTGATTGGAATATTTCTTCACGTTTCGTTTTTGTATTTATTGAGGATATTTCTGTGAGTTGCTTTCTGTTGTCTAAATATGATTTAAATAGTTTTAGAACGTTGCCTCTAACACCGTATGCCTCCATTTTATCTAAGAGAACATCATGCCTAACGTAATCGAACGCTTGGGTCATGTCACAGAATATTGTGCAAACAGGGTTGGTCTTATCAACATTTAGCATAACTCTATACAAAAAATCATAAAATGCCTTATTAATAGTTTGATTTTGTCTAAATCCTTTTTGCTCGTTCACTAACAGATTATTTTTTTCCAAATATTTGCTTAATTCTTTGTATATAAATTTTTCATAAATTTTGGAGATAGCACTTATAATCGAGATCGGTCTGTAATTTTCTATATCATCTTTATTTCCCTTTTTAAACAATGGCGTAACTATAGATTTTTTTAAAGCATCTGGAAAGATGCCCGTGGTTATGGTCAAATTAATGAGATGACTTAGATGTACACATATTTCTGCAGAAACTAATTTAAGAATTTTTGTCGATATACCGTCATGACCAACGCTATTTGTATTTTTCAATGAGTTGATAATTTTAAATACGTCCTGAGGTAGACAGGGGGGCATGAAAAACGATTTTGCGCTATTTAGAATCTGCGAGGTAACGTTATGTCCTGATTCTGGTATTGGGATAACTTTGTCAATAAAATAATTATTAAAAGCATCCGCTATTTTTTGAGGATTTGTTATAATGTTACTGTCATATTTAATTTTTGATATAGGATTTCTAGGGACGTTTTGCTTTGAATCATTAATTATTTTCCAACTGGTCTTGGATTTATTGTCTGATGTTTTTATTTTGTAACTATTTTGGGCAAATTGTGTCAGCTTTGTAATTTTTTTAAATAGTTTAGAGTATTTGGTCAACTTCATTTTATTTGTTTCGTTAGGAATTCGCCTGTATATCCACAAAAGTTGCCGTTTCTTTTTACTGCATATTTTGATCCCACGTGATATCCACGATGACTGTTTTGTTGCTTGTATGGTTACAGTTTCATTAGGAAAGCACAAACAGTAAAACAGTGTCAGGGTTTCTATAAAAGCGTTATAGGCTATGTTAGGGTCACTCGTTTCATAAATATCAGAAAACGATAAATTACGTAGACAATCTTTAAATTTTATAATATTCTCTTCACTGTAATTACGTTTCTTTATACGCCAATGTTTAATAGGTAAACAATTTTGCACAGGTAACTTTACTAATTGCGCTGTATGATCTGACAATACATCTTATTATACTATTATGATAGATATCTATATATCTAAGTTTTTTAAGGATTAAATATCACTATAATTTTTAATTATTTACATGTCTTTTTTATTATTGTTACTTAACATCTAATTTTAGTGATATTTTTATATTGACCACTGTATAATTGTTTTTTTCATTAATTGCAATATGATTTTGACTTCCAGTTGTGTAAAACTTATTAATTATTATTTGACATATAAATGTTAATAAATTAATTTTAAATTTGTTAATATAAGGATTAAATATCACTATAATTTTTAATTATTTACATGTCTTTTTTATTATTGTTACTTAACATCTAATTTTAGTGATATTTTTATATTGACCACTGTATAATTGTTTTTTTCATTAATTGCAATATGATTTTGACTTCCAGTTGTGTAAAACTTATTAATTATTATTTGACATATAAATGTTAATAAATTAATTTTAAATTTGTTAATATTTGTACACTTCGCGACAAAACAGAGAATCTTAACTAATATTGTGACATCTCACACACCGTGTAACTACCTATGTTTACAAATAAGGTTCTTATTCTATTCGAATATAATTATACTAATTTAGATATTAAAGTAAATAGATATAATGTTTTCAAATTGGCTTCTTTCAAAATAACTCTGACCTCTATTGGGCCCGAGTGAGTTTTCTGATATGGCTACATAATTATAAGCCTTATAAAAGAGGAGTTTCTCAATTTGTCTATTTTTTATTCCAAAAGGTATTAGTCAGGTGAATATTCCTCGCAACCGGCAGCGTGCGTGTATGAACGTAAATGAGGCAAAGAAGTATGTAAAATTGATTGTGGCGTTCTGTAGCGTCTGCGTACCCTCATGAGGAAAAAGGCGTGAATGTATGTATGTATTATTCCAAAATATAGGGTAGGTCTAGATAATTATGTAGGTATTTGTAGCTCTTTTTTTGCACATCAACAAATTATTTCAAATGATAGATTCGATTATTATGAGCACCTATCTAAATACCAATGTCAAGAGATTTAATTATTGAGACGCTTCTAATTATGCACGAACTGAAGATGTTGTTTAATATAGAACCTTTTCAATATTTCCTTTATTCATTTTTTCACATAAATGAGGACATAAAAGGTTGACGATCATATTATTATTGTACTGTACAGTCGGGAACAATCAGGTTATAACCTCATAGTTTAATATAAAAGCTCTGCTGGACCCTTCGTGGCATACAGGCGTGATGTTATGTTAGTTTATTTTTAAATTATACAAGGTTCCAAAATGTTGTTCAAGTGCAGATATTATTCGGACTTTATTAAAATTATAAATGTATTCGAGTATTAAAATTAGTGTAAACGCATAAAGATTAACTTTTACATTGTAGTTTTAAATTAATTTTAATAATAAATGCCTACAACTTATATGCTTTGCAATAACGGTCACAGTCAAAAGCCATGTATTTTAATGACTGTAATTCCAAAAATAAAACAACAACCAGATAATTTTAATTTTCACTTTAAATTAAATTTAAACTACGCCTTTTAAAACTAACTTGAATTAAACTAAGTTCAATAAAACTAAACACCGTCATAATAATTGCTCTTTCAGGCCGCAGTCCATAGTACTAAACTATTTAAGTTTAAAACATGAAAGTGCCAATTAACATTTAATTTAATTTGTTAACACTTGTTTTACAAATTAATTCTTGCTATTGCTTCTGTTGGTCTGGAACATTTGTAAACTTTGTTTTCGAAGTGAACAGTGTGAACACTTTGTTAGGCGCGTTGAGCGTTTTTTTGTTAAGAGGCGTGTTACAAAAATGCGCGTAGATTCATGATTTTGTCGTTGAAATTGAATACTATTCGTTGGTTGTTTTAGTAACAATTATTTTGTAAAAATAGTTAGTTTTTTTTCTATAAACATAATAGAGCATTTTTTAATTGATTTATTTAGCAATAAGCATTCTGCTGACGCATGTTTAGGCAAAAACTGATGGAGAGCTGAATTGAGAGCTCTAATTTGCAGATTATGTTGAATAGAATCCATTCAAAAGTATTTTTCATAGGTTACGAATATCCTATATTATCTTTTGAATAGAATACACTTTTGCTATATACCTATAATAAAAAGCAAAAAGTCTGGACCTAATTCAATTTCCTACTGAAAAGGTATGGAAACAAGTCTGAATATCTTCGAAGTTCTACATCATTTTGACGTAGTATTTACACGAAAATAATCTTCAACATGTTTAAAAAATACACACATATATTTCACCGCGCCAGCGATCTGTGCTCGGTATTGCACGAGCGTTTGTAAAAGACGGAGCGCAATGCCGAAATGTAATCTAGAGGGCCCTTAAAATAAAATCTTATGTGTCGCATCTCAGAGAGGCCAAGTCTTTTTAATGAAGGTATTTGCTTTAGCAATTTAGTTTAATTAGGCCTTCAATTTCATTTGGAACACTTTTTTTTTTAAATTAGATCCGTATATATTACGCAAACATATTCAGCGAACAACTTTTGAGGGACGCCTATATTCAGCAAACTGGCTGGTAATATAAAAAAACTAGATTTTATTCAGCTTAAGAAGTTAATTCCTAATGCATATGGCATTAAGTCCGCCTCTGTACATTTCTGTGCGTGAACTATTAAATAAATAAATAAGTACAGTCTCCTAAGAATGTTTTTCTATAGCTACAACGGTTATTGTATCTTCTCTTACTACCTCGTCTCAACTTACGCCTTGTTTTATTAAGATCGGATAAGGAATCAAGGCAAATTCTGCTATTAAATCTTATCTTAAATACCTTTCTAATGATATATCATTTGTTTCTATTGAAGCGGGTACCAGCTTCCATACATTTCGTGGCTCTTCCTTAACGTGATATGAAGTTCGTTGTTTTACTCACATCATTCCACAAGTTTAAGGTACCAGATTCTTTGGATATCTTTTCGAAGTAACTAAAGTATCCTGCAAATACCCTCTCTTTTTATCCAACAGTTACTATCCTGCTAACATTTTAAACGAGAAAGATTGTATGTTTGGATATTTAAATGTTTGGATGTTTGTTACTCAATCTCGCCACAACTGCTGAACGGATTTGGGAAAAATTTAGCACACCGATAGATTACAACCAGAATAAACATATAGAATACTTTTTATCTCGGTAGTACGTGCCCTGGGATAATTTTCGATCTCCACGTGGGTGAAGCTGCCGGCAAAAGATGGTAAAAAATAAGAAAGATTCCACAAACCACATTTTATAAAAGCTTTCGATTGTGATATATTTATCTCCATATCTTTTACCGAAGATAAGTGAGCTTCCTTTCAACACCTTATTTCAAATGAGCCTGAAAAATGGTAACCGCAGTCGATTAGGATCCATCTATCGAGAACATTGTTATTTATTGGATCATAGAACTGGTAAATTGCTTAGTTTATTAACGTACAGACATTTCAGGTGAAAACTCTTGAGATTTCAATTCAACGTTGACATTTGTTTTATTTTCTGCAGGCTAATACCCATGTTTTATGTATTTTATTATTGAAGTCAGTGAGAAGGTTATTCTCGAAGGACCATATTTTCTATTTGAATTTCAATTTTGAATTGACATTAAAGGATATTGGTCCTTTATTTGATTAAACAATGTTGGTCTCAGCATATCTCTTGTGTATTTAGGTATTGAAACCTCAAACACCTACGATATTTCTATTTAAATTATACCATTTTCTTACCAATTATTTAAGAGTTGACATGATTGGTCCTTTATCCTTTGTAACAGTTTTGTGCTCACCGGTACCTCAATTTATTCGGAACAAAACGTGTTCGTAAACAAAGAGGACGTAGTTGTGCGTCGTAACGGTTGCATCTAAATTTTGGGTGCGATTGTACTAAGTCGGTTATTGGCATTTAAGTGTTAACAGGCGGATGGGCAATAAGGGCAAATAAAGGAAGCAATAAACTTATGGACTATAATTTATTAATAATTATTTATTTGCGTATTCAATTATTTGGTTATTTACACTGAGAAAAATACTATGTTTGAAGGGAAAATAATAATATTCATTTGGACAAATGCAGGATTTATCTTTGATCATAGAATAGAAAAAATAAAAATGATGATCACGTGCATCCCTTGGGCAATGACTTGTCTATTGGGCTCTTTATAGCGATACGGAACATTTTTCTGTTTTGCTTAGGTACTCAATTTTATTTGACGACGATTGGCGTTATTCGAAAAATTTACTGATTTGCCTAAAAGCTGGAATTTCTCAGTAGCAGCCTGGAGTCTGGATTTGTGCCCTGTTGATGGCAATAGGCTCACCCCCTATGAAATGGGACTTGAACAAAACTGGCTAAATGTGGGTGTACTATAGGTACACTCTGCCCAACCCGTCGGGGAAAAAAGACGTGATGTTAAGTTATGTGCAAAAAAGCGTCAACCACAAAATCAGCCAATTTTGAGATTGGAATAAAACCCTTCTACATACATTCATGTATAATCAGCCTATAACGGTCTCACTGCTGGGACACAAACCTCCTCTCTGTGAGAGGGAGTGAGCCGTAATCCACCACGCGGGCCCAGTGCGGGTTGGTAGATGTCACATGTCTTCGAATTTTTGTTTCTAGGACATGCCGGTTACCTCACGATGTTTTCCTTCACTGTTTTGAGAGCAGTGGTGATGAAATAATTTACACAAAGTAAAGCGCCTGTTTGGGTTCGAACCTACGACCCACAACACATAAGTCGCAGCTGTTACCACTGGGCCACCACTGCTGCCAAACCCTTCTAAACCCGTTTCAAATTCAGATTACACAGATGTCGGTCTAATTCTAGTTTACAATCCAATGTCGTACCTAACACATAGGGGTAATTAGTGAAAAGGTAGCCAAGATAAGATTCGTGACAGTTCAATCGGTAACTTTAATTGCTTTTGCTGAGTAAGAGCCCTATTTAATTGGTCCTAAGCTATCTATTAATTGCGTTAGGGAATTCTGTAAATCAGATAGGAAGATTTTTGAAATATGTATTGGAAATATCAAGCAATAAATCGGTTCTAATTCGGCACGTGTTAAACCACTTACAACAAAAGTTACTCGTGTAGTTGTGTTACATTTTTTCGCAACGTCCGCACCAAATTTGCGACATAATATCGTATTAAATTAACGAGGCTGTGGAGGTTAGTGGCCCTAGTGTGAGTTTCATTTAACGATCTCGATCAAATGCATCGAGCGCGTTCGACGCTCCTATTGGTCCATCACCAATCCAGGGCCAATCGGAGCGCCAAACGCGCTCGATGCATTTGATCGAGATGGTTAAACTATACTTACACTAAGGTCTCAGATGGCACCTCTATGTTAAATACTGGTATCTATTCAGTTGTGTCTGAGCATACCCATACATATTAGTTCTATCGATTATATGCTCACATCAACGGCAGTGAATGAATAAAATCCTACTATCATCATCATCATCATTTCAGCCGAAAGACGTCCACTGCTGGACATAGGCCTCCCTCAAGCTCCGCCACTTCGACCGGTTCTGTGCTTCCCGCAAATCCTACTATATCCTAATAATATTATAAATGTGAAAGTTTGTATGTTTGTTACTCAATCACGCAAAAATGGCTGAACGAATAAGAATGAAATTTGGTAAACATATAAATTCTAACCTGGCTTTAACACATAGGATAATTTTTATTCCAGTATTACGTCCTCGTGGGATTATTTCCGACCTACACGCGGGCAAAGCCGCTGACATAGGCTAGTATTATACATATTTAAGTTAGAATCAGTAGTTACATAGCATTCGCCGCAGGTCATCTTAATTTATTAATTTTCAATACACAATTTGAACTCAAATCAGTTTATCATGTACTGTGGGTCCACTAAGAGGTCCGTGATACCGGCATCGATTAATAAAACAGTATTTGCGTAGATCTACATATACGCAAATAGTGTTAATTATTAGCGCGAATTATTCTTATGAAACGTTCTACAGATATTTCAACACTTCCTTCTTCGGCTTGTCAGCCCAATCTCCAGTTTTTTCTCTCATCTATTCTAAATCAGTTAGACAGTTCGAATGTATTTAACTGGTTTGGCCACCAGATATTTGACATAAAAAACTTTAATGCCCCGCGCCGATATCTGATCCAAGTTCAAACGTCACTTTCAACTTTTTTTTATGTTGCCAGAAAATATTTATGGTTTTGAATTATGTATTTGACGAGAATAACTATCTGGCCATAGAGTGAAATTATCGCAGACGATATAAGACTTTTTTCATATTAATAATAAAGACAAAAACCATGTGACTCGGGGTGGTTCTTTAAAGAACCACCGGGGCTTGAAGGTGCAAATTATAGCCAGCCTGTACAATTGTAAAGTGGTCTCAAGCAAACAACCTCTACAGTACCTTACTCGTACAACCTGCATCCGGTTAGACTGGAAGCCTACCCAACATAGTTGAGAAAAGATTAGGCAGATTAATGCAGACGAAAAATTTTACATACGTTTTCTGCTGCACCGCGGCACTCGTGGAAAAACGCACGAGGTCGATGTTTTATTCATTTGTGCTATTTGCATAATATTATTATTAAAAGGCATACCCTACAATTTCAATATATTTTTAACCGACTTCAAAAAAAGCAGGAGGTTCTCAATTCGACTGTATTTTTTTTATGTTTGTTGGCTCAGAACTTTCGACCGAGTGAACCGATTTTGATCATTCTTTTTTTATTTGAAAGCTGGTGGTTCTCGTGTAGTCTGATGATGTTTGATGACGTTTCGGAGACAGACAGCTGAACTCTTCAAAAAATTACAGCAAATCAACCGCGATTGCTGCGATCACATAAATATGCATTGTTTTGACCCCAAGGATGATGAAATTTCAAATTGGTGTGGAGTAAGTACTATAACTAAAAACTGAAACATAAAAAGTTAAAAAAAAAGAAAGTGTTTTTGTTTATTTGATTGTGAGACGATGCAGCAGAAGGAAGCGTCCCGCTTATATTTTGTCCCCAACCAATAACTAGGAATAATAATTGCTGTTACTTAGTTCACGTAGGTTTTACCTATACAAAGTACATAATTATAATTACTATTTGGTTTTATTTGGTGTGAGCCAGCAATAATTGAAGAGGGCGTCGCCAATGTGTCATATCAAACTCATGACTTAGATTAAACTAAAGGAAATCTCTATAGGCGTCAGGCAAACACATTTACATAATAATTGTATGTCTCTTAAAGTCGTGTGGTGGCTTTTAATATTACTTGAACGCCTGTATCAAAGGTCAGACGTTGTTGGGACTTGGAGCATAATATAATATGTTATATGCATTATACGGTCTCATTTACATAATTATCTGCATTATGCATTATGAAAGAGGCATCTAATAATGAGGTTATGCAAGCATAACCTCATTATTAGATGCCTCTCAATAAATAAGCCAAGGAATATAATATTTGCAGTTGAATTGCAAAAGACATTAGTAGAGTAAACATTAGGAAAAAACATTAATTTAGAAAACCTAAATTCTTTCTCTCGGCATAAGATGTCTTTAATATAAAGAAAATGAAAGAAAAAAAAACTTTTTTTTAGCACAGACTAAAAAGGCACACAATATAGGTACAACAAAAGAATAAAAAATTAAATAAAATAAAAAGTGTAAAATGCGCTGTCAGAAACTAGCGTCAAAGTGTGCCTCACAGCTGCGCTAAAAAGGCCCAGTTCAGCAAAAAATGCCAGACAATTAGTGCCTGACGCTGGTTTTCAACTATAAGAACAGTGCGTACTGCGATAAAAATATGAGTCGGTCAGTGTGGGCTACATCAGAGGTACAGACGCCAGTAGGTCAAGCTATCTCAAACTATCAAATTTTCCTAATTGAACATGAACCTTATTTTATTGTAATAAAGTTGAAAATCTATCAAAGAAATTTGACAGATTGGGGTAGCTTGATGTGCTGGCGTCTGTACATGTGTGTATGTCTACCCCGTTGGTCTCGCGGTCGCAAGCGCTACTGCTGAGCGTAGGGTCCTGGGATCGAAATAACGCGCCTGATCTTTCACCGATCGTGTCGGATTGCCGTCCCGTTGGACTATGGAAGTGGAGAAAGAGAGTGCACCTGTGCCTGCGCACACACTTATGTAATACCTTTAATATCTCCCGCGCCAAAAGCTGATCTTCGCTGAGATTGGTGGCCATAGCCGAAATACCTTGTTAAGGACAATTATTATTTATATTTATAAAAAATATCACTACTAAATTAATTGATTTCAAAATATTTAAATGCACTCGATAACACCAGAAAGTCATAACAAAGATTTACGCCCAATATGTTGCTTCGTCCAGTCAGACTGGAAGCCAACCCCAATATAGTTGGGCAAAGGCTAATATCAGATTGATTGTCGTTGTCAAAATAAATTGAAAATCTTTGCCGTTTTACTCTTGCAATGAAAATAAAGCTTATGATACAGTTTCCGGCTACAGGATGTACGTCTAATTGTTTGCGGCTCGATCTCATTTAACCAACTCACTAGCCACAGTCGGATGTCCGTGCGTCTGTCAACCGCAGATCTGATGCCGAAAGCTTACGTCCAAAATCGAATTGCATTCCTAACTGAACGCCTCATTAACATGTGACCAGTCTCAAATGGATCCCAGAATACGGCAAGCAATATTGTTACTAAGAAAAAGATAACAATGGGGATTACCATATGGTGAAAAATAACAAATGAAAACACTGGCAATACTAGTGCATGGGAGTAGGTATTTTGAAATCATAAAAAAGAAACCTAAAATATGAACATCGAAATAGAAAAATATTTTCACAGACAATCTATATAGGTCATTCTTGCGGCCTTCACAAGGTGTTCGGTTTTTTAAAGGCCGCAATAATCCGACGGATGCGGGAAGCTCAGAACCGGTCGAAGTGGCACGCTTGGCAAGCAGGCCTATGTCCAGCAGTGGACGTCTTTCGGCTGAAATGATGATGATAATGAATCTGAATAGTAGTGATGAACTAACTATTGGTTTTGTCAATCAGCAGACTAATTTCCAAACAAAAATTCAATGAAATGCTTCAACCTATTGGATATTATGCATTTCGTCGTCATTTTAAGTTAGTTACCTTTACGAAGTTTAATTTACTATAGTGTTTATGGCCCTATCCTGCATAGGTACCTACACTTTAAATATAGCTTAACGATACCCAGATGTCAGACCTATTTCGCTATCTACCCGATCTGCCCTTATCTATTAATGTTCCGACAGCCATTCGAAAGTCATTACTATAACAGGTACCTTAACACAATATCCTTAATGATCCTGTCACTTTGTATTGAACATCATCGCCGTATTTCAATCCCATATCATAATTACTCAAACTATTCATTCTCCATTAATCTTAAACTGACGTGGATGACGTCAGGGCTTACAAATGACATGTCACCATGAATTAATTGTGGATTACAGAAGGTTTAGAAAAGGATAATGTAAAACGTGTAAAATGTATGTTTTTGCACTGTACAAGTGAATAGGTAATGTTTTCTTAAAACTCGTTACTCACGACAGATGAAAAAACTAAGACAGGTCAAAATAAAAGACCATAATTAAGATCCCAGTCATGAAAATGTAACAGTTTAGGATTTTTTTTTAATATACATGTGTCGCATATTAAATTGGCCCCTGATTACCAGTGTATTTGGAGATCTCTTTCCCTTTTTGTTGAGCGTGCCTCCCAAAGTTCGTATTATAGTTCGGTCACTTAGTATTCATTACCAAGGTGACAGGTAATTAACATTGAGTGACAAAATCTGTTGTTGTACAATGCTTAAAAATTGAGGACTTCAATCATCATCGCCATTTCAGATGAGAGATGTCCACCATTGCACATAGGTATCTCCCAGGCGACACCACTTCGACCAGTCATGTCCTTTCCGTAGATTCCCGCGATCTTCACAAGTTCCACCTTGTGGGGAGGCCTTCCATCGCAGTGCCTTCCGGTACGTGGTTGCCACTCCAGAACCTTTCGGCTCCATAGGCCATATTATATTTTACGAGCATGTCTCACCCGCATGCATGTGCCCTGCCCACTGCTTGTGAAGTATTTACATAACAACATTTATTTGAAACTCGCAAGCGGTTGCAGAACGTTGCTTAAACTAAGCCGGCTGCCAATAATTAAGTTGGCCTTCTACAAAATTACTTTGTGTATGCCACACGACGTCATAGGCCGTCAATGATCGTAACGTTATATTACGGGCGTCCATTCAGACTGTGGACGTAAGTGGGCGTCAAATAGTTTACGATGCCTCATCCGGTTTTATTTCGATGAACACGATCCATGTGCGTGGAATGCGTTGGCGAGGGTTGAGGAAAACATTCGATGCTTTCGAGCGTGCAATGAGCAATGTACAATATTTCTTATTAATATAGCAATTATTTCCCAACCTGCACGCTTGGAGGATAACAGCCCACTCCCTCTCACAGAAAACATTATATAAGCTGATTACGCTTATGCTAGTATTTTGTCATTTTTAGGGTTCGGTATCAGATGGGCAACCAGTGGGACCCCGCTACTAAGCCTCCGCTGTCAGTCCGTCCGTCTATCTTTCAACGGGCTGTATCTCATCATCCGGAATAGGTAGACAGTTGAAATTTCACAGAATATGTAGTTATGTGGCAACAATAAATAATAAAAATAAAAACAAAGTTAAAAATTAAAGTTGTCTCCATACAAGAATCGTGATTTTTTCGACGTTTTTGCCTTGTTTTTTTGCGAACCCTTCCTGTGTGAGACCGACTCGCACTTGGGCGGTTTTTTGGCTTAGGTACCTACTAAATTATTTAAATTTGTGGATAGTCAATAAAGATTCCAGGCACTCCTTAAGTAAGGTACTGTTCCAAGGCTCATTGTTTAATTAATCTCATAAGTTCTTCAAACAGAAAACTTTGGCACCTATTAGTCACTTTTCCACAAACTAACAAAATTGCTTATTTGTGTGCCAAAGAAGTTGATGGCTTATACCTTTCCTTTATTAATCATTTTTGTAAATATGAAGTTATTCAGTACTAGCGGCCCGTCCCGTCTTCGCACGGGGGGATCGCTATCTTTTTCTAGTAATAAATATAACCTATGATACTCAGGGATAATGTAGCATTCTAATGGTGAAAGAATTTTTGAAATCGGTTCTGCAGTTTTTGAGTTTATTCGATACAAACATCCAAATCTTTCCTCTTTATAACACTACTATAGATTACGTAAATGCCGTTTGCATTTACGTTTGGTCTTAGTCTTTTCTTACTTTCAGGACAAACCTAGGAGAAAACAAAACAATTAAAACAAGATCCAATGAAAATAAAACTGCAACTTTACAAACAGATACACACTTCTAAAGTTATGCAACCAACACAAACGAACCCACGGAAACGGCACGCGATAAACAACAACATGTATTTTCGAGAGCGTTCAGACAAGCGGAGTTATTTGTTTCTGTTTGTCAAGTAAACACTGACCGAGTGAGCTCATGCCTTTAGGGCTGCTGGTGAATTACGTAACATGCGTAACTGGCTTTAGGTTCACTTGCATGCCTGCTTTGATGAGCTCTATTGAAGAATTAAGAAGCCAGGGCCATATTGTTAGGCTTAATGAACAAAATCAGAGAAAATTTATCACAACGTTTATTAAAGGACTAAAGCTACTAGAGCTTGCTTCACGTACGATTTCTTTAAGTTGTCAATCAGGAATCGGCGTATCACGAAAATACCCTACAGTTTCTTGAAATAAACTGTATAACGAAAGGAAAAAGAAAGTTTGTTAAATAGGAACCTATAGTCAACATATCAACAATTCTTGCTAAGGTTTTGAACCTAAACCAGAGTTCAGGTGTCAATAAATTAATAAGATTTTCTACAACCCAGGTTCATACTTACACCCCTAAAATTCAATTACTCTAACTCACTTACTAAATTCACGTGTTTTCAGCTTAATCCGAACAAATTGAGGTTACTATCTGTTTGATCGCGACCAACTATGGTGAAATTCTAACACTGTCGTATTTTCGTGAAATACGTAAAGTAGTGGAAGAAGTGGGTAGACCTCTGTGTGTGACTTTGAAAGCAGTATCATGTTGTTTTCACGTCATAAGTTTCCTTTGAAATATGCATAGTTTGAAGAGTCATGAGTTTCGTTGCACGGTAACAGCCGCTCGGGTTAACCGTTCAGGTAATCAAATCAAATCAAAAGTCTATTATTCAAATTAGGCTGAGAAGCAACACTTTTCGAACGTCTAAATTACATAAGACAGTCCCCCTTCCTTCAGTCCCTTCACCACTTCCTAGTGCTTTAGCTGAGAAGAAGAAATGGCGCAACAAACTCCCCAGCAGCACAGCTGTCTATATAGTCAGCTAGACTTGATTGTATACGGCAGGCAAAACAATTAAAATTACGAGACACAGAACATTCATTAAATAATTTGGCTTATGTCAGCTAGCCATACCAATATACCAAAAAAATTAATGAAAACGTAATTCAAGCACAAAAAATAAAAATGAAAACAAAGCATAATATCAAAATAAAAACCTTGTGGTATAAAGGGCGTGAAAGCTTACATATGCAATGCTGGATTGTGTTCATATAGCAGCTGTTACGACCCGAGTTACAACTCGAGGCCACAAGTGCTAACCTAGGCCCATCGACATAAAATAAATAAACAGGTAGGTAATTATTAGTAGCAAAATCATGGTCAGCAAGAAGTCAAGCTACGCTAGCCGCGGTTGATCCATGGATGAGTGACCATCTTTAGATACCAAGAACCCTCCGTGCCTCAGTAAGCTCGGTAAACCGTTGATCCCGGCTGACATTCGTGGAACTTTGGCAGTCGTTACGGGTCATCAGAAACCCGAAAGTCTGATAAACCAGTCTTATCAGCAGGTATCGTATTAATGATAAATAATTTTGTTTCTGTCAGTAGGTTTGTACAATCACTTTTACACGTCAATCATATTTTTAAACTAGATGAGGTCGGCGTTTCCTATTTGACAACACTGAGAAGAAAGGCCGAAACAAACTCAGAGGTCACAGTCTCTTTTAAAGTCCAGACATAATCTTGGTCAGATCATGTGAAGACCATGTGGATTGGTGTCTGAAATGATCTTTTGAGGAAAGAACTTCAAAGATTGAGTGGACCTGTCCAATCAGTGCACGCATTATTACTCAGTAACTGAGTTGTGGAGTTAAGATAGGTAGGTAGTTGCTCCATATAAAACACTGGTATTCAGCTGCTCCCGCTTAGACTGGAAGCCGATCCCAACATTGGGAAAAGGTTTGGCAAATTGATTGGGTCAATAACTTAATTGTTAAAGTTACAAGTCTCTACAAATAACATGACTGTACCCATCTACATAATAAGCTAAATAATAATGACAATCGTGTTGTGAGGATGTTTCATAACAAAACTGAGAAAATATGCTATGCGATAACGATGTGAGTTTTTTGACATAAATATATGAAAAATTTACTTTCAATAACAAGCAACATTCGCGAAACAACTCAATTATAATAATGAAGAACAAATTCCAGCAGAAAATATAACAGAGAGCGTTACTAGGGTTGCCACAGGACAGGATTTACCAAGACATTTTTGACTTGGTTTTGATATAGTCCCAACTATATTGGAGTCGGCTTCCAGTCTTACCGGATACAGCTAAGTAAAAGTATTTACATGGAGAGACTGCCTATGTGACCTCCACATACAAAAAAAAAAATATATATGATACCCCTTGGTAAGACTGGCTGTCAGACTTTCAGGCTTCTGACAATCCGCAACGACTGTCAAAGATCCACGAATGATGGCTGTCTGTCTGTAGGTCTTGGTACCTATGTAAAGATGGCCACCCCTCCACGCATCAACCAAACCTGACCAATCAATTCGTGTGGCAGTTATTATTTAGCCAGAAGCCCCGCTCATTTTGGTGTAGTCTATTTTAATGTAAGTCTGAAATCGCCAACCCGTCTTGAGCAAGTGTGGTGATTAACGGTGCCAACATCCAACATCTTTGGATAAAGGCTAGGCAGATCATGGACACGGTTGGTGTCCGTGAAATAAATCCACATAGGTACCTTACTGTTAGTCATGTCAAAATCGGCCGTCCCTAGCACAATTTTTTCATATAACAACTTTCAATGTATGTTACTGAAGACTGACGAAGGTAATTGATGACAGTATACAGTGAAGCTGTTTAACTGAAAAAGCAAAACATTATTTACAATTTGTATAGTGAAAGTTTTTCTCAATAATAACTAGTTTTTGCCTGCGGCTTCGCCCGCGTAGATGTCGATAAATATCCAACGAATAACGAACGTACTGCCGGGATTAAAAGTACCCTAAAGGAATAATTCTATAATATATATTTTTTTATACTCCGGGTTGGGGTTATTAGGTTATTCTATCTGGATTACTCAGTAGCAGCCTGGAGTCTGGATTTGAGCGCGGTTCGGGGCAATTAGGCTCGCCCTTATTACATTTTTTTTTTGGGTGGGAAATCACCAAATAACTTTTCCTGCTCTGGGTGCAGCGGGAGGGCGTGTCAGACTTTTACTGACTAAAACCCACCCGTGTTCCCTCAGTTGCCTCAGCGCCAGGGGCCGCGGTATCTCTTTCGAACAACCCGCACCCCTGGCAGGGCCCTTATTACATGGGACTTAAACACAACTGGCGAAATATGGATGTACTATAAGTACACCTCTGCCTATACCGTCGGAGAAACAGGCGTGATGTTATGTTATGTTATATGGTTTTTTTTTAAATATTATAACTCTATTGATTTACACGGCGCACGCTAGTAAAGCTCCCATTCGGTATTCGACATCTTTAAAAATCATTATCATATTTCAGCCAATTTAAACAAAACCTCACTGAATTATACCAGGAGGCTTTTTGGTATTGTACTTTATTTACATTTTTTTTTCAATACTTTTTGCTTGAGTTAAGATTTCATTTTATTTGTTGGTTTATTGGCATGGCTAGCTGACTTATGATTAATTATTTAGTTAATGTTCTGTGTCTCGTAATATTTATTACTTTGCCTATTTATGTATAGAATCAAGTCTATCTAACTAAACAGACAGCTGTGCTGCTGGGGAGTTTGTTGCGCCACTTCTACTTCCCAGCTAAAGCACTAGGAAGTGGTGAAGGGTGAGCGTTTTGGGGGACTGTCTAATGACTTTTGATTTTCATTTAAACCTTTCTCATAAATTATTCCATGGAAGTTTTTGAGTTAATCGCGTTCAGACAGATAGACAGACTGCCGTCGTGGGTCTGTGTCTCTGACTGACGAGAGGACTTTGTATTAAAATATGTAGTGCAAATGTTGTTTTTCTGTTGAAGTCGTAACAGCTAATAAAACAAGCAAGTACAGCGATGACAACAGCTTAAATAACAGTTATTTGTAATATCGAAATAGCGAGCTTTAATTCGTCACATTATTACGCGACAGTAAAACATTTTTCCATAAAGCAACATAATTGCTATAAAGAAGTCGGTGAACAGATGTACATAAAAAATAAATAAACAATGGAACATAGAATCTCCTCCTTTTTTGAAGTCGGTTAAAAACAAATGCATGCAAGTATCCGTAGTAAAAATATCCTGCTACATTGCATTGCATTTTCATTAAGTAATTATCTTTAATACTATTATTTTCTTCAATTTTACGTTACTAGCTTCTTATCGACCACACATGAAATTTTGGTCTGCGACCCACCGTGTCGCATATATTACCTACTTCGCCTTCAGTTAGCGTTATTTTTACTATTTTCTTTAGTGGTATTAGCGTGATGTTAAATTGCCTATAACCTGCCGCAACAATTGGGCTATCAAATGCAAAAATAATTCGTCTAATCCGTTCGGTAGTTCCAGATATTAGCGCGTTCAAACAAATAAACTCTTCAGCTTTATAATGAGTATAGATATATATAGATGAACCTATTAACCTACCCACTCTACTTGCATGAGAAGTAAGCTATTACCTAGAAATTCTTAGACTAAACTAGACTAGACAAATTGTGAGCAGCGTTAACATAAAGTGCTTTTATGTATCTACAAAGCACATTTAATGTTATTTTGCCCCTCAGTGAACCTACGTCATTAGACCTAATTACGTCAAAACATAGGTAGGTAACTAAGTTAACTAACTTATTAATGTATTTATTTATAAATCGAAATATTTAAAAGCGAAAGGTAACTCATTCATTCACTCACTGATTAAACACGAAATCTCAAAAACTACTGGACTTACGAAGATAAAATTTGGCACAGAGGTAGATTATAAGTAGGAGACATCAGGTAAGAAAGGATTTTAGGATACCCACCGTAAAGGGGTGAAAAAGGAGGTGGAAGTAAGTATGAAAAAAAATATTCCTTGGGCCAGAGAAGCCTGTTCCAGATAATTTTCAACATTGACGCGGGTGGAGCCGCGGGAAGCAGCTAGTAAATAAATAAGTTAAATTTCTAGACATTATTCGTACAGACTACTAAAACGATAATAAATAATTATACAAATGGATTTTTTTTTGCTCTGTGGTCCGCACCAGCTTCTAAAGAAACTTTTTTATTTTCAGTTATTTCATGTTGTTCATATCTGACAGTCCTTAATCTACAGAAATACTCCACAGGTAGGTGTAATATATTTTAAGAGCTGGTTCGTTAGGTCACATGTTCTTTCAAGAGAAAATGTACTCCAATCAGTAAAATCTTCAGAAATTGAAAGAACATCTGTTTTTTTTACCAAGTTACTTCAATATTTCATCAAAATGAAAGAGAATATTATAGATAAGTTCTTGCGCTTCGTCTAGACTATAACAGTCAAAGTCAAATATGTTTATTTCTAAAATTCATTTTTAAAATGCGCTCTATTCTTTTTTTTAAACGCTAGGAATTTCTCCTGTATTGTGGGTGCGTTTATAAACATTTAAACTCACGTACACAAACAGTCAGACCCGGAACAACTACTTGTAGTTCATACAAATATTGAAATTAGTTCATACAATTCTTTATAAATTTTGAGCGTCACACAAAAAAAGAATTGATGCTAGTTGCCCCCTCCAAAAAGTAGATTCCCATCACGTTTTGGTTGGTTGGCTTCATTGAAACAAAGAAATAAAGGCAGCTTTTATTACAAAAATGTCTCAGGATAAGATAGGAAAAGCAAAAATATCATAAGACAGAGTCTAGAGTTAAGACAAATATGCCTATAATTTATGTTTCTTATGACATTGATTTTATATTCTGTAATTACTTTAACTGACTTATTACTTGTCAAATTATTAAGAAAATCGTTGTACTTTTAAAATGTTTGTAAATACGAATTAATTTTACTGTCATTGCTTCATATTAAGTTCTTTTCAAATTCAAATTCAAATTCAAAATTCAAAATCATTTATTTGCAAATATGGGTAAACAATATGCAGATGTTTTACATGCATGTAATAGTTGTATATCATATTATTAGTAACACCATATTTTACCTTTAGGCATGCAAATTATGTACATAGAATAAAAACACAAAAAAATAAAACGAAACCAAATAATAATAATGAGATCAAAACACTTGTTTAAAAAGAAATCTTATACTTTATCCTGCAAATATTCAGATACACTGTAATATGCTTTATTTATCAAAAAGCTTTTTAATTTTTTCTTGAAAATATTAGGCGTTGACGCCTCCATTAAATATATAGGTAGATGGTTGTATACACGGGGAGCCATGCAAAATATACTATTATTTAAAAGAGTTGTTTTATTATTAGGACAACAAATTTTACTGTTGTGTCGTTTACTTTTATATTTTTCAAAGAAAGTATTGTTAGATCTTACAAAATTAATAATTTCATAAATGTATAAGCATGGAAGTGTCAGTAGTTTGAGATTTTTAAAATATTCTTTGCAACTATCTGCTTGTTTAAGTTTACAAATTGAACGGACACATCTCTTCTGAGCCTTAAAAGCATCATCCTTATGTACAGAATGTCCCCAAAACATTATTCCATACCTTATAATGGATCCCACATAACCATGGTATGCAGACAGAACTGTCGATATATCGGCCATTTTGGAAAGCATATGTAAGGCGTACGATTGTTGATTTATTTTTAAGCACAGATTCTCAATGTGTGTTTTCCAATTTAAACTGCAATCAATATTTAAACCCAAAAATTTTGTAGTGTCTACGTGAGAGACTTTTTTATTTAAGTATTTGATGTTAATGTCACTAAACTGTGCAACCCTATTGCGAAATATCATTACATTAGTTTTATCGAAATTTAACTTTAGATTGTTAGATGTAGTCCATTCTATAATTTTTTCGATGGCTTCATTAACATCATGTTCTAGTGTCATTCTGTCTTTATCATTAAACACAATGGTACAATCATCAGCAAAAAGGAATGTAGGTTGTTTTATCATTTTTGGTAAATCGTTTCACCTTTTGTGGTTTTTATTCTAGGTGCATCGTCTTCACATTTTTTATATAATTCCTGTACCTACCTATACAACATATTGTTAAACATTTTAAAACAGTAACGGTGGAGTTTCTTGCCCATTCCTCTCTATACGAAACTACTTTTGAAATGGTGTCATCATTTCAGCCGAAAGACGCCCACTGCTGGACATAGGCCTCCCTAAGCTCCTCCACTTTGACCGGTCAGGTGCTTCCCACATGCAACGGATTCCTATGGAAGGGGGTGACTAGAATAATTTATTTAGTTTTTTATGTAACCTATTTGACTTTGGTAATATAAACGCAATTGGGACAACCTGCGCCCTGACCTTTACAATAATATGTCGGTAACCCTATTCGTGCAAGGCTTTAAAAAATAAATGAATGTAACGTGTTAACTGACAAACTAAATTTGTAGAATAACAAAGAAGTACTTTAAGACTACACTAACTGCTGTGCTCGTGGTAATGTACTCTTGAAAAGCTTTTAGTTTTCTGAAAGAAAAACTACTTATCTCGCTCTGAGGGTGCGTTAAACAAGACAATTGGTTTTGACGTTAAGATGTACAATGAACCAATTTTACAATGAAAATAAAGTATGTACATGTATCTTCATCTATCTTAAAGACTATTCAAATTAGTAATACTTAATAGCTACACACTATCTGATCAATATTGTATAGTACTGTAATTATTACCACTTCGCATTTAGCAATAAAACCCTACCTACTATGGCAGTATGTCCGAGGCCACTTAACCAAATGATACCGATTGGTTAGAAAAGCATTTTTATTTATTTAAAGTAAGATAAATATGAAAAGAGTATGCTTGGATGGTTTGGTGATGTTAAGGTGAACCTAGTTCACATTTTTTGCATACAAACTTCGGGTGTGTTTTACTCCACTGTCTGATATGGCACATCTAAAGTAAAATACGATATCGTTTTGTCTCATTATTAATATTGTCTGTACGAAAACAGAATACTAAAATAAAAACCCATTAAAAAGCAAGGAGCCAACAAAGATTCGTTTTTCTTTCTAATTTTACTTAACTTTGGGCGTGTTTAAGTAACAAAAGAAGTGTAAAATCTCCAAAACCAAGTCAGTACCGACAAAGTTTGAATTATCGAAAAGTTCAATAAATTTTATTGATCATTGATTTATGAATTGGCTTTTTCATAAACCCGATCTTCCAAAAGACTTTTCTTAATTTTTTCGCGAATTTTTTACTATAAATGATCCTCATTCTCACCCAATAACATTGTGCGTGTAGACTAGCGTCTAACTCCTCATCATTGATACTATCTCTGTCGGACACGAAGCCTGGTGAGACAGCGTGATTTTTAGCCAAACCCACCAGTGAGTTCGAGCCCGCGACTAGGTTCCCCTTAAGACGATGAATAAAAGACGACTAACAAAAGATATTTGCAAGGCAGTTGTGGGTGGAGACACCGGGAGGGGATGACCTAGGAGGACATATTATAGTGACCTTATTCGTGATGTTCTTCAGAAACGTCATGTGCGTAGTATTCGCAAACAGCATGCTTGTATGACCAGCACCCTAATTGCGTAACACGCGATTAATCATAATCGGTTTCATTTTGACAGTTCAACAATATTCATTGCGTTATTTACGTTGTTGAGCAGACACATTTTTCGAACATATGAAGCAATGGTTAAGCCATTTGTTTCAAAACGAAACAAATTATGATGAATAATAATGAGTTACGCAATTAGGGTGCAGATGTATGAACGTTACCGACTCAAAAGAAGTAACCGACCGTAGAGACAGAGCATAAATATCTCACGTATACCTGTAATTCATCTTTTCTACTACAGAATAGTGCAAAAGTCTTAGTTTCTACACTAGCTACCCCTCTAAAAGGTACTAAAAGATGGTAATGAAGAGGGTTGCGCGATCATTCAGGAAAACCTTTTAGGATTACTGAAGTTTTTTAGATCTTGTGGCCGAGATAGTCGTCGACTTATTTCTTGGTTACTAAGCTCTTATTTTGTAGAAAGTTAGTCTTTATGAACAAATGAAGTTGTTTCGCCCTAACTGATTATGAGACACCTAATTTTTCGATCAACAATCCATTTTTTGCAACGAATTTTTACAATTTGTTCGGTCTAGCTCCATTCGCCAAAAAAACAAAACGAACTTCTTTGAACGAAGTCCGTTTTATTTTTGTCGTGATCCATGACACCACTCCACAGTTTTTACACGCTTTATATTAGCTTCACTTGTATGTGTGTTTGTTTGTCGGTTTGTTTGTTTGTTTGTATGTTTGTATATAACCGACTCGAAAAAGCGTGGGGTGCTTGACATTAATTGATTATAAAAATACCTCAAAAAGCACCCCACGCTTTTTAATTGAATTAAATTATTTTCTACTTTTTTAGTTTGGTTTTTAAAGCGTGTTTTTTAGTTTTTTAAACTAAAAAACACGTTTTTTACACGTGTTTTTTTTTATTATTTATTTATTTATGTCTATTCTCGCAGGTCAACCTAAGAGGTTGGCAGCTGCTTACCGGATTATCTTGTGGTGCCTTATAATAAGGCGTCCAGCCAGAGCATAAAACTTATCTTATAAACTACCATTCCAACTGCCAAATTTGGTACTTAATTATGAACTATTCGTTGTAGATGAAGAGACCACTGCCGATCTTGATCTCTTTAGTGGCAGCTTCTAACATCCTTGTTTACTTTTGTTATTTTATTTCCAAAACACTTCTACTATTTTTACAAGCTTAGTTAGCCACACAATGAAAAATTTTCTGGGTTTATGTGTATGCTGGCAAGCCTTTGCGACTCGAATACGCCTTTCTCATGGATATTAATTTCATAATAAACTGTTTGGCAATTTATCTTAATCCTCTTTAACAAAGAAAATAAACTAAGAGTGATTTTCCTTTCTTGTTAATAAACTTATTAAAAGCATTTTGTAATTAGAATATTTAAAATCTTAGTAAAAGCGAATGAATTCGTTTTTAATAGACTCTGAGTAATCAGTTTCTTGTTGTTTTTGACACTCGAGTTTTGAGTCTTTGGTAATTAATAAATTAGATAAGTTGTTATTACTCTGCTTTGGTGCAAACTTTTATAAATACTTTGGTTTTTTGTATGGAATTTTGGGTGTGGCAAAAGAAGCATGGAAGTAGAATAAATACTATAGACATGCGTTCCTTGCGATGTATGTATGGTGTGACTGTGGAAGACAGGCTGAGGAATGGTGTGATAAGGCAACCGTGTGGTTTAAAAGGAGATGTAGTGAAGAAAATTGAAAAGATTATGGTCAGATGGTTTGGTTATGGAATTAAAGGCAACTAACACGAGGTATTTACAAAGTTGTAAGTGGAAATGCCGGGGAGGGGACGCCCTAAAAGGACCTATAGTAACCGTATTGGTTATTCTTCAGAAAGGTTGGGTGCGTAGTACACGCAACTGCCGTTCGTGTGTAATCAGATGTTTGAACGTAAACGAGGCAAAAGATATAAATATGTGAGAATCGTAGCAGGAGGAGTTCTGTAGTTGCTGCCTACCACCATGGAAAGGTGTGAGTTCATGTATGTATGAACTGAAATAAAATTATGGAATAACAAATCTTCGCATCAACTCAGCCTATCGCAGTCTACTGCTAGACATAGGCCTCTTCTATGCTGCACCACAACACCCTGTAAGAAGGCGGAGGGCCTTCCGCATCCAGTCTGTCCCAGCCACCACTTTGAGGTCGTCGGTCCATCCAAGCAATTCTTTTGAATTATTTTCAGATAGATCATTTGACAAGAGAGGAAATATTAAAAAAAAACACAAAACCATAACAGGGTCCGAACTCAACGACCTAGAGAGAAGAACCTCCTAACATTCCAAAATAAGAAAATAAGACAATGCTAAAATATGTATAAGATGCTCTCTGTATCAAACACTTGATTCAACTGCCTTAAAGACAGGCTATTTGCTATTACATCAAAACAACATAATATCACGCCTGTAATCCCCTCAGGGTTAAACCCACATTTCGCCAGTACGCTCACATAACTTGTTACATCGGCCATCGGCATCACTTGAGGCGCCTACGCACAAGTTCTTCGGGCATCTGCTTTTTGTTTGGCGAATTTGCGTGCCTTATAGTGCATCGATCCGCCCATGCCCGCAAGGTACATGTAACCTTAAATTACACATGGTGAATAATAACAGGGTGCCTCAAACTAACGCCTCTTGCCTCACTTTACCCACTTGCATGAGTAGCCCTCCCTGATGTTGAAATTGAAATCGCTTGTGCCACGGAGAAGCTGAAGCCGGAAAACGACAAAAGGCATTTAATTTACAACGTAACGAAGCCCAGGGGCAGACTGAAGAGCCGTAACCACTTTCTAAAGTCCACCATCCCACATAATGACGGCAGCTCAAACATCCCCCTCCAGCTGAATATGTCGAGCCTACTGAAAGGCTTCCAGTGGGCAACCAATTGCCATGGCATGGACATCTCTTAATCTACTAAGAAGCCAGGTGGGCAGCTGACGTCACTAATTGGTCTGGTGGGTACTCCGATGAGCCACAGTGTGACTGTGGGGTCACATCTTAAACTATGCCCCACCTCTTATCGTAGTCTCTGTGCACCCCCTGTGTGAAGCCAACGATGTCGAAGAGGTTGAATTCTGGTCAAAGTTTATGTCAAAACCAACAAATGGAATCATCGATACGACGAACAAGAAAGTTTCGCCAGTTATGTTAAAGGTGAGCCATCAACTGGGCACAGATCCAAATTTCCTCAAAAAAAAACTATGTCTAACCTGATAAATGATTTTATTTCTGGTAGTAGGTTTGTACAAACACTTTTACATATCAATCATATTATTTTTAAACTAGATGAGGTCGGCATTTCCTATCTGACTACTGAAGCTACTAAAGAACCACACAGATTGAGTGGACCTATCCAATCAGTGCACGCATTTATCAGTAATCATGCAGCTCTAATCAGAACTTAATGAGCTCAATGATGATGATGATCAATGATCTGACTAACAATACCAAAGAAAGGACACCTTGGTAGGCAGCATACTCAAACTGCCAGATTGTCATTAAAAATTAACTGAAAAGAGATGAAAAACAAAACAAAAAAGAAAATAAACATAACACACATGCACAATAATTGAACAATAATATTATTATACTTCTCGAAGTAAATATTCATGTCAAATTGTATATAATAATCATCAAAATGTCAAAGAGTATAAGTTTGTAAAAACAAAAAACAACATTCAGTGTGCAAAAATTGGAGCAGCTCAATCCCAAGCTTTTTTGTTCTCAACATGAACTTTAACGGTATAAGAGGCTTTCAGGCACAACCTCCGTTTAATGAATTATTTAAATTTATTGAGACTGAGACCTTAGATCTGGGATTCGAACTCAGGACCTCAAACTATTAGTTTAATGACCTGAAAATATTAGTACAATGATTGCCGAGTCCAGATCTGCTATTTTGTACCTTATTATTTTTTGCAACTTTCACAAAGTAGGTAACCGCGGTGGTTAACATTATACCTGTGTTCAGGGATCTATGTGAGCCGAAGAAGTAGTACATACAAAGGTTACCGTGTTCCGACTAACCTACCTACTGCTAATGAGGATATCAAGTTCCGATATAATCATGACCTAATTATTAGCAGCTGTGAATTTGCTAATTACTCTAGTGTTGTTGTCTACATTTTATCCACATTCTATTAGAATTCGTCAAATTATTTTCAACAATTAAAAGTAATATTAATAGTATAGTATATCCATGTGTGTAACAAAAAACAACGATATGATTATTAACCTGGGTGTATCCTGTTTTTGCAAAAAAACCAGGTGTGTCCAGTTGACGAAAACATAAAAGTGATTTAATTTAAGTTTCACTATATGGACATGCGTAAAAATCTTGGCGTGTCCAGATGAAGTGATACTAATTTTGAGTTTAACTGGACATAGGCGCATCCAGTCTCTCGTGTCGAGTTGGTGACTAACCCGAACTTATGATTGAGTGTTAAATAGAATACATCTGTAATGTAGGTACTAAAATTCTTGTAATTTCATTCCATATTTTTTATGACTATTACACTGCTGTCGTGGTAAGTCGGCGTTTCTATTGAATACAATAAAGAGCTTTAATTGTGTAATAATGTCAGGTTCTATAGATGTTTGGAAATGGTTTCATAGTTAGAACTTTTGTAAGCTGACCAAAAACTTTGACCCATCGTCATTTCGAAAGCACTGTAACACTGACTAAACCACTTGTAAATAAATAGATAAAGGTGAACGGGAGGCTTATATGGGAATTTCGTATAGCTAATAAAATTTCGTGTTTTGGTATATTTTTTGATTTAATTCGTAATTAGAATATATTGGTATAAAAGATTATTAGAAAATAATCTTCTATTTTTAGATACATACCTATCTATCCGTCTACAAGTAATAACCAGTATTGAGTCTAAATGAACAGTTGTATATGTTATTCAGTTGGGTGATGTTAATGTCAGGATTATTTACCGAATTGAAAATTGTTAACAACTCTTTTCCAAAACGAATCGAAGTAACTTCTCTGACATTTAAACCTTTTAAGGTAATGGTATCCCGTTGGTAGTAGACGCCGATGTGAGTAACATTTTTAAAAGTTTTGCAAAAATTCGCAATTTAAGAGCTATTTTTAACATTGCGAATTGTCGATCTGGGAAACAAATAAAATATGGAAATCGCTACAAGCTGATGTTGACATTTTGAACTGTATTTTAGTAGCATTATAATACCAAAACTGCAGAATAAAAACTGTAAGTTGAGTGATTATATCCGTTGCTATTTTCCGATTTTCGTGTCGCACAAAATTTATGATTGAGCGAAATGTTCCCCTTTGGAAAATATCAATCAAAAGAAACTTAAGGTACTTACCTACGTCGCAGTCTAGTGATTTTTTGATAAATGAAAACAAATCGGGCATGTGCCACTCACAAATATGTACACTTATTTAACAAATAGGTATTTGAGCCCGAAATTCTAATTTTATATCACCATAAAGACTTTTTAGAAATTGTCAGTTCAGGTCTCCCCCAGTGGGTTTCCGCATTGTCGTTGCGGGGGGGGTTCAGTAGCCATGGTCCGCTCCCACGGTGAAGCGGCGAAGAGGAACCCCAAGGTGGGGCCGCACGTCGGGGCTTTTGCCTCCAAGCCGACGACGTAGCGGCCAAAAAGTAGGTTGTAGTGAGGTGCACCGCAACTGAGGCGGGCCGCGATGTCTAATGGGAGGCATCGCGGCGGAGGGTTACAGGCTGCGGCGGACGAGGAGTGCCGGTACTCCTGAGTAGCGCTCTTCTCTGCCGTGGCCTGGACGGGGCCGACACCGTTTGATGGCGGACGCGGTGGGGCCGCAGGAGAATAGAAGTGTCAGTATAGCGTTGGCCGCTCTCCCTATCCCCTGCAACCGAAAAGTCCTAGGCGGCGTGGTGCGGGGCGACTGCGCTAACCCGTCGCAGGTAGACCAAGGGTGCCAGACACGGGGTTGTCTGGGGCCCCTATGTTACTTGGTTCCTAGGGTGGTCACGGCGTGCCATGTGGCCTGGTGCGTCGAACTGGTGGAGTCCGTAGGGGCTGATGCCTGCCAGGGGTGCAGGTTGTTCGAAAGAGATACTGTCGCCCCTGGCACACAGGCAACTGAGGGAACACGGGTGGGTTTTAGTCAGTAAAAGTCTGACACGCCCACCTGTTCCACCCAGAGTGGGAGAAGTTATTTGATAATTTCGCATCTTCAAAAAAAAGGTTAAAATCATAACTTCAATTTTCGTCGATGATTTTACATTTAAAATTGAATAATGGTGTTATAACAACAATTATTGGAAACAGTGGTGAGGTATAAAGTTGAAACTTTCTAAATACGGATAAAAATGTGAGTGATTGTGTAAGAATTTAACTTAAACAGGGTTTGTTTACACTTTTATCAAGTATTTTTGGAATAGACTACAGCTATATTTAGTATTCTGTATTTTATTCCTCTAACTACCTGGTACTTATTGACAGGCCTGCACTGTTCTCCCATAGGTACCTATTATCACTGTAATTTGAAAACATTGTACAAAACAATTATTTTTAAAAGAGTAACCGTGGAGTTTCTTGCCGGCTCTTCTCCATAAGAAGCGACAAATTGGAACCGTGCACTTAGCTTCTGACGTTTCATAAGTGCCCATGCAGGGTTATGTGCAATAAAATATTTTGATTTTGATTTTGACATCCTCCAGATACTCTGGTAAATAAAAATGTCCCGTGGAACGGCGATCGTGCATACAAAAAATGCATTATTACACAATCTTCCTATCTATGCCTAGTTACTTCAACCGTTTCCGTTGTCGTCACAATAATCTTTGTCATAACATCAAATGCCACTAAATCACATGGAACGCTTTATTAGTTTTCATGAGGATTACCAGATATGACCGCTATCTATGATAGATTATTATGGCGCCCATAACAACTTGATAAGAATAACAACTTTTTGTTTATTGAATAAGCTTAGGTATGTCAAAAAACAGTCACAATTGACGTAAAGCAATGGGGAGCTAAACTATTGAATCACTAAAGCTCAGTACAAGTCACACGGCGCAAGTTCCTTGCCTCTGGCAGACAAGACAATTGAAAGCAAGAAATGACTTACGCCGTTTAAACACTGTTTAGACCGTGCGGTGCGGACGGTGCGCTCAGCAATGAGACGTCTGAAGGAGGAGACGCTGTTCCTTGCACAAAGTTTTTCAGAAGGTATTCTAATTCTATGACCTCAACTAAAATTGCCCCCATAGAGGATGCTCCTAATCTCTTCATGACAGCCGTTATAAGTGATAAAAGATTATTTTTATCAGATTAATGGGCAACCTCCTTTTTGGAATGTCCAGTAGTTGATAGCGAAAGGCTCAGTTGATTGATTGAGCAGATTTTTTGCCTCGAAAACCTGTTTAGGTGCCCTACATTTCACGAAAAGATAGGACGAAAGTTTTCTATTAAAACGAAGGTCTGTTGTCAATATAATTATAACAGCCAAGAAAATGGAAAAATCTTACAAAGACAAACCACAACAATATACAAAACGATAACTTTAATTTAGAAAGAAAAAAGAATTATGACAACATTGAGTCTTTTAATTTCTTTTTAAACCTAGAAAACGCTAAAGACTAACGGTCTTATTCATAAAAAGTTGTCGAACATCTAAACAGTTGCTAATGTCTGGTTTTCAAAGAGAAATCAGACTTTAGCAACTGTTTAGATGTTCGATAACTTTTTTATGAATAAGGCCGTTTATCGTTATAGACCAAACGCTAAATCAGTTTTGGCAAAAGGTATCGTGTTACCCAGAAATGGATTATGGAGGCAGATAGGCGGTCGCTTCATGCAAAATATTATATTCAGCTGGATTCGGTTAGACTGGAAGCCAACCCCAACAAAGTGGGAAAAAGGCTTGACAAATGGTTATTCGCTGATGATGGGAAAGGAATTGCCATTGTTTGCCACGAACGGACGCAACCTCCGCATTTGGTAGAATATTGAACATCGTCTTTACATAATTTCTTTCTTCAAAAACATCCCGAGAATATGCATTCTAATTAGCACTTATAAATTGTTTGCTTCAAAGACTAAATTAATCCATTCAAATAATATAAATATCAATCCAGTTAATCCATCATTCCAAAATAAGGGTTAACTTGAAACAAACAAACAATTACCAACGTTTAAATAATCTCAATTGACAGATAAATAGAGGTCCAATCAAATATTTGTACAATTATTTAAACAATTAACAATAATATTAGCAGATTTATTGTATACACTGAAGCTCAAACATTCCAAATAAACAGCATTCTTGGAGTTTAATTTGCAAAGTTATAAATAAACGCAAATCTGCAAGCAAACTTCGGTTTGCTGACCTATAATTAGGAATTGTCTAGCGTAGGTAGGTACTAGCTAGATTTTTGGTAGGTAACAGGAATTCTAGATTGTGGGATCGAATGATTCACTTCACCTCCTTTACTGTTATATCGATTCTAACAGAATATGGTTTACTCGAGCTTTGGTAGTCAATAATTAATTTGTCGTGACACTGCCGTGTGTCACTGCTCCTGCGCACCTTTTTTCATGAAGGTTTTTTAGTCATTTATTTTTTACCCCCTTAAAACTGTTACCTGCTGTTATTTCTCATGCCTGGGAAAAAAATATAGTCGCCAAAACACTATAGTCGTTGAACCGTGATTTAATAACAATCATCTTAACTCAAAACATTCCAACTTTCAGATTTATAAAATTTACAAAGTTTTCTGTTTATTTTCAACAAAACTCGGCGCCCTATATCATGTACTTATCCCCATACATTCTCTGACCCACTTTTACCAAATCCAATAACAATATTTCCTAAGAGTAATAAATATTTTACTCTCATAAAAACTGTCACTATACAAATAAATTAAATACACAAACATCCAGACAGCAATCTCTTAGCTATATCAATATCAGGGTTGTACGTTGTTTTTTATAGCTAATTGTTTCATAGAATTTGATATAAAATATTTCTCATATTTTCGTTTCATAGAATAATCAATACGCAGAATGCTTACTTTGAAGATATTTAAATCATTGATTTTTGTTTCCCATTAAGTTTAATGTTAGAATAACCATATCATATAATAACAAATCAAATATTCTTTAACCTTCCCCTAGAAAGGGAGAGGAGAGCGATGGCGGTTCGCTGTAACATGTTGGCACGCAGATTTGCAAGGTGTTCTTTAGAGGTAAAGATTACACTCTTTAATTAAAGCATTCTGCCATCTCTCTACACCTGCAATCTGTGGGTCAACTACGCAAGCCAGCGGGCCATCAACGCTCTCCGAATACAATATAATAACGCTTTCAGGGTGCTGGTGGGGCTCCCATGCTACTGTAGTGCGTCTGCGATGTTTGCGCACGCGCACACAGACGGCTTTCACACTGTGCTGCGGCGCCGTATCGCATCGCTGATGTTCCGCACGCGTGAGAGCGCCAACACCATCCTGAACGTGCTCAGCCACAAGCTGGACACTCCCCTTCTGGGGCACTGAGTTCAAGCACAAGTGCGTGTGCCCGGGGCCCCAGAGGGCGGCAAATACTTAAATTAATATCCTAATATGGGCAAAACATTACCTTCATTTTGTCTATGTTCATTTTGAGACCCACTCTTTCGAAAGCTATACTGAGGTATTCGAGCATTGTTTTGAGGTCCTCCATAGTCTCAGCCATGACTACTATACCATCGGCAAACCGAAGGTGAGTGATGTACTCGCCATTGATGTTGATGCCAATCCCTCTCCAGTTCAGAACCTTGAAGACATCCTCATGTGCAGCGGTGAACCGTTTCGGAGAGATTACGTCTCCCTGTCTCACCCCTCTCTGCAGGAGGATAGGTTTCTAGGTCCGGTCCTGGAGCCGGACTGACATAGTGGCGTTTTCATACAAACTTAAGGAAAAGGAGTTAAGCAAGGCGACCCGTTATCTCCGAAAATATTCACGGCCGTGCTGGAGGAAATCTTCCGAGGGTTGGCAGCGGGCTGGACAGAAAGGGGCATTATGGTCGCCCATAAGAGATTATCTAATCTCCGTTTTGCCGACGATATTGACCTCTTTTCATCTTCAGCCTCCGAGTTGACTCAGATGCTAGACGATCTTAGCACGGCAAGCCTAGAGGTCGGACTTCAGATGAATATATCAAAAACAAAGTTGATGACGAACAGCGTGCATCGCAGGATCACTGTGGCAGATGGGGAGGTTGAATACGTTGATGAGTATCTATATCTTGGTCAAATAGTCTCTTTCCAGGCAAGACAAAACAAAGAAGTTGCAAGACGCACCGAGAATGCTTGGAAGAGCTATTGGGCCATGAAAGAAGTAATGAAGGGTGATCTTCCTTTGTCCCTTCAGAGAAGACTCATTGACGTGTGCATACTTCCCATCCTCACATATGGTGGTCAAACATGGTCTTTGACAAATCAGCAGAGGTCCACGCTCGAGGTTTGCCAGAGGGCTATGGAACGAAATATTCTGGGCATCAAACTAACAGACTGGGTTAGGAATACGACCATCCGTTCAATCACAAAGATAACTGATGTCAATTGGCAAGCTGCCACACTAAAATGAAATTGGGCTGGACACATCTGCTGCATATCAGAGGACCAATGGGCCAAACTTACGACCCAATGGGTCCCTCCTACTGACAAGCGACGTCGCGGTAGGCCCAGACGAAGATGGCGGGATGAGCTGGACTCCTTCAACAAGAACTGATCACTAGCAGGATTAAACAGAGAGAAGTGGAAGGAGGGTAGAGAGACCTTTGCCCTGCAGTGGGATATCACAGGCTTTTAATAATATTTTTTTTTTTAAATAAAATAGAGTGTTGTCGCCCTTCTTGATGAAGAGTACCACTACACCTCTGTTCTATGCCTATGGCGTTTTGCCCTCGAGTATGACGGAATCGAATAGCTTTTGGAGAGCCTTAAGAACGGGTGTTCCACCGGCTCTCAGGAGTTCGGCCGTAATTCCGTCATCACCTTCTTCTTCGTCTTGTTGTTTTTAAGGTGCTTCATAGCCATCCTAATCTCGTACAAACTGACGTCCGGAACGTCTTTGGTGTAGTGTCGGGTCAATCTAGCTCTAGGGTCGTTTGCCAGATTTATAACGGGGTTACTGGTTGACGTGTAGGTAAACTTGCGCTCAGTCTAGTAAAATCTTATTTAAGTGATAGACAGCAAGAAGTTCATATAAATGGTGTCAATTCAATTGGTTTAAAAATAAAAATGGGTGTTCCACAAGGCTCAATATTAGGTCCTTTCCTCTTTTTAGTATATATTAATGATCTCCCCCATTTATTAAAAAAACAACCACAAATGGTGTTATTTGCTGACGATACATCTTTAATTTTTAAAATAAATAGACGTGCATCAAATCTTGACGACGTAAATAACGCCCTACTGCTGATACAGAATTGGTTCACTGCTAATAATTTAGTATTAAATGGCAAAAAAACGAAATGCATAAGATTTGCTTTACCAAATGTCAAAAGTACTGACTGTGACATAGTATTGAATAAAGAGAAACTAGAATTCGTCGATCAAACTGTTTTCCTAGGGATCACGCTCGACTCAAGGCTACAGTGGAGTCCTCATTTAACAGCTCTTGCAGGACGGCTAAGTTCAGCAGCTTATGCTGTGAGAAAAATCCGTCAATTCACAAATGTAGAAACCGCGAGGCTAGTCTACTTCAGTTACTTTCATAGTATCATGTCTTACGGTATTTTACTATGGGGACGGGCTGCAGATATCGAGTCTATTTTTATTCTGCAGAAAAGAGCCATTAGAGCAATATATGGCCTCCGTAGGCGGGATTCTCTAAGAGAACTGTTCAAAGTTATTAATATCATGACGGTACCTTGTCAATATATCTATGAGAACATCATGTACGTCAAGAAAAACCTAAATCTTTTCAGTAAAAGAGGTGAAAGACACACCATTAGGACTAGAAATAGGGACCAATTAGTTCAACCAGGCTTCAGACTGGCTAAAGTAGATTCATCCTTCATGGGGTACTGTTTAAAATGTTACAATAAAATACCTCCCCACATACTCCAATTGAATGAAATGAAATTTAAATCTTGTATAAAACGCACACTATGCAGCCATGCTTATTATAAGTTGGGGGATTACATCGCTGACAAAAATGCTTGGCTAAACGTTGCTTGTCCTGCTCCACAAGGTACCTTAAACTAAATTGAATAGCATTTGTAAACATTGTTGGAGCTGCTGAAGACTGTAAAAGCTAGATACATTTGCATTGTATAAATTCAACCTTTTAGTATTGTGTAATTGCATAGCATATGTGTGAGCACTATGTCCTTACTATATAGCTAACATTTACAGGGTACGTCTTTCATTGACTTGAATGTGCCCTGGCAGCTGAGAGTATGTCATGCTCACTCAAATGTCTCGCTGGTGGTGGCGTGTGTGTTGGATCATTAAGTTCCCTTCAAAATGGTTGAGCTGAATGGTGCTGATCCATACGTCATGTTCGTGAACGGGCGCCGCCAGTAGGGACTGGTCATCTCTTAGCTCCCACGGCTTATTTTAATTTCTAAATTGTTATTTTATTTTTGTTTTGTTTTAATTACGGACGCTTATAATGTGCACGTCTTTTTACATCGTTCTCACATTGATAATTTCAACATAATCATGTAACCAACTGTTTGTAACAAAATCATGATTTTAAAAGAGTGTCCATGGAGTTTCTTGCCCGTTCTTCTCCATAGGTACCTACGCTTTGGAATGGGCAACTAGCTTCATCTTCCTATCTCACCGACCTTGACAATTCAAAAGTGCCTGTAATTGGTTTATTTGAAATAAATGCTTTGAGTTTGAGTTTGAGTATAACTGTCCAAAGAACTTCTCGATCTCTCTTAACAGCTCAGGTTTGGCGGATACGATTCTGTCATCGTCGGTCTTCAGTTGCGCAAGCTGGTTCTGTTCAATAGATAGATCTGTTGCAAATACCTGGGAGCCGTTGTTCCGCTCTATCGCGTCCTTAATACGGTCCGTATCAAATCGGCGAAGGTCCATTTTCAAGGAATTAGAGATTCGTCTATTGAGCCGCCGGTACTGGAGCACATCGTCTGAAGAATGCAGTATAATTTCTCGCCTCTCCTCCATAAGCTGTAATGTAAGATCAGAGAGTTTCTGTTTCCTATTTTTGTGGCTAGTTTATGCACAGTTTCCACGAACCCATCGTTATAATCATCCACTGAACTCCCTAGGCACTCGAAACGATTCTGGAGTTTAAGCTGAACGCTCTCGGAGTTTTGCATTTGAATCGGTGCTGGAGGGAGCGTTTACTTCATCAGCCGAAATTTTTCCACCTTGATATTGAGATTCAATGTGCCTCTTACCATGCAGTGATCACTTCCGGTTTTCACCCCGTTGATCACAGAGACATCATTAAATATTTGCTTCTTCGCCGCCATAACGAAGTCAATCTCGTTTTTAGTTGCACCATCAGGTCTCTGCCAGGTCCATTTTCTGTTCTCATGCTTTCTGAAGAAGGAGTTCATCATAATTTTGCAACGCTTCTACGATGTTCGCGCAGGCGCAAACCGATGACTTTTTTGCTATTATTAGGAAGCGGAGTGCCTCGCTACTAAGTCGCTTCCAACGCAGCACTAACAGTATCCTAAGCGTATTGTCCGAGCGGTGGGACTCGGTGTTGTTGGAAAGGTGGATGCACCTGCATGCGCCAGTTCGTCACCATTTATTAAGTGATTATTGTTTTGATCGAATTAATTTTAACCTTATGATTATGACTATAATTGTGAATGTTCTGTAACTTTATTTTTTATTAACTTTAGTTTATTATTTTTTAGTAACTTTATTTTTATTTTTTTACTAACTTTAATTTATTATTTTGTATTAAATTTAATTTATTATTTATTTCTTAATGTGTAATGTAATTTATATGGGAATAATTTCCTGAAATAAATTATTATTTAATTTAATTTAATAAAGAAGTCTTTCTTCTCCATAAAACTGGCCAGTAAACTTACTGGTTAATTTCGATTTGGACGTCGGAACCACCGGGCTAACTAGCCCGGTGGTTCCGACGTCCAAATCGAAATTGCCCCACTCGCTGCTCATTATCGTCTCGTTTTCCCAGTTTTGCGAATACATATAAATGTACGGAACAACTGATTCCACTAGCTTCATCTTTCTCACTGAACGACTTGTTGGCAACTCAAAAGTGCTTCTAGCTTCAGATTTTTTTAAGTTATAAGTAAGCATAAACACAACTTTATCGAAATCACAATTTGTTATAATTGTCTATGCATGGTTGTATGTTTGGTATGCATGTAACTTAAACTGTTTGCATGCCTTAGTTAAGGTAGTAGTATAAGGATCATTTTAAACTGAACATCTGCTACTTTCTGTACAAATATAGAACTATTCAATTATATTATATTCATGGCATGCCTACGACTGGTTGGACGCGCGTGGAAGCTGATGGGGCGCGTGGACGGCGGCATCAGCATCGCCCTCAGCGGCGCGTCACCTAAAATCTTACCACGACCAAGACACTGCGTTTGTTTTAACTTGTATTTTACGTAATCCACCAAATTTTTATATGTACACATATTTCATTTATTCACTCCTGTAACTGAGCAGTCTACGTATTATCGTCAACAATAACGGTTTGTTAAACAATTACCAAACAGACCCTAAACTAACATGGCTGTTCCTCAAATACTAAGAAAATATTGTGATAGTGATAGCTTATTAAATTTCATTTGTTAGAATATTGTTACAGCTGTTAGATAGCATTAAAAGTTCATAATATTCTGCCGTTTCCGGCAACTTGATTTTATTTGTGGAAACCAAATTTGTTCCAATAACATAATATGTTAATTCCAAATTCTCTGTAAAGGGCACAATAACAACAGAAGATAACATATCAAATAATATTATAACGATACACCTTGGAAAACAAAGATTTAGATACTGGGTCAAATTAAATTAGCCAGCAAAACTCCGCAAACATGATGCCTGTCAGTATCTAAACATGATAAAACAAAAAGTTGTTTTTTATGGGGTCATTCGCAGTTAGTTTAAAAAAAAAATCTTTTTTCGATATCGTAGCACGATAAAACAAAAGAAAACAGATTTTATCATATTACATTATATACTTCAAGTAACAAATTTACCATCGGTGGTGGATCCCCCAAAAAAACATTTTAACCCTTTTTATTTTATTTCATCGTGTTTCGGTATCAAAACCCTATCATATCTGTAGAGTTTCACAATTCGACCCTGTAGTTGGAAACGGATTGTTTGTTACACCTCTTACGTTAGGTATGTCTGATTTTACATCACCTGAGTACTTCTTCCTCCAAAATAACATTAAAAGTAGTACCAATAAAAAGCACTCACCTCCTCATATACTGGAACTTGATCACAATAAAGATGAGCAGAGTGTTCGCAGACAGCGAAGCTGTCAGCACCACCACATACAACACTATTATCACCACATCAGGTCTGTAGAACACATCCAGATCCAATTGGGGCAAGCCCCACCCGTCCGTGTCATTCCACCCCACTTCGAAAGTCGTGTTGAAGTTCTTCATACTGATGGATTTGAGTAAACAGTCTCAAGTATTAGTGATAGGAGACGGTGCCGCCATGTTTAAGATCTGAAATAATACAAAAAAAAATTGTATTGTAATGATGAATATGTGACGTTGGAATTATATTTATTACTGTATACATGGCTACACATCAAGCTATACGATTCCAGCTTACGCTGATCGTGCAGTGTACGGAAATCCTATACAATGCGAGATCAGCTTATACTGGAAATGTATAGCTTGATGTATAGTCGTGCGAACACACTGACACTTTAACACGTATGTTTTTGCTAAATATTTTAAAACTAGATGGTGTTTATAGGAAATTGTTTAATGGTAATTTCTGGATTTAATAACGCAAGTGCACCTTAGTAGAAATACATGTACATACGTGTACATGCCACTTCCAGCTACGCTCACTCCATGTACATATGTTGACGCTGGGTTCAATGATAAACTCCTGCCCTACACTTGCAGAATAAAACAATTACAGTGTATTTTTTGTCAAAACTCTTACTGAGCTTCAATCCAAATGTTCAAGTTGAATGTTTCTCATAAAAGTGAATTTACACCTCTAATAATGGTTTGATTGGAGAAAATTGTCATCTATCTGCTATAGCTATACTAATCTGTAGCCTAAAAATAAAGCTTTTTAACTTGCTAATATCTGGAATGGCCATTCTGAATAAAAAAAACAGTTTTTGCATTTGATAGACCAATTCTTGACGTAGGCTATAGGCTATTTAACATTACGCCAAAACCTTTAGTAGACGGGTTGCGGAGCAAGAAAATTCACGCGGAGGAAGTTGCGGGCAGTAGTCAGTGGTAAATTCAACTTTTGGAGTATGCTGGTTGATCATTGTACCTACGCATTTTTTAAACCGGAGGATTGAGTTAAAAACCTATTGTCAAAAAGTATCTGTAGGTAGGGTAAATTATTGTCTGCCTAAGGAAAGCTGACCAGTTTTGGTTCTTCTAGTTTTGCTATACGTGTATGTTTAAGACGAAGTAGTGCACAGACTGCACTCTTAAAAACAGACGTAACTGGTAATCAATCTTCCTTGTTTATCAGTGGCTCAAACAATGTTGAACGGTGAGTTAAAAATAAATATTATGATCCTACTTCGAAAGGCACACGAGAATTTCAACCATTCCTAGTTGTAGTATTATCATACGGAATCACTTACCTACAGTACCAGTACCTACCTATAAATGGACAAACCTTTTTGGCACTGGATACGTGCAAATGCGCCAAAAGTACCCATTCAATATGACGGGCTTTGCATCACATGAAATACATGCTCAAATACTTTACACGATGAAACTAGGTGGAATTTGACTATTGTTAGAGAAATACTCGTCATATGCACAGAACGTTAAGGTTTGAATTCTCTGTTCTGCACAGTAACAATGCCAAACTATCTCGCTGATAAATTCTAGTCTGTAGTTTAGCAGTCAAAATGTTTTAAGCTGTCCGTGACACTCACGCTTCACATTGCGGAAACAGAGAGAGTACCTATCTAATGAAGTAACATAAGAATGTAAAAGCATCATCGCACAAATAAATCACAGACAAAAAATCCAGACATTCCACCAGACATTACGATGCATCATAAAAATAATAACATAAATATCTAAAATAAAAAACGTTAAGATTATTGCGCAACAGTAGCAAAACTATCGAACTGTTTTTCACACAATATTATCAGCGAGTTATTTATACGATGAAATAAATAGCCTGTTTAAAAATACATGAAATATCGTCATGGTGTTTCCACAAGCTTGGCTACGTTATCAATATGCGACTAACTTACACATGGGACACGACACGGTGGAGAACCACTAATGACACTTATTTATAAAATGTCTTACAAAACTGTATATCTAAGTCCCTTCCCTCTCACATTCTCTTCTAATATTTAGACCAGCAGCTCATGTCCGTGTTCTTCCTTTCTTTAGTTCCCTTTTTCTCTTTTAGAGGGGTCTTCATTTAATATAACGGGCTTTGCATCACTTTATTGTTTGTTGTCAAAAGCTTAACTTTGATTTGGATTAACTCCAATTTTTTTTCTTGGACTTGAAGGAGTTTTGCCGCGAAATTACGTGCAAAGACAGGTTTAACTTTAACTGCTTGATCCAATATGTTGGCTTATAGTTTGAATATAGTTTGGAATCTAGTTACAGGACCTAAATACCAAATATGGTATTTTCGAACTATCTGTGATGGCAGAAACACAATTTATACTTAAACACATGGCATGTGATACCACGAACCCTAAGTGAGACGTTAATGCTATCGCTAAGTTATAGAAGTGGTTTTAAGTGGAAACACTAACCGTTCACAAACCTAATACATCGCATACCTTAATTGCTTTAGTGTCAGTAGCTATAAGTTAAGTTACTCCTAAAACTGCCGTTTCATATTATTAGGTGTAAGGCAAGTCACACATATATGGTGGCCCAAGCGCCGAACAAGGGCGGTTATAAATCCGTATCTTTGGGAATGGCGTTTTTTTCATGAAAACAGTATTAAATTTAGTTAGTTTAGTACAAATTACATGTCATTTTTATAAATAAATGTTTAAGTTTTAGTGTCCCCCATTCAAAAATGCTTTTGACTAAGAAATCAAAGCTTTTCATAATGGGGTTTAATGTATATATTGTTCCGCATAAAAGACAAATTTTAAACAAAAACGTACAAAAAGTGAAACAAACTTTATTTAACTTCAAACATAATATCAACAAATTACTTAATAACTAATAGCTAACTAAACTAAAAATTCAGCTTAACTGGTAATAAATCTAAGCCCTGCGTAGACATTACGCTCATTTTCTTACGGCGAAGTTTCCGAAGACCCATAATAAATGGGTTTGAACTAAGTAGAAGTCTGTTTAGTAAGACCGTATCCGTAAGTTCTCTTGAAATGTTTCGAGTATTATCTCGTTTAAAGGCCTTAAAATTGTTATTCTTCGATTCCATTGTCTCTTGGAATAGTTCCCCGATAGATAAGACCATAGTATGCCACTTCAGTAGTCGAACATAGTATTGCTTACGTTTCGTTTCAGGGTGCGCTTATTCAATCTGTTGTTGGCAACAACGCAATGTTCTAATGATTTCTTTTTCTTTTCTTCACGTTTTATATACCTACTTGGGAACTACGATTTTCGCGTAGAGTAGACAAAAATGTGAACAATGGTTTGGTATTTTTTTTTTTTGAACAATGGTTTGGTTGTGTAATTTGTGCAGATTCATCATCTGCCTAGCCTTATCCCAACTATGTTGGGGTCCGCTTCCAGACTTACCGGATGCAGCTGAATACGAGTATTTTACATGGAGCGACTGCCTATCTGATCTCCACATCCTAGTTACTGGATAGTACGATACCCCTTGGTATCGTACTATGCAGTAGACTGGTTGTCAGACTTTCGGGCTTCTGACGAGCCGTAACGTAATGTATTTTGTGCAGATTATCATATTTTAATTGTTTTTAGTGTTTGTGTTATCTGGCGAGTGGTGTAGTTGTACTTGATAGTTGCTGTGTTTTTAGCAATAGCATATTTTCTATATAATTATCGAATCTACTAGTCTTCGCGTGTGCACGTATGTCACTCAAACTTACTCATCAAAACACTGTCGGCGTTGAAACCCAGGTCGACTTGATCCTCATCTCAAATCCTTCTCTCGTTTCCTTCCACGTGCAACATGACGCTCCTGAATTTTCTCATCACGTGTGCGTGTATGGGCAGCAAGGCATGCATGTTGTCCACTACCTAAGGTTCCTAATACTTTTTCTTCTACCAACATTCGTCCAATTTCTATCCTTCCGTCCTTCCCTTCCTATCCAAAGTGCGCGACGCCTGTGTTCACAATTGATTCTCCAACTTTGTTCATTGTTACTGAATCATAAGTCTTCTTCAATTTAAGATTAGGCCTGGGCACAGAACTGTTTCCACCCTTCTTAAAGTAACTGGTGAAATAAGGGCAGGACTGCTTTCTCGAATACTTTTAATATCGTCAGCCACGACATCCTGTTAGCCATTCTGTCATAATTATGTTATGGTCTCTCCCGAAGCACTCGAATGATTCTCCTCTTACCTTCAGAAACGTCAGGAGTCCGTTCATGTTGGGGATTTTTCTTCTTGCTGGTTTTATTTCGAATCTGGCGTTCCGCAAGGCGGTATACTTTCTCCTCTTCTGTTTTCTATTTTTATTTATCTTATTATATCTTACGAGCTTTAGTGTATCATGCAGACTTGCAGTTGTACTATCAAGAAAATGTTAATAAATTACCTAACGCTATCGAAAAATTTTATAGGGACTTGATAGCCATAAAAATCCGCCTCTTAGTATTAGCAAGGTGGGTAGGCGTAGTATCAGCAACCTTGCCACCAGTTCTTTTCAATGGCATAATTGTTCCTTTTAGCTTTGACGTGAAGGACCCGGGCTTGCACATTGATAGTTCCCTGAACTGGCGTTTTCAAGTCGCTCGGGTAAGCCAGAAGGTTACTGGAAAGGTGCGGGCTCTGTAACATTTGAAAAAATTATTATTATCGAGTACGTAGGCACTGCTTGTGCAGAGCCGGTCAAGATTACTGGTAGAAGATGCCCCCTGTATATTTATATTAAATAAACAAAACATACCTTGTACTTGGAATTCCATGTCACAAACAAAACAATACTATGAAATCACAATTGCACAAACATGGTTACTGATAACGGCGAGTGCAAATGTAATGATGGAGGCCACTTTTGAGGTCAAAACATAAATGATAATTAAGTGAAATGGGTGACATGTTGATATCCTCAGGAAGCTTGTTTATCGACGGATGGTTTTGTATAATTAAATAAAGGGAATTTGAGAACTGATTTCTGCAGTTATGACCTACGGAGGGGCCACCGTGATATGGTACAAAATCGCATGACACTTCGCAAGACATAGAGGTATATGATAATTCAACCTGAATTAGGACTTCGCTGGATAAAAGTACTTATATATTGTATCGGTAGTTGATGAGAGTTTTAATGTTTATGTGAATGAAGCAAGATAGATGTTTACAAATTGATTTAAATACTTTGAAACCGTCATCGCTTATACACCAAGATGTGTCAAGGTTGTGAGCTCAAACTAAAAGCATAAAAAATATGCTACGTTATTGATAAGTAGATAACTAAATATAAATTAAAAATAAGATGATTAAATAGGTCCTAATACGTGTTAATAATAAGAATTCTTATATTATGAAGCTGTAACGTAGAACATATTGTGCGGCAGACGTAACTAATGTTCCTATTAAATCTTAGAAAGTGGAGCTAAATGTACCCACGTTATACTGTCCAACTAGTAATGAGTTCAACTAAATTTAACCTCATGAACTCTTGAAAGATTTCAGAAAACTTGAAATGAAATCGTTTCAAAGTCAAAGTCAAAGTCAAAGCATTTATTTCAAATAGGCACTTAAAAGGCACTTTTGAACGTCAACATTTACATTAAAATAGAATTGATTCTAGTCGCCCCTTCCAAAATGTAGTTTCGTATGGAGAAGAATGGGCAAGAAACTCCACCGTTACTCTTTTAAAATGTTTCAAGTAAAATACGTTTGTCTTGGTATGATGTTATTCGGAGGGATGAAACTCATGTGCCTAAAAGAGTGATGAATATAATTATACATGATGATGGATGGAGAGGTAGAGGAAGGCCAAAGAAAAGATGGATTGTGTGAGGGATGATAATAATAGGTAGAACGGCAGAACGACTTCCAGAAACATGGGGCAAGGGCAGCAAGATGATGATGTTGAAGTCTTGAACGCTTTATTTTAATTAATGCTCGTACTAAGTTTTAAGCAAATGAAAAAAAACTATATTAAAAATACCATCGCAAGTAGATCAAAGATTTGATTGATGACAATAAAGTTAGAAAATAAATTATTTCAAACATTGTCGTAGCCAATACAAATATTGTCTGCTGCAGCATTGTTTTATCGTTGTTGGTTGAAAAAGAAAGATCAAGAAATTAATGTTTGTTAGAAACATTGTGTTTTAAAGAGACTTTTACGCAAGATACGGGGTCAAAGTTCTGTTTGACGTTTTTTCACGAAAACAAGTTGAAAACACGTATTTTTGCACAGAGATACTTCGTTTTAATCACAAAATGCGTAAATGACTTCGTGATGGTCTTGGGTACCTTTACCCAGCTTTATTATCATTATATTTAGGTAATCCTGAAAAAATATGAAGAAACTCGTTCTAATAATATTCTATAATCATCAACCCCCATTTGGCAAACTTTATAAAGAATGGTTATACTATAAAAAAGAGCCTTTTCTGGAGCAATAATTACAAACAGGTATATTTTATGCTGTGGGTACTTTAGCAATGCCAAAAACAAAACAACAAAAAACGAGGACTGTTGACACGTCTTCCGTAATAGTAATAAAGTGGAGATGCATTAAACATATACAATTCTGATAGATTACAGAACCAATACAATCGTACGCTATTCATACTACTATAGTATGAATATTGCATAGGCAAAGCAGATTGAATGATGTCTGTTTTATGCGGTACCACTGTTTATTTGAAGTATACTGAGGTTAAAATACACAGCTTGTATCTGACGATTTCATGTTTGCCTTTACATCAACACTGTACTTAGATGGTAAATTCAAAAGCATCTCCAGGAGAAAAGACTCCGTTTAACTTACAAATTTAGACGAAATAGTATGTTTTTTGTCTCAGTTTTGTGTAATTTCAGTGTACTTATTATTGCAACATAACCCATTATTGTCATTTCTGAATACGTATTTATTGTATTTGAAATATTTGGCGTATCTTAATTCCCGGATTATAATTATGCATATTCATAAATTATTCAGATTCGCTACCTCCGGATAAGTTCCAATTTTTTCTGACATGTCATTCATAGTCTATTATTTCACCTTACTAATTTATCTGGCTGACGCTACCCACTGTAGGTATGAGTATTTTATTATATTACAGCTTGAAGCTATAAAATATTATCTTTGATGCTTTGAGCGTTCCCGTACAGATTAGTGGTAATTAATTTTTTCCACACCCATTAATATAATCCAATTAATTCGGATTAAGATCCCTCGTAAGTAGTTCAAACATGCTCTTAATTATGTGAGCGGATTTTTACTTGCTGTAATTAAAAATGTGTAATCCTTTTCATACATAAGAATTATTATATCTGAAAATTCTACCTACATCGTCAGAAGCGGGAACATCCTTAAAAACAATGTTATTGCAATTTCTTGTTACAATTTCATCAGTTTCCATTTTAACTCCAAACTTTCTGAAAATAATATCCCTATATGTCACTTTAACAACACCCTTTATTATAGCTGCTATAGTGTGAAAAAACACTCGAAGTTTTTGAACTGTGTTAAAGCAATGTTGTGAAAAGCCATTGCCTTAACACACCACAAAAACCCATTTACAGACAATCTACTAAAGCAAAAAAACTTAACTACGGAACCTGAGTCTAGATAGGAATAAACCAATTGTTAAGAATTGCCGAGACTGTTTGGAATTTATATTGAGGTGTTTTGCTTTATCCCATCCCTATAATGAAAAATCTATGAATTAAAAACGAACCTATTTCTATCTAGTATTATGTAGGTACTGTACGTACGTATAATGATTTTTTGAAACAGTAGGTCGTCTTGACTTATGGGTTACTGACACGAGCTAATATCACATTACAATTAAACTTATTTTTAACACTCGGTACATCGACCACATTTACTTTAATTACTACTTCAAAAACATCATTATTATGGTTGAACAATGTTCAATGAATTAACATTTACAGTAGGTTTTAATTTATTGAACAATGAATAAACCTTTCAATGTTAGAAACAGATTTACTATTGTAGCGAAAGTAAACTCGTCACCATCTCATTTCTTATTCGCTGTATTTGTAGCATCTGCTGTATAAGATTCTCTTCCATTGTTATATTGTCTACAGTATGAGGAATAAAGACTTAAAACGACGATAGTATTTTCTTACTTGGTTTTAAATAATTATTGCTTCTCTGTTTTAAATTCTGATGAAGGATGTAGAGTTTAATTGTAATATAATTATGAATGAACATTGATAAAACAGACAATTATTATGTAGTAACTAAACTATTAACTTTTGATTTAACATTATTTTTTAGTATAATTTAATAAAAAGCTATGGAAAACTACAAGTTTATTAATCAATTACATAAATTCACAATATACGGCAAGTACCTCAGAACTTGTACGTTTAACTTCTGTCCAATGATGGCTATCAACCACCTGTTCGTAAATAAGGTCGCTTAGGACTGAGTGATAAAAGACTGATCTCTAATTAGAATTCAATTACTGGTAGAAAGCTTGGATGTGGTTTTTGAGTTTTTAATAATGCTAACAAAAAGGACCTCGTCTCCCCCATCTAAAGTTGAAATTGTGGCGTAATTCCGCCAGACGTCGCCCTGTAAACGGGTTCCCATAATTTTCCAACAGATGCCACTATGCAATGACGTCACATTTCTGAATCACGGTGTTAAGATTTATCGGCGCTGAATTGCATTCACGCGGTACTGTAGCTAATTCATACTTACCTGGCATGATGATGATGGGACTCCCTTTTCCGCACGTAGACTCTTACCTGGCATAGGGGATACCGTGATCAATAAGGCGGTTCCCCTTGGGCGAGACCATCCCATAGCACTGCGGTGAGGTTGACCCTTGCGATTATCCCTTATGTGGATAACTCGGATGTGTAATTTTTGATAGTGGGGACTGCATTCGCGCTGTCCCCCCAGAATTATCTTAATAAGATAGTCTTAGGACTCAGGATTAGTATGACGACGTATGCAAGAACATGCAAACTGTTACGAGTACTAACCCGACTGCTGCATTCGTTTAAGGGCTGATTTTTCAATAATCAGATAACTTTTAACTGATGAATAAATATTGCAGTTTGACTACTTTTGTATAGAAAACATCTCAAACTGTCAGATTTATTCTTCAGATAAAAGTTATCTCACTAATGAAAAACCAGCCCGAAGAGTTACATTTCATTTGCTGGAAAACACTATCGAATGCATTTGACTGAGTAGAGCAGACCCCCCACACAACTTGCCGTGATAATTAAGAAATTATATAAGTTCCCAAACTACCATTTTATAAATATTGTTTTAATATTACTAAAATGCTAACTCATAACGATTTTGACTGCACAAAATACTGAATCCGTTGTGAACATTCCCACAATTCTTACGTATCGGGACCACGCGAAGAATGTGTAAACCGGGTGACAATGCGACCCGATGAGCCAAAAATCTATATTGGAACCGGGACCAGCAAATCGTGACAGGAATTGCCGAGATATTTCTAGAAGCCTAACTTCCAGTAGGGATTGATTTCAGTAGAACGTTCCTATAAGAGTACTAATGATACGTAATACTATCTAGAACATATTTTTGTGACAGGAATTTATTTAACTGTATTCTCTCTCGCAAAGATTGTCGATAGGCCATACCTTCCCTATCCCTAGTAGTAGTCTAGTTAACAATGACTTTTTTAACGTCTACAGTTTATGAGCAACAATTTATCTGATCCTTTGGATTGGTCATAATATCAGTCACTGAAAAAGCCCACCTGACCTAATCTGACCATTACATTGTACGTAATTGTACAGACATCAAAAGAGACTGTGAACTCTGAGTTTGTATCGGTGTTTCTTCTCAGAGTGATCGGCTAGGAACACTGACCTCATCTAGTTTAAATCGACGTGGTATCAAATCAAATTATTTATTTGGTTGAATATGGGTACTTGCATGAGGTGATACATACAATATTATAAGTTCTTATGACCCTAACCTACCTTAATAGGTGTGCAAATATCTATTGTACTAAAATATACCAATTATTATAGGTAAATTAAATTAAACGCACGCTTTCCTCCCATGGAGGTAGGCAAAAACTACAGAGCGCCATCGCCATTCGTTTCGATCCTTACATACTACTTTTGCCTCGTTTACACATCCTGTCACACACGCAGCCGCGACAGTTGCGTGAAATATTTCTTACCTTAATCCTTAAACAAAACATTATCTTAAACAAAATATTATTATTTGTGCATTTATTGACAGTTATTAATTATATAATTTTATTATCCTTACTAATTTAAAAAATTATAAATACTAATTACATTTATAATTTAAATAATCATTAACGTTATTGATTAAATAAAGCTTTAACCTATGTTTAAATGCCCTTAGATTTATTGCTTCCTATAAATTATTAGGTAATTTTATTATACTATAATTTAGGGCCCATACAGAATACACTCCTATCAAACATAGCCGTTCTATCGCGTATTGCTCGAAGTGTACTGGCAAGCCTGGTGCTTTTTAACGTTTCATATTTATTTATATTATTTGTAATGTCTAAAGCTAGTTCATAAATATACAATGATGGAAATATCAATATTAACAAATTTATAAAATGTGGTTTACAAGTATCCGTAGGTTTTAAAAATCCACAGATTGCCCGGATACACTCCTTTTCGGATTTGAAAACTGTTTCTCTATCAATGGCATTCCCCCAAAACATTATTTCATATCTCTGTCAGCACCTCAGCAGCTCTGTACACCCTGTATGCACACGCAGTAGGTATTTCGTCTCTAGCCCATCTAACCAGTGCTTAGCCTGCCTCATATTTTATAGGTCTACAAATCTACAGAATTCACTAAATGCTGACAAAAACTGCTCGTAACATTTGATCTACCGTCTATTAATGATTTATTACATTGCTTTTTTTCTTTCATCTTGAAACAGATGGTACCTATTGAAGATATTTATTATATTTATATGGATACTTAGGATATAAACTGTTTTTCATTGATAAAATAGGTGTATATTTGTGCTTCTTCTTATTATTTTTTTGTCGATGGTACTCGTACACCTTCTTTTTATTTTTATATTGTTAGGGCCCAGTAGGTGGTCACGTTTATTGTGGCATCAGTGGCATTATTGAGATCATCCAACGTGCAGGTGAACGGGCACTTAGGACACTCCAGCAAGTAGGCCATGGTCATATTTGTGCTGATAAACATAGTCTAGGTCTTTAGATAAATCCGAACATAACTTGTTTCAATGTTTATTTAATTAGTTACCGGTTTTTTTTTTATTGGACATAAGAATACTTTTACATGTTGTCGTTGTGTGTCAATACCAGAGATTAATAAAACGTTTGATTGGGGCTTACATTTATGGGAATATCAAATGACTAAGTATACAATTATACATTATTCAAGTGTTGCCATTAACTACTAATATATTCATACATTTTTTGTATATACTACTATAAGAGTTCAAAATATATTTTTAAGGCAGTTATAATTACTAATAATAAAAATAAAGTGAAGTGTTCGAAAATAAGTTTAAAAAGAACTTCCTACCCATTATTCAATAGGTACGTGCAATGATTCCTTTTAATGTTATGGCAACACTAACTAAAATGAAATGTCACTGTCACGCAAAGCAGTCTGTCACTGATGCTCCTGCGCTTTTCATGTCGGTTGTGTTCGTGTTCTTTCTGTTTTTAAACTAGGTATAAATATACCTATTATAGATATATATAATATTTAATAGACTTGAATTGCAGAAACACCGATATTCGCTTAGCTTTGTGTGACTTGTGCGTGCCTAAAGGATTCAGCTATGCTATTCTGTAACCATCTCACCGGGTGAAGTGAGCATGGAGTGAGCTGTCAGTGTGATGATGATATGCTAATTTTATTCATCATTTTATTATGATTTCAAAGCTAGTATTTAAGTGTACATCATGCATTACATTTTGGGAGGTTTTTCAAATCAAGTAGCAAAACAAAAACTCAGTCAGTGACTCAATGTTGTTTCGGTTTACTTTTTCCTAGACTAGTCCTTACATTGCCTTTGACGCGAGTGCGCGTATAATGTAATGTAGTGCATGATGCACACTTAAACACTAGCTTTGAAATCGTAATAAAATGATCAATAGAAAATGCATACAATCATAATCAAGATTTTTTCTCGATTATGATTGTAAATGTAATGCTTGGTCAATCTCTAGCATCAGTGGGATGACACTGACAGCTCACTCCACGCTCACTCGGCTCACTTCACCCGGTGAGATGGTTACAGAATAGCACGGCTCTTCTGCGTGACTGTATTTTGACATTAGACATAATCTAAAAAAAATCAAATCTAAATATATTTTTTTAAGCTTTCTCAGGACCACATTCTTTGATAAAGTTATTCAAGGACTTACGTTTAACATTTTAAGATATTTTTGACATAGAGACACTACCATTATTTTCTTCTCAACTAATTTTATGTATGAACGTCTGCCATTGTTCTTTAAAGAAACAAAATATTACCTTTAAGTAATAAAAAGGAAAGATAAAAAGATACACGTGTCGCCACAAGAAAATTCTGAAAACTTGGAAGAAAGACGTAATTTTATAAGTAAAGGTCAGTCAAAATGAGCCAGTCCAGAATATTTCATTAATTCCGATAATTACGTCAAACCGGTGCGGCAAACGTATCCAATATACCAAACGTGGTAGGTACTTTTATTTGGTACTAATTTCTATACAACAAAATCAATCCAATCAGTAAACAAACAAAACGAGTGCTTACGAGTAGACCAGTAGATTAAAAAAATAATCATGTTAACTTTACTCCAAATCATTACAATTACTTCGGCACACGGGAAAATTTTGACGTACCTACTTAAGTTGGTTAGTTTTGGCACAACTTTACTGAATTAGTTTTGCTTATTTTCACTAGCTATTATTATTGTTATTTGCTTAATAAATTGTAAATAAAAGTAGTGAAATAAAACTAAAGAATCATTTCGATCCTCGCTTCTCAGAAGAAGTCAGTAATGAATATTTAGGCAAAAAAAATATTAAATGAATATTAATAATTTAACAACCACTGTAGAAGGTACAACGGGTTGCATTTACAGTGCCTCCACGAGTTATACTCTGTGTTAAAATGTAAGCCACACATCAGTCGTAACATTACGAAAATCTGCTGGTGGGTGCTGGCAATGTTAAATTGTACCCACTGGTACTATAACTGGACTACTGGACTGACTGGACTGTACTATGTCCGGAACATTCAGGGATTTTGATCATTGAATGAATTTTTTATGACTTGCCTTGCCTTATATTACGTTAAAAACCAACCAGCGGTAAAGATTACTGAACTTCTTGACCAATTGGATCAAGAAAGAACATGTTGTTCCTTTTAAAACATTATGCGATATTGCCATCTTCAAACATGTTTTTTTCTGAGAAATCAAAATTGCGATTTGACTGCTAAAATTGATTAAATACAGGCTGTATGAGATTTTGCGTGAACACATCGCTGAGTCAGCGAGCCTAGCGAGCGCGTGCCATACGCAATATCGATTGTTAATATAAACTTTTGCGTTTTATTGAAGTACCCACACTTTGTAGACATAACACTCAGTTAAAAGAAAAGTAACTTTTTCAGTAACCATCTATCATGAACCGCAACGAGAAAACAATTTAAGTTTGGTAAGGAGAAAACAATATTGTAGTTTTAAAAAACGTTCTACAAACGTCAAGTTATTCTAACTAAGAGGGTTCAACTTTATTCATCAGCGACCACAAACGATCAGAATCTACTAAGATATAGGTCATGCTATTCAATAATGCAAAATACTCAGCTCTATCGAAAATATAAAGTAGGTACTTAAGTATCGGCTACTACCCCTTGGTAGCACATTTTGCCGGCGGTTTCATAACATTCAAAAAGTATTGTACTTATCTCAAAAATGTATGAAAAAAATGATGTTTTCATACAGTGCTCAAAACCAGTTATGTACTAATCTTCCTAAAATTGCTTGTTAAGTCTAAATTTCCCAATATGGCTGAAGTTTCGAGAAAAAAAATAAAAACTAAAAAAAAAGCTCAAGGGTTGGCCTTTAAGTTTTACATTATTAAGTTAATTGCTAAAAGTCGAAAAGAGCTAGAGTGTTCATATTTTACCTACTACTACCAGTCAATTCTATAAAAAAACTCAATGTTTTTAACATAACATAAACCATTCCATCTGATGCAGGGGATTGACATTATCGAGAGCTCACATTAAGCTCACTTCATGTAAGTTCGTAAGGCGAGATTTTTTCAGAATAGATCAGAAAGATATTAATAAAACCCGGGGACTTATTTTTCTAAAAACGCTTGTCTGCTATCAAAAGGGTTCAAATTCAAATCATGTACAACTCGCTAGTTAGAAGCCATCTCGAGTTCTGTAGTGTGGTTTGGTCGCCAGAGTATGGTCCACATCAAGCGCATCAAACGGCTGCAAAAACGGTTCTTATAGCATCTTACGTTTTGTAGTAATATAGGCAATAAATTCAACTCGTAGGCAGAAAAGACTGAAGTTTTTTGGGATGGGATCGCTGGAGAAACGCAGGAAACTGCCAAGAAGTTCTAATAGAAGGCTTTTCTGCATGCCAAGATGTCATACCAACTTAATCAAAATCAAAAGTCATTTATTCAAACTAGGCTGAGAGTCAGCTCTTTTTGAACGTCAAAATAAAATTACATAAGACAGTCCCCCCAAAACGTCCGCCCTTCACCACTTCCTAGTGCTTTAGCTGGGAAGAAGAAGTACCGCAACAAGGCAATATTGTCCACTGTCTAGATAATCCTGCATATAAAGAGCACAAAATGGAAATAAATCTCTTTCACTCATCAGTACCTGCCCTAAAAAAAGCGCTAGCCTTATAAAGGATGTCTCTAGTCTTATTCAAATATTAACCTAATCATATGAATAAATTGTTTTAAAAAAATATCAAAAATAATATAACCCAATCTAATTTAATTTAATTTAATGCATGTTATTTGACTTATTTATTATTTAATTTGATCTTAATATTTTGTTATAAATTTAGCTTTTAGTGGTATATTTTTTTATTTTTTCAATCTATATAATACTTGTTTTAATTAATTAATTGTGTGTTATTATATCTGCGCATAATGTAGTGCATGCGGTGCAATAGTGGAGCCAGGATAGTAGGAGGATAGTAGAATTCTTGGCTACTAGTAAACTGGTCAACCAATTACTCCGTTGACTTTAGACTGATTAGCTAAATGAAGAATATACTGGACTAAATAGTAAAAAAATATGAAGTTTGTTAAAAAAGAACATCGTGTATAAATGAAGTTACAAGCTGCATAGGACTTATATCGTAACTAGTATAGTCTAGTAGTCAATTTAATTACTGTGTGCGTGACTTTTACTTTTTTTTAAACTACGTACATATTTGTTTTAGGGGGGCCATTCAAGTATTACGTAAGCACTACAGGGGGGCGGGGGGTCTTTGCTTTGCTTATTTTTGATGACATGGGGGATAGGGGGTCTGGATGGTGATTACGTCAGCAGAATTTATTTATTCACTTTTGGATTTTCTACAAAATTTAGTCGATTTTGGTTTGAACACATATGGCAACCCTACTTGTCTATGAATGGCTCGAAGAAAACGATGACAATGGTGCCGATTCTGTTGGCACAAAATTCTCTAAACTAAACTAAAAATCACCTAAATTTAGTTTATTCCTGTCAAACGACGATTTCCCATTCTGAAATTGACTAAAGTGACACAAATTAACTATAATTTAGTTTGACAGCACTAAGATTGCACGGAATTATTAGTTTAGTGAAGATGGTAATTTTGCTATTCTGAGTTTGCCGTTTTTCACTAAAAATTTTGACTATATTAATTTTTCTAACTAAATCTGACTATTTTTAATCGCGATTAAAAACGTGTGGAATAAAACTAGTGGTCATAAACTAAAATTCACACCAACACTTCGACTTCAGGTGCAAAAACCGTATTGAATCTTTTTTTTTCTTTTCGTTTGCTTATATCTCGAAAATGGTGTGTCCTATCGCAAAAATGATGATAATTTGGACCCCCTTTAATAAACCCATTAGCCCCATAATCTCAACATGTAGGTAATTTTTTTTTTTTTTTCATACAAAAAGTGAAAAATTCCATATAAAAACGTCGAGGCTGGCCCCTGCGCACGCTTCATTCAGCTCTTCTTAAAAAAAATCATTGCGTAGGGCACACAAGTACCACGTTGCGAAGCCAACAGAAAAAAAAATACCACCTGCAGGCTTAGCACGACAACCGTAAAGAAGCGTTTTGTCGACGGAAGACTAGACAAAAATTACGTTTCCGTGTAGACACTTGTCAGTTTTTCACCGAGAAATGTAGACAAGCGATTTCTACTCTACAGTAGAGTAGAAATAGAAAGCGTCATGCTAAGCCTGCAGGAGTCACGATTGTCAAATTCGATTTTAGTTGTGTCAAAATATTTTTTAAGTTTAGAGATTTTTATTTGCAGAATAGCTTTAAGATTCTCATAGCCAAAAGTAAGGAATTTTAGTGATAGTTTAGTTAGTTTAGTTCGGTGTACAACAGAATCGGCACCAATATACCAAAATCACAAGAAAGTGAGCAGACACGTTAGGTGTCTGCTACCAATATTTACGTGAGCATGGGAGGGGGGAGTAAGAGCTTTGCTTACTTTTGCTGACGAGGGGGAGGGGGGGGGTCAATAATTGCTAAAAAACTGCTTAGGTACGCAATACTTGAATGGCCCCTTATCAACTTGCTTTCTTCCGTATTTTACCAGTTAATCTCTTGGGTTTTTCTAGGTTTTAAATTTTGGAATGTAGTAAAAGCATAATAAATTACAAATAATAGTGTTCTCAACCGAGTTGAGTTTTAAAATAAAGACATGAAAGTAGAACGAACAAGAACTAAGAGTTTCAACTTAAGAGTTTAGTTTTATGATTTGAACGGACGACAATTTTACCATCACGGTTCCAAGTCTCTTCAATACTTATTGTCGACCATATAGACAGTAGGTTTTGAAGTCAGTTTGTGAGTAGCTGTGCACTAGGCTATAGGGTAATGAGGAGTGTGCTGTACCGTGACTTGCATAGTTGACACAATAAAAGGTTCCGTACCTCAAAAACGGAACACTATTGCTTCACTTCTTTGTCCATCTGTCAGTCTGTCAAGACCCTTTTTGTCAGGAATGCGTGGAAGTATTAAGTTCAAATTAATGTCAAAAACGTAACTCTATGGTCCCTTTGAGCTCTAACAAACCAAGCTTGTAAGTCAAAAAAAATATGGTCATTTATGCGACATAATAATGTTGATACTCGCAAATAAAACAAGACTTATAGGGTATTTTCCGTTGCCCTAGAATCATGTAATTTGGCAAGAACCAACGTCTCACAGCAAAAGTAAAGTGTTAGTAAATAGTAAATTTGTAGTTATATTATTTGATTACAAACTTATATGTGCAGCCGGAGAATTGACCGTGACGTATATTTATTTATTTGGCCAAACTGGTTTATTAAGCCGGGGCACGCCGATTAAATGTGTTAGCGTGCATTGACTTCCTGTGTACAATGTTGTCATTTAATTATAAATGTTCTAGCAAACACTGCTTTGACTTCCTGTAACATAATGTTTTAAATATTATCTTTAATAAATATTGAACTACCGACTTCCGGTTGTCAGAATGATACCTTGGGCAGACATTGCCGGAGGAGCGCACTATCGGCTGGACCGTCGACTTGTGAGGTCGATGATTGCTACTGTGTTTATGTATTAGTGTAACTGTTGATTAAAATCCAGTATTAGAAAGTCAGTTGAGTTTTATTTGCAATCTACAAGTATATTACACCTGGAGGAAATAAGAACGCATGAGTTCTTATAGTTCAGAAGTGGGATGAACGCAAAATACGCTTCTGTGCCATCTAAAAGAAAGCAAAAAGAAAACGTAAGTAACGTACTTAATTTTTGTTTTTTGCGAAGAATGATATTACAAAGTTTTTATTACTATTTGTTATGCATTTTATCTTACTTTTGTCCCTATTTTGAAAATTAAATTAACTTAACTTTGCTATAAATCGGTGGATGTAATGTGTTTATTTTTATTTTATAACGTAACGTTTACTTTGACGTTCGAAAATGCTGATGCTCAGCCTAGTTTGAAAAATCGTTTTTTTTATTTTTTATTTCAACATTTTAAATTATTCTCGAGTTTTTTTTTTCTTCTCTCGCTTTGCATTCGCTGCTCAGATTCAATACCAGAAAAAAAAAAATACGTGCATTACTATTTACCTCTTTCTGTAAATACGATGTCTTTCTTTCTGAACCCGGTTAGTAATATCATGGGTCCCTCCTCTTATTTTAATTAACATTTTGTTGATACAAATATATTTTTGAATTATTTTTAGTTTTAAAACTATTGTTTTAAACGTTTGTGATGAATGATGATAGTAACGCATATCTTGGAGTTTCAGAACCAAAATGGACACAAATAATTCGGAACCTGGTAGCCCTATATTACCATCTGGATCACAGCAAAGTCGACAAGATAGTGAAGTTGAGAGACTGAACCGACGTAAACATAATAATGCTGCAATTTGTAGAATGAGAGGAAACCCCCGTGTCGGTGAGCTTGAGCAACGGCCGGGTGGGGACCAATCGTTTTTTGGTGAGTCTCGTGCTGGTGAGCTTGAGCAACAGCCGAGAACAAGCCGTACGTTTTCTGGTGAACCCCGTGCTGATGAGCTTGAGCAACGGCCGGGTAGAGACCAATGGATTTTTGGCGAGTCTCGTGCTGGTGAGCTTGAGCAACAGCCGAGAACAAGCCGTACGTTTTCTGGTGAACCCCGTGCTGATGAGCTTGAGCAACGGCCGGGTAGTGACCAATGGATTTTTGGCGAGTCTCGTGCTGGTGAGCTTGAGCAACAGCCGGGTACAAGCCGTGCGTTTGCTGGTGAGCCCCGTGCCGATGAGCTTGAGCGGCGGCCGAGGTTATCCAGTAAGCGCACATATGATATGATGAGCGGTGAGCTTGAGCGACGCTCTAGAAACAGGGAATTGGACATGAGACCAATGCATAATTCGGCTTACACTGAAGATGAATGCAGGGACGAGATACCACTAAGAAACTATATTTCATCACGAAATACACCCGACCGAGCGAGATCAAGCAGATCACGGAACGAGAGGCGTTCCCGAAGCAGACCACGGAACGAGAGGCGTTCCCGAAGCAGGTCACGTAATGGAAGGCGTTCGAGAAGCGGGTCTCGGGGCGAAAGGCGTTCGAGGAGCAGGAGTCGTCACAGTCATCGGGCGCAAAGAACAACCGGGTATGAGAATCCTAATAATATGTTTTGTCAATTTATTGATGCGCTTAAGGGCTTTTCGAAATCAGGCAGTCATAAATTGGCCAATATGAGTAATGTTATTCCAGAATTTGACCCCATGTCAAAAAATCAGACCATTTTAAATTGGATAAATAAAGTCGAGGAATGCGCAGACATATATGAACTGGATGAACGCGAAATCATTCACTATGCACTTCCCAAGCTCACGGGCTTAGCTAAGTCGTGGTATCAGAGTCTACCTAGCGTAAAATTTACTTGGTCGGAATGGAAAACGAAACTTTTTCAATCATTTCCATGTAGAGAAAATTACGCAGAGTTATTAACAGAGATGCTTACACTGAGGGCTAAATATGGGGAACCTTTAGAACAGTACTATTACTCTAAACTTAACTTGTTACATAGATGTCAGATAACGGGAAAAAAGGCAGTAGATTGTATACTATACGGCATAGAAGATAGGGCTATTAAAGTAGGAGCTCAAGCAGCACAATATGATACACCTGAGCAAGTTCTTAGATACCTGAAATCTGTCAAAGTAGGTCAAGCAAGAGAAAACTATGGCAATAACTCAAAGAGTAGAAACGACAATAAGAAAACTTTAGGGTTACAATCAGATAATAAACCGAGTTCAACGCTAACGAAACCACCAATTCGATGCTTTAATTGTGGCGTTGAAGGTCATCCTAGCTTTAAATGTTCTAAACCTATTGAAAAATGCAATAATTGTCATAAGATCGGACATATCACTACTAACTGTCCCAACATCACGCAAAAGAGTCGCGAAATTGTTAAACCTGACGTAGTAAGACAAGAAAAACAGGTTCTAAAGGTAGACTGTAACGCACGCATCAGTAATCCGAACATCCACGACCCAAATGATAAATATATTGTTACTGCAAAACTTAATGATTTTCCCATCTCTTGTTACGTGGATCTTGGTAGTGAATGTTCAATAATGCGACAAACGGAAGCGAAAGATTTTAATTTACATTTAGACCATTGTGATTTACCTCTAATGAAAGGATTAGGTAATAATTTAGTGCAGCCGGTAGGTAAAGTTCGGGTGGCTTTAGAAATTCAGGCTTTAGAAAGTCAGGTTTTTATTAACGGTTCTGTGAGGGGAAGAATAGGTTCGGAATTTTACCTTTTGCCTGGAGAATACACATTGATGAATGGTGTAGGACGATTACTAGTACAAAATTTAACATTAAATACCATCGCATTCAAACAAGATATTTTAATTGCTCGCGCTGTACCCCTGAACAATGTTAGCCGCGTATTTCAATTAACCATTGCCGATATCGAAGATAATGATTCTATCAATTATGGTGATTCTTTAACTAATTCAGAAGTCAACAATTTAAAATCCGTGTTATCTGAATATAAAGACTGTTTTTCTAAAAACCTTAAAGATCTCGGTTATACAACTGTGAGCGAGATGGAAATTAAACTTAAAGATTGTGAACCTGTTGCTTATCGCCCTTATCGAATGTCCTATTCTGAAAGAACGCTTGTCAGAGATATGGTCCAAGAAATGCTGGATGCTGACATTGTTCAGGAGTCATCATCCCCTTATGCCAGTCCAATTGTGTTAGTCAAAAAAAAGACTGGTGAAAAACGTCTTTGCGTAGATTACGGAGCGCTCAATCGTAAAACAATAAAGGACCACTACCCTATTCCCCGCATAGATGATCAAATTGATCTATTGGCTGGTCACGAGTATTTTATATCGTTAGACCTTGCTTCTGGTTACTATCAGATTCCGATCTCCGAGCAGTCAAGATCTAAAACTGCATTCGTAACTCCAGATGGTCAATATGAATATTTGTGAATGCCGTTTGGTCTGGTTAACGCGCCGTCGGTTTTCCAGCGAACAATAAACAAAATACTAGCTGACGCAAAGATAAAGTTTGCTGTCATATATATGGATGACATATTAGTTCCTTCGCATAGCTTTGAGGAAGGTCTTTCCAGACTTCGTCAAGTATTGCAGTTGCTTCGAGAGGGAGGTTTAACCCTTAAGCTAAGTAAATGTCACTTCTTTTACAGAAATATAGATTTTTTGGGATTTGAAATTGGTCCTGATGGTGTCCGTCCCGGTGCTAGAAAAATCAACGCAGTTTCAAATTTTCCAGCTCCTAGAAATCCTCATGAGATACGGCAGTTCATAGGGCTTGCGAGTTTTTTTTAGGCGGTTTATTAGAAATTTCGCCATATTGGCAAGACCCTTAACCGACCTTTTACGGAAAAACTGTGAGTGGGTCTGGGGTTCCGAACAGGTTTCTGCCTTTCAGACTCTCAAGGACGCACTAGTAGAACGCCCTGTTATTGCTTTGTATGACCCTTCTTTCGAGACGCAACTACACACAGACGCATCTAAACTTGGAGTGGCTGGTATTCTTTTACAAAGAGGTAACGATGGTACGCTACGACCTGTTTCTTTCTATAGTCGAAAAACGACAATTGATGAGCAAAAGTTGCATTCGTTCGAACTGGAGACGTTAGCCGTTATTGCCTCTCTTAATCGTTTTAGAGTATATTTAATTGGTATTCATTTTAAAATATACACAGATTGTAGTGCCTTAAGGACGATTCTGACCAAGCGCGATCTTATTCCTCGTATAGCTCGCTGGTGGATACAAATACAGGAATATGATTGCGATATCGAATACAGATCGGGAAGTAAAATGATGCACGTTGATGCTCTAAGTCGGCATCCCATCGAGCCACCTATTCCAGAAAGCCACATCTTTGATATCCTCAATATTGAAACAGATAATTGGTTAAGCACCGCCCAATCCATAGATGATGAAATAATGTCCATTAAAAAAATATTGACCAATCCAGAATGTAGGATGGTTCCCTAACATAAGTAATGTCAATGCAAATGTAAAATGTCAAATTTAAACTTAAATGCAGAAAATGTCAGTGAATGCTCAACGGGATGAATCTAAATAAAAATGCAAGTTGTCCGACTCAAACCACGTCTAATTGAACACTAAAAATGTAATATACATAAAATGCATAGAACAATGCAATATGTCAGTGTCAATGCACTGCCAAATGTAGGTCGCGTTCAAAGTGCAAATACGCGAGCCTACTGGCTAACTTATTGTAATAAATATATTTTAAAACCCATGTACGTTCACCGTACATATTGCCACAACACAGAAAGAGAATAATTAAATAACAATCCCAAAATATGTAAAAAAACTAAAATAAGAATGTAAAAAACAATGTAAAAATGAAGGACTCCAATGTAAATATGATTGATCTACGACTACTATGAAGAAATATAACTAAAGTCTATAAATAGAATGTCACCATTATAATAAATTAGCACACATCACTATGTTTTTCAGTGTCAAATTTCACTTCACTTGAGGTAGGGTTAGCACACGACACTTTATTCACTTTTGAGTCCCGTTTGTCGATCTTGCTGTTCCTGTCCTCGATGTCATGATCTTCTTCTCGTCTGCTTCTACTTCTCGCGTCTTGCGGACCCTCCCCCTGTCTTTGGGTTGCCATCTTTCGCCAAAAGTACACCGATGTTACAAACAGTGCAATGCTAATCGCAACAACCACATAAATTGCAATGTAGTGATGAACGTCGTGAGAGGATAAGGTGTCTAGCTTAGACTGTGCTTCTATAGAGCGTAGTTGCGTGTCAATCTTCTTGAACGTCTCTTCGTGCGTTTCAATATGCAACGTTGAGTTACGAATCGAGGTATTGATTATGTTGTTGATTGGAGAGATCGTGGGCACGATCATCGCATATGGTACATTGACTAAAATGTCACTTGTATGTTCCATATATGCGTGCAGTGTGAATGAGTCGCCTTGCAAGTTGCATCCTTGTTTCAGCGTTATCAGACCCGAGTGACGTATCGTCTCCGATGTCATTTGAGTGCCGCACACTAATTGTACTTCGCACGTGTCACAACAATAATAAAACCAGGTGTTTTGTTTATGTAATTTGACCCATTTGTCGGCGCATAATTTTATTTCCGTATGGCAATAAACGCTGTGTTCTTCGTTGTCTCGAATCAGCTGTACATCGCAAATAGATTTGTGACGATCACCGGTGTTGTATATAGGGTGATTTAGTTTGCACAGTAGAGTTTGGTCATGTAATTTTTGGCATTCGTTAATGTCATATTGTTCTAGGGGTATAAATGAGTATTGGTTGGCATTAAATGCTATTAATGCAGAGTTGGGAATAACGTACATTACCCGATTTATGTCAATACGTTGAGGAATGCTGATAAGTCTGTTAAGTTCGTATAGGGCATCACTCAAAATCGGTACTTTTATTTCCATCAACAGGTAGTGTTGTGTTATGCGTGCATGTATTCTGAACAGCCTGTAGATGTCTCTTATGTCATTACGAACTTCAGGTAGTGTAGAGTCGCGAGGTAGTAGTCGAGCTACTCTATCTAGTTCGCTTTGCATTTGGGTTGGTGATAATAGATGTACGTCCATATGTCCTTGGTACATATTTGTCAGTGTGTTGATGAGTGATTCTTGGATATCTTTTAAGTTTTGGGCCATTCTGTCTGCAGCTATGGCCGATGTAATGATGTAGAATGCATTTGAACTCTCAAGTTTATCTTTGAGCGTCTTGTTTTCTAGGGACGTGAGGTGATCGTTGATAAAAGTGAACTGCTTCACCATTGTTGCTTCGTTACGCTGTACAATGTTGTTCTCGGTTTCCAGAACACTTGTCTGGTTTTTAAGCAGTTGGAATAGGTGATTTTCATTGTGTTGGATTGTGTCGATATCCTGTTCATATTTTTCTGCAAAATGTTGATCTAACACTCCAAATAACGAATTTGCAACATACCCTACTCCGTCGATCATTCCTCTTTTGGACCTGTGTTGAATTATCCGCTGGGACCTCAGTAATTCGTTGTAATAATTTAGTTCACTCGTGCTTTGTTCAAGTTGGTTAATCAGAACATGAAATTGCATCAACCACTCTTCGCAACGAGCTTGCTTTATATGCGATACGAATGCTTGCAGAGTGTCCACGTTGCGCCAATAATTTGTCATATTGTAATAGAATACCAGTTTCCATTCATCTCTAATTTCTTGTAGATCTGCAATCTTGTCAAAGAAAACTGTTTGATTTTTTGTCAGTTGAGCAAATTTCATATCTTGCTGAACAGTGGGTGTTATTAATGTCATAACTAGCATCAGCATATAACATACCAAGCTGTTCCAGGTAAGCCCTCTAGCTCGGTTTCGCCTGTTTTTGGGTAGTTTGTCAGTGTCAGTGTTGGTTTTTTCCTCAGCCTCCACTAGTGGTACCAGTTTTGTAATAGGTCGTTTAGTTTCGCCTTTTGCAGTTTGTAATGTCACAACTCTAGTGTGGCCGTCTTTTCCAGGGTGTAAATCCGCTACACGACCCAGTGCCCATTTTCCTGCAGGTAACCTTTCATCTTTAATGCATACAATGTCATTTTTCTTTATGTCAGTATTCTGTCGTTTCCACTTTAGTCTTGCTTGTAGTTGTTGGAGGTACTCTTGCGACCACTTCTTCCAGAAATCCTTGCTAAGTTGTTGTACAATTTGCCATCTCGTGTTTAAACGGTACGTATTGTCCATGTCGGGTTCTGGAATTGTCATGAGTGATGTGCCGGTTAAGAAATGTCCTGGAGTTAAACAGTTAATCTCTTCGGCGTTCTCTGAAACAGTGCATAGTGGTCGTGAGTTCAAGCAAGCTTCTATCTGACATAACAGAGTGGTAAATTCTTCGTATGTTAGACGTTGGTCTCCAATGACCCGTTTGAGATGATATTTCATGCTCTTCACAGCTGCTTCCCACAGTCCGCCTGCGCTTGGCCAGACCGGGGCATTGAAGTGCCATTGAACTCCCATCTCTGATATTTTCCCCAAGAAGAAGTTGTCAATGTTTTCTACAATGCATTTGTATTGTTGCAATAGGATCCGATTTGCACCCACAAAGTTCGTGCCGTTGTCGCTGTACATGTCCCGTGGTGTACCTCGACGTGCGCAGAAGCGCTTGAAAGCCGATAGGAATGCTGTACTGGATAGTTCTGAAACCAGTTCTAGATGGATGGCTTTTGTTGCTAGACAAACGAATACTGCAACGTACGCCAGCAATGTTCTGACGCCTCGGCCTTTACTTGCCTGGATCTCAACGTGTCCAGTAAAATCGACACCTGTATGTGTAAAAGGGCGAGATACTGTCACTCTCGGCTCTGGTAGGTCCGCCATAATCTGGTTTGTTTGTTTAGCATTAAATCGGCGACATGTTACGCATTTGTGTAAGACCTTTTTGACGGCGCGATGTCCTCCTACGATCCAAACTCTTTGTCGAAGATGTGTCAGGGTTAACTTAGGACCTCCGTGTAATGTTCTTCTGTGAGCTTGCCAAATTAATAACTCCGTCAGTTTGTTGTCATGTGGTAGTAGAATTGGATGTTTAGTGTCTTCGGGTAGGCTTGAGTTACGTAACCTTCCACCCACTCGCAGAATGTCATTTTTGTCAAGGAATGGATTTAAACTCAAAAGGTTACTTTTTGTGCTCAAACCTTTGTTTTCCTTCAATCTCATAATCTCGTCATTGAAAGCATGCAGTTGAATATGTTTCATTATTAGGTTTTCAGCGCCTTTTAGTTCCGTAGATGTCAAGTAAGTAGTAGTAAGATGAGTGTCGGTGTTCGAACAGCTGTTAATGAAACGTTTCATCCAAGCAATGACCCTTGTAATACGAGTCAAATCGCTGTGTCTGTCTAATAACTCAATTACTATTGAAGACGGTTCACATTTCACAACATACGTTTGCATTTGTTTTTGTTTTGATTCGCATGTTGTCGGTGTAATTGTAATTTTGTCAAAGGTATCTTCACTGTAATTTTTCATCCAGTAGGGGCCTTGCCACCACAAAGGATGTTGCAATAGTTGGGAACAACTGATTCCGCGTGACGCGCAGTCTGCAGCATTTTCCTCGGACTTGACATAACTCCAGTGCTGTTTTGGGATTACGTCATGCACTTGCTGTACTCTGTTGCTGACGAACGACTTCCATTTTGTGACGTCCCCGTGCAGCCAGCCTAATACAATCATAGAGTCCGTCCAGGCGTATGTATTTTTGTGCACATTGTCCCATTTAAAGGCTGTCAGGACCTTTTTCATGAGCCGTGAAAGTAGTAGCGCTCCACATAATTCGAGTCGCGGTAGTGTCAATTTTTTGTTGATTGGCGATAACCTCGACTTTGCAGCGATAAGTCTAATCGTAGGCTCGTTTTTGTCATTTGTTGTCAGCAGGTATATAGCGCATGCGTAGGCCTTTTCGGATGCATCGCAGAACCCATGTACTTGGAATGGTTTAGTAATATCTCCCAGCCACCTTGGTATTTGGTATTCGGTTATGTTGTGTAAGTCGCTAGTAAACTGCTTCCATTCCTCTTGCACGCTGTCAGGTAAGGTTTCATCCCACTCGCATCCCGATAGCCAGACGCTTTGGAACAGCAGTTTTGCTTTTACTGTCAAAGGTGTCAGCCAGCCCAGCGGGTCGAAAATTTTCGAGATTTCCGATAGTAGCTTCCTTTTTGTCAATTGGTTTTTATTGTCAAATTGTATTTTGTTTGTAAATGAAAATGTGTCAGTTGTAGGATTCCACTGAACCCCCAGGGCTTTTGTCATGCCATCGTTTGTAAAATGCATTGTCGTTTGGTTAAGATCTGAAGAAAATAAGCTTTCAATCAAGGTCTGGTCGTTGCTTGACCACTTCCGTAGTGTAAGGCCAGCTCCACTCAGCATGTCAATGAGTTGCTTTTGAATTTCTTGTGCTCGTGCGACGGAGTTGCTGCCACTTAGGACATCATCAACGTACATTTCGTTAGCGATGACATCCGCTGCTAACGGATATTTCTGTGCATCATCCTCTGCAAGCTGTTTCAGCGTTCGGAGAGCTAGAAATGGTGCTGCCTTGGTTCCATACGTCACTGTGCATAACTGGAACTCCTTTAAAGGACCTTGGTTGGATTCTCTCCACAGGATCTTTTGCAAGCGTTGGTCTTCGTCATGGACAAGGATCATGCGGTACATCTTCTCACAATCTGCAGTAAAGACGTACTTGTATAGCCGCCATCCTAATAATAATGTCAATAGGTCTTGATGTAGCTTAGGGCCACACTCCATCAAGTCATTCAGGCTGTAACCTGTGTCAGTTTTCTGGGAGGCATTAAAAACCACCCTCAATTTTGATGTCACTGAGTCCTGTTTTAGGACTCCATGATGAGGTAAGTAGCATGCCGTGTTGCAGTCAGGTTTGCTCTCCTTCATATGTCCCATTTCCAGGTACTCTTGCATAAATTTGATGTAACTATCTGATAATTTGTCATCCCTGCCTAATCTCCTTTCTAATTGCATAAACTGTGCTACCGCTCGTGGCTTTGACTTGCCCAGCAGCTGATTAAAATTAGGCTTCATTGGCAAACGAACTGCATATCTGCCATTACCTAATCGCTTGGTTGTTGCAGTGTAGAGCTCCTCACAATATCGTTCCTCTGACGTCATAGAATTGCATGCATCTCCATTGATGTCTTCAATTTCCCAGTATTTTGTCAAGTCGTTAACTTCATTAACTACGACGCTGCAATTCAATGTTTTGGTGACATTGCCTGACAATATCCACCCCAACCGTGTTTGTTGAGCCATGGGTTCATTAACCTCCCCTTTGACTAAGCCATTCATGAGTATTTCGGAAAATACGTGTGCATCCAGAAGTATGTCAATGGGCCTAGATAAGTTGTAATCTGGGTCGGCTAGTGTGATGTCTGTCACATGAGCCCAAGGTTTCTTTGCAAATGTGACGTTAGGCAGACTGTTTACTACCCGTGTCATGATTAACGCTTCCGTTGTAAACTGGAAATCGTTATATAAGGACTTGCAGGATAAATGGACCTTTCCTTTACTCCTGTTGGATAAAGTACCGATGCCACTTATGTTTGCATTCAGCTGTTGACGCTTTATGCCCAATCTTTGAGCTGCATTCTCCGTGATCAACGTAATTTGTGAGCCTTGATCAACTAGAGCCCTTAGTGTAATGTAGTCACCTCCAGCTGTGGCTACTTGCAGTAATGCTGTTGGTAATAATATTTCATCATTATTATTTGACGCGAAGTTGTTTTGCATATTTTTATTTGACCTAGATGAAGTCGATGACGACGGTTTAGGTGCTGTTTGTGTTGCTGAGGGCGTTTGCGCTGACTTTACAATATCGCTGTGCAGAAGTGTGTTATGTTGTTCGTTGCAATCTCTGCATCTTTTCTGCGACGCACAGTAACCCTTAGTATGCACATACAAACAATTTTTGCATATTTGATTGTTTTCTATAAATGCTATTTTTTCCGGACTCAGCATGTCAGCGAATTTAGAACATTGAAATAATGCATGATTCGTATTGCACAATGGACAAATAGTCTTGCTGTATTGTCCAGCGTTTGACGCATGAAAATTGCGAGAATAGTTTGCTGAACCTTTATTGGGTTGTGAATTTGATGACTTGGGATTATTGCCGAACAGGTGTTGCGTCTTAAAATGTGGTTTTGATGCAGGTTTATCAAAATTTTCTGGCTTTTTCCTGTGCAATGGTTCTAATGCCATAAACTTGTTTTCGACGAAATCCATAAAATGATTGTATGTTGGTATCTCGCGCGGATCCGACCTGGACTGCATGTATTCCGTATACGTTTCGGAGTCTAGTTTTTCGCATAACACGTAAACTAGAATCGGATCCCATGAGCTTGTATCAACGCCCAAGTTGTGTATGGCGTTTATGGTTTCGTTGCTAGTGTCATATAACCGCTTGAGGTCGAATGCAGATTGTTTTTGCAAATTAGGTTGACGCATAAATGCCTGGAAATTTCTGGTAAATAACAGAAACTTATTATTATATCTATGGTTCAAAATTTCCCAACACGTGTCATAATTTTCGGGTGCAATGTGTAAATGCTGCACGAGCTTTTCCGCTTCACCGCGAAGTCTACCCTTTAGATGTTGCATTTTTTGTGTTTTTGCGATCGCCGAATTATTATGAATCGCTTCTACGTAGAGATCCATAAAAGTAGGCCATAAAGTATAGTTGCCGTTAAAGATAGGTATGTCAATTTTAGGCAATGTTTGCTGTTGATGTAGAGAAGCGTTTAATTTCGTGTTCAACGCCCGTTTCATATTTGTAAATGCCTTTTCGTGACGACAGAACTCGTCATAGTAGTCCTGTGAATTCCCCTCTAATATGCCATCAATTTGTAAATGTAATTTGTCAATCGCAGTCCACCGAAACTCTACAGTCTTAAGCATATCCTCAATTTCCCATTTCTCCTTAACCTCGTGTAGGCTTCGATTTACTAACCTAGTGAATGCACGGAAGTTAGCTTGTTGCAACTGCTGTAACTCGAGTAGCTTGTCCTCTGCTCCTACAGATGTCTCGAACATGGTTTTGTCAAACTCAACGTTTAACTTACTATGGCCGGCGTTACTGGGTCCAGCAAGAGTCTTCATCTCGAACGCTGCAATCTCCTGACGCGTTCCATGGTACCAGCTTTTAATGACCTCATAAATGTTACCGGTGAAATATTGATGATCTTTCTCCTCTACTGCACTCAGCTCCCGGTTCTTCTCTTCACATTCCGCCCATAGTATATCTAACCTCTCAAGCCTTTTACGAATGTAATCGGTGGTCTTCCTGCTCGCTGAATCCTTCTTAAAATTAGAATGGATTCCCTTCACTTCCTCGAGGATCTCAGCTTGACGCACGATTAAACCCTCCATTATAAAGCCGTAAGATAAATAATGAACGATCTTACTTGAAATTCAGGAACTCTCCCTGTATGCAATGCAATGCAATGTGACGCTCTGGAACCTGGATCGCTGCCACCTCCCCGAATGCTCCTGCACGGCAACACACGTGGCACGGTATGACACGACACGACACAGATCCCGCGCGGCGACTTATCGACCGACGTATCGGACTGTATGGTACTTGCAATAGTTACGAAGGACCAAAAAACTATGTAGGATGGTTCCCTAACATAAGTAATGTCAATGCAAATGTAAAATGTCAAATTTAAACTTAAATGCAGAAAATGTCAGTGAATGCTCAACGGGATGAATCTAAATAAAAATGCAAGTTGTCCGACTCAAACCACGTCTAATTGAACACTAAAAATGTAATATACATAAAATGCATAGAACAATGCAATATGTCAGTGTCAATGCACTGCCAAATGTAGGTCGCGTTCAAAGTGCAAATACGCGAGCCTACTGGCTAACTTATTGTAATAAATATATTTTAAAACCCATGTACGTTCACCGTACACAGAAATTGATAAAATTGTCGAAGTCCATAATAATTTTAAGATTAAGAATGGTCGGGTTTATCGCATAGTAGAGAACGGTCTTCGATGGGCCGTCCCAAAAGCAGTTCGTTGGCAAATTCTTAAGAAAAACCATGACGATATTGGTCATTTTGGATTCGATAAAACGTTAGCTCGAATTAGGGATTCATTTTGGTTCCCAAAGATGCGACGTTTCGTAAAAAAGTATGTTGCCGCTTGCCTTGAGTGTGCTCATCACAAAGTACCGGGTGGTCCTCGTGAAGGTGAACTTCATCCTATTCCAAAAGTGGAAAAACCGTTTCATACAATACATGCGGACCACTTAGGACCGTTTGTACGTAGTAAACGTGGCAATTGTGTTGTTGTTGTTGTTGTCGATGGCTTTACGAAATATACAAATATTACACCAGTTAGGAATACTAAAGCAACCACAACTATCCGAGTTGTAAGGGAACATATCAGTTATTTTGGTGCCCCTGTACGATTAATAACCGATAGAGGTTCATGTTTTACAAGTAACATATTTAGTAAGTTTATTAAAGAGTCTGGTATTAAGCATATTTTAAATGCAGTTGCAACTCCAAGGGCCAATGGCCAAGTTGAGAGATTTAACAGAACGATTCTAGATGCCCTTTCCACCAAGACTCATGGCAAAGATGATAGGACTTGGGATGAATATGTGCCAGATATACAAATAGGGATTAATTCCACAAAACATAAAACTACACAAAAAAGCCCCTCAGAGCTACTTTTCGGATTTAGGGTAATGAATGTTTCAGAGTCTATTTTAAGTGATATTATTAGTGATACGTCAGATAATAATTTAGTAGATCAAATAGAACAAATGCGCGAAAAATCCGGAGAACTTATAAGAAAGCAACAAGAAAAAGATAGAGAACGTTTTAATAAAAATAGGAAAACAACTAATCAAACCATTTATAAAGAAGGAGATTTAGTTAGGGTAGAAAGAGAAATCAGTAAAAACGATGGTAAATCTAAGAAATTAGTAGCAAAATATCAAGGACCTTATCGCATTGTTAAAATACTCCCCAACGACCGATTCTTAATAGAAGATACCCCTATTACTAGAAAACAGAATCATAAATACGAAACTATTGTAGCAAGAGATAAATTGCGGCCTTGGCTTAATCTTAGTACTGATTTAGCAAGTAGTTCTGACGAGGAGAACAGTGGGGTTTCAAATGAGACAAATGAAGTGCATATTGAATGTGATAATGATTAGCGATTTTATTTTATTTTTTATTTTATTGTTTAGTTATATGATTGTTTACAAGTTTCTATGCGTTCTAATTTTTGTAAACCTTTAAGGATTTAAGTTATTAACTGTATACTAATTAATTACTATTTTTAGTTATATTTTCAAATGAAATCTGATTATTTTATGTATTCTTTGAATTGGGCCTATACTACTTACAATTGTTTAGAATCATTAGTCTTACTTGAATTAAATGAGTGTAACTAATATTTATAGTAGGGTTCGTTGATTTTTTCTTATTTTTTTTATTTTCGATGATATTCTATTTTGTTCGGTACGAGGACGTAACCGAATGTCAGATGGCCGAGCTGTTAGCGTGCATTGACTTCCTGTGTACAATGTTGTCATTTAATTATAAATGTTCTAGCAAACACTGCTTTGACTTCCTGTAACATAATGTTTTAAATATTATCTCTAATAAATATTGAACTACCGACTTCCGGTTGTCAGAATGATACCTTGGGCAGACATTGCCGGAGGAGCGCACTATCGGCTGGACCGTCGACTTGTGAGGTCGATGATTGCTACTGTGTTTATGTATTAGTGTAACTGTTGATTAAAATCCAGTATTAGAAAGTCAGTTGAGTTTTATTTGCAATCTACAAGTATATTACACCTGGAGGAAATAAGAACGCATGAGTTCTTATAAATGGGTTAGGTTAGGTTAGGTTAGAACTGTGACCAAAAGCGCGCGAGCCGAGCGAGCGAAGCGAGCGGCGCCGCTTCCAAAGGCTGTTAACGAAATGGCTAAAAACAGTTTGGCCTAGGACATACTAGTTGGGCCTGAAATCGGGTTTGGCCGGTAACATATATATCATGTTTTTCAGCTGCCATGTTCAGTTTGTATTTGGGATAAAGTCATCTCATCTACGGAACCATTCATTGTTCGTGATCTGACACACACTTGGCTGGATTTTTTGAAGCCGGAACTAGTTTTTTTTTTTAACACAACAGTAAAATTACATGGCAGTATACATGATTGCTGGTATGTAATATTTATTTTGACGAACTATCAAATTCAAAATGTTTATTTGCAAGAAAATACATAGTTTACAAGGGAAGATCTTACAGCCTTAAAGTAATTGTATTCTACCTGCAAGCAAGCGCGCAAATTATTTGTTTAAATCTCATACCTAATTATTATGCAGATTATATTTTTAGTACAATATTATTACACTATCATATCTCTTAAGAAGTTCTAATTGCAATTTCATTACCTCAAGTTTCATGTTAGAATATAAGGCTAAGTAAGAATAAGATGTGCTTAGTAAACATATGCATGAAGAACGTTGAAAGACAAATGAAAATGCTAGCATATAGCTATTGTTATAAAAACAATACAAAGTAAGAAAGCACGAAAAGCATAGCAAATACTTTTCGTGCGTTCCAACTATGTTGCTAAGCTTTAGTGAAAATGTAGAAAAACAAATAGTGAACAGAGTCCATAGTATTATTGCTGAACGCTTGCTGTATACTTCTCTAGTGTACCTTTAACCAGCGGGGTAATTGCGTAACACGTACCTACACCAACAGTACGAATGGCTTTCATTTTGACAGTTCAACAACATTCATTGCGTTATTTAATTTGTCAAGCAGACACATTTTTCGAACATATGAAGCAATTAATTACGCATAACCGCCAAAATAGTCGAGATTCTAATGTATGGTGTGTTACGCAATTTGGGTGCTGATTTACAACACGATGCGCTTATTTGCCTGTGGTATACCATAAGTTGAAGCAACCAAAAAATGTGCACAGTCCAAACAGTGTGTTTATTCATTTGTATGCTACAAGCAAGACACTTGCCGATAACACGAATGATGAACCATCTTAGAATTTAATAAGTCTTAAACTTGCATAGAAACAAATTCATCCGCACAAAATCAGTTTTAACAGCTTTTCTTACGTCAGACAATCTGAATATATTTCAGTATTGTTTAATTTTTTAAGGCGGTAGCATATGGAAAAGTAATTAAACATCGTACGGCTATTAAATTGATTTAAAAGAAAGTTGTAATCTTTAACAGCTGTTACATAATCGTTTTATAAATACCAAGGCTGAGTTAAGACTGCTTAAATCACGTTGATGGAAAAGGTTATAGAAATTTAAATAGTTGATGCGTTTAACTGATAAATTTTTGTTTTTGTTAAAAGTTTTCTTTTTGTAATTTAGCAGGAATAGAGCGTGGGTAGGATGACGGACTGGGCAGCGTGTGCTAACGTGTTCTAGTCTCGGTTGTTGTAATTATGATTATGACCAACTTCATTGATAAACATACTTACGTACTTGTTGACTTTTGGGTTGAAATTATTTTAATTTGACAAGTTTGTAATCCCGAAGCGAGCATTTTCATAATTATTATTATTTCGATGTCTTAAAAACTTAAACAGATTTAATAAATAAATACCTTTTAAGTGGCAACAGCAGAATGTTCGTTGTAGGTTTAAACTAATACACACTTTTATGCTAGTTTTGTTTTTAGCATTTATTTCAAGAGCTAGTTTGATTCAAATAATATTTATTCACCTTAGTAAAAACACTCTTAATTTCACTCCAATTTGCTAATTAAAACAAAATTCTAATTATTTTCCGAGCAGTTTTTTTAATAATTATTTAAATTTCAAAAACACACTTCCTCTTTACAATAACAATCACAAAGTAAGACAATATTGTGATTGCTTTGCACTCAAAACTTTTTCCAATTTATTTTATTTGTATCTATCGTCGTGAAACTTTCGTGACGTCACCTCCCAGCGATGCGTCGTCACGGACGCTCTGCTATCGCGCGACTGAAAGCTAAAAGCTGTAACCGAAACTTGTTTACATGAATTTACGATCATATTTATGTATTTTAAATGTATTTTTGCATTCATTGTGAATTTTGTGAATGTTTTCTGCAAATATTTGTTATCTGGGATGGTGTTATTACTTCCGTTTTAATGTTTCTTTTTATTTTAGGGGTGGTGAAAATTTCAATGTTATTCGTAATCATTTCTTGCGGAGGTTGTTTTACTATAATTTTACTTTGTGACTGCCTCATAAAAAAAATGATTATTGACACATGATTTTATTTATTCTTTTCAGAGAAACTCCGAGTATTGCAGCTGCAGCGTGGCTACGCCGTGTTTTTCTCCTTAGCATGTCAATGACAATCTCGTGCCCGGCCAAGCACTCGGCTACGTGTTTGGTGCCATCACTAGACCGACCATCAGTTCCTGTAACTTGCAGCTGACAGGACAAGCTTCAAATTATATTAAATTTCCCATCGTTTGTGGAACAGTAACGCATTTGTACACCAAGGCGGAGTCGTCAATTAATCTTCACCTGATCAGGTTTTCGTTGCTTCGGGCAACTTGGGTCCAGAGACGTCGACGTTTAAAGAATTAAGGTGTACAGATGACCCGGTGCAGGTTACGGGAATCCATTGTATATTTATTTACTTATTTAACATAAAACGTACAAGACTACTTACATTAGTTAAGAACAAAAAAAAAAAAAAATACAAAAAAAAAACAAAAACAAAAAAAAAAAAATACAATAACATAAAGTATAGAACTAGGTACTCGTCAGTCATACGCTCATCTTACAATACTCCTTTATGGGAAGCGCAAGACCGGGGCTTAAGGGGAATCTAGTGACGGGCTCGAACTCACTGGCTTCGTGACCGACAGAGATATATAGTATCAGTGATGAGCAGTTAGACGTTAGTTTACACGCTCAACATTATTGCAATATTAGATGCAGGATCATTTATAATAAAACAGGCGCGTAAAAAATTAAGAAAAGTCCTTCGAATTATCGGGTTTTATAAAAAACCACTACATTAATCAATGACTGGTAAAATTTATTGAACTTTTCGATAATTGAACTTTGTCAGTACTGACTTGGTTTTGGAGATTTTACACTTCTTTTATTACTTAAACACACCCAAAGTTAGGTTAAATTAACAAGCAAAACTAATCTTTTTTGGCTTATATCTTTTTAATGCCTTTTTAACCGACTTCAAAAAGGAGGAGGTTATCAATTCGTCGGAATCTTTTTTTTTTATGTATGTTCCCCGATTACTCGAAGATGGCTGGACCGATTTGGATTTTGTTTTTTTTGTTTGAAAGGGTATACTTCCCAGGTGGTCCCATGATCAAGTCAGGATCTGATGATGGGATCCTGGAGAAAAAGAGAGAACTCTTCAAATTTTATAGGCACACGAAGCGATTTAGCTATTTTTTGGAAGAGTACTTCTCGTAGTGGTCTCATTTCAATTTGGTGAAGATCTGATGAAGAACTTTGGAGATAGGCAACGGAACTCCTCAATAAATGATAGCAAATGGACTGGGATTGCTGAAATCTCATGTCTCTCTATTACTTACACCACTTCATAACATAACATCACGCCGGGTAAGCACATGTGAACCACTAAAAAGTGAAAAAAAAAACTTTTTCCAAAAAAAAAAAAACAACCGACTTCCAAAAAAACACTACAAAGTGAAAAATAACTTTAATTTCGGAAGGCGGTGACAAAAAATTCAAATACAGCACCAAAGACACCGACTTCCGAAATCAAAGTTATTTTTCACTTTGTAGTGTTTTTTTGGAAGTCGGTTGTTTTTTTTTTTGGAAAAAGTTTTTATTTTAGTACTCTGTTTCCGCAACGACAATATTAATAATAAGACAAAACCATACCATGTTTAATTTTTTATGTACATTGTCGAACAGTGGAGTAATACACTCCCGAAGTTTGTATAAAAAAAATGTCAACAAGATTCACCCTATGTCCAGCACTATTCCATCAGTCCACAGTGGCTGCCAATTGAATGGTAAATCTATATCTTTATCTATACATATAATAAATCTGTAGAGGAGGTGTTACTATATTTTGAAAATATTTCAAAAAAATGGTTAGGGTAAGTTTTGTATTTTTTTGTCCCTTTAACTGTTTGGACGTTATGGATTAATTTGTACAGGTATCATGTTAAAAGTGGAGTGTAAATGTGGTGCTGTTCCACAAACTATGGGGCACTTAATATCTTGTCCAGCGTGTCCTGCTGTCTGCACGCTGCAGGAGTTGATGAACGCTGCTGAAAGTGCCAAACTCGTAGCCAAATTCTTGTTTAGATTGCTATTTAAACGCTAAGGAGAAGAACTTAAAAATACCTGACCAATATGTTTAACATTTACATACAAATCAATCAATCAATCAATCAATCACTTTATTTTTCTCACCACAATATACATAAATGATTTTACATTGGTCAGATTCGACAAAGATACACAATTCAGGTAAGTATATATTGTGGGAGACTGGTGCCTAAGCTAGGCACGTGGCCTGTGTTTCAGGACACCAGGATCCCACCCCTTTACATTTTCATTTTATAAATTATGTACTAAGCGCGCTGACAGAATGTAGTAAGGAGTCCATACGACCTTTTATAGTTTTACTGTATTATGATTATAATTTAAGTTAAGTATGCGAGACGAATGTTAGTAGATGTGTAGTATGGGTGATAGGGTGGGTGTGTAATTGTGTGGGTGTGTGAGTGTGTGGGTGTGAGAGAGTGTGATTGTGTGTTTAGGTCATTTTGAGTATGTTTTCAGTATCATTATAGTTTAATTTTAGTAGCCAGTCAGTTAGCCTCTTTTTGCATTTATTCTTTGTGAGACTAAATATATGTAACGCCTTATGCGTTTTATTGTATAAGTAGCCACCTAGATAACAAAAGAAACGCCTTGCAAAAATAGTTTTGTGACATAGATGTTGGCGCTCCACTGGGTCATATCGTCTTTTCCCCCTGGACAGCGTTGAATTATAGACCAAGAGAGTGTGCTGTTTCAGCAAAGTGTGCAATATAAACAGTTGACGCACTGTCAGGACGTTACTTTCTTTGTATAACTGTTCAGTGGGGTAGCGAAACGGTCGAAAAGACGACACTTTCAGAATAGCTCTTTGGGCTCTTTCAACTTCTAATAAGGTAGTTTTTGGAGCACCACCCCAGGAGGTGATGCAGTAGCATATTAAAGATTGAGCAAGGGTATAGTACACTGATTTCATAATATTTTTATCGACTACATGTCTCAGCGTTTTGAACACGTATATTAACTTCCGTAGTCTGTTACTAAGAGTGGTTATGTGGTCTTGAAATCTTAGGTTTTTGTCGATTGTTATTCCTAGGTACTTTACATTCTCAGCCTTGGTGAGTAACTCGCAGTTACAACTACGGGTATGTGGATTTGTGCAAGAGTGAGCTACAATAGTATTAGGTAATGTTTGGGAGGATCCATGGTTTTTCATTGAAAATGCTATATAATTAGTTTTGGTTGTATTTAGGGTCAACAGATTATCGCGTAACCAGTTGGATACCGTATTAAAGCCTAGTTGTGCACACTCATAGACATCCTCCCAAGAGCTCGCGCTGAACAAGAGGGCAGTGTCATCAGCAAAGCTAATGATTTTGCCATTGGGGATAGAGAGCATACCCAGATCGTTGATATAAATGAGGAATAGTGAAGGTCCGAGGACACTACCTTGAGGTGTGCCGTAGTTAATTGTTTGTTCCTCACTGATGAATTCATCTATCTTTACTCTCTGGGCACGCTCACTCAGGTAGTCCTTAAAGAGGTCCAGTGGAAGTCCTCTGATTCCCAAGTTTTCCATCTTACGTAGAAGAATTGGGACAGAAACCGTGTCGAAAGCCTTAGCAAGATCCAGGAATATGGCCATAACTTTATCCCCACTATCCATGTTTGTGACCACATAGTTTGTTAACTCATGGACCGCGTCAGAGGTGGATTTGCCTGAACGAAACCCAAATTGAGCTGGTGCGATAAGATTATTATTTTCCAAGTAACTCACAAGTCTGCTGTTCATTACCCGTTCCAGTATTTTAGAAAAAGCAGTTAGCACAGATATAGGTCTGTAGTTATCGACACGGCTCCTGTCCCCACTCTTGTAGATCGGATGAATTATAGCTTTCTTGAACACGTTAGGAAATTTACCTGTGGACAGAGCAAGGTTACATATGTACGTTAACGGAGGCACAATCACGGCCGCATGTTTTTTCAAGAGGTCACCGGATATCCCATCCCATCCCGCGGCACAGTTATTGCGGAGCGACATTAATATTCCGGCTACCTCTCCCTCATCTGTTGGGAGCATTACCATGGATTGCATTCCGTTATTTAGGTTTCCCTTAGTAACTCTTGTTTGTGTACTCTTTATGTTTTTAGCTAGGTTTTCACCTATTTTGGCAAAAAAGTTATTGACATGGTTTACAGAGTTTTGTGGTGTACTTGATGAGGCTAATAATTGTGATGATGTGTTGGCTTTCCTTGTCGATCTGTTTGAGATATTATTTATTGCCGACCATAACTGTTTAGTGTTTTTTCCAGCTTTTTTGATCTCATTTTTTTCAAATTCTATTTTTAATTTCCTTAATAGTTTATTGCAATAGTTTCTGTACCTAGTAAAAGTGATTTTTAAAATATCATTATTAGGCGCCTGTTTAAATTTTCTATGCAATGTGTCTCGATGCCGCATACAGCGAAGTAAACCAGGAGTAATCCATGGCTTTAATATTTGTTTACGGTTCGGGGTCTTACCAGATTTGGAGTTTGAGTCTATCACGTGTTTTATTAATCTAGTTATTGTTTCCCCTGCCACATGAGGATCTTGGGTCTTGTATACTTCACTAAAGTCTAGCTGTGTTAGGTCTGTGTCTATCATATCATAATTATAACGAATACAATTTTTTGTAATTATTTTAGGCATTCGTTTTGACAAGAATAACATTACTGTCTCATGATCTGTTAGAGCAGAGTGTGCGACTGAAGTAGAAGCTGGTAGTCGAGTTTTCAGTATCACGTGGTCAAGACAAGCTTGTTGTCGCGTAGGTAATGTATGAGCAGGTAACAGGCCATGGGTAGCCAGTAAGTTTAGGTAGGAATGTTTAGCGGAATCCTTGCAATGTTCATGTATATTTATATTTATGTCTCCCGCAATAATTATGGTTTTGTATTTAGATAGTCTAATTAGGGTAGCATTTAGTGAGTTTAGAAAATTATCTAAGTCTTTGTAACCTGGCGGGCGGTATATCGCTAAGAGAACAGTATTTCTATCGATTTTTACTTGAAGACAGTTAGCATCTAAGAATGACGGCTCCTCTGTAACTAGTTGCAGTTTTTTATGCACATACAGGACTACACCTTCATTTTGTGTATGATTATTGTTGGTAAGGTAATAGTTATAGTTCGTCAACTCTGGAATATTATGGGTGTTCGGGAGCCAACACTCGGTTAATGCGATTATGTCCCAGTCAATTTTGGTCCGAGCAAGTGTAGTCATAAAGCCCGCTATGTTTTTATTTATACTTCGTATGTTCTGTGTAATGATTTTTAGTGTTTGATTAGGTATGAAATTTGGTGGAGTACAGTTTTCCAGTTCACAAGTCGAAGCATCCGACACCGAGACAGCATCTAGGTTGTGTAGGTTGTTTTGTGCGTTATCGAATGTTAATGTTAATAATTTCCATTTTCACATTTATGTCTTGAGCGCTGTTTATTAACACAGCCCTAAAGTTCAATATACTGGTACAGATCAGGTGCGATAGCACGCCAAGTTGGCTTTTATTTATAAGGTATGTCGGCCAGTGAAGTTTGTGTGCGTTATGGGTGTGGAGTGCAAGTAACGTGATTGTATATATGATGTGTATATTGTATTGTGTATGTATAGTTAATGTTAGTAACAAGCTCATTTGTATTGAACAGTGGTTGTATAATTGATTAGATTTTGCATTATTATTCATTATTAATAGAACAGTATTAGTTTGGACTAGGGTTAACAAAACTGCGATGGAAAAGGTAGAATGTAGTGGTAGGTACAGGGCTAGTCATTTTTCCTTACGTAGTTTCGCGATGTCTTCGTCAGTCTTGATGAGGCGGCTTGACATTCCGTCTTTTTCACGAATGTACACCTTGCCATTTGCAACCCAGCATTGATGGTAACCGAATTCCTTCGTAAGTTCCCGGGCGAGATAATGCAGGCGTCTGGTCATAGCCGTTAGCACTTCATTTACGTATAAGGGTTGCCTAGGTCCGTTTTCCACTAGATGAGATGTGTTCAGGCGATTTTCCTTGTTGTGCTTGTTATAGTCTTTGGTCGACTTTAAAAACTGTTCTTTAATGTTTGCCGACATGAATTCCACTAAGACTGGGCCCACCGCATCAGATTTACTCTTGTAACGAAAGATGTTTTTTATCTCCGTTGCACTCACGGGTTGACTAATGATTTGACCCAATTTCTGTACTGCGCCCGTGAGGGAGTCACGAGTTTCATGAGTTGACGACGGTAGATTTTTAATCTCAATCGAAGCGGCTTTTTGTTGCTTTTCTAAGAAATCTACCCTGATTTCAAGCGCTTTTATAACCTTTTTGTTACTGCTACATTCCGCCCTTAAATCGTTAATCTCCACCAGAGCATCATCATATTTTTCTGATAAGAAATCTATCGTCTCTTTGATTTTTTCATTCTGACTTCGTATTTCAGAGTTTTGCAAGCTGATCGCAGTATTTTGGGACCGTATATCCTCGAGAGCCAATTGTAACAAATTCATTTTTTCATTTTGTTCATTCTGTTTAGTAACTAGTTCAGAGAACATTTCCTTCATATCTTCCATCATTTTCTCCATTTTTATCATGTCATCAGCACTGCGTATCTTTTTCCTCTGGGTTATATTTATATTGTTATCGCTGTTGTTAGTATTAGTACTCGATGACAGGTTTGGTTCAGAAGCCGATTGAGGCGAGGCAGGTGGCGGCGTGCGCCTAATACTGCCGAGCATATTGGGAGTCTTGATGCGCAGGAGTGACCGCTATCAGTGTTTTTATGTAAACACGGCTCGCCGCAAAAACTCACAAGTCCTCGTGTTCCACACGCTACGAATATTTCCGAGTATCACCGGAGTGCGCCCGACCGCCTGCTGACGTCGTCGCGATGGCTAGCGAGTAGCGAGCGAAGGCCGGTCAATGACCTCACTAAGCGTCGACGCACCGCTCGCTGCTATGACTCACACGCAGCCGAAGTTATTTAAATATTTTTGCGGTTGGGTTGAAGAAAAACGATGATAACTTCTGTGTACCTTAATGGATTGAAGAACTGTTTCGTGCACCACAATACACGTTCAACTGTCTTTATATCGATATATTATCACACTTAGATATTGTACGTTTTACACCTGTTATGATTTTTAAAAATTAGGTCAACTAACTAGATACGTGTGTTCGCCTTGCGCGCGCGGGGCGTATGTGAAATATTCGTCTTTCAACTGAATGGTAAATTAATTGTAATTTATTATCATTTCCATTATTGTTTTACGGTCTCAATATTCGGTCAGAGTAATTAATTGTACATCAAATTAACACACTTAGTATGTCAATTTGCAGTATTATAGCCAAATCATATAACTGTCAAAGAAGGACAATTATGACTTGTTTATACGGACAATTTAAATTAATAGTCAAATTGATAGACATTTACTTTCCCTGGCTTAATGTTATAGTGATACACAAAAGGTATGTTTACTAACACACACCTAGCTTCTGCACCTACCTTCAGACGTTTCATAAGTGCCCATGTACATAGGTTTATGTGAAATAAAATATTTTGATTTGATTTGAACCAATTCAGAGAGCAATGGTGACCCAGTGGTAACAGCTGAGACTTACGAGTTGTAGGTCGTAGGTTCAAACCGAGGCAGGCACTTTACTTTGTATAAATGCTTTTATCACCACTACTCTCAAAACGATGAAGGAAATCATCGTGAGGAAACCGGCATGTCCTAGAACCAAAAATTTGACGACATGTGACATCTGCCAACCCGCACAGGGCCCGCGTAGATTACGGCCCACTCTCTCAGAGAGGCCAGTTTCCCAGCAGTGGGAACATTATAGGCTTTTCATGGTTGTACGTTGTTTTGTAGCTAATAGTTTTATAGAACTTCGTTTCACATAATTTTTTTCTTATATTTTCGTTTCATAGAATAATCAATACGCAGAATACTTACTTTGAAGATTTTTAAATCATTGATTTTTGTTTCACATAAAGTTTAATGCCAACAAATAAAATATTCTTTATCCTTATATTGTTTATTTAATATAAAACTTATTACCAAGAATAGCATTTTACCAAATGACAGTTTCTAAACGTTTCAGTTCAAGCGAGCATGCAGCATGCAGCGTGCAAGCAAGCTTGCAGCATGCAAGCAAACATGCAACATGTAGCGTGCAACCAAGCATTGCAGCATGCAAGCGAGCATGCAACATGCAGCAGGTATGGTTCCTGTCAAGGCTCCGGTGCTGCGGGGCTGCCGCGGTCCCAAGCGACCTTATCGTTGCAGATGGTATTCACGCTCACCACCTGCTCCTCAGCTCGCGGGCCGCCTCGTCCCTCCGCACCTACGCGGATTTAAATTTCACTCTAGGGGCCAAGACAAGACTACGTCGAATCAGTTTTGCAGTGATTCGTTTTTGTCACTAACTTTTGTAGCACAACATGTTGACTTTTTAATACAATATTTTAATTTTAATTTAAGACTCTATGACTAATAATTTGATTTGATTTTATTTTAAAGAAGAAGAATTCAAGCAAACAAACTTGCAAAAAAATATGTGGAGAATTCAAAATTTTATCTTGATATGAAATGTCTTATAGCACTTAGTTACTTGAAACATTCAGAAATACATTACCAAATGAAATAAAATACCATGGAAAAATACACCGAACAAACAATTAAAAAATAATTCTACTGTTTGATAAGTTTGTGAAACAAAAAATGTGATTAAAAATTCATTGAATTGTGTTTCTGTGAATTTTAATAAAATTAAAATTCATTCAAGTAAATAGTCTTTGAAACAATAATCTTCATAATAAAAATACAAGGATCAAATATTATATGAAACATTTTCTGGAAAACTAAATTCTAATTTCTGTCTGCGAAACAAGCAAGGGGACACGCTAGTCATGTATGTATGAATGAACCAATTCCGCAAATCTTACAAAATTCTGGCAAACACTTTTTTTATCTTGTATCAGATATTAAGTTTAAAACAAATATCTTTGAGTGTCACTGCTGTAGAACTTTTAATGATCCCTTTGATAGTTTATGCTGTTTATTTCTTTGTAACTTTTCTACTATTGTGACACGTTCGACAAATTTCACTCAGGTATCAAGGTGCCCTTTAATCATCTATATATGTTTAAATATTTTAATCAGCATTATCATCACGCCACTCCACAGAGGAGTACTATGCTAATTTGTCATGTTATAGTCATTTCATACAACAACAGTAATCATTCGAATATACGGACAATATAAGTTGTCAATTCCATGACTTTACCTACCTAAGTTAGTTACCTACCTATTGACAAGAACACAAAAATCTAGAACCAAACAGAGAAATATTCTAGCACAAGGCTTACATGACCACAAAAGACTTTTCAATTCGACGATATTTTATTGAAATGTGAGATTTCATGGTTATTGAACAGAACAGGAAGATCTAGTAGAAGCATACCTTGGCTTATGATTAAACGTTCATATAAAATATTCTATATTATTCGCTTCAGTATTAGTAAAACAGTTTCAAACTGTTACAGAACTACGTTTTCTTTTGAAAACAAGTGGCGTGCCTATTGGGGTTTCGCATCGGCAAAAAAATATCAAACTTCGACAAAAACTTTCATTCCCAATTTAACCCCTTTAGGGGATTCCTTTTTTAAAACCCTTCCATGTTACTCATCTTCGTACGACCTTTACAAAAGAATAGAATAGAATATGTCTATTTCAGACAAAGTCCATAGGGTTAGTAACAATTTTGCTTATCCTCTAGTGTTAGTACAGATACAGATTACAATAATTAAAAACTTAAAATTCAGCGTGAAGCTGCATCCCCCTCCGTAACATCAGGGAATCCCACCGATCTGCGATTACACTGAGAACACTGTTGGTGCTGCCGCGAACACGTGACTTCAGGGATGCACATCTCTTTCTAATTATGGCGTCAAAAAGCTCAATGTTGTTATCTGCAAACATCCTTGACGCGCTATAAAGCCACGACAGCCGCAGCAGCACTCTCAGCACATTATTATATTGAACGCGTAGGTCGCTGTATGCCCGCTGAGTGAAGTTGACCCACAGGCTGCACGTGTAGAAGGACTGACAGTAAGCTTTGGAAACCGTTACTTTAACTGCCCTCGTACATCGTGCAAACCTGCGGGCCAGCATGTTACAACGGACAGCCAGCGACCTACCTTCCCTTTCAATGTCACAGTTATCTTTAAGGTCTTCCGTGACCCAGCGGCCCAGATACTTAAACTTGTCCACTCTTCGCAGGGATTTTCCGCACAGCGCGTGAGGAATACATGAATATGTCACATGAGTTCGCTCTTTGTGACATTATATTTGAGCCCATGATTCACCGCATAACATTTGCATATACAGACCGCCTCAGAGCTTCGATCTATGGGTTCAGCAACACCATGTCGTCAGCATAACTTATCTTATTAATGCACACGCCGAAAATATAACATCCGACATTGGTGCTGCTGAGCTCAAGGATCAGCACTCCAACCGATACACGTCCGAGTCAGAACCAGCCAAATTCACGCTTTTACTTTGACTACTATACCAGTACTTAAATATAGACACTATCTCTGGTGGTACAGTAGTTTCACGTTCTAATTTACGCCAGAAAACATCGTAACTTTCGAGATCATATGTCCTTGACAGGTCCATAAAACAGGCAAAAATAGGAGTCTTCCTATCCGTGTTATGTGGAACAGTCTGCTTGAGGCACAAGATTGCATTCTTAGTTGATAGCCCAGGCCTAAAACCGAACTGGGCATCATGCAATCCGAAGTGTTTAGCCAGTTGTTTATCAAGCAGACTGCCCAAAACTTTAACTATTACAGTGGCCAGGGAAATGATCCTGTAATTGGACATGTCAGAGGCATACCCCGTTTTATTTTTTACAATAGGCACTACCATTGTATACATTAGATCGTCCAGTAAGTACCTGTCACTAACGCACATGTTAAAAAACAAAGCGAGCACACGTGGCAAGTATCCCTCCGAATACCTCAGGTGCTCGATGCTGAGGGCATCATGGCCCGGGGATTTACTCCTCTCCATCTTCTTTATAATGGCTGCAATTTCTTGTGCCGTAAAAACAATTGAAATGTCTCCAGAGTTGGTCCCAGCATCGACCACCTGCACAGGTTTAGTAAGACTAAGAGGTGACTCAACTTGAAAAGGACGCCAGAATGCATTGGCTATGTCTGTCGGCTCATGTACGCCCGCCACGCTCACAGGGGGGCTCAACTTCGGATTCAAACTACCTATTTGTTGATTTCCAAAATGATCCAAATTTCTTTTTAGTGTGATGTTTAGCAAAAATGTCCATTTTTATCTGCTGGTGGTTATCTTCACAATATTTGAAAAAGGTCTTGGTTTAGGCTGGCCATCCATCCTAAAAATATTTAAGGAACTCTTGGACAACATTTTTTGCTTTTAAATATAACCGTTTTGGCGATGCATAGTCTGTCAGTGAATTAGTACTGAAATTAATATTTGGAATAAGTAAAAAAAGTATTACTAAGTATATGCCAGTTTTTAAAAGAAGCCACTAAATTGGAGTTTCGCATAGCGAGGTTATCATCTTAGGAAGTTGATGTTGCCTGTAGGTATTTTCTTCAGAAATGTCGCGTCTTCAATCTTAGGTCGAATTGTGTGGAGTAGATTTTCTTCTTAATAATTTGTTTGTTCATTCGCTACTCATATCGATGCTATTCGATCTTTTGTGTAACATCAATGGAGGGGTAAAACGCTTGGCTTTGAGTTATGTATAGGCAAGGGACCATTCGAAATCTATTATGTCTGGAGAAGAATTAAGTGCAAAAGGAAAGATTCAAAATACGTTATTATTTCGAGTGATATTCCTTACGTAAATGTTACCACCGTATTCACCCGTGGGCTGTATAGACATTTCTAATCCTTCGCAATTTCTGCACATAATACAAAAATATAGATAGATTTTGGTCTTTTTTTTTTTGTTAAGCATATTGTGTAGTTAAGTTTCTTTTTTTCCTGTGCGAGTCTAATAAATACGTTTTCTTTCTTTCTTTTATATAATACGGCATAATAATAATTGTGTCCTCCAATATCTCAACGAATTGTGCCTAAAAATAAGTAGTTCCCGACACCAAGATCACTTAACGTTTTGTATGAAGTCTTAAAAAAAGTATTTGGCAAGTACTCGTACATTAGTAAAATATCGTGTGAAAGTTATTCCAAAATAGGTTTTATTAAAGTACTACTTGGTAAGCTACTGCATAATCTGCCTTCAAAAGTAGAAGTCGATTAAATAACAAGTGTGAGAAAAATAATGTAAAGGTCAAAAGGACAGCACAACACGGTAAAGGATTTTTAAAAGTTAAAATTATTTTTAAACGATTGGCATGCTTTTTTCACCGTGCTGCTTGCGTGCTGCAAAACGTCGATAGTTGACGAAAAAAAGTGACGAGGAAAGATCAAGTGGTATTTATAGCAAACCTATAATTACCTTCTAAGGTTTAGTCTTCTGTCAAACCTGTTATCAACGAAGGTTTGGATTAAAGTTAGAAACGAGATCTAACTTTAGTTGAGATTGTTCAATTATCGCTTGTCACATGTCAGATGACACGTTACCGGTTCTAATAAAGGCCCCTGATCTTAAGAAAAACCTTATTTTGTAATAACAGGGTTCAAGTGTTTTTATTGTAAATTAACGAACCTCGTCACGTTTCCTTGAGGTCAACGGCGCGTCGCCTGCACCCGTTGCCATAGTCTGACCAAGACGCTGATAGATGATTGAGAAGAGTCGCAACTTTTAAAATAATACATTTTTCTTTTAGTTTGAGACTAGCAGCGTCAGAATCATTACTCTCCTGTTTTTGTCTAGATTTTTCCAACCGTAAAGATATTAACGACGTCTGTTGACTGTATTTTAGTATTCTGCAGATTTCTCAGATGTGATAGTTACCCAAGTACGGTTTTATTGATTTTCACAATAGGAAGTTTATAATAGTATAGTCTACTGATATTTTTGATAAAAAGTGCTTTGAGTTTTTGTCAAAGTGACAGACAGATAAATAACCAGTCATTAAAATCCTTCAACCGTTGGTAGTTATCACCAATTTGTGACTCAATCTACTCGTAGCTAAACACTTTATTAGTTTTAGTTACTCTTGTTCACCGTTAGATTCAAAGTTTAAATCTAACTTAACCTGCTATTGGCAATCCAGATTTCAAATCATCCGGTAAATTGTCCCGGAAATCTCATCGCTATCTGACGTAAGACATTGCCAATTCCGTTGAATTTTAAATCGAGTCCAAATCGAGATCTAAGCGAGGATTCAATAGGTTCCAGGATAAGAAATTGAAGAGTCGTTTTCAACCTACGCGACTTGTAAAGTATAGTTGTTAGTTCTTACTTTTTCCAATTTACTGATAAGACGCTCATTTCAATATTTATATTTCAACACCATCTTTTGGGTTTTTAGCTTTGATTTGCACCTACATATTTTCAACCCTAACTATACTTTTGCAATTCACACAGTGTAGGTACTACTGACTTATAAGACAAGAAAATACTTACGTGCTGCACTGTTCGGTTCACTGAAAATCAGTATTTCGGCAGACGGAGAATAATAATCTTCTGGTCTATCACGCAATTCACATGTAAAGAAGAAGGGTCACGGCCCATAAGATATTTACCCAGGCCCGACACAAATGGAATGTATCTCAATTATTTTGATTAAATATAACAGAAATAAATTTTGACTATTTTCAATATCACTGGCTAACACCTATATTTGATTTTGATTTGATTTGGCAAAACACATGAAAATCATATTTTTTAATTAATAGTAATTACATATATTTAAAATGACGCCAATTTAGATAAAAACACAAATAATAGACAGTCATCAAGCTTTTAACTCCACTAGAGCTACAATATTCCTAGTGGAACAATATACGGGAGCCTTATTTAGTGCCTTTATTAAAATAGTAAGTTGTATCATTATAATCTCGTAATCTTAATTTCAATTAGAGTGTCTAGCTCACTCCAATTGAAATTAAGATTAGGAGATTATAATAATACTACTATTTGGACCTTGATTTTCAAATACTGGTTTAATTTTTGTTTCACAAACGGCACTGAAATAAAGTTATATTGATAAGCTCGAACTCGGTGTGTTTAGTACCTAGCTACCGAATATTCCACCCACTATCTATCCAGCCTCTTAATGATACCCTAATCTCTAATATGCAATAAATCACCGAAAAAGATGTTACTATTTAACCCTAATTCGATTGTTATTCTAGAAGTTTAAACACTACATAATCCAGCTCCATCACCAGGTCACCTGGATAATTCCATAATTATTACATCGTCATTGAGTTACTTACATACAATTACGAATTTTGTAGGTAAATAGGTATGTATTAAAAAATTATCATTGTATATTGCCTAAACAAAAACATATGGCAATATTTTTGTGTTTGCCATTGATTTCGAAAATAAAAATTTATATTCTAGCTATATTTAAAATAACAAAGAAACTGAGATATGTATTCGTGTCGGCTCTGGGTCACAAATTACCGTTCTTCTTTAGTTTTTTAATCAATTTGGTCAAGTGATGAGTTTGAATGGTAACTACGTCCGAACTGCATTAAACAAGGCTGCGATACAGACTCAAATCTACGTGCTACCTCCAATGTAGGTATAACATACGATCCTTAGGGGCCCTAGGGGCCTTATTAGTACAAACTACGTGCACTTAAAAAATTCTAGCTTCGATTTCAAGGTCAAGAAACTTATTTCTCGTTTTCTTTCACCAAAACTTTCTGCGCTTTGAGCCCAGAGATAAAGTGAGCCCTTGTCACGTGGAAAACTATGGCCTGTCGTCCACGACGCTACTCAAAAGTAGAGAGAATGCACAGTAGGTACTAGTTTTTTAATAGGTGTCCGTACACGACGCGACTTACCAATGCTTTACCTAAAGTTTACCTACTAACTAGTTTGTCCATTGACTGGTGTCTTTCTTTTAATTCTTTGCGAGTTGATGGCTAAGGTAAAAATATTAAATTCATCGGCAGCGTTTTTGTGTCCTCAAAAGTGCAGGTGTATGTACACAATGGACACTCCAACTTCAGGGACATAGTTTGGTCAGGAGCACCGCATTCGCACTGGGTGTCGGTTGGGTCAATAATCCCCACATCGCTAGATTGTGCTTGCAGCAGCCAACTTAGATCCGCAGTGGATTGATTGCTTTTCATATACGCCATTGCAGGTCACGTCCGGGTGGAGGTTCTCCTGGGACTGAAAGAATTTTAGTGGTGCTGTCATCCTTTACGGTAAGCCATTAAAATACTAGTGCTGCGACATTCTGGCCACTCATTCGTGGTTTGAGTTTGTTCGTGGTTTGTAACTTTTGTATAACATCCTGGATGAGTCTTTTTTTAGAGATTACTTAAGTGGCGTGATATGGCGTTTAAAGCAAAACTAAAAGTATCGAAATACCGAATACTCAACTAACTTCTTGTATACAGCAAAATTCAGATTCTAAAATAGATAATCTTTTTCGTGAACAATAAAAGTACTGATTGCAATGACTATGACTATACCGCTACTCTTTTGCATCAAAATATCGCTGGCTTACTTAATAAAACTGACTCTGTCCAACTCTGCTTAGATGAATTAAGAGATAAAAATGTTTACGTAGATATTCTTTGTTTCTCAGAAACATTTGTAAGAGCAGGCGATGAATTAAATATTAATTTTAAAAACTATAATCTTGCATGCGCGTTTTCAAGGAAAAAAGAAAAGCGTGGTGGTGTTTGCATTCTGATAAATAAAATGTTTGACTTTAAGAACACAGTATTACCTAAGGATTTATGTACTGAAAAAATATTTGAATGTTGTGGAGTAGAAATACCTTCTTTAAAATGTTTAGTTATTTGTATTTATAGAATTCCTAATTCAAACACATATCTATTTTTTGAAAAACTAGACCTACTATTACACAAATTACTCAAACGAAAAAAACGCATTATTATTACAGGAGATCTAAATATTGACACCTTAAAAGAAAGCAACGATACAACTAAACTTAAAGATCTTATATCAAACTATGGCTTAAGCCTACATATAAATAAACCAACACGTCGGCTTTCTTGCTTAGATCATATTATAAGTAACATAGAAAATTCAACTGGAAACACTCATGACGTTTTCCTATCAGATCACAACACTTGCCAAACATTAACATTCCCAGTTGACGAAAGAAAACCTGCCTTAAAATATTGGTATAATGTAAGCAGGGATTACTCAGATGATAACAAGAAAAAATTTGTGGAAGCTATTGGAAATTTGTCATGGATCGATGTTCTCGAAAACACTGACGCAAACGATAGCTTTAATATATTTCATGAAAACTTTTCATTATTCTATAAGTTATGTTTTCCCATAAGGAAAAACAAAATCTACGTCAATAATACGTCACCCAAATGGATTACGAAAGGTATAAGGAAATCATGCACTTACAAACGACAGCTTAAAAAAATGTGTTACTCAAAAGTTAATAAAAATAATAATGTACGGTCTAGATATTCAAAATATAATAAAATTCTAAAATCCTGCGTCCTTCGCTCAAAAAAGTGCTCAAACCTTAACTACATACTAAAATCTAAAAATAAAAACAAAGCCACATGGGACGTCATCAAAAATAAAACAGACACTCATAAAACATTTAATCAAATAAATGCACTCGATCACGAAGGCTGTATTTTAAACGATCCAAGTCAAATAGCGAACTCTTTTAATAATTATTTTATTGATATTGCTAGTAAAAAATCTCAACCTTCAAGAAATACTTGTTCATCTCAACCCAATAGAAACATTTCCAGCATATTTTTGAACCCATGTTCTGAAACTGAAGTTTCCCGAATAATAGTATCTCTAAACAATAAAAAGTCGGTAGGGTATGATGAGATCTCTACGCACATACTTAAATTATGTGCTGAAATCATAGCACCAATACTATGCCACACAATTAATTTATCTCTATTTGAGGGAATCTTCCCCGAACGATTAAAATTTTCTACTGTTAAGCCCCTTCATAAAAGTAAGAATACACTAGATAAAAATAATTATAGACCTATCACTCTCATTTCAATATTTTCAAAAATTTACGAAAAAATAATGCATAGTCGTTTAGTTCAATTTATAAATAAACATAAAATTATTAACGAAGAACAAAATGGATTTCAAAAAGGTAAGTCAACAACTGTGGCAGCATTCTCTTTAGTGAGGTCCATTACAGATAATATAGATAAAAAACGCTCTGTTTCCGTAATTTTCCTAGATATGAGCAAGGCTTTTGATCTCGTTAACCACAACTCACTCCTAGATAAATGTGAGCGCTACGGCATCAGAGGTCCAGCGTTAGAATGGCTGAGAAGTTACCTCAGTAATAGACAACAGTGTGTTGAAGTATCCCGCATTAATGATAAACTCGTTGTGATGGTATATAAATCTATATATAGACACAATGGGTCTGGAGTACCTCAAGGAAGCATCCTTGGGCCTCTTCTCTTCCTTTTGTACATTAACGACTTACCAAATATAACAAATCATAAGTGCGTACTATTTGCAGATGATGTGTCAGTAATAATACCGGAAAATAACAAAACATTACATGAACTAGAAGTAAATCAAACTATCAACGACATAATAAATTGGCTAAACGAAAACCACTTAAAAATAAATTTATCTAAAACAAAATTCATTCAATTTGCAAATTACAAACAAAATCCCCCAAAAATTACTTTAATCTCCAATAACGAAGTAATTAATAAAGGAAATAGTATAAAATTTTTAGGTCTAACACTCGATGAAAATTGTAATTGGGGAACACATATCGAAAATCTATGCAAAAAAATAAACAGATTTGTATATGCACTAAGAGAACTACGTAAAACAGCGAATGAAGAAGCTGCACTCAGCGCCTATCACGGCTACGTAGCATCTGTATTGAGGTACGGCTTGCTTCTATGGGGCAACTCGTCTCAAGTTCAAAGAGCTTTCATAGCGCAAAAAAAATGCTTGAGAGCAATAACTGGGGCGCCTCCATATGAGAGTTGTAGACCAATTTTTAAAAAACTAAAGGTTTTAACGATTTGTTCTATTTATATTTTAGAAATAGCAATATTTGTAAGGAAAAATTCACACTTCTTCTCCACAGTAACCGAAAATAATAGATTCACAAAAAGGGACCCCACCAAATTATAAAACCAATTTTGTAACAGCACTCTCCACTATAGAAACAGTTATCTGATGTCCATAAAAGTTTACAACCATTTTCTAAAACGAATACGAGAATTACCATTACATTTCTTCAAAAAACAAGTAAAAACTTGCCTTCTCCAAAATAATTTTTATACACTAAAAGAATTTTTTGAATATAAATAGACAGGTATTATACATAGGTATTAGATTTTTTTATATTAATACGAAGTTTATTATTGTTGTGTTTTACTTTATTTTATTTTATATTGTGTGTGTGCCCTTATAGTGTTTTATATTGTGTTATAAAGTAAACATAGTTTAAAAGTTAGGTTCTACACCCATGTGTAATTACTAATTATTGTAAATATTCGTATGCCGCTTTTAGCGGCGGATGTGTCCTGAACATATTTATACTTGACCAACTCTGTATCTACCATATCCGACGAATAAATATCTTATCTAACTTTTTATGTCTAAACAAATACAGTTTTTAGTCATTCTGTGGGTTTACTTCTTAAGTAAAATATCCTTAATACCTACACTCGTATTGTATAAAGCCACTTCTGCGTGTTAATGTCGTAAGTTGAAACTGATCCGAACGCCAGTAAAATCCATGTCTCCCGCACATTAAAGCCACGGCGCGCGGCGGGGTGAACCGCAACACAGAATTACTACGTTACGGTTTAAGACTTATTCTTTCGAATTTCAATTTCAACTGTTTCCACGCTAATGCAATGAGGCTTGCAAACATTTTGGTTAACCGCACCACAACGCACCGCATTAATATGCACTAATATAGTTTTAAGAACTTTGTTACTAAAAAATATAACATTTTTCATTAACTTCTTTCAGACTAATGTACAAACAGCTCCATTTAGTGGTTACCCCTCCAAAAGACATGTGCATTCAAATCCGTGCTAGGCCCAAGTAACTTTTGTATTTTTCAAAAACATTTTATTATAATTACTTTGTTTTTCTGAATATGGTTAACATTTAGGTACGAGATGTCATTCTACGTCTAAGTAGACCGAAGGCTTCAAGACCGCTTGCCGTCCATATGATTGATGTTTCAAATCCTAGGCACGAGTTGTACTTTTTTCTGTTTTTTTTTTTTATATACCTTATGTATTTTTCTATTTTGTTTTAGTAATAAGAATTTAAAAACAAGAAAATTTAACAGTTTCATAATCATTTCATAATATTTATTATTGCTATTATTTAACAAACTTTGATCTTATTTTACTACAAAGATGTATATTTTATAATTTGATTTGATAATTTACAGATAACTTATTATAGGTACATATTGTGCCAACTGACACAAACGGGTCCCTAAACAAATAACATCCTTTTCACGCAAACGATAAAATATGACGAGCTAGAAATATTGTAGATTTACTTAAACAAACGAAATGTCACGTGATCTTCATGTCGTCTCTGCATACAAACGTTTTAAGTGAACGTATACATCAAACGTTGTAGTTATAACTTGAGGGAAGGGATTAATTTTATAAAGAAAACGTAAGTAAGTCAAAATAGTGGATATCCTCAAATAACATAGTCTATCGATTAGACAGAGACCTAAAGATATAATGACTCGGACGAGAGTGCAAAACAATTTCATCGTAAATCATATGTGCTCGCTGGCTAGTTAGTCAAACTGCCGGTATGAGTATGACGACGTTCGGTGTTGCGATGGTTCGAATCCAAGGCGAAACAATAACCTCTTTTTGAAGCATTCTTTACAATACAACGAATTCAATGCTGTAGCAGTGTAACATTTTAAAACAAGAGGGGTTAGCACATAGTGACGCTGTGTGTAAGTAGTCAGAAATTATATGAATAAAAAACTTCATTTAGTAAAATTTGCAAAAATCGTCCTAGATCGCTTAATTAGATGTGCGAACCATCATACACTGCAGGCGGGCCGCATTGCAACGAAAAACAGTAGCCGCAAAAACACGCCTGGCGAGCGATCCGCCGGTGCGTTGCGCTACGGCCCGATGCGGCCAGCCTGCAGTTGTGCGATGGTGCATAGAAAATGTACTAAAGTTATCTAGGAAGATTTTTGCAATGCAGTGCGTTGCGGCGTGGCTCGCCCAAATGTTCGCGAGCCGTTAACTATAGACATTAACTCAAGGCGACGTTTCATTAGTATACACGTGTCTCCTCCCCACTCCATTAAGGATGCAGTCTAGTGGAAACTATATTATCGACTTCTAGCATAATGATAGTTATTAGTGTTTAGGTTTGGTATTAAGATGTAATAGTCAGCCTCGTTATTTCTTTACCACCCTAAGGTTGAATGTCACTTTCGTCATAAAAGGACAAGGTCTATTTATCTTTGTGACAGGTGTCAACCGCAGTGAATTGTTTTAATTTGATGGCACGGTTGGCGCAGTGGTTAAGCGATTGACTGCGGTGCGTATCACGGGTTCGATTCCCGCACGGAACAAATATTTGTATGACCTACAAGTAGTTGTTCCGGTACCCCATTTGCGTAACACGCGATTAATCATAATCGGTTTCATTTTGACAGTTCAACAATATTCATTGCGTTCTTACATATGAAGCAATGGTTTAGCCATCTGTTTCAAAACGAAACAGATAATGATTAATTGTGAGTTACGCAATTCGGGTGTGGGTCTAGATGTTTGTGTATGTGAGTTTCAATGTTTGTAAACGCACCCACAGTACAGGAGAAATTCCTAGTGTGGGGCAACGTTAAAAAAAAAAAGTGTTGTCAAAGTAGCTCGGTGTCTTGGTAACCAAGTGGTAGAGTTCACGACTTACAGGTTGTAGGTCATACGTTTGAATCCCGACAAGGACTCTAATGCATTATGCTCGTGAACGGGTGCTGCTTGTGGTGACTGGTCGTCTTGCTGACCATGGTTTTGTCATTGTTATTAGTAATTAATATTACTATTAGTAATTAATAAACTATTTATTTATTCTACTCCAAAGATCCTTTTTTTCTGATAACGGGGGGAAATCCTCATGGATGACCTCCGCCCTGAGGGGTCTGTCAGACTCTTACTAAATAAAACCACCCCGGTGTTCCGTCTCACACTTGCACCGGATATCACGGGAACAAGAGTGACTTCCGCGATCCTCGGCTAGTGCCGGCCCGCTTCTGCAGGCCACCTCACGTTAGGGGGGGAGTGAGGTGTTAAACTCCCCCCGTACATCATATAGAGGCGCGCGTGAAACACTACGCGCTGCCATCTCGGGTCCTAAGAAGTAAAGGGCGATGGATTTCCCGAGATCCGTCGCCGGAATACCGTCCACTCTCTCTCACAGAGAGGAGGTCTGTGTCCCAGCAGTGGGAACATCATAGGCTGATTATGCTAAAGTGGGTCATGGCTAAATAATAACAGCCGCACGGGTCCATCAAAAGTTTAAATCCCCATCCATTGAATACCGAGACAGCGTCGTGTCAAGTCAGACCATTCATATCTAGGGCTATCCTGCTATCCAGTAACTGGGTCGTGGAAGTCATATAAACAGCTGATCCATGTAAAATACTGGTAATCAGTTGCATCCAGTTAGACTGGAAACTGACCTCCAACATTCTTGAGCAAAAGGCAGGCAGATTATTGTCAAAGTGGGAAATCAAATACGAGGTCGACTATACTAACACCATGTTTTTTGTAGGTACATTGCTTTTCTAAAGACTGAAATTATCTACATCGACATATCAAACTCACAGTTCGTGCCGAAACGAGAAAAAAGAGGTTCAAACTAAAGCGGATTACTGCTATCACCTGTAGGGGCAGGGTTTTAATAAAGTCCGGGACCCTGTTTATCTTTTCAGGGAATAAATTTTTGTGATAATTTATTACCTGTTAAGTAAAGCCAGGGTAAAATTGTTCAGATAACTGAATACCAACTTAGATGTGTGGAACTCTCTGCTAACGTCTGTGTTCCCTTCCACATAAAACCCACTTGCCTTCAAATTAAGAGTGGCATCTTCTGGGTACGCCCATTCTATCACAGACTTCATCCATCGCTTTCCATGAGGCGTGATCGAGGTCAAGAGCAGGCTCATGCAGCAATATTTTTTTTAAATAAAAAAATGGTCCATGTTTTCAAATCACAACTATCATTCTTTAACAGCTTTATGAAATGGCTGTTATACGGAAAATTGATGCAGTGTGTTAATTTGATAAATAAATAAGTTCCCTGACTGTACGTGTACATAAAAATTTTACGTACGGTCTTCAATTCTCGTTTGGCTTTCATTAAATGAACTCGGTTACACGTAAAAGTGCTGATTATTTCTGTTATCAGGTCGTCAGTTTTGTCGGTCCATGTGACGTACCGGAAGGGTTTATGATAATTCTCCGGTGAACTTGGACTTTATGGTGATCAACATAAATTAACTGGTAGCCGGAAAAACAGAATCTCTTTGTTTGTCATGATTCATGGAAAACTATAAAAGCAACTCCTGTGCTTGGCAGAAAGAGGCTTTGTACAACAAATCAAGGTACTTGCCGATGCATATCACATAATATGACGCCTGTTTTCGTCAGAGGGTCTAGCAAAGGTGATGGTAGACATCCTCATCAAATGTTTTTATGTTCTTACATGAACAATAATAATATGTATTAACGTTAACGAAGCAAAAGGACTATTAAGGATCCTAGTTAGAAAGGCGTGAATAGTATGTATGTGTGTACAATGATAAGATCATAAGTAATGCCAATTGGACGGTGAGCTAAACCGAATTAATATTATGTGTCGTTTATGATGAGTCTATCAAAGCACTGATATAGTGCTAATGAGGTCTTGTACATGAGTACTGACGGGCACAGAACTATTACGTTGATAGTGAAATAATTAATGCGCTCGTAAATATTCCGAATAAATTATAGCCCAGTGAGGATGGAGATTTATTCCCAGTATCTTAAGGCTAGGTCAAATGTCTTGTCATTCATCGTGCAAGTTGTTTGTATTTGGTTCAGCAAAATTAAATCAACTTACAAATTTTTTTGGTTATCAGAAAGCTATGAGACTTAGGAACTTGTATAAATACCATCATGTTATCTTGCCCTTATCACAATTTATTCAAACCCTATTTATTTCGGCGCAACATATCATGTCTTTGGCTTGTCTTGTGTTTGTATTTTCATATTAATTATAAGTTGGTGTTTACAAACACTTTTACACGTCAATCATATTTTATTGAAAAATCAGATGAGATCGGCGTTTCATATGTCTCTGAGAAATCAGGCAGAAACAAATTCAGGAGTCACAGTCTCTTTTAAAGTCCAGTCTTAATCTTGGTATGAAAGGTCATATGAAGACTATGATGTAAAAAACCAAACAGATTGAATCGACCTGTCCAGTTAGTGCTCGCATTTTTCATTAATGACGCAGCTCAACTCGAACCTAAGGAGCTCAACGATTCGACGAAGAGTAAGTGGAGTTTCTTGCCCATTCTTCTCCATACGAAACTACATTTTGGAAGGGGCGACTAGAATCAATTCTATTTTAATGTAAATGTTGACGTTCAAAAGTGCCTTTTAAGCGCCTATTTGAAATAAATGCTTTGACTTTGACTTTTAATACCAAAGAAAAGACATTTCGATAGGCTACATAAATTACTCAAACTGCCTTTTGTCTTGTCTCGCTGTCCTGTCATATGTATAAATACCGCTACCGATAATTATTGTTATTAATAATTTGATATCTGAAATACGATTCCTCCCTTCCGTCATTTGATAATATCGCAGTGAGGTTCAAATTGACAGTTATCCAGGTCCTTGCTTCACATTCTGTTTATGTTGAAATTATAATAGATCACCTGCGGAAACAATATGGACGACATATGTTCTCTTGGAAGGAAAGAAGTATCTATTAGTGTAATAGAAAGGAAGAAAATGCTATATTTTGTGATCTCTTATACAAGACATGACTAATGACGTTAAGTCTTTACAATATTTGAAAGCCGTTCCTCCGGACAATAAGCTCATGTAATTTTTTCCGCACCTTGCTCTTTCATAGAATTTACTGCTATTCAAACATAAATTTAACAAGGTTCTATGAGTTTCCTTGAACAAATCTTCCATGAAATCATTATTTATTTAATTAAATAACAACAGTCACTTAGGCACAGTCCAATCACAAAAAACTTTTTCCAAAAAAAAAATCAACCGACTTCCGGAAAAACACTACAAAGATAAGTCGGTGACTTTGGATATGTATTTTAATTTTTGTCACAGCCTTCCGAAATTAAAGTTATTTTTCACTTTGTAGTGCTTTTCCGGAAGTCAGTTGTTTTAAAAAAAAATATATATATTTTTCACTTTTTAGTTATAGTACCTGCACTACACCAATTCGAAATTTCATTATCCTTGTGGTCAAAACAATGCATATTTATGCGATAGCAGCAATCGCTGTTGATTTGCTGTAATTTTTTGAAGAGTTCAGTTGCCTGACCACGAAACGCATCATCAGATCTATATTAAATTTAAATGGGACTACAAGAAAAGCACCAGCTTTCAAATAAAAAAAAATCATCAAAATTGGTTCAGCCAGTCGAAAGTTCTGAGCTAACAAACATAAATAAAACTGTCGAATTGCGAACCTCCTTTTTTTAAGTCGGTTAAAAATGCCGATTTTTCTCCAAATTAAATAAACACGATCAAAAACCTTACCTTACGATAGCGGCGGTAAGTCCCCTCTTTGAGGAGTGGCTTGAGAGGCGGCATGGCGTCCTCACCTTCCACCTGACGCAGGTCCTCACCGGACACGGTTGTTTCGGGAGGTTCCTATTTCGCATAAGGCGGGACGAAACGCCCGGGTGTTTCCACTGCGAAGATCGCCCTGAGGACACGGTGGAGCATACGGTGGAGGTCTGCTCGGCTTGGGCGGAGCACCGCCGTGTCCTCGTGGACGCGATCGGCGGCGGCGATCTCTCGCGTCCAGCCCTGGTCCAGGCCAAGGTACGGAGCGAGAATGCATGGTTAGCCGTCACCTCCTTCTGCGAAGCAGTAATGCTCGCGAAGAGGGAGGCGGCGCACGTCAGGGAGAGGCAGTATATGCGCCCTCACGGCCGTAGTCGCCGCGGGACACGCCGTGGGCGTCGGGAATCCCAGGCTGATTCCCGGCCACCGTAGGCGCGGGCTTGTGGACGGCGAGTAATAGGTAGCTCGCTGTCAGCTAAGGACCAAGCCTGGGTCAACGGCGCGTTGTGTTTCAAGCGCGCCTCAAAGAGATGTCAGCACCAACCTGTGGGGTCCGCAAGAGCCAATGCCTGCCAGGGGTGCGGGTTGTTCGAAAAAGATACTGCGGCCCCTGGCACACAGGCAACTGAGCGAACACGGGTGGGTTTTAGTCAGTAAAAGTCTGACACGCCCTCCTGCTCCACCCAGAGCGGGAGAAGTTATTTGATGATTACCCATCCAAAAAAAAAGATGGCCTTACCTTGAAGAAATCTTATGAAACGTGTGCCTTTTTCCTTATTTTTGTAAAATTCACGAAATGGAACGAAGTCAAACCTGATTAGAATATTTTGTTTAAATTCAAAGCAAGATGGCAAAGTCTGAATGAAAATTGTATTGAAAATATGAAGGGGACAGAGTTTTGTGTTTGGTTTTTGTTACCATATTTAACACGGGAAAATAGAAAACTTTTTTGAAATGGTTTTATTATGGAGAGCACGTAAAGCTAGAGCAAAACCCGCTGGAAGAATAGTTACAAGATATCTAAAGTGGCTGAAGGGTTTAAAAAGGATTACTCGATACCAAAATATTTTTTTAAATATTCACAGGGAACCACATATAGTGCGTGAGTACTTAGCGATCATAATGAAAATGAAGATTAATGCTTTTAAATAATTATTTCGGCTAAATTGTTATGCCGCGTCATGTTGAAATTTCGGGGTAAACATTGTCATAAACAAAATTTAATTTTCCTGGTAAAGTTTTCTTAAAAATATGTTGTTGATCTAAAGCATCACACTTATGCAATGAATAAGTTATCTTTCACTTAAATGAGTTTAGAAAAAGGCAACTTTAGCCCTTTTTGAGCGTCTGTACCCCCATTACTAGGTCTGCAAACATATCACGGCCAGTTTATGGTGATGAAGCCAATGATTGTTTCCAAAGCAATACCTTTTATTGACAATGTAGTAAAATATTTACGAGATACGTGCCTTCATTGAAGTATATTATGTAATCACGGTGAGATTGATATGAAAGGTCAATCTGGCAGACATAAAACCTACGTCAAAAATAAATTATATATTTGTACAAGATCCCTAATCTTAGTGATAGGCGATAGTCCCAAGTACAATCCCTACTAACATTGTAAATACGAAAGTAACTGTCTGTCTGTCTGTTATACTTTCGCACCTAAATCGCTGAGCCGATCATCATGAAATTTGGCAAAGATATAGCCTGGGATATGGAGAAGGACATGGGCTACTTTTTACGCGATAATCGAGATCCACGCGGGCGGAGCCGCGGGAAAAAGCTGGTAACTACAAAAAACTTACACCTTTTACCCATGAGGGTAGGCAGAAACTACTGACTTCTACTAACTAGGCCCACGTCGACATGGTAAATGTCTCTTCTTACAAAGAGAAGGTGGTAGTTGCTGTAAGAAGAATTGATACCATCAAAACGCTTGCTTGTAAGCAAGCGTTTAAAGAAGGATTAAAATAATATGCTGTGATTGTAATCTCAGCATATTATTTTAATCCTTCTTTTAATTATCATCCTTTTATTGTTTCAATTTTATTTAATGAAATACAAAAAAAAAATGTAATCTGACAGTCTTAAAAGTCCTCACTCAAGGTTTGCCAAAGGGTATTGGAGAGTAGCGTACTGGGTACCAAATGGTATTGGAGAGTAGCGTACTGGGTACCAAATGGTATTGGAGAGTAGCGTACTGGGTACCAAATGGTATTGGAGAGTAGCGTACTGGGTACCAAAGGGTGTTGGAGAGTAGCGTACTGGGTATCAAACTCAGCGACCGAATACGTAATACCATGATACGCTCCAAAACAGGAATTGCCGATATGGGCAACAAGTCTTTTGGATTAAAGTGGAATTAGGCTGGCCATGTATATAGGGTGCATCAAGACAGGTGGGCCAGAGTCGTCATACATTGGGTGCCAAAAGACGGGCATCGACACCGTGGGAGACATAAAACTCTGGCGTGACGACCTAGATGCGTAGATTGGTCGGAGAACGCACAAAAAACAGTGGAGAACTATGGGGGAGACCTTTTTTCAGCAGTGGGACAAAACAGGTTGGAAAACAAAAAGTGATCGGAAACCTTTTTTTCATAACTACACTAACTATATCGGAAACATGGACCTAATACTCATTAGGTCCATGCTACCGGTGTAGTTAAGGCTCCAGTTAATAGATTTATTATCTACATGAATAAAATAAGTATCTTTGTTGCAGCTTTATATTTTTACATTCTATCTAAAAGGTTCACCCTTGAAACTCTCGCAATATGAATAAACTAAAAATTACTCAACACTCAACTTTTTCATTCAAACCTCTAGTTTGAAAAATAATTGTGATACACACAACGCGCTGGAAACAATTTCTGACTACAATACTCCAATCATAAATGGATGCTCTCTAGAGAGTGGCGCTGGTGCTCTGGTGCGATTCAACTAAGTGATTGATTGTTTAAGCATAGTGCAGACTGTATAAATTTGGCATGTAATTGAGGGAAGGAAAATAATTTGAAAGATTTTTGGTGTTATGCTATATCTACTGTACAATCAGTAATAGGTACCAATAATAATATACCTAAACTTTGCATTTCTCTCTACACAAGTTAATTGACGCTAACCTTTGACAGTAGTATAAGAACACGGAGCTTACTTTGTGAGAGACTGGAGCCTGAGGTATGTTTATATAAAAACCTGTATCTGGACCCAAAATAATGTAGGTGTTGGGTGTAATGGCCAGAAGTGAAAATGTTAATGAGTCGACAAACGATTCCCTTGTTGGATTTATTACTGCTAACTATAATAACACAATTATTACACTTAACTATGTTAGAAAAATTAACAGCTAAATAATATTTTTGTGCATTAATGAGTATGCCGTACAAACTACCGCAAAAGTGTTATGTACGCAAAAGTGTTATGTACAGCAAAGCTCGTACAGCAGGATACTTAACTTAGCATGAATTGAAGAACGAGTTTATTTTTTTAAGATAGTGGAAATACCAGCGCGTGAGTGAGGTAAACTAGAGCTCGTGATTGCATTACCACCCTAAGGATGAATGTCGCTTGCACGTCATTAAACCACAAGGTCAACTTGTGTGTATGACAGTTCGATAGTGAAGCTTAGTGAAGGATTAATTTACTGGGAATTGTTGTCAAAAATAGTTAAGCACGAGGTCGACGATAGGTACGTAATAAACGTCATAAATAATAACCGATTGGTGACGTTACCGGAGGGCTGGTCTATTTTTTGGCCAAAGAATCAGCATGCCATGCCATCAGCATTGCCATACAAAGTGGCAAAGCTGCCAGCCGTTTGGGCACTTTTTCTATTAACAGCGATGCGGACGAATTTTTTGGTGCCCAGTGATTCTTTCCCCTATCTTTTACATAGGTACCTGTACAATTTTTTTATATTATTTTAAGACTTAACTTTTAAATCACGTTAGTACTAGCTTTTGCCCGCGGCTCCGTCCACGAGGATGTCGGTTATCATGTGAAAAAGTAGCCTATGTCCTTTTCCATATCCCAGGCCATATCTCTGCCAAATTTCATGACGATCGGTTCATCGGTTTAGGCGTGAAAGCGTAACAGACAGACAGAGTTACTTTTGCATTTATAATATTACGAGTCGAGAGGATAATACTATTTTCATCTTATTGGTAGAATGGAATCTTAAATAATTTTACTAATTAATTTTGCGTTTTTTAGTCAGATCAGTTTAGAAGCTTCGTTTGATACTCAAATGAATCGGACTATTTCAAAATATGCATATGAAGATAACCGTGCCGACGCCCTGTGTTACAAAATATTAAATGGAAGTACCAAAAGAGATTAGTTTTTTCTTTAGGTTGTAAAAAATGTGCTTGTTAAAAGAAACACGAACAATAACCTTCCTTAACTACCTACATGAAAAACCTTCTAAAACCTAATACTTACTTGCTCTTATGATAAATGTTCCTCCGCTTAACATTCCACCTTCATACATAAATGATTACTGGAATAATTTATGAATACTTAGTTTAAAACCTTTTTAGAATTCCCAACTACAAGCTCTCCATTAAAATGCGCTTTGTTCATAATGCATCAAATCCATATGAAAAATGGTAAGAGTATGACTTTATATTTTCTCATATTCCTCTATAATATAAACTGGAATAACGAAGTATTCCTGCCATTAGCTAATATAGAAGATTACCAATAGAAATGTCTTCATATTATCAAAAACCGCATTAAAAGAATAATTTCTCTAAAAGTAGTTGTAGAATTAACACAACAGAATCAGCGCATTACAAAATCTCATTAATGATGTAATTCATATTCTAAATATAAAAATACCAAAACCCTTCCTTTTTGTTAACAAAACCCACTCAACATTGCTTCAAAAAATTCCGTTTCGCATTCCAACTTTTCAAAACAAATAATTTAGACTTCTCCATTCCTAATGGACCAAATTAAATTTTAATAAATACTCTCACAGACAAACACAGCTTCCTGCAGATTTACGATATAATAGGTAACTCTTAATGCATGTTTACGTAATAAATTCATTGGTTTTTACTGTAACGTTTACAGTTTTAGTTTTATGGGTGTAACTACTTTGTAGTTAAATTACGTATCTGACGAGTGGAACCGTCTCACAATCTTGCTGTAAGTAGTTGTTGCATGATTTTTGCTGTTTTTTAGTAACTGATGCAAGCAAAGTGCAAGATTTCTTGTATAATGCATGCATAGTAGCAAAATTATGTTTTGAAAAAAAAAGACAATCGTTCGTTTGGCACCGTACAGTAAGAAAAGAACACATTTGAACCTTAGACCATATTTGAACAAATTAAAAACGCGACAATTAAGGCAGTATTGTCACCAAATCAATGTAAAATTACAAAGTTGTTCAGCTTCCTGTTTTGTAACTCAATGTCTGATTGCGTTTACGAATACGTCCTCTAAGGTCCATATTGAGTATAAAAAATAAAACTAAAAAAGTTGACTTCATTGTATCCTGCTATTTGCTTGCAATACGATAGACACAAAAGAAAAAAATCAGTCTCATTTTTCCGCATTTTTGCGTTCCATGTCAGTCGCTGTTTGAACACAAGACGCTTTCATTAAATGATGTCACTTTTAATGAGTAAAAAACCAAGGGTATTCTGTATCGGAAGTGGTTCGACGATGCTATAGAAAAGTTTTATTGTCAGTGCAAAAAGTTTTTTTTATTTTAAAATGTTTCTATGATTGACAATTTAAAACCCAGAAAGCTTCTAGTAAATATCTAGATACAGCGCGCAGCGGTAGCGTAGCGGTGTGCATTCGACTTAGCACAGAAATATCGTTTGCTTACTTTCGTCTAGTTACAAATTGCGTCGGCGAGACCCCTTTATATTCTCCCCGGGAATAAGTGCCCTGACAGCCTTTGCACAGATGGGTCTTTTGAGAGCTTCCGGTGCCCCCTTGCATGTCCAGATGGGGTCACCATATCACCGGAGTGGTTTTAGCGACGTAAAAATCCAACACTCCCCCATTCTGAACATCGAACCCCGTGGACCTTTTGAAGGTTTCCCCTTGTTAAAAATGGTATAAGTTACGATACCAGAACGTGACGGGCATCCTAAAACTTTACCTCACCTCTAAGCTCTGAAAATTGTTTCTAATGTGACCACTAAATTTGAATAACAGTAAAAATAATGCTTGTAGAATAAATCCATAATAATCATGGACTTACTTAACATTCTGTACGTGATACAATATGATAGACAGAGACAATGGCACATGACTTTTTACATTTAATTTATAATGGTGTTCCGAACATTCGTACCAATTTTCTGCTCTATGCGAATATTTGTTAATTTACCACTATTTTTTGGGCTAAGTTGACCGGACGAACTAACAGTAGGAATGACTTGTAGTGACCTACCTTTATTTAATATTAACATTATTATTTATTAACATTATTACTTTGTTTAAAATCCTACATTAGTTCAAATAATATAAATTATATTTAACATAAACATGTTTTCAAAACCACTAACATATTAGTATTGTGTAACATAATAATTATATCAATAAGTACATTTACAACAGACAAACCAATCTTCTATGTTAGTAGATATTTTGTTATCAGCTAGCCGGCCGCTATGACGCGTCCTTTGTCTTAGCGCGAACCGGTAGGCTGCGTACGTCACACACGCCGTGAGCGTGAGCGAGACGGCACTCTTAACTATTAGCGTCGCGCTCACGCACGCGACCCGCCTTCCGGCGATGACTTGCGATCTAGCCAGTACAATCATTGCGCTTGCTTGTGGCTACCGCCTTACCATTTTTGCATTACTTAAAACATACTTAGCTTTACTGTCACTGTGCTTTCCTTCTGTTCTCTGCTATCCGTACATTTCTATCACTCCTTCTTCTAAGTGTAACTCTCGTGTGTTGTGAACTGTAACCTGTGTCTGTGTAATAAACTTTTATTCATATCTTCATCTATACCTACTTCGGACTTATTTCTTCACACCTATTTAACCTTCACACACACCTGCCATACCTACATTGGTGACCCCTATCAAGAGCACGAGGATGGCCGAGGACAATGCGCGCGAAAGCCAAGATGTCGGCAAGATGGCAGCGGAAAGTTTTCGTGTGGGCGTGCGGATACCGCCGTTCTACCCAGAGAAGCCGGGATTATGGTTCGCTCAAATGGAAGCGCAATTTATCCTGGCCAACATCAAGTCGGATGAGACCAAGTTCTATTATGTGACAGGAAATTTGGATTCACAGTACGCATCAGAGGTCGAAGACATTATCGAGTACCCGCCACCCACCGGAAAATACGAGAAGCTTAAAGGTGAGCTTATAAAAAGGCTTTCGGCATCGCGTGACAAGAAAGTGAAGCAGCTCCTCATGCACGAAGAGCTGGGCGACCGAAAGCCTTCCCAGTTTTACCGCCACCTTCTCAACCTAGCTGGTCCAGGCGTACCGGAGGACTTTTTGCGGAGTATATGGACAAGCCGCCTACCCGCAAGTACACAAGCAATCGTTGCGTCACAGTCCAAGACCGATTTAGCTGAACTGGCTGAGCTGGCGGACCGGATCCACGACGTCGTCGGCACCCAGGTGGCATCAACATCTGCCATCACGAATGCAGCACCGTCGAGCAACCCGGGTAACATGCATTCCGAGATCGCCGCTCTGACTAGACAGATGGAGAAGCTGGCGGATAAGGTTGAGCGATTGTCTCGTCCCAGAGGACGGTCCCGTAGTCGTACGCCCCATCGCTCAGGTTCGACCAGATCGGAATCCAGCTACAGAAGATTCCCGCAGTGCTGGTACCATCAAAAATTCGGGGATCGAGCGAAAAAGTGCGTGAAACCGTGCGACTACCCTACATCGGGAAATGTGCGGGGCAATCAGTGATGGCGACCGATGATTGTCCGAGTGCTGGTCGCTTATTCGTCACCGATCGAAGGTCCAAGGTGCAGTTTTTGGTCGACACCGGAAGCGACCTCTGTGTCTACCCCCGATCGGCACTATCAAGACGCGTAGAAAAGACCAGCTACCAGTTATGTGCGGCAAACGGAACACCGATAATAACATACGGTTTTATAAATGTAAATCTAAATCTAGGGTTGCGCCGCGACTTCACTTGGCGATTTATTGTCGCAGATGTAACAAAGGCGATAATAGGCGTGGATTTTTTGTCTTTTTATAATTTAGTTGTTGATTGCAGGAATCAACGCCTCATCGACAACCATACTACGCTCACCACCCCGGCTTCGCCTGTCCGTCGTTCTGATGATGTTTCTTCGGTGAAAGTAAGTCTTGGTGATTCCGCATACACACACATACTACAGGAATTTCCTGACATTACCCGTCCACCTGGTATACACCGCACTCCTAAACACAATACAGTACATCATATCCGTACTACACCAGGGCCACCAGTATTCAGTTCACCGCGTAGATTGGCGCCTGACAAATTGAAGATCGCTAAAGACGAGTTTGACGCCATGTTGCAGTGTGGCACCTGTCGCTCGTCTGAGTCACCGTGGTCGTCGCCACTCCACCTAGCGCCTAAGAAAAACGACGGTTGGCGCCCTTGTGGTGATTACAGGATGCTGAACGCGCGGACCATTCCTGACCAGTACCCCATCCGGCACATACAAGATTTTGCCCACAGCCTGTCTGGCTGTACCGTATTCTCTCAAATTGACCTTGTGAAAGCTTACAACCAGATTCCTGTGCATCCAGACGACATTCCGAAGACTGCAATCACGACGCCGTTCGGTCTTTTCGAATTTCCGTACATGACGTTCGGACTTCGAAATGCCGGACAGACGTTTCAGCGCTTCGTGGATGAAATGCTCAGGGGTCTGAATTTTACATACGCGTACTTGGACGATTTTTTAGTATACTCAAAAGACCACAAAACTCATGAGCTCCACCTGCGTCAGCTTTTCACCAGACTTAGAGATTACGGTATGGTCATCAACAGTGCTAAGTGCATCTTCGGAGTGACGGAGGTCAACTTCTTGGGCTACCACATCTCAGCCAAGGGCACCAAACCATTGCCTTCCAAGGTTGAGGCTATTCAACATTTTCCAGCGCCCAAGACCGTGAAAGAGCTGCGTAGATTCCTCGGGATGCTCAACTTTTACCGTAGGTTCATCCCAGGTGCAGCGAACTACCAGGCACCTTTAAATGCTCTCCTCACAGGTTCAGTTAAGGGTTCACACCCAGTCAATTTTTCACCCGATGAGTACGAGGCGTTCCAGAACTGCAAGGACGGTCTTTGTCAAGCAGCACTATTGGCTCATCCTGATTGCAGCGCTAAGTTGGCGTTGGTCACGGATGCTTCCGATAAGGCCATCGGCGCGGTTTTGCAGCAGCTGAACGCAGGTTCATGGGAGCCACTAGCGTTCTTTTCACGTAAGTTGAGTCCAGCACAGGTTAAGTATTCTCCTTACGACCGTGAGTTGCTCGCCATTTACGAGAGTGTGAAGTACTTCAGGCACATGTTGGAGGCTCGTGACTTTGTGATTTACACAGACCACAAGCCCCTCACTTACGCCTTCCATTCTCGTAAAGAGAACTGCTCCCCACGGCAGTTCCGTCACCTGGACCTTATAGCCCAGTTTACTACGGACATCAGGCATATTTCTGGTAAGAACAATGTCGTGGCGGATACCCTTTCACGCGTTGAGGAGATTACTCAACCTGTGCCCGCTGAAAGGATCGCAGCAGCTCAACTCGAGGATCCGGAACTGAAGCAACTACTGACTGGAGAAACTTCTTTACGCCTGCAACAAGTAAGGATCCCCGGTTCGGAAAAGCAGCTATACTGTGACGTTAGCGGCCCTACTTCAAGACCATTTGTGCCCAAGGAACTCCGCAGGTTAATTTTTACCAGCCTGCACTCTTTGAGTCACCCAGGTTCCAAGGCGTCGGCTCGTTTAGTTGCTGACCGGTATGTTTGGCCTGGTGTAAGAAAAGACTGCCGCGAATGGGTACAATCATGCCTGGCTTGCCAGCGTTCAAAGACCACACGGCATGTCTTCGCTCCACCAGGTACCTTCAAACTTCCTCAATCCAGGTTTGAATTCATCCACATTGACCTCGTGGGACCTTTGCCACTGTGTCAAGGTTTTCGCTATTGTCTCACCGCCGTTGATCGTTTTACGCGATGGCCTGAGGCAATACCGCTAGCAGACATAACTGCGGAAACAGTGGCAAAGGCTCTTCTGAACGGCTGGATTGCGCGTTTCGGATGCCCGTCGGATATCGTAACCGATAGAGGCAGGCAATTCGAATCAGCGCTTTTCAAATGCCTGTCTTCAATTGCTGGCTTTCAACATCGCCGAACAACGGCATACCATCCGGCCTGTAACGGACTGGTGGAAAGATTTCACCGTCAACTGAAAGCTGCAATCACCTGCCACGCAAACGACAGTTGGGTGGAATCTCTTCCACTAGTCTTGTTAGGTGTTCGCAGCGCTTACAAAGAAGACGGTCGGGCTTCGGCCGCCGAACTTGTTTACGGCCAACCATTGCGCCTTCCAGGTGAATTTCTCGATCCTCAGACCGACGAGACCGTAGACACAACAGACTATTTGTCGAGGCTCCGAAGTATTGTCAGGAATCTGCAACCATCACCAGCAGCTAGGCATAACAGCAAATTTAAGACTTTTATTTACAAGGATTTATCTGCATCAACTCATGTGTTCCTTAGGGACTGCACTGCTGGTGGTGCTCTGAAACCGGCATACTCTGGTCCTCACGAGGTCATACAAAGAGGTGACAAGGTGTTTAAATTATTGGTAAAAGGTAAACCGGTTACCGTATCCATAGACCGCATTAAGCCGGCCTACATACTGCGTGACCCTGACAACATACCATGCTCATCACCTACTACTAACATTCATCATAACACACCACAGTCACCACTCAACACTAACACTCATCACCACACACCCAAAGCGGATAACCAAAACTTACCTTCCACTGACGACAGCGTCATCAAGACGACGCGATCAGGACGTCGCGTTAAATTTCCCGATTATTATCGCCCTTGACGGTCTCTGGAAGGGGGTGATGTAGTGACCTACCTTTATTTAATATTAACATTATTATTTATTAACATTATTACTTTGTTTAAAATCCTACATTAGTTCAAATAATATAAATTATATTTAACATAAACATGTTTTCAAAACCACTAACATATTAGTATTGTGTAACATAATAATTATATCAATAAGTACATTTACAACAGACAAACCAATCTTCTATGTTAGTAGATATTTTGTTATCAGCTAGCCGGCCGCTATGACGCGTCCTTTGTCTTAGCGCGAACCGGTAGGCTGCGTACGTCACACACGCCGTGAGCGTGAGCGAGACGGCACTCTTAACTATTAGCGTCGCGCTCACGCACGCGACCCGCCTTCCGGCGATGACTTGCGATCTAGCCAGTACAATCATTGCGCTTGCTTGTGGCTACCGCCTTACCATTTTTGCATTACTTAAAACATACTTAGCTTTACTGTCACTGTGCTTTCCTTCTGTTCTCTGCTATCCGTACATTTCTATCACTCCTTCTTCTAAGTGTAACTCTCGTGTGTTGTGAACTGTAACCTGTGTCTGTGTAATAAACTTTTATTCATATCTTCATCTATACCTACTTCGGACTTATTTCTTCACACCTATTTAACCTTCACACACACCTGCCATACCTACAGACTTTCATTTTGACAGTTCAAAGACATTGATTGCGTTATTTACGTAGCTGAGCAGACACATTTTTCGAACATATGAAGCACTTGATTAGCTATATCCTTCAAAATTATTCAGGATTGTGGATAATCGTCTGTTACGCAAATAGGGCACCAGGGTTTATAATTTCTGATATAAATAAAATAAAACTACCAAGAAATAATTATGTTCACGGACTTACCGTGTCAAGTTCTGAACCTGCTGCCCATAATAAACAAACACCTAAATTCTGGCTCTAAATAAATTACAGTAATGTCGTCAACATTAAACAATTGACAATCAATTGTATGTAATACGCCATTGTTATTTCTCAGCTTAGAAACAGGACGAGGTTATAAAATAATAATTGTATTCAGTTTTCAGTTCAATGGATCCAATCAGAGTTCCGTCAAGGGTACAATAATTATTTCCTACTGTTATTCAATGAACTACACTGGTACAATATTTACCGATCTGGATGAAACATTTCCAAGAAACCAACAATCAAAAGTGATATCTGGGCAAACTTTGGAAGAGAAAACAACACTTTCGTTGTATCGCATTGGGTTGTTTCACTCCAATTGTCATAGAATTCCATTCCCAATTCATTCCCTACGAAAAAACTTTCCAACTAGCACCAGAATTTGAAACAATATTTGGTGGGTGTACGAAACAATATATATCTTCTAGTTTACGTTACAACACAATCGTTCACCTAAATTAAGTAAAATATTACCTTCACATCAGCTTATAAGCCTAGTATTTTATCGAACATAATTTACAAACTACATATATTGCCGACTTGAAGCAAGTTTGCTCACACGATTACTTGTATTCTTGTAAGGCTCAATAATATATAGTTATATACGCCAGATAAAATGAAAAGTGTTATCACTTCTCACGTGTTATTTGGAAAATAATCTAAAATACCTATCTGGAAAAATTAAGGCTTTTAATTTTGTTTTGCTGAGGCAGTGGAATCAATAAAAAATATTTACAATTCGAATCTTTTGTGTGGTTTTATAATTTTACAAAGTGAAAGGTTTTTGATGGTTTTACTTACCTTTGTGAAAAAAGTAACTGTCTATACCACTTACGAATAAGGTATTCGTACGACCTAAATAGCATAAAAGCTTTATACTATACAATTATCTGCTTTGTTCCTTTTACCTTTGTAATGATAACACAAAAGCTGGGATTTGTTTTAAAGGGAATTTATTAATATCTTATCTGAGGACTAAGTAAACTCCATACTCATTAAGGTGGCAATTATTCGGGACAGCCGAGGAGTATCAAAGAGTATCAAAGAAACACCGCGAACATAATTATGCCGTATGCACATAACAAAAAAGAATTATGTATTATGCTGTATCAAGAATAAAGGAAGGCAACTGGTCGACACGGTTTGTTTTGGGAATGATGGTGAATCTGCAATGATTTTGTTTAAAAACATAAGTGAATTCGAATTGAATGCGTTTACTTAAGTGAGGTTCCATGTGAACTAAATGCATGTAGAACAGTGGTGGCGGAGTGGTAACGGACGCATACAATTTACGAGTTGCAGGCATATAGGTTCGAATCTGGACAGGTGCCATACTTTGTTTAAATTGTTTTATCACCACTGCCCTCGAAACGGTGAATGAAAACATCGATAGGGAACCGGCATGACCTAGAACCAAAAATTCGAAGACATGCGTGGTGGATTACGGCCCGCACCCTGTCCCAGGGAGTAGGTCGGTGTCCCCTCAGTGGGGACTTTATAGGCTGGTTAAGCTATTGGTAGGAATATAGAATAGTACTACAAATGGGGTATGGCAAATGTATTGTCATCAGGTCTTCAGTAAGTCATGATATATGAGTTATATGTATACATTGCATTAAACACCTGTGACTCATCCATGCCTCGACTTGGAGCCGGCGCAGCTCAGCATAAACCATCCTATACTTCAGTTAGGTCATGTACACGAACATTAAGACAAATATTTGCAAGCACTTTAAAATTCGCTTCAAAAAGTCTTTGTTGTAAGTTCATATTATTTATTTTTTAAACTCTGACGTTTTCACACAAAAATGGCCTTAGAAGTCGTAAGCAGTTTAGAGATAAGCTTAGAATTATGTTCTACCTCCCCACAAATGCTTTTATAAAACGTTTTGGTAAAATTGTTTTGTTAATTTGTTCTGCGTTCAGCTCCCAGTAAAGTAGTGAACGTACTTTTATAAAAAGCATTTTTATGGCCGCATTTAGTAGACTAATGGCCGATTCCTATAATTTACGAACAGTTCAATTTGCATCAGGAGCACAAAGGTGCATTGAAGAAGGCTTTATTTGAAATTGTAATTTTTATTAAATTTTTTGTTTTATTTTTGTTGTTCAATTTTATGTTAGTGTGTAGTTTATATATATAAATAGTTTAATATGTGTATATAACATCGTTTTGGGAAACTGTTAGATGTTGTACTTGTTGGTGTTAATAAATAAATAAATAATAAATAAAATTAAGAGTCTTGTATATTTTCCAATAATGAAGCAAATACCTAATACCTTCGCATATTAGACCCCCATTTGGAAGTAGCTATCACAGGTAAAATTTGTTAACAAAACTATTTCTTTTCCCAGTTTGGAAATAAAAAATGCTATCATTGGTGAGCAAAACGTTTTTATTTATAGGAACCGAGCACTAGTGTTGTTTCTATAGTGTTGTTTGTTGTGTCAATTTAGTACGAAACGAAAGTGTCAAACTCAACAGCCTGCGTAAGTGCTGCCGAATTTACTAGCACGTGACGCTTTTCAGTCTAGTTTTTGAGGCTTTTTGGGTTACAAAATCAATGCAATGACAAGGACATTGTAAGCGGACGTGACCAACGAGGTATTGCAGGTTTAATACGCAGTTAATTGTTTCGAAAGCATTACTTAGCCAATGTATTATACTATCATATTAGCCGAAAGAGTAGTTAGGAGAGACTTTTGCCAGTTATGTTATAAGTCCCAAGTAATAGTGAATGATAAGACTGGTCACTTATAGAATTGTACCCCTTGATAAAGAGTATGGTAGGGAAGGCTTTTGGCTTGAAATGGGTAAATGCAGTCTTAATTTTTTTTATAGAGACGACCACAGTTTGCTATTAAACTTGGCAAATCCAGACAGCCGTTTTGCAACAGAAAATGTTCTAATCCAACAGAAAATTTTGGAAAAAAAAACCAATTACACTTTGGTGCTTAGCCGACGCTTGCGTCAGTAATACCAACAAGGCTGCAAGCAAGTAATTATATCAAAATTATAAATAAATAAGTTTTAAAACTCTGGGGTAACTTTAATGCCTTTGGAAATTACTCTAGAACTAGTAATTTTACAGCTCAAACCCACTTTCATTATAATTTTGGCCTCCATTTTGTTTCTCGCTGGTATCTTGTAAGTAAATATTTAAAGTAAAGCAGCTCACTTTGTTAATTATCTCAGACCTATCGCAAGTAGTTTGTGGCTGCAAGTCTTAATAATGTTAAACAGATCACACTTAGGGGAATGAGGTAGCCAGTCGTGTAGAAAAGTTTTAGATAAAGTACCAAAGTCGGTCAGTTCTCGGCATTATTTTGCAAAATTTTGTGACGAAGAAACAGGCACACCGATTAAAAATTAATGAAAACAACCCATTTATAGAATTTATAGTTAGGTTATAGTTATACATCGAATATTAGAGGCCTTGAATTAATCGCAGGCCACCCCGCTAGCTAACGAGCGAGCGAACGAGCCTTAGCGAGCAGTCGCTCTAGTTTTAAGTATTTTTTAAGCCCTGGCTGTACAGGCAAACCAGGTTAAGCAGACGACAACCTCATAGATTGAATTGCGAGATGTCATTCCCAAAAAAACAGAAATGGCGAGCTAAACTATGTGGGATCACACCAAAAACTACGGACGGAAGAGCGAGCGAGTGGGCGGGCGGGGAGCGAGGGTAGCGTTCCGTCTCATTGTCACTCGCGCGCAGTTACATAGTGCACGTCATACAGCCGAGCGAGTACCGTTTCACCTCTTTTCATACTTCGGTTCACTCCGCGAACTACCGAGCTAAGCTACGCTAACGAGGCAAACGAAGAACATCGCTGGTATCGTCGGATATTTCGTTCGCATCGTTTGTATCACTGACGTAGCTTATCTCTATAGTTCGGGGTGTGAACCGAAGTATGATATGAGGTGAAACGATGCTCGCCCGGCTGGCTCGCTAGGTAGCGGTGTGGTCTGCGCTTTATGCTCACCGTCATCAATCAGACAAAAGACATCCTAGGCCTAAGCGTTCCCTAAGCGTCGCCACAAGAACCTATCCGGTAAAAGGCTCGTCCTATAAGACATACCACTACTAGATTTACTAAACAGTATACAGAACATTTACAATTATTATGCTAAGAAGTAAACACTCTTCGCATAATAATTCCGATGAATCCACAGCTTCCAGCAATTTTGATTTAATGCCGGAAACCACTTCCGTTACCGTATTAAACCATAACAATATCATATTGAAGCATATGTCGGTAAACGTTCAGAATTCTACTAACTTAGTCACCGCAGCTTGCTGTTTGCAATACATTCAAAACAATACAGACAATAACATACCTAAGACATATCTACAGTTAAGCCAGAAAAGGGATACGCTCGGGTAACCTTCTTGTTTCCGAATTAGCACGAAGTTCGCGCCACAGATTAACCCTCCATAGAGGCGAGACTAATAGGTTGTGTCCTATCATTGCGCGTTTGTATCTATGCCGTTTCCTTTCTGCTGGTTTACCTGCTCCGCTCGCACTTCGTCATCTGTCATTTAAAAGATTTGTTTTCTTTTTTTCATAGAGCTGTGAGCTGCGTGTGAACTTTCTAACTATTCTTCTTCTAATTGAGATTAGGATAATAAACAAGACTTGATAGAGTGTCAGGAGACACATTGGCATCATCCGGTGTTACATTAGAAAAAATTAACATGCAAACACTCACATCATACACCAAAGTATTAATATCAAAATGTATTCCAATACTTGCCATCTACTCCAATTTTCGGAATTTAATATGCACTCATACAAGAAATCTATAACTATAGATGTTAATATAAACTAGGCAAGTATCTACTTCAATAGTTGTAACAGCTCTAGGCATATTTGTTCTCATCATCGTGTGTTCGTATTTCTGAAACATTAAACATTGTTATATACTGCGTATTATAAGTAATTATCCCTATCTATGTTAGTATGAACATTTCTCAGTAGTTGTTTGAAATTAAATGAAAACAAATGAAGTCAGGGTAGACCTTAATTAACCTTAATAGTACATAACACTAAATTAATGATAACGTGGGTGTGGGTACGTACCTACTACATAATTATTATAAAACTCTACCGTGATCAGAAAATGTAAGCATTACTATTGTAACTAGATTGATAAAATATCTACTCTTAAAACGCACACACAATGGTTGGCGGGCTTATATGTTGTAAACATCGATCACTAATAATTCTTTATTAGTGATCGATGGTTGTAAAATAAAATTAAAAACCGGCCAAATGCGAGTCAGACTCGCACTCAAAGGGTTCCGTACCACAACGCAAAAAACGCCCAAAAGACATGTTTCCTGTATGGAGACTCCTATTTTGAACTTTGTTTTTATTTTTGTTGATATAGCGGTAACAGAAATTCTTATTCTGTGTATTAAAATTACAACTGTATACCTATTAAAGACCGACGGATGGGTAGACAGACAGCGGATGCTAGTATGGAACACTTCAAGAAGCAACGAAAAACCAAATACAAAAGAAATAGTTTAAAACTAAACAAGTTTTACATAAATTGCACAAGTCTTAAATAAATGCCCTACTATAAATTGGGTTCAAGATGTTAATTCATCCAACTTTAGTGTCAAATGAACCAACAAAATTACAACCAGCCTAACTCACTGAAACAATTGAATTTTCTGTTAAAACTAACTGGGGCGAACAGTTAATTACAAATTAATGTACTATTCAACTGGAATCGTACTTGATTAGCTGAATTTATTGCTTCCTGGCTTTTATTTCTACTAACGACTTTACTAACTAAATCAGTGTTTCATTTTGTACTGACAATAAAATATAGATATTACTTTTGTTATTGTGTCCAGTCACTGCAATGATTTCATTTATTATTGTTTCCGGAAAAGAAAGATGAAGTATTTTCTTTTGTGGAAAGTGAAAGGCAATAAAGGTATTGTTTCGTGAAGAGAATGAGCCTTTATTTGTTAGCTAATAAGAACAATTTATTTTAAGCAATTTACCAACCGAGAATGGTGATTAGAGAAATGCTTTTAAATAAGAATGAGCATTCGTTTAGGTAAGTCTTGGTTTTTGAAACCGTCTCTAGCCGCAGAACGGTAATAATACTTTCGGTCGATACGGTTACGCGCGGTCATAGGTAATATTTAGGTAGGTAGGTGGTATACAAGCTATCTGAGAAATAATGGATAATCTTGCGATAGATTAAAGACAAATTCTATAATTTCAACTATTTGTTAAAAAATATCTTAAGCAGGATTGTTGAAAAAGAGATGTTTTTATTAAATTTAGTTTAGGTATTTTCATGTAAGCCACGGCTGCAAATGAAGGATATCCATCAGTTTTATATGTAGGTACGTTGATAGTGGATATAATACCTACATTAATGATGGATAGGCTGTCTCACCAGTCATAACTAAATAAAAGGTTTATTTTGAACGGCCATTCGTTTTTTATAAGACATTTCAAGGTTATCCATTACTGGGTACCCTGTATGGGTACATACCTACTTACTTTTGATTAGAAAATTTGGACCATGTTCAGATTAAATTATTTATAACTTTACATTAAAAATACTCAAAGGCACTGTAACTGACAGCTCTATATCTTTGAAAGAAGGCCTATGTTTTATAAACTTTTATCTTTTATTCATAAAACATTTTATCAGATTCTGGTCTCGTGTTTGCTTGCTTTAACAAAATACAACATCACGCATGTTTGAGGCATCTAAAAGGGGTAGGCAGAGATGTATTATAAAGTCTTATTCACCCAGTTATGCCAAGTCCAATCACCAAAGTAATAGAGCAATCCAGACTGCTGCTGAGAAATCCCTGGTTGAAAACCCAACATCAGTTTGCCAGAGCTAAAGAACACAACTGAACGACTATTAAACCAAACTAGACAGTTCACATTGAGGCACGACACCTAATCCTCTAATACCTAGTGAAGATTTAAATGTCATCTCTGATGTACGTATCATACGTACGTATCGTAATAATAATAATAAACACGAAAGTAACTGTGTCCGTCTGTCTCTGTTTTCATACCTTACCGGCAAAAATTTCGATGTTTGGCACACAAGTAGACAAAGGCCTAAGTTATACATCCTACTAATACGTGTATTATAAATGTGAAAGTAGGTATGTTTAGACGTTTGGATGTTTGTTACTCAATCACGCAAAATTGGCTGGACGGATTTGGATGAAACTTGGCACACAGATAGTTTATAACCTAGATTAACATATAAGATACTTTTCATCCCGGTAGTACATTCCCCTGGGATAATTTCCGACCTCCACGCGGGTGAAGCCGCTGGCCAAAAGCTAGTTGGATATATTTTTATCCTGGTAGTGCGTTCTCGTGGCATAATTACTAACTATCACGTGAGCGAAGCCACTGGAAAAATCTAGTTTTAAAACCACAACTTGCATCTACGACCCAACACTATCTCACATTATATTTAGAACCTTCAACACTTAATGAAGTCATGGAGGGTTGTTCAAGCACGTACATCAGCGCATCTGAAGTGGAAGCGAATAATTAATGAAGCATCCTCGCCCACAATTCACAAGCACTAACGAGTATTTTACTAAAAATCCAAGGACAATGAAGTCTAGACTTTATTAAAGTCTGTCTATTTGAATCATGATTAACTATGGATGGATTCAAGGATGGCTGGTGTTTATTTCTGGAAATTGTTCTCAACAAACACACTAACAAGTCAAAAAAAAATAGTTTAAAACTAGATAAAATCGGTGTTTCCTATCCAACTACTCTGAAAAACACAAAAACAAACTAAAAGGCTGTTGCCTCTTTAATATTCAGACATTTTCAGATCATATGAAGTCAATATGTTTCTGAGATTATCTTTTGAGGAAAGAACCATACGTACACGTAGACTAGACTGTACATTTGTAGACAATTTTTGATTTTATTAAGTATCAGGTACTTGTTAACGACAGGCCTACACTGTCTTCCCATACGTAATTTTAAAACACGGTTTATGCCAATTACTTTTAAAAATACCTATATCCGTGAAGTTTATTTCCGGCTCTTCTCCATAGGAAACGACCAATTGTAACCATGTAGGTTTATCTTCTATACAAATATACATAAAAAGCTAAGGATGTGTCTGTTTGTGATTTCATAATGACAGCCTTTTACTAAATGCATAATTATGAAATATACGGTAGGTACTTATAACATTTATTTTTTTGCCTACTCTGTCTATTAGTTCCAGCGAATCTCCGAAATGGTTGGACCGATTTAGAAAGGACTCACTGGCAACTAGTGGCAGTTATAAGGAGAAATATACGCTTTTGGTCCCGGTATAACGTTCCTGTGGGACAATTTACGGGTTACACGTGGGCAAAGCCGCGGGCAGCAGCTAGTGCGAAGTAAAATATGTTGATTTCGGCACATTTGAGTGGACCAGCCACTCAAATCCAGTCAGTGCATGTATTTGCCCGTAATCATGTAGCTCATTAACTAGAAAGAAAGGTGATATGGCTTGAACGGGTATATCTAATTCGATGACCAGTGATAGAGATCGAAAGAGATACACTTCGCCAACCTCAAATAAATTAGGAATATTTCAAGAGGACCATGATGATAAGACAACGTGGTTGTTGGGCCGTAGTGACTGAGCAGGTTGCGAACAAAATATATTGTATGAGCTACAGACGGTTTTTATGGATTCGAGTGTTTGTGCATGTGAGGTTTGTTTATATACTACTTCACAACTTTTTAACACGGAGGAATTCCTGGTGTAGCCAATCAAATATAATATCACACTTGTATTCTCCGAAAGGGTTGGCAGTGGTGATAGTGCACCTAAATTTTACCAGTTGTTTATCTCAGAATAAATTTAGACTGTGCAAAGTTGTCAATGAAAAAACTGAATACTTATTACTTTACATTTTTTTCACGTTATAATAAATAGTAACTTGATATGAGAGTATAGAATTTAAACTGAAATTGTTTGTTACTTTTCCGTCACTTGTCCCTAAAGTTTCATTAGAAAACTAGCGGCAGACAGCATCTGTCTGGCATTAATGCTAAAATGGACTTTTTTGGCGCAGCCGTGAGTCACATAATATTTTTGTTAAAACTTCTTCTTTTTTGTTGTTTCACGAACTGCTGCCCAATAAATGTCATTCTTTCTTTAGATGTATTTAAAAAAGAACTTGGATAGTGTATCTACTATTAAACGCTTTAATATTATGAAATATAGACGTGAGTGTAGCCGTGGGCACAGCTGCTAACACGTTTATATTCTAAAGGACCCTTTAGAAAAAATAGGAATACCTTAGAAGGTCACAGTAACACTGAGTTCGCATTATTAATTAACACATTATTTTTCTGTACAAAAGCGTAGACATTGTAATATTCTTGCGAAGTATTTTTTTTTTATGCAAATGCCTACCTTACAATATAATATGTAACATTACTGAATTGTTTTTGAACATGTCGACAGCGAAAGCGTACTTATAAGTAAGCCTCATGTGATTGAAATCTCAGGGACAATATGCGGGTAGAAACCATACTGGCGGCAGAAGAAATACGTTTTCTGAGGATGAGCTCTTTGACAGGAAAATTTCTCCATCTCATTCTACGATACTTTCTTATATCTTTATAAAGATATAATAACGATAGCACTATTATATATAATAGTCGTCTTTAATATTATATATATTGGCAGCACGGTTGGCGGAGTGGCTAAGCGATTGACTGCTGCGCTGCGTGTCGCGGGTTCGATTCCCGCATAGAACAAATATTTGTATGACCTACAAGTAGTTGTTCCGGCTCTGGATGTTTGTGTATGTGAGTTTAGATGTTCGTAACCGCACCCACACAGGAAAAATTTCCAGTGTGGAAAATTTCTTAAAAAGAAAAAATATGTTATTTAATTATAACAGTGGTGGTGGTGGAATTTCTTGACATACACACATACAGAAGAATTTTATATTAATTATCTGTACGTGTGTATGTCACTGAATTGCTCCTTAATGGCTGGACCGATATTGATGACTTATTTTGTGTGTGTTTCAATGGGTCCCTGGTTCGTTTAGATACACATTGAAACCCGGTGGGTGGCACTGTTTAGCAGGACAATGTCTGTCAGGTCAGCTAGCCATAAATAGATGTCACTGACTCCGTAAACATTCTACTCCTTTCCTGGAGCAATAGTAAGAAGAAGCAAAAGTTAGATTGGAATTCTAATTATTTTCTACATCTAAATATAATTAAACTTTACAAAAACCATGTTATATTCAATTATAAAGGCTTCTTGTAATAACTGCAAATATATAGATGAACTAGTTCGTTTGAGCTCGAAGATCCAGCTAATTAGTGTTTGCGCTGGATTTTCATATTTTTGCTGAGTCGCTACAAGTTTGGAGTTTGTCAACAATTTAGATATGCAAATTTTTTGCACGAGCCAGCAGCACTGAAAATGTGGTTATTAAAAAAAAGTTTTGTGTGTATTCGGGTTCAAAGGCAGAGCTAATTAGTTATAATGTGTATTGTTTCAACTGTAAATCGACCGTTATTTTCTATATGAAAAGTACGCTCAAATGAAAACTGGATGATTTTTCCGTAGATACCTACACTACACGGCCTTGCTGGACGTCCCTATAATTATATTGTTGCCTTACTATTAAAAATAATAGATAATTTATAAGTTAAGTTATTATTTAACACAGATTGCGTAAAATAAAGACGTTAAGGAAACAACGAAAGTTAAGGAAAAAGTACACTAACTTTATTACATAAAATACAAAACGTACCAGTTGCCTTATTCGTATTTCTGGAATCGTGGATTCGTACACAAATAAATTAATTTCGTGCGAGTCGCCTACAGAAAAAATATTATATTATTTAAAAGTAACGATTCGAGTATTTTCCTGCGTGTTGACTAATAAGCCAGTAACACACGTATCGTCACTTCGTTAAACAATATTTTACGCAATCTCTTGATCTGTGAATTTTCAGCTTATAAGTAGGTAGGTACGCATACGATTAGCATAGCACCAGAACATTTTTCGCGACATTCCCTTGTATCCTGTATCTTGCGATGTGATTATGGTATGCGTAGTATGGCCTAGGGATTAATGCACGACGCTAAGGATCGTTCGCTGTAAGTACTACAGCTTATCTGTAGGAGGCTTATCCAACGTACAGCCTTGTCGCTCCAGCTCGGTGGATTAGATAGAACCGGTTGTGAGTCAATGTTGGCAAACCATGTAACTATTAACAAAAATTGGGTTTAATTCAGGCGAGCCGGCAGGCCAGTCTAACCTTGTGATGTCGTATTCTCGGAGAGCAGCATTGACTCGTTGAGCTCGATGGGCGGCGTTATCATCGACCAGTACAAATTGGTGCCCATGGTTTACTCGAAATGGTCTGACAATTACATCAATAGCAACTGCTCTATACATGTCTGCTGTCATGAAGCCTCGATACGGGATCAAAGGCGTTCTAGCTGACTAGCTCCAATCAAAATACCACCCCAAAAGGACATCGATTTCCCGCCTTGCTGAACTGTTCTAGTGGCAGTTCATTGCCTTTTACGGTCTCCTGGTCTTCTCCAGACACGGACACGTCGGTTATCTGGATGAGTACTGATTCGCGATACATCAACGAAGAGACTTGTGCTTTTATTTTAGTAGCGTTGATTGTTGAGTCGCGGGCTGCCAGCAATCTAATATAGCGCTTTTGGGCAGCAGTGAAAACATTTGGGCGACTATTGCGGGGTCGGTCAGCAAAATTATCCATCCCGTGGTACCTCTGCAACGTGGTCACGACACAGGATTGGAATATAGGTAGCAACTCTGCGTGCTATTTCTCTCGTGGTGTATCCTTCTTCCCTCAAAGTTACTATTCTTGCTCGTAAAACTTCTGATAAGCCTCTTGGCATTTTTAAATTGACTAAATCAGATTTCTGTATGAGCGTAAGCTAGGACTGAAAGCCTTTTCATATGGAAAAACAATGGAACTGTTTTATTGTTTTACATTCTAAATCTATATTTTTAAATAAAGAATCTAAAAAGAAGAAAGAATCAAAATATAATGTACCGTAACAAAAAAGATTTCGATTTTTCAAAGTGATTGCAAACTTTTTTTGATGTATGTATATCGATATTTTTATGCATAATTGAAATATATTCTATTATAAATGTATACGTTTACGTACGTACGTACTATTTTAAATGCAAAAAACTATTTGCAAAATGATATCTAATAGTTAACTATTTTCCATTCAGAATACTTATATTTTCAAATATTCCATAACTATCACTAAACCTTGTCTGCACTTTAATTCCCAGTCTACACAAATCAAAAATTACATTTCCAATTGAATGGCACATCCTCAATAACTCATGTAGAACAAACTTCCTATCCAAAACAAGAATGTTATCTAACAGACAAAAATTGCATTTTCAATTCGCAATATACGAGGGTGCGTTTTTAAGTTCGCGGAATGAGAGGGTTGTAGGGGGGTGATTAGGCTCATTAGAGTCGTAACGTGTTCAGTGACTCATAATTAGTATAAATACGAGGTTTCATTGTTATTAGACTATTAGTCTTTGAGTTATCGTCAACCAAGCAACATAATCGGGAGTGAAAAGTGAAATATGGAAAAAATCGAATATCGTGCCGTTATAAAGTTCCTTACCAAGCAGGGAAAATCAGTTGCGACCATAATTAATGAGATGTCATTGGTTTACAGCGACTTTTGTCCGGGAAAAACCATGGTGTACAAGTGGCACAGTTTATTTAAACAAGGAAGGGAATCCCTTGAAGACGACCCGAGGCCGGGTAGGAGCATCGAGGTGACCGCGCCAGAAGTTATCCAAAAAGTTGAAAAAATTGTACTCGACGATGCTCGACTAAAGAAGAAACAACTCGCAGAAATGGTTGGAGTATCCGATACGACCATTTTTAAAATCCTGCACGATCATCTTGGCATGACTAAGGTCAGCGCAAGATGGGTGCCGAGAATGCTCACGCCGCCGCAAAAACAACAGCGCGTAGAGTGTTCACGTGCATTTTTGGACCTCTGTAATGAAGACAAGGATGCTGTATTGAGTCGAATTGTTACTGGAGACGAAACTTGGGTTCATCATTAAGAACCTGAGTCGAAACAAGACTCCATGCAGTGGCATAAAAAGGGCACAGCACCTCCCAAGAAGTTTAAGGTGTCACAGTCAGCTGGGAAACTCATGGCAACGGTCTTTTGGGACTCAGAAGAAATATTATTAATCGATTATAAAGATAAAGGTGTTTCTATAATCGGAGAATACTACGCTTCAATATTAGAACGACTTAAAGAAGCCATCAAAGAGAAAAGACGGGGAAAATTGACGAAAGGTGTGTTGCTTTTGCACGACAACGCGCCCGTCCACAAGAGCCGCGTTGCGTTGGCTGCCCTGCATAAGGTGGGCTTTGATATTTTGAATTACCCACCCTACAGTCCAGACCTGGCCCCGAGTATTACCTGTTTCCAAAAATGAAAAAAGAGCTGCGGGGTAAAAAATTTACCACCGATGATAGAGTCAAGGAGGCAGTTTCGGCGTATTTTGAAGACATTTTTTTACGAGGGTATAAATAAATTAATTGAAAGATCTGAAAAATGTATCCGTCTTGCAGGTGAATATATTGAAAAGGAAAAATAGTTTGGTTTTTTTATTTCCACCCCTTACCCCCTATTCCGCGAATATAAAAACGCTCCCTCGTACGAATCGATCAAATAAACAACGTAAATCAGAATCAGTGAATAGTTGGCATGACGCCAGCTGTTCATTCACACTCTAGGTATCTCCAGAGTAATGTAGCGGACGATAGAATAGATAAATATGCTATCATTGGGAATAAATAGCTGTTGGATTGTGTAGCTATGGTGTGTAATGTTGTTTTTAATTCATAGTTTGTTGCTATGAATGAGATTTCACAAATCGCACGGTGGCTGTGCAATCTTTTTTTACTGTAAAAGCCCGTAAGAATGTCGAATTTTCCATACAAACTTTTATGCTGCTCAGTTTCTTTATAAAAAAGTCATTTTGTACAATATTTCATGCTTTTAAATTCATCGGTTTAGGCTGAACGTTGTCTGTCAGTGAGTGAATGCATTTAAGATTTTTATTTATCCCAATTTATGAACTTCATATCATTCCATTTATACGTATTCCATAAAATAGTAATTCAAAGGGATTATATAAACTTGAAGGTTTTATTGAAGATTTTAATTATTTTAATTCTGTAAATACATACTTGTTATTGTCGCGAATCATATTTTGTTCAACATACAGCCTGACACTGACTTGCAAATACCAAAAAAGTAAGAAAATTTTAATTTCGCGGGACACCCTTTAAGTAAATGTGGCGCTACCCCCTTAAGTAAATGTGGCGCTACCCCCTTAAGTAAATGTGGCGCTACCCCCTTAAGTAAATGTGGCGCTACCCCCTTAAGTACATGTGGCGCTACCCCCTTAAGTACATGTGGCGCTACCCCCTCAAGTACATGTGGCGCTACCCCCTCAAGTACATGTGGCGTGGGTCCCTTTACAAGCATTTTAAGGGCCTACACTATACCATTTTAAGGGCCTACACTATACCAATTTTTTGTTTACGTTTTAAGGAGCGATTATGTGCTTTTATCATTTCTAACTTAATTTATTTCTAAATAAATTAATTATCGTTGATGTCCACCTCGCGTTATTTCGTTAACGCAGGGAAGTAAACAGTGTAAAAATATAAAATGAAGACGCTATTAAATTTCCGTTTACGATAACGTTATAACGTGCACGTTTTCCATAAATTTTATGGACGTGGACGCGAACGTCCACGATAATATCGTCACGTTAAAAAGTATAAACTTGGACGAGTATTGGCGACCGTAAGTTATGTATTTCGATATATGAGAAAATTATTTTCTCAGGATTAATTAATCCCAACTACGGAACCCTTCTTTGTGCGTGGTCCGACCTGCACTTGGCCTTGTTTTTAAGACTTGACGCTACTTGTACAAAAGGAGTCTGTTCATAGTAGGTAAAACACCTCACAAAGCCAGTTTGGCGCCGTTACGTATGTGATCGTTTGTTTTCAAAGTACAAAATAAAATCCTGATGTCTTCAAAGTTTCAAAAAGTCTCTCAAATGTGAAAAAATATACATATTCAATCACATGAAATCGCGACCGGAATCATACACAGGAAAAGTTTTTATTGGGTGCACAAGCTTTAACCTTGAATTCACCATACCATTCTAAACCCCCAGCGAAGAAATTTTTCGTCGGTTGTACAAAAAAAATCTACTGTTTCATAGAAAAGTGCAATATCTACGCGGCCAAATGTATGGAACAGCTGTTTTTTTTGTATAACCGACGAAAAATTTCTGCGCTGCGGGGTCTAGAATAATATGCTTTTTTTTTGGGTGGGAAATCATCAAATATCTTCTCCCGCTCTGGGTGGAGCAGGAGCGCATGTCAAACTTTTACTGACTAAAACCCACCCGTGTTCCCTCAGTTGCCTGTGTGCCAGGGGCCGCGGTATCTCTTTCGAACAACCCGCAAACCTGGCAGGCACCAGCCCTTGCGGACCCCACCAGTTGGTGCTGACATCTTTTTGAGGTGCGCGTGGAACACAACGTGCCATCGACCCACGCTTGGTTCTTGACCGGACAGCAAGCTTCCCATTACTCGGCGTCCGCAAGCCCGCGCTTACGGTGGCCGGGATTCAGCCTGGGATTCCCGACGCCCAGGGCGTCACTTGCGGCGACTAAGACCGTGAGAGCGCTTAAACTGCCTCTCCCTCACGTGCGCTACCTCCATTACTGCTTCGCAGAAGGAGGTGACGGCTACCCATGCACTCTCGCTCCATACCATAGCCTGGACCAGTGCCGGACGCGAGAGATCCCCGCCGCCGATCGTCTCCACGAGGACACGGCGGTGCTCCGCCCAAGCCGGACAGACCTCCACTGTATGCTCCACCGTGACTTCAGGGCGATCTTCGCAGTGGAAACATCCGGGCGTTTCCAGCCTTATCCGAAATAGGAACCTCCCGAAACAATTGTGTCCGGTGAGGACCTGCGTCAGACGGAAGGTGAGGATGCCGTGCCGCCTCTCAAGCCACTCCTCAAAGAGGGGACTTACCGCCGCTATTGTGGCGTGCCCAAGAATGATATGCTGAATTCATGGTTACAGTTTGCGCACTGGATAAAAACTTTTCCTGTATATGACATTTAGGCCGTTGCCACTATCAGTTATCGATCATTGCTCCAGCCCTAACTTGTGAAGAAGGTCGTTCTAGCAAACTTAATAAAATGAGACAAGATTTATTTAGAAAACAGGTTTTATTGACAGACATTCGAGTAATTAAGTTAAACAATAAAGCCTTCAATGTGTCTCAAGTACACCTATAAACTTAGCAGATCTTCACTTGTACGAAGTACTTATTACAAAATGTGCGATGCCGCAAAATACAAGATAATATTTACCTTAAATTATAGGTGAGTAAGGTGGAAAATCATTCTTAGCTTGCGTAGCTACATTATTTTGTGTTTGCAATGACTCAAGGACGTTATTTATTGCAACATCCATAATTATAATTACCGTAACATAATTATTGTGTCTATATGATTATCGTAACATTCGAAATGAAACCCTATTTCATGAGCGCTTCAGAATATTTTTGTTGATGTACTTACCTACGAAATTAAAATTTATTGATCAAGACCCCCTAGCTTAGATTTTTTTGAATATAATATTGGAACGAAGAGGGAAGAAGGTAATAAGGCCTCATGTTATGAATTTATTTAGTTTTTCGTATTTGAAGTAAACAGATCTCTGTTAAAGCTTGAACGAGCCACACCAGTAAACACTTGCAAAAACCGTTAATTCTTACCAAAGTCAAAAATCATCAAAATAGAAATTTTTTTTTGATTGCTGCCTGACGGAAAGCGGAAATGATGGAACGAGCGTGCCCAGAAGATACCTGACTCTTGTATTGAAGGCATTATTTCTTCATTCTTCGGTGTAACTAAAAAGATTTTTCCAAAAAAAAACAACCGACAATCAAAAAAACACTACAAAGTGAAAAATAACTTTAATTTCGGAAGTCGGTGACTTTGGATATGTATTTTAATTTTCATGTCACCAGTCACCGACTTCCGAAATGTATGTTATTTTTCACTTTGTAGTGTTTTTGGTAGTCGGTTATTTTTCACCTACCCCACACCAATTCGAAATGTCATAATCAGAGATCGGATTTTCGGATGCATATTCACCTAAAGTTGAGATGTTGGCTAACATAGAATGTCAAAAGTCAAAGTCAAAGTCAAAGCATTTATTTCAAATAGGCACTTAAAAGGCACTTTTGAACGTCAACATTTACATTAAATGCATTAATGCGCTTTTGTACCGAAAAAGTCTTAATTTAGGTAAGTAATTTGTTTATTTTTTGTTTTAACTAATACAAACCACCCCTCCTCGAGTACATACATGTATTTGTGTCGGGTTAAACATTAATTTTAAATTAATACACATCTGAACAGTTATGCAATCCAAGAATCCCGGGGTTTTTAATAAATATTACAAATAATTTATAAAGCCGCTTCCATAGTTTCATAGCTAAAAATGATCTTTAGGTAAATATGCATCCGAATATCCGATCTCTGGTCATAATCCTTGGGGTAAACACAATGCATATTTATGTGATAGCAGCAATTCATAATTATCGTTTAATGCACCGGGTGACGTCATTACGTCAAAGCCGGCTATCCCTGAAAACCAGCGCTGGGGCTCTGTCTTGCATAGGGTCGCAGCATAATGCTGAGTGATAGCCGTTTTGCGTGGATGTGACGCATGTTTCCCTCAACCTTTTCTTATATTTTTTTGTGTTCCTTATCTTTTTGCGTCATGTTTACCGCAAATAAACGTTTTTTTCTTTCTTTCTTTCTTTCTTTCAATTGCGGTTGATTTGCTGTCATTTTTTGAAGAGTTGTGATGTCTGTCTCTGAAACGCATCATCAGATCTATATGAAATTTAAATGGGACCACACGGAAAGCACCAACTTTCAAATAAAAAAAGAATCATAAAAACCGGTTCACCCGAAAATCAAAAGGTTTGAGCCAACAAAAATTAAAAAAAAACATTCGAATTGAGAACCTCCTCCTTTATTTTAAAGTAGGGAAATACCATTCTTGTAACGAATAATGAACAATTAGACCTACGTCATACTGCAGTATGAAAATACGAGCTATGATGCATCATAGCTCGTAATTTGCTACACAAGATGGGTTTGTTTGAGTACCTACCATCAGCAGCGACCGCTATTCTGTTAACTTTAACAAACTTTATTTTATAAAAGAGAGCAAATGGCTAATAATAACAAAGTTTTGTTGCAAAAAGTTTAAGTTTTACATATGAAATAAAGAACCAATTTAAACTTTGGCTGAAATGAGATTGAAATAAAATCTCTTAATATATTAGTTGGATTTAAAAAGTAATCTAAAGCTGCTAACATCACGGGCTGATACGTCACGTAGTGACAAGCCCGTGAGCAAATGAAATGGCGTAGGCCCAGGACCACATTCCTGTCGGATCGTTTCCGAAATCCACGCGGGCGAAACCGCGGGTAGCAGCTACCTACTGTAAAATAAAAAGATCGGCAGCGTTGTGTTTGATTCCCGCGCGTATAGTGGGCCCAATATTAGTTAATACTTTGACCTTGAGCTGGCTAGCAAGCATATATTTAAATATATATACAGTGCTTTTGTTACCATTGACGTGTGGCCTACGGCTACGGTACCATATCATTATTGGTCTGTAGTATTTGTGCATGTGTCAGTGTCTCTCATGGAGAGAAAAAAAGTCGAGGCAAGCCATATGTAAACATGCTTTGAAAGTGAAGGCACAGAGTCACATAAAGGGAAATCGTTTGTCGCGTCATTCGGCGTAGCAGTTTTGTAGCACATCGTAGCTTGTCGTAGTACCATCGTAGCAATGTCGTAGTACCGTTGTAGTAATGTCGTAGTACCGCCGTAGCCTTTCGTAGACCCTCGACGCAATTTGCATACCTTTCGCAGCGTAGCGGCTTCATTAAACGATAGTATTCAAAGGAAACTTTCGCTGAAATGCTGACGTTGTAAAAACTAATTTGCTTTAAAAGTGACAGCACTTTTTTTTGGTTTTTGAAATGGTGTCGTGAAAATGCAAATAGATTTTAAGTTGAAAGGCAGGTGGAAGCGATACTTGTAACATAATGGCTAGTAATATTTGCTTTTACAACCAAATTCTTCATTAGTAACAAAGTATTTTGACTGAAATGGTGATAATTTTGATTATGGTCTGCGGGAGGCTTAAAAAATTGTTTACGGCATTCATTTTTTTTAAATATTATCATATTACGTTGTAGTGCCTTGTCTAGAAGTCAATTATTAGTTACGGCATTAGATTGTAAACTAGAATTAGACCGACATCATCGTAACGCCTTGTTTCCCTGAAAGGTTGGGTAGTGGTGTAGCAATAATAAACCCAAATTTCACCAGTTATGTTCAAGTCCCATGTAATTAGGTGCGAGCCTATTGCCATCAACTGGGCACAAAGACTTCGGCTTCTTCTGAGAAATTCTAGATAGAAAAACCCAACAACACTTTGTCCGACCTGAGAATCGATCCCGAGACCCCATGTTCAGTAGTAGCGCTTGCGCCCAGTACACCAACGAAGCAGTCTAAGAATCCGAAGTACTAACGGATTCAAGTTATTTGCAGTTTTAAACGATACAAAATGACAGGTTTTATCAAAGGGAATTATTCAATCAAAACGGTATGTTACATATATTTTAACTGGTCTTGTACACTGTGCTACGACTCGCCCTAGCATACCCTAAAGCTATTGCTAATAACACAACTGAAAGGAAGACATGTTTATACATGTTTATGTACCTATACGCAAAAGGTTACTGTGTGTACATCCTACTATCCTGCTAATATTTTATTAATGTGAAAGTTTGTAAGTTTGGATGCTGTTACGCAACCACACAAAAAGATTTGGAACCGAACGATTTCGATGAAATTTGGCACACAGTTAGTTTATAGACTAGATTAACATTTAAGATACTTTTTATCTCAAAAGCACGTCTTCTTGGGACAATTTACAACCTCAATGCGGGCGAAGCCGCTGGCAAAGCTAGTAAATGATCAAATCAAATTGTTTATGTTCGTAACTTTCCGCACCCCTCTTAACTAAGGTATGCAGACACGGAGAATGAATACGACTTTCTCAATTTTATTACAAAAAAATATTTATCTTCAGACCCAGGTGTAAACCATTACACATTTTTTTTAAATTTCGAACCTTATTTCGACTACGGTAAAGTTCTTTACTCAAATGTGACAACTTAGTATCCGACTAAGCGGTCAATGTTGTTTATAGAACTGTATTTCAATCACAGTTATCTACGTTCTTATTTTATTACAGAAAACTGGCTCGATGGTTTACCTGGACCTTGTCAAAACAATAACCTTGTTTTTGTAATAGGACCGCTTAAGTAATAAATAATAACAGTGTTTTATGTAACAGTGTTTTCGTGCTCACTTATCAGAAATCCAAAATTGACTCAATTACATGAGGTTTCACATAGCATAACATTACCGAATCAGTGGTAAGCCACAAGGCTATCGATTAACAAAGTTATAACGACCTGTTATCAAGTGTAGAGCGAACGATTTATTTGTGAAAATATACGACACCACGATATTTGGGGCTTTAACAGACGTTATTTTTTAAGAAAATTATCAGCTGTCCCGTACATTCGGGTCGAGTAGTAGATTTATATATTATTGTAATGATTTATGTACCATACCCTTAAATATGCCCACGCATTTCTTATACACCCGTATATCTGTAGCTCAAAAACGTACGCTTAAATATCATCCTAGTACAACAATACACTGATACGAATATATGTAAGTAGACAGAAATAATGAAAAAGCTTTACCCTTTATAAAATATGGTTTATAGTACAGACGCCAGTACATCAAGCTACCCCAATCTGTCAAATTTCTTCGATAGATTTTCAACTATATTACAAAAGTATAAGGTTCAATTGGAAAAATTTGGGACAACTCGATGTGCTGCCAGTCTATACAACAAAATATTACCAATATTGCCATATTGTCAACAAGTACGTCTACAGCCAATTATTATTATCTCTCACAGATATAGGTACCTACACGGCGTTTGTGTAACCGTCATTACATACATTTATATCCGAATTATGACCTACTCTACCGCACTTCACGCATTTAATGATCGACTTAGGACAACTGACGTATTTTTTTCCTTGCTTATGGCAGTTAAAATAACATACATACTCATGCCATCATCCTATGGAGGTAGGCAGAAACTACAGAACGCCAACCTGCTGCGATGGTTACATACTCCATTTGTCTCATTTACGTTCATACGTGTGATCATATACACACGCCATTTGTGAGTACAACGCACCTGACTTAAAACTACAGAACGCCAACCTGCTGCGATGGTTACATACTCCATTTGTCTCATTTACATTCATACGTGTGATCATATACACACGCCATTTGTGAGTACAACGCACCTGACTTAAAACTACAGAACGCCAACCTGCTGCGATGGTTACATACTCCATTTGTCTCATTTACGTTCATACGTGTGATCATATACACACGCCATTTGTGAGTACAACGCACCTGACTTAAAACTCCTCCACTCCAACGCCCTGACTTAAACGCTCCTGACTTTCAATTCTATGTATATGTCCTCCTAGGTATGTACTCCCGGCATCCACTCACATCTGCCTTGTTAATACCGTCATTGTGAACAGGCTATTATAATACATTATTATTAATCATCATCTTCCTGCACATCTTCGTATTCTTAGTATGACGATAACAAAAATAACACGAACATATTTTAATATAGTTTTCTTCCCTTCGCTGACGCAACCATTAAGTCCTCACGTTTGCAGGTAACAGGGCATACGGTGCAAGATCGGGGGTGAGCCATTGTCTGTGGAGAGACGCTGCAATATACCTTGGAGGTCTGAGTCGTCCATGAACCTGCCGCTATCCAGCGTTACTTGTGGTCGGTACAACACGTTTTTCTTTTTCCATTCTCCGCTGTCATTATTATTAAGTTGTAATCAAACAAACATATCATAAAGAAACCAATGTTTTGCTAAGTTGTAAAGATCGTGCAAAGCAGGGGCGGGTCGCAAGTTATTACATAATAACAAAATAATTAATACTCCACCAACCCGGAGCTGGAGGTAAGAAGTTCGTCCTAAATAAACCTGCCTTAAGCAAGTTAATTTTGACGTTGACGTAATTCTAATGTTCTCCGAGTTAATATGATGTTCATTTGCACACATTTACATTTGACCGTGTGGTACTGAATCCCGGTTACTAGGAGGTATCTTCATGATAAAACAAAGGGTTTACATGTTTACTAAGGAAACAAAACACTTGGATTTTTCTGCTTAATTCTGCCTAGCAGATTAGGTTTACTTTCGGGAAATCGGCTTACAAAATTGTACGCAAAAAGTAAAGAATTTAAAAATAAACGTGGAATTTCCTCAGGCTAATAAAACAAGCGCTTAGATAATAACTTCTAAGCTGATTCACATAACACCATTATAATTAGTAGATAAATTAATAAACGAAATAATAATTACACCAAAAATTTATATCAAATGAAAAAATTATCTACAAGTACGGACCCGCTCCTACTAACAAATTTCGTATATTTCCACAGAGTTTTCGAACCGGCAATTCAATTTAATTGCTCTTGAGGCTTTAACAAAAGGCGATTCACAAAAAGCCGGGCTGCTAACTGATTCAATAATATCTATCTTTTCTATTAATTCTAAAAGTAACCGCAGTGTCCCCGGAAGAGAAATAAAAAAGGTTTTATTGTTAAAAGCTTTCATTTCACCCCAAAACCGTCCGCGGGTGAACAAAGGACTCCCAATAAATATGACGACGGATGGATCTTTATTGTAAGTTATCGTAGGTACACTAAAAGGAAGGATATCACGAAATTACATATAAAAAGGTAGGTATTCCTTACAATAATAATAGGACAGGAAGTTTTATAACATCATCAACACACACAAAGTGGATTAAATAATTATCATTGAAGCTAACTCAAAAACGACAAAAGCAAACTTTATAAAATTCATATGGGACCACCGCGCAAGCTTCCTGCACCAATTGAAAAATGATTTCAATTGGTCGAGGCAATCTAAATCAGTCCGATTTATGAAAATATTGATAAACACACATAAAAATACATACAGACGAACATAGAAGCCACTCTTTTTTGAAGTCGGTTAAAGAATAACTCAAGGTGCAGTAATTTAATAATAAACTAGCAGCCCGTCCCGGCTTTGCACTGGTGGGATCATTATTTTTATCTAATGGTGAAAGAATTTTTTAAATCGGTCGTGTAGTTTTTGAGTTTATTCGTTACAAACATACAAATCTTTCCTCTTTATAACATTATTATCTAAATAAAATTTCCTTGGTGATAAAGCAATTTATATCTAAATATATTGATGTGTTGAATATGAAGAAAACCGTCTAATAGAAATATTACTCAATAGATTACGACACGGTCGCGGTTCCATACCTATTATCTCTTTAACCATTAGTCCGAATTATATGCAGTAAAAGAGAAAAGTCTTTTGTTTTAAACACTTGAGACGATAAATTTACTTATTTTGATAAGAATTCATAATTGACGATTTAAATATTTTTTTTAACATAAAAAACAAATTTTTGTAACTTAAATATAAAAGTTAGACATAGGTATGCTGTCGGTGACTATTTTGTAGGCATTTGAGCTAGAGTCGTTAAGCTAATTATGAATTCTTCATGCCGCGTTAAGGCAGCGTTCGTAAGTAACTTTGTTTTATTAGGTCTTTACCTATGAAATTGCCGTTTTGCAGTACTGGCCATTTCAAATCAAAATAATTTTTGTTTGGGTAAGAATTCTAATTTCAAATTAATTTTATTTTAAAAACATGGATTTTTTTTTCCAAAAGTAGTCATTTGTTTATTGATTAGTGTTACATTTTCATCGCATTTCAATCTTTTTCGTCATCATGGATACGTTAAAAATTCGAGTAATTATGGAATATGAGTACCGTCGTGGCAGCAACGCGGCACAAGCGGCACGCAACATCAACGACGTTTACGGAGCTAACACTACAAACCAACGCACCACCTGTTATTGGTTTGCTCGCTTCCGTTCTGGAAATTTCGACCTGAAAAATGAACCTCGCGGTCGTCCGAAGACTTTGGTCGACAATGACGAATTAAAGGCGATTGTGGAAGCTGATGATACACAATCTACGGCTGAATTAGCAGCAGCTTTCGACGTTAGCGTCAAAACAATATTGGTCCATTTGCGTCAAATTGGCAAGGTAAAAAAGCTTGACAAATGGGTGCCCCACGAACTCAATGATCGTCAGCGCGAAGTACGCGTCGAGACGTGCCTTGCACTGCTCAACAGACACACAAATGAAGGAATTTTGAACCGCATTGTTACCTGCGATGAAACATGGATTCTGTTTGATAACCGCAAGCGCTCAGCAAGTTGGTTGGATCCTGGTTCAGCACCTAAACAATGCCCTAAATGAAAACTTACCCCTAGAAAAGTGATGGTCACTGTTTGGTGGTCTAGCGCCGGTGTGATTCATCACAGCTTCTTACCAAACGGGGTGAGCATTACTGCAGATGTGTACTGTGAAGAACTGAACACAATGATGGAGAAGCTGGCACATCTCCAACCAGCATTGGTCAATCGCTCGTCTCCGCTGCTCCTGCACGACAACGCGCGACCTCATACTGCACAGCAGACGGTCTCCAAGTTGCAAGAACTGGGGTTGGAAGCTCTCCGTCATCCGCCCTACTCACCAGACCTTGCGCCTACAGACTACTACTTTTTCCAGAATTTGGATAACTTCTTGGCGGGAAAAAAATTCAATACCCGAGAGGCAGTACAAAATGCCTTTGAAGAATTTGTTGCCTCCCGTCCAGCTGATTTCTTTAAGAAGGGCATCAATAAACTGCCACTGCGATGGCAAAGATGCATTGATTGCATGGGTGATTACTTCGATTAATACAAATAAAAAATACATGAAAAAAATTCGTTTAAATTTTTTCATACAAAACGGCAATTTCATAGGTAAAGACCTATTATATCATGTAGCCTATGACACTCACAAATAACATGGCTTTCGATTGGTAAAATAATCTTCAAAATCGGTTCAGTAGATCCAGATATTACCCCCTACAACCTCACAAACTCACAAACTTTACCTCTTTATAATATTATTATAGTATACTAGCTTTTGCAAGCGGCATCGCCCGCGCGGAGGTTGGAAATTATCCCACGGGAATACTTCGAAGGCATAAAGTGTTTTCTAGCTGACATAACTATGTTAAGCGTACTCCTACTGAGTTATGACAACCTAGTACTTCGAAGGCATTAAGCGTTTTCTAGATGACACAATTATGTTAGGTGAGCTTCTATCAAGTTATGACAACCTGGTAATTCGTTCAGAATACCAATTTACAAAAGATCTACTTATTATAAGTAAACATTTTTTTATTGTTTCTATATTTTAAACTATTATCCCCCGGGAACGTACTACTGGGATAAAAAGTATCCTATGTGTTAATCTAGGTTATAATCTATCTGTATGCCAAATTTCATCCAAATCCGTTCGGCCGTTTTTTCGTGAAATAGTAACAAACATCCATACATACAAACTTTCGCACAGTAATTGATGACAGTTATTGTGCCATGTCATTTATCTTAGCTTCATACAAAATAATGGTTAAATAACGAAATTTAACTGCTTTTGCAAATGGTTTTTAGGTGATAACATTCTTAAATTTCTTCATTGACATACAATGCATAGCATAAACAGCTGGGTTTATTAGAAGCATGAAACTTTGCCAAAAAGAAAGAAGGAAGGATTTCTGAATATTCATCACCTAAAGCCGTTAAATAGCCGCGCACAGCTTGTTTTAGCTATACATTATTGGTATGAATAGTAAACAATCGTTTATCGAAGGCCTTTTCTCGGCATATTCAAGTAGGTACCTAAACAAAACAAGAATCGAAAAGAACGGAATTATTCTAAAAGGAATTCACTTGCAAAGTCATTGGAACTTCCAAACTGTAATAAAAGCTCAACGCATTGTTTTAGGACTCGATTGTTTTATAACTGAGATATTATGCAGTGTACCAGGTTTTGTCGAAGAGTTGGGCCAAGTTTTAAATATAAACATTGAAACCAGGAATTTGGGTTGTGCTCTATTGCAGTATTTCAGCCACAACGCAAAATGTGAACTCAGCATGCATTTTGTTGTATTCATAGTCTTCGCTTTTTAACCCCCGACGCAAAAACAACGGGATGTTATTAGTTTGACGTATCTGTGTGTGTGTATGTGTGTGTGTGTCTGTGCCATCGTAGCTCCCGAACGGATGAACCGATTTTGTTTTTTTTTGTTGAAAGATGAATTAGTCGGGATTGTTCTCAGATATGTTTCATCAAAATCGGTTAAGCCGTTTGAAAATCATCAGCTCTTTTCTGGTTGATGAAGGGATTTGAGCATCTGTGCAAGGAGGTTTAAATAAAAAAAAAAACTTTTTATTTTTACAAAGCCACAGAAGCTGTGAATCACCTTATAGTTATTCTTTATTTGTACTTTATGATTATCATATTTAAGGATTTTGCATTTTAGTGGGACGGTGCAGGCTCCCCCCCGCCGCCCTCTCACCGAGAAGAGGCCTGCGTCCCAGCAGTGGGAACATTATAGGCTGATTATTATGTTATGATTATGATGGTGAGGATAATAGTAACCAGTACCTACCTAAGTACATACAAAAACGACATTTCTCAATCTAATCTCCCTAAAAAAAACAGACTGTAAAACCTTTATACCATTTTTAAAGCAATTATAGACTTATCTTATCTTATCTGACTTAAACTATCTAAACTTCAAGGAATCATGAAAGTTTTTGCCAACAGGATTCCGTCTTCTTCTTCTTTTCGTGTCTATGGTACTCGTACACTTTCTATTTTTTTTATACACCGAGAAAATGTAATGGTTGTTTTCCCGCAGCGAAATGGGTTTGTCTTGGTAATACAATCGTTTTATAAACAAATAAAATATTAGAAACAGAAAATGACAGATAAACCATTGTGAAAAATCACCACGTGCGAGAGTTTATTTTGCTATGAACATTTATGCATCGCTGTTCCCTTTGACGGCCGCGCGTGCGATTCCAGTAGTACCTACAAGTTACCTCTAGTGTTACTATTGATTCTCACGTTTTCGAGTTGATGATTTTTTTTTTAATTATTAAAAAAAACATCTTTATTTTTTTACTTTTACTCTATGCTTCGAAAGTACTCCTTGTAGCAAGTTGTTCTGCCGCAGGAAAACAACCATTAAAATTTCTCGGTGTATAGTTAGAGCCCAGAAGGTGGCCACGTTTGAGGTCATGCAAGGTGCAGGAGAACGGGCACTTAGGTGCAGGAGAACGGGCACTTAGGTGCAGGAGAACGGGCACTTAGGTGCAGGAGAACGGGCACTTAGGGCGCTCTAGCAAGTGTGCCATGGTCTGATCAGGAACACCGCAGTCGCACTGGATGTTAGATGAGTCAGTAATCCTCCACTTTGACAAATTGTGTCTGCAGCGGCCTATTCGGGTACGAAATCTATTGATTGAGAGCTTTCCCTATAGGTCACTGCAGATCACGCCCGGGAAGCAAATTTTCTGGGCTTTAACGGAGTCGGAAGGTGGTGGATGCTTCTATTCCCACAGTTTGCTTCTGACAATGGGTGGTTTGTCTTGGATGGCCTGCGTAGAGCGTAAGAAGCTCTTACGACTTTCAAAGCCTGCCCAAGGTCGTTGTGTAATCGTATAGGGAATGTCGGGAAACGGATTCTTGTATCCGATTCGATGAGGATTCCGTCAATTACATAGTAGCTACCTACTTATTCAAAATCTACCTATCTGGAAAAGCCTCTTACATGAATGCTTCACTGTGTCATCATGTTAGCACATTTACATAAACACGATACATATTCCATTAGCAGATTTAGTGTATGATGCTTTCGAAATTACTTAAAAGGTCCCCACTATGAATGCGGCACAGTTTTGCCCAGTAAACAAGCACTCATTAAAACCAAGCTGAAATGTAAACGAAACTGAGCGACCTCATTCCAAGCACAGCGTATGTTTTCAAATAAACACACACACGTAATACCTTCTTATTCTGTGGAGCAGTGAAAACACACGGGCCAGTAACACCGATCAATTTCTACATTACTGGATTCGAGGGTTGCATAGTGACGGACGGCGCCGACAAGAGAATTTGGGGAGGCCTTTACCAGCAGTGGTTCAGTTCCGGCTTACTAACAAAATAAAAATAAAAAAAATCGCAAAATGTTTTTTATCTGTATAGAAGAGTTTTAGCTGATTTTACAGTGTCTGCATGCAAGCGCATTTTTGTGTATCATGACAGTCTAATACTATTTAACATAACATTTCAAACAATAGTATCGTGGTTTCTATACTGACAAGTGATTTATTTCTGTAAGTAGGTTTGTAAAAAAAACTTTTACACGGCAGTATTTTTTTTAATTAGAAGAGGTCGGCGTTTCCTATCTGACTACTCTGACCATGTAGATTAGTGTCTTATATAGTCTTTTGAAGAAGAAACTACGCGGATTGAGTTGACCTGTCCGTCTTGTCAGTGCACGCATTTATCAGTCACGCAACGTTCTGCACTCAGAGTTTAAGGAGCTCAACGATTCGACGAACAATACCAAATAAAGGACATTTGGATAGGCCGCATTAATTACAAGATAAGGACATAAGTACATCCTTCAAGATAAGCCAAAAGTTTCGTATCTATTCACGATAAGTTTCATGACTTTCACATAATATTTTGGCAAAGAACTTTGGCGTTACTAGCCGATAACAAGAGAAGAGAATAATTACGTAGGTGGCTGGAACAAAGCTAAAGTTTAGTGGGCAGTGCCAACTGGGGATTTTTTGCCAAAATATAGTTGTTGATCTATAATGCGGATCCATACGTCATGTTTGTGAACGGGTGCCGCCAGTAGGGACTGGTCATCTCTTAGCTGCCACGGCCTATTTTAATTTCTAAATTGTCATTTGATTTTTGTTTTTAATTACGGACGCTTTTAATGTGCACGTGTTTTTACATCGTTCTCACATTGATCATTTGAACATAAACGATGTAACCCACTTTCTGTAACAAATTGTTAATAACAATAATGGAGTTTCTCCATAGGTACCTACGCTTTGGAATGGGCAGCTAGCTTCATCTTTCTGACTCTTTAACAATTCAAAAGTGCCTGTAATTGGTTTATTTGAAATAAATGCTTTGAGTTTTGAGTTTGATAATGAGTTTTTATTTTTCACCTTTTAGTAAATACGACCTACCCCACACCAATTCGAAATTTCATCATCCTTGGGGTCAAAACAATGCATATTTAGGCGTTAGCAGCAATCGCGGTTGATTCGCTGTCATTTTTTGAAGAGTTCCGTTGTGTCTCCGAAACGCATCATCAGATCTATATCTATAATGAGACGATTTCGGAATAAACCTCTTGCGAACAAAATATAATTTTGCAAATCCATCTATATTTATATGACGGAGTTATGCCCGAACATCCTACCACTCCTAGCCGTTAAAGCGTTGTATCTTCCTTCATCAGCTCAGCGTCATGAGATGATTATGACCATACGCAAATGTGTCAATAGCTTTAGAAAATATAAAAAAATATGAAAAACATGGTTAATACCTATAACATTTGAGGTTTTCCCTCGATTTCCCTGGGATTCCATCATCAGATCCTGACTTGGTGCCAATAGGACCACCTCAGGAGTACCTATACTTTTTCAAATAAAATAAAAAAATGAGAATCGGTCCACAAATGGGGGAGAAATCGCTGAACATACATAAAAAAAAAATACGGACAGTCGAACATACAACCTCCTCCTCTTTTGAAGTCGGTTAAAGAATTGGCGGTTATAGGTAGGTATACAGTACCTACCTATAAATGCTGGTAACCATTCTTGAGTTGTTTTTTGCGAAGAGAAGCGCGTTGCACCGACCCCAAGGAACGTGAGACAAGGGAAGTGTAAAAAAGAAGACGCAAAACCCTTTGCAAGTGCAAAACAGTTGACTTACCTACACGGCTCTAACATTACCAATTCACTTACCAATGAATGCTTATTTTTGTTTGAAACCTTTTCCATAAACCCTTTCAGGCATACTATAGAAACTTCTGACATTTTATAAGTGCCCATGTAGTTTTATATTTTATCAAACAATTTCATTTGAATACTCTCACGAGCTTTAGCTCTTAGGTAGCCTATTGATATTATCTGAAGACTTGATACGAATTTAAACTATAGTCCGCGCGGAACTAGTTGGCCGTACCTTAGGTATGTGAGCGGTAGGCAGTATATGCGCCCTCACGGCCGTAGTCGCCGCGGCAGACGCCCTGGGCGTCGGGAATCCCAGGCTGATTCCCGGCCACCGTAGGCGCGGGCTTGCGGACGGCGAGTAATGGGTAGCTCACTGTCCGGTAAGGACTAAGCCCGGGTCGACGGCGCGTTGTGTTCCACGCGCGCCTCAAAGAGATGTCAGCACCAAATGGGGGGGTCCGCAAGGGCCGATGCCTGCTAGGGGTGCGGGTTGTTCGAAAGAGATACCGCGGCCCCTAGCACACAGGCAACTGAGGGAACACGGGTGGGTTTTAGTCAGTAAAAGTCTGACACGCTCTCCCGCTCCACCCAGAGCGGGAGAAGTTATTTGATGATTTCCCACCCAAAAAAAAAAAAAAGTATGTGAGCGGTGGGACGGAGGGGCGGGGGCGCTTGCTGTCATTACTCAGTACGGCGCCGTTCTTCGCGACGGTAACACGCGTCAAAAGTTCCGGCTAGTTTAGATAAAACGCACATGAGATTTCAATAGCAAGATGAGTCCGCCGATAAATAGAAAATTTAAAAATGTAATATTCAAAGTGCATACTTTTTTCAAAAACGGAAAGTCGATGTTGATAGTTTGGAATAGAAAACTGATGCGAATATACATAAATTGGTAGCAAAGCAACTGGAATATCAGAACGTTGTGTAAGGAGAGTGATTGCTGAAAGTAAAACTTCCTTGCAAAATACTGAGGAAGCAAAATTTAGCGCAGACCAAAAGAAATACAAGTTGATGATTTCGATTTGGGAGTGGTATGGAGAAAAATAAACCAGTTTTATACGGTTGAGAAGAAAATTCCAAATCTTTGAAAACTAAATGCTATTTAATAGAAGATAACATTTTACAATGCCGACTAACTTTTTAAGAGAACTTGTGCACAAACTAGGATATTTATTAAAAAATGTAAATTGAAGAGATCCATTTTAATAGAGAGAGAGAGCAAACATTGTTGAATGGCGAGTGAAATACTTGAGGGCAATAAGAAAATACAGAGCCGACAACCGAAATATATTCTTTTTGGACGAAACCTACGTCAACCAAAGTCACAATGTTCAAAAATGTTAGCAATCTTCATTCGAGCCTGGAATATATACCAATATAGGCAAAGGAAAGCGTTTAATAATAGTACGCGCTGGTAGTCGGGACGGGTTAGTCCACGATGTTTTGCTGGTTTTTAAATCAGATTCAAAAACGGGGGATTTTCAGGGTGATATGAACTCCGCATTTTTTTACTACTGGGTTGATCGAAAATTAATACCTAAACTTCCACCAAACTCAGTCGCAATTATGGATAATGCTGCTAATCATTGTGTGCAAGCAGAGAAGAAACCGACTAAGTCGAGTTTGAAAATTAATATGCAGAACTGGTTGCGAAATCATAACGTACCATTTTTTCCCACAATGATCCAACCAGAACTCTAGGTTGAATACGACTTAATTAGAAAAAAAATTACACGATTGATGAACTTCTTATAGCTGCAGGTCATACTGTTCTTAGGCTACCTCCATACCACCCAGACCTCAACCCGATCGAGCTTGTGTGGGCAATTATTAAAAATTGCCTGGCCAGAGATCACATTAATGCAAAATTGGACGGAAAAATTACAATACTAACAAGGTTATTTTCTGAATTCTCTGCCGAAAAATGGCAGAATTGCGATGACCATGTACGGTGGGCTGCATCAATTGGGTACCCCAGTTGTATTAAAATTTTAATACAACTGGGGTACCCAATTGAAAATTAACAAAAATACTGGAATCATGATATTAGATATTCAGACTCAAGTTCAGAAAGTCCAGAATCAAGATATGATTTAGAGGATATGTCAAAATAATTTCATATAATTTGTTTTCGGTTTATTTTAAATGACTAAATAATAATTACAATAAAAACTTCTAAAAGTTTAAGTGTTTTTTAATTATTCAGTTCTATTGTTCACTTACTAGGCATGGTACATCAGTTTTCTACTTTATTAAGTGCGATATCTCGAGATTAGTCGTCACTGTCTATAATGTCATGTGCGTTGGGAACAATAGGCAACCCGCTGCCTCACCCTGTCTCCACCTAAGGCGCGGCCAACTAGTTCCGCGCGGACTATAGTTATTACTTATCTTTTTGCCTATTTACTCTTAACAGACTAAAACAGGAGACAATATCTATCATGTTTCATGATTTGTTCTCTCGACTTTTTTTTTTTTTCCAAAACACTTTGAGTATTACAAACGTGATTTAAGCCCCACAACGAAAACCTCTCAGGGTTTATCTGTTGATGGCGAGCCACTCATTTCAATAAAAACACAAAATAAAAAATATTAACAATTGTACACGATAGTTTGACAAAAAACAGTATAACACTAGACATTAGACAATATTGAAAAAAAAAGAAGAAAAAACAACAACAAGCAATAATAACTACATTGAGAAATGTTGTGCAAGGAAACATTTTGATTTATACTTATAACTTTTCGAATTAGTTTTGTAAAGCGCTTGCGCTTGCTTGCTTGCGCGTTTTGTCAGATGCTCAAAAGTCAGTAAGGTGATAAATAAATTAATAAAAACATCGTTAGTAAGTTAGTACGAGTATGTCTTCTGCTTTATTTTTAAAGAGCCACGTCCCTTTCAAATATCTTCAAATTGATTCGATTATTCCTTAAACATCAGAGCGGTAGATAGATATAGTATTACCTATTTACATAAATACCTTCTCAAAGATATTTGTGTACATAAAACTTAACATATTACTCGAAATGCCAGCCTGTAATAACATCCGCTACACGGCTGTATTTCATTTTCCTCGCTAACTTACATTTGGGGAGCAATAACAGATGATATTGGAGAAACGTATTGCCAATTTTTTTTTTATGATACAAACGTCTTTGATATGCCCCCTATCTTGCAACCCCTTTGGCGAGATACAGGGGTTTGCAAGCACCTATCTATGGTCTCTTCCAGAACTATCTAATGACAATATCATGGATGTAAAAGTAGGTATAATAAATGGATCAGTAAACGTAGGTACCTGTGTTTGCCAATGTCTAGTGCCGTTAATTGAATGCAATGATTTGAATTCAAATTTTCTGACATAGTTTTATCTAGGATTATCAACCGTAACAAATATATATTTACAGGATTATAATAATTATCTGTACTGTCTTAAGCGCTCTTTTTATAGGTATATGAAAAATTCACAAACGTATTACCTTTAGACACAAACTAAATACATCTAGAAAGGCCTTTCGCTAATACAAATACTAAAACTGAACAATCAGGTAAAACCTAGATTTACACGGAGGTTTTCCGATGAAAAACGAAATTTTAAACTTTAACTTAGCTAACTTAATCAGCAGATTAAAACAAAAACAAATATTGGTTCCAGACGTTTCTCAAACGGCTTGCTAGACTCGGAAACTTAATTAACAATTAACAGAAACCTATTCCACAGTATTAAATGCTGAGATTAGAATTTATTTAAAGATGTTGTTGAGGTTTTAAATGATTTAACTGAACAGAAAGTTTCGATATAAAAATATATCCTCTTAGACATATCAATCGTAAAAAGTGTCGAAAAGTGCCTATTTTTATTAAGTTATCCCATCGGAAGTCAATCTAGGTACTACGTAAGATCAATGGTCATGCCAGAAGGCAATTAGGAGATAAAGTGCTGGAGCAAATTGTCTGAAATAACTTTGTTTCGGTAGTAAATGCTTTAGTAATAGGATCCTGGGGTTTTATTTCAGCGTTGTAATGTAGCTAATGCTTGATCACCTTTTTATGTAGGTACCAACAAAGAAAATACGGCACAAATTAACAACGACTTCAGCAACTCTTTCAGGACCAACTCTACCCTCAACCCAGCAGACCGTTCCTTTCGAAACTAAATACAGTATCATACTTCAAAATGTACAAAGCATAAAAACAAGATCCATTTACTAGAAAACCTACTTCAAGAACATCAATATCAAGCTGTTTGCTTATCAGAAACTTGGATCACCGACAAAACAATAGCCCTACGTACAAATTGACGGCTACGAGATCGCTGCAGCATATTGTCGCCGACAGCACCGCGGCGGTGGCGTGGCCATCCTGCTGCCAACCGGAACTACGTATACTGACAGGTCAGACCTTAGCCACTTAACTATAGAATATGTCACCGAATGTTGTGCGGTAGAAATGAAACCTAATATACTTTTCATTACTTTGTACAGAACGAACCGTAAAATAGACCATTTTTTTTACATTTCTCTAACTGTTACTCACAAATCTAAAATCACACCACTATAACAAACATATAATAATAGGAGGCGACTTTAATATTAACGCAGTCCCGAGCTCCAAACACTATAAAAAACTCATGGCAACTATGCTTGAATATAATTTACATCAAATTGTTAATAAGCCAACTAGGGAAACTTCAACGTCATCAACCTCCATAGATCTAGTCTTTACAAACAATAAGAATGTATCAGTATCCGTTGAGGATAAACGAATCTCCGACCATAAATGCGTAACTTAACTTTGACCTGTTTTCTAGGAAACGAATTTAAACCTAAGTATTACAAAAACATTCGACCAACAAATCACCCCAAATACTACTACATACCTGTCAAACTTAAATTGAGAGACATAGCTTGGGAAAACATTCTAATACTACGACAACTACAACCTATTCGAAGACAAATTAAAAGAAATTCTATGTGCCACTATCCCATTGAAACGTATAAAAATAACTAATACCAAAAATAAGAACTATATAACCAAAGGAATAAATAAATCATGTAAACATAAAAGACTTTTAAAAACATTAGCTAACCAATCAAACAATAAAGTAATAAAACACTATACAAAATTTTCTCTAATATTCTCAAAAAATGTGTAAAAGTTTCTAAAAACAAAATTATTCACAAGAGATGGACAAATCGAAAAATAAAACAAAGACTATGTGGCATATAATTAAACCCATAACACAAAAACATAAACAAATTCACAGTGAAAACATAAAAATAAACATAAATAACAACACAACAGACTGCCCCTACACTATTGCAAACAACTTCAACCAAATATACAGGTTGAAATTGAAAGCATGCGACAAACCGAAATGGGAGATTGTACTCATCATTATGAACAACTTTTACTAAGGGACCAAAGATGCAATCGCGAAAAAAAAACAGCTGTTCCCTACATTTATGTTCGCATAACTCGTCAAAATGTAGGGAACAGCTGTTTTTTTTTTGCGCTTGCATCTTTGGTCCCTTAGTAAAAGTTGTTCATAATGATGAGTACAATCTCCCATTTCGGTTTGTCGCATGTTTTCAATTTCAACCTGTAATTATAGGGTGGCAGGGACATTGACGCAGAACCTGTACTAAGGATCCAGTTAAAGACTCTGGACCCCCTGCGCAGAAATTATTCATGAGTTATTTAAAAAAAAAATTATGCTGTTTCGTATAAAAGTGCAGTACCTATGCGGAAATTTGTATGGAATAACTGATTTTATTTTTAATAACCGACAACAAATTTCAACGCCGGGTCGTTCATAATCATGTATATGCCATAGTAACGGGTCGCGGGTTGATGTGTGCCACCCTCCGTATTATAGTTTTATTTAATAGTCGTTATCTACTGATACAACAGTGAAAAAATATATTTTAAATCAATGAATAAACACAGTATTACCCAAAAATAAAATATTTATTCATCATTCAATCACATGGTCAGGTATAGTAACAATCAATATTATAAAGAGCTCAGTTATACATCGTTATACAAAAACACACACACACATTCACACATGCATAACACTAATAATATATTCTATAAATACACAATCATTGTTCAGCTTTTGGCCGAATAAATATCTATATGTAAGTACATATATAATATAAGATCTATATATAAGCCGCCCGCATGTTGTCCGTACATTTACGGAATTTCTTTTTTTTATGAACATTAGACTAAAGTTGGCTTTCACGCAGCTGTGTTTAGAAATGGGCATGATAACGGATTCCATTGTTGGTGTTTGTACTTTACTAGCTACTAAAAAGATCACTTAATGATTTTTTATGAATAATTTCTTGAATAACCCTAAGAGATACCTAGCCTATCCTCAGCTAGCCCTTTAACCTAATTTCAGCAGCTGGAATTATTATATTCTGTTAGTTTTAAATATCCCACAACTAAATCTAAATTGGTCCTAGGTGTGATTCAATATTTAATAGCTTTCTAAGAAATTGTATCTCACAGAAAGTTAAACCAGAATTAGGTTTTGTATTATTAATTCCTCTATTCCTTTCATTTTCATCTAATATTAAAAGGGTGACTGGCGCTATCTAGACCCTAACATTCTAAGGGAAAACTCCTTGACCTAATTTAATTTTGTAACTACAATATCATTTCTATTATCGATTAATATTGAACTTACTTAGATTTTGTGAGGCTCAATTCTGTAATTCCATTTAAGTTTCCTAATGGCTTGACGTAGGACATTCTTATATCCACTTCAATATTATAGAATCAATTGTGTCAAATTGGATATCCAAAGAATTGATGGCAAACAAGATAGTTGGTGGACATACAAAAAAAATACTAAATAAACATAAAGAGAAAAGAGTTTTACCAAAAGTTTATTTCTAAATCATTATCTAAACATAAGTTTGAGTTTGTTAATGTTTTTCCGTATTTATTAAAAGTTAGCCATTATAAGTAACATTGTTACGTGATCTAATTGGATTCATTGTCAATTTAAAACTTTTGTTCAGACCCGGCGACAACCTAATCTCGAAACAAAGTTGTAATGTCTAATTAGACTCTCATGAGACCTCCACGTAACTACGAAAAATGGAGCTTCTCAGTTGGAGTTGGAATATAAATAAAATTTAAGTTAATTAAATAAAAATGTTTGTGTAGCCTAATGAACTCGCGCCTGAGCAAACTACCCAATTAGTTTCAAAGCGAATCTCCATGCAAGTCAAGTTGTTTAACACATGTTAAAACCGCAGAAGCTAGAATCGCAAAACCCTACTCTCAGTGTATCGTTTTTAGTTCTAAGGCCGTATATCATTTTTTCCCCAATAAGTCTTCTAACAACTGCTGGTTAGTCATATTCGCATCGCCAAGTAAATTAGCCCTAGATTCTCTAGAGTTTTTTCTACTAGAAATTGATCGTTTCCTGCCCGCCGGACCCATATCGGTGAATACTTGTTCTGTCAACATATTAAAGTTATTATTCAGTTCATTCAAAGCTGATTCGGGGATTTCCCCGTTGGCGTTCACTAATTCATTAATTTTATCAACAGCTTCTAACTGTTCCACTAATTTGTCACTTTCGAATCTCGACTGGTTGAAACATTTCATGTGTTTATCAATCACTTCGTTACTTTTCTCAATGTCTTGGATAATAGCTTTGCAATACTTCTCTATGGGTTTGCCAGATATTTTACGTTCTAATTCACTAGTTTCACGTTTGATGATCGTTTCTCCGTGGTGTATTGCGACAGTTGTCACAGAATCTTCAACTGCTTCCTGGTCGATAAAAGACACATTTGAATTCCTTCTTCCTCTAGATTTAGGACGTTCCGGTTCTTCTGATTCAGATTGTTCTTCGATAGAGTCTTCTATTGAATTTCTTCTTCTTAATGCACTAGATTTTCTAGACGCAGGCTCTTCACTCTTTATTTTATTCATTAATTCTGTTTTCATAGATTCCATTTTAGTATGCAGTTCATTCGGTGAAATTTTTAAATTGAAATCATCATCGTATATTGAAAGGTCTGCCATTCCATCTTGAACTGTTTTGGCTAACTCCATGATTTCACCGGAGGCCTTGGAGTTCTTTCTAGTTCCAGGGGTAGGTGTAGATCGAGATATGGTGGAGTTAGATCGGCTTCTAGCGTAGCGCGAGCGTGGTTCAGCGGACGACGAAGACTCTTCGTCGTGAGATAGTACGCTGCTAAGACTGCGAGAATTTTCACATAATTTCGCCATTATGTTTTGCTCCACCTGGAAATTCAAATATTAATATTGCAAAGAATAAACATTTCGGAGATACGTCTTTATGCTTTCCAACTAATTACTCAGTCTGTCCTCATTACAATGGACTTAGAATAAAAATCCGTTCGTCAAATTGGCTTATACAACAATCCAGGCAAAGTTACAGAGGGCATAATATGTCATGTTAGATTTTAACAATGGGGCCCTCGAAACAAAAGGATTTGCCGGGGAAATAAATGTGTACAAACATTTAAATACCTACGCGTTCCTAAATTGGACTAGACTGAAATAGTCAACGTAAGCTTAATACAAATACTGAAATCTGGGAGGCTTTGTTACTTACGGATCCTCGTCTACGTCATAACAAAGCCACATATTCAGGTTGAGTTGGCAAGTAGTTCATTTACAGATTAAAGTGCGATTAGAACCTATTTCTTACCAGTTTTTGTTTAACTACCGAGACTAACTACTTGATGATGACTAATGGCCTGTTTAACCACCTCCGATTAAGTTAAATTTAACTGGCAGATAAGCTGATACAAATTCTGTTCTATTTTTAGTGTTAGGTAGGTACCTACGTTGCCAAATGATAACACGGAACTCTTATAATTTCGTAATGTCCGTCTGCCCGGATCGTACACAGCCATTTTACTCGGTGACAATTAATTGCACTTTACCGATCAGAATTTTAAATTGTATTGCACCGCTAAACAATGGCCTAGTGAAATAACGAAAACATAATTAGAAATGGGACTTTCCACAGTTGTAACTAAGAGATGAAAAAAATATAAAATTCACGGACCTAAGCGTGTGGGATCGTTGGATCCCATTATTTAAAAGATGATGATGTTTCCACGTGTCTTTGCAATGTATGGGTTTTTTGATATAAGGGATATTTTCGGTACCAACCGCAGAATGTATAATTGATCGACACTTTAACTTACAATGTGTCTATCATCCCTGCCCCGGCTGATACTGGCGTCAGTATCAGACCTGGCTCTGCTGGGCTGCTTTGGTACGTTGATGTTGTTGCCAGACGCCGTCTTCACCGGCGACTTGACGGTCCTACTCGCTGCCGTGCTCAACATCTTTTCTTTCATCTAGAACAAGAATTAGTCTTCAAAGCGAGAGTAAACATTTGTCTTCCGAGCACGGTCCTTCCATCGTAGACCACATTTATCGCATTACATCAAGCTTGAACAAGAGTAAAGAGGAGGAAAGGGCTTCTAATTAAATTTGATGTTGAATAACACTCATTGATGTACTTAAAAAAACTCTTTATCCGAAAATATTCCGAATCTAAGAAAAACACCATAAATAATATTTTTCTTACAGAAATTAAGTACCTACAATTGACAACACTAGTAGGTACTTAAATTCAATGATTACCTATTTTTGTTAATACTTTTTTTCTTATGAAAAAGATAACAATTTATTTGAAAACCCTTTATTTCCCGAGAGAAAAGCTAATTTGTAATAGTACCCGCATTTCGCCATTCAGGTCAGTCATTAGTCCAGTTTTATATGGGCGAGCTTATTGCTATAAACTGGGCTTAAATCTGCCTTGATACTGCTATAAATAATTTCCTAGGTATTGGAAAAAGCCCAGTAAGATTGCCGGACCTAGGAACCCAGTCCATTAAGCTTAGAAAACGCACTTATGACTAATGTTTGTTTTATTGTTTCACGTGTCCAAATTTAGACTTTTCAGATGAAAATAAATATCGTAATGACATCGTTTTGTTTGACGACGCTTATGGCATCAAAGAATTTATCTGAATACATTGAACATTTTTAACGCGAATACAAAGAAGAGAAAAGCCTTTATTACTCCCGTCTAATGAAAGACTGCTTAAAACAAATAATTTACGAGTGAACAACAGATTTAGAACAACAATAGAACGTTGATTAGGAAAATTTTAATTCGTTACGCTGAAGTGAATAATTCTAAAACGGGGAGGATTCAATGGCATTACATTATAATGAGGAAACAAACAATAAGAAGTGATTAAAAGATACCGAAATGTCACATGCGCTGTTATTATTTATTCATACACACAACTTCGCAATGAACGAATTATATTAGTACTTCAGAACACACGAGTGTCTGTAAGGCCTTTTAACACACACGTTTTTCTTGCCGTGAGAAACTACGATTTATTCGCCGTGTGTAGACAGGTCAGTGCTGTATGGCAGTCGAGGGGAGTCTGTCGACGGCACCGGCTCTTTTCACGGCGGCAATTATTTTCGTGACGGCTTACGTTCGCTAATTTTGTTTTAAAATGGTGATAAATCGAGAATTATTAATTAAATTGATTCACGAACGACCTGTTATATGGAATTATATGATCGGTTGCACCTATCCATCAACTTTCTGTACTACTTGTTCGTTTTTGAGTTTTCTATGCACGCAATGACGACCTCTTTTCTAACCGACGAAAAAACGGTGGAGGTTTTCAACACGACGCGTATTTTTTTTTTTTGTTGTATGACCACGCGTCACTTTGTACAGAGTAGTCTGATTTTGATAATTCTTTTTTTTTTTGGAATGGGTATACCCCGAAGTTGGTCCCATTTAAATTTGGAAAAAACAGTCCAACCCTAAGGGTAGGAAAATAGGGGATATGATTGATTGTTCACTCACAGATTTTAATGCTGAATTGTGTATTACAAAAATTAAGCATGTGGTAATTCGTAGATTATAGCCACAATAAAATATAAAATAAAAACTTTTTAACATAAAATTAAACCGCTGCAAAAACTGAAAAGCAAAAAATAATAAACCTTTTGTTTAACCTTAATAACTAAGTTCGGAAGGCGGTGACATAAAATTTAAAAAATACATATCCAAAGTCACCGACTTCCGAATTTAATTAATAAACTTAATTCTGTTATTAAGGTTAAACAAAAAGGTTTATTACCCATTGTTTTGCTTTTCAGTTTTTTCGGCGGATATTTTTTTTTCTAATATGTATTCATGACGTACAGACGCCAGCACATCAAGCAACTCCAAAATGTCAAATTTTCCCAATTGAACATGAATCTTCAATTTATGGAATAAAGTTGAAAACCTATCAAAGAAATTTGACAGATTGGGGTAGCTAGATGTGCTGGCGTCTATTCGTCTGCAGCTTGCCACAGGAAAAAAAAACATCTGAGCTCTACCTATCCGTTATCTCGTCCGGTAGTTTGCAGTGTCAAATACAAGCTCAAACAAACCATGCCCTGTACAAAGGCCTGGGCCTTATGTGTACTGAATGTAACCAAAAATAGAATTTAAAACTTTCTGCTTGTAGGTAGGTACATCTGATAATTTCAAAGTGAAAATATCAGAATGTAAATATTTCACTAACTAGACAAGGCACTGGCGAAGATAATAAGAGAAGATTAATAGTAGATACTGCATAAGAATGTAGGATAAGGATGGGGCTGGACTAGCGTTACCCAAGTTTACTTTGTATGAGGACGGGGCTGGACAAACGATACCCAAGTTTATTTTGTATGAGGATGGGGCTGGACAAGCGATACCCAAGTTTATTTTGTATGAGGATGGGGCTGGACAAGCGATACCCAAGTTTATTTTGTATGAGGATGGGGCTGGACAAGCGATACCCAAGTTTATTTTGTATGAAGATGGGGCTGGACAAGCGATACTCAAGTTTATTTTGTATGAAGACGGGGCTGGAAAAGCGTTACCCAAGTTTATTTTGTATGAGGATGGGGCTGGACAAGCGTTACCCAAGTTTATTTTGTATGAGGATGGGGCTGGACAAGCGATACCCAAGTTTATTTGTATGAGGATGGGGCTGGACAAGCGATACCCAAGTTTATTTTGTATGAAGATGGGGTTGACAAGCGATACCCAAGTTTATTTTGTATGAAGACGGGGCTGGAAAAGCATTACCCAAGTTTATTTTTGTCACACAAACTCAAGTTGCCGAAATTTCAAAACATTCATGTTCCTACAATACTGCAGTTTGCGTGCGACACTAATTTTACCTCTAAACTGTTAAGCAAATACTCACGTTCTACGTCTATTCGCCGTGTAATAGTCATTTCAAGCAACTTGCACAGAATTACAGTTTTGTTTGCAACGCACCGACAATTTGCTTAACTATTAATTTCCTGACTACCTAACCTACTCGAATCCCGAAAGTGACAATCGGAAGGATCTATGAAACATAAACCGCCAGTTACTTACCTCAATAATAGTAGTCAGCTTGTCAGCATTATTGATGGCGAGGTCTAGATCGTGTCTCGTGTCCTTATGCTTATTGATCTCATTCTGCAGTTGATGCTTGAAGTTCTTCGCTTCTAGTGCTATGCGACGATGTAACATTGTGATCGTATCGTTCTGTTGCTGTACTTTAGAAGTCAGTTCCGTCACTTGAGCTTGAAGTTTCTCGCGTTCGAGAAGATTTCTGGAATATTTTATAGAAATAAGCGTTGGCAGGAAGATCTAACATTTACTTATAATTTTTTATTGCAAATAAATTCTAATCAGTGCAGGCAGCTGTTATCTTAGGCACTGCAGTTTCTTCTCTCATAAATTATTTATTTCACTTTAAGTTAAACCGTTAACACCAAATGTAATAATTGAGAACAGAATAAATGCAAACAAAAGAAAAAGTGCCATACAACGTGGGAATGCTGCAAGCCTTTTGGGCACTTTTCCCACTGACAACGATGCGGACGAAGTTTTTGATGCCTTATGATTTTTTTTTTCTATACTTGTACATACTATTATTTTGAAACCAGTAGTTTATAAATTATGTAAATATTTATACAAATAAATTAATACAATTATAATGATTTGAGTAGCTAATTGTACGTGCAAGCAATTAATTTAATAACAAAAAAGAAAAAGTAGAAAATTATAATGATCATTTTAATTTTCTTTTATGTATAAAAATTACAACAATTTTAAAAACTCTTCTCACAGTACCTACCTATGTCGTTATCGATTATTCAAGGCTCTACATTAACCCCTTTATAAATAAAGAATGCTTAAAATGAAGAGTCGTTTAAAAAAACATCAAAAATGTATGGTTAAGCATTCCTTACTATATGCAACGTTTATAAATAATTCCGTTTTATTGTAGACTAGCTGACCCAACAGACCTTGTCCTGTTTTAACGACGAATATTAAATTCGCATTGGTATAATATTATAAAATTTAATGTGGTCCTTAGGTTTTCTTATTTTTTTTAATTTTACGCGCAACTTTCTTAATTTTTTCTTTCATAAGAACCTGACAATAAAACCAAACCAAACCAAACCTCCTGACAATAAAAACCACAACAAAAAAAGAATTAGCAAAATTGGTCCAGCCGTTCCCGTGTGATGCCGTGACCAAAGAAAATATGGATTCATTTTTATTTTATTGTAGATTTATTTCAACCAGTATTTTCTCAATGCTGGGCTTATCATTCGCAATACGTATTTCAAAATTATCAATGTTCCGTGTGGGGCCAGACGTAAAGAATAGCACCATCCCATTTCTTCCCGTGGATGTCGTAGGCGGCGACTAAGGGACTTACTAGAGAATGGGCAGCAGCGTTCTCTATGCATTTTACTGCGATCGCCAACCCACCTGCCAAGCGTTGCGATTATGGAAAATCCCCCCAATTGGGAGAGGTCTATGTCCAGCAGTGGACATCTTTCGGCTAAAATGATGGTGATGATTTCAAAATTAAACACGTCATCTGACATTAACCTTACTTTTTGCGATAACTATACGCATCACTTTGAGTATCAATCTTATTTATCTTTCATCTTACAGGTAGTATATATAGTATAGTTATTATTCCTTCGTTCGTGATTCTTGCGTGATTCTGATCAATAAATTACTATGACGGTGACTTTACCTATCCTTGCTTAGCTCCAACAGATGATAGTGTTCATCTCTCAGCTGCTGCAGTTGCATGTCTCGTTCCTTCAACTTCATCGTCGCCTCTTTGTACTGCATCTTCAGTTGCTTGAACTTCGACTGCTGTATTCTCATCTCTTCGCTGTGCGAGTTCAGAACTTGAGGCAGTTCTGCGTTCGAGTTCTCGTATCTAGTTATAATTTCCAAAACTGATTTTATTTACATCTTTTTCATAGATTTGATGAACACAAAGACATAGGCCAAAATACATGTAGGTAGGTAGCTACTTCCGGACATAGACATCTATAGGTATCTATGGGAGTAACGAGAAGAGTGAGTGAAAGGGTTAATGATAATTGAAACATTTAAATGGAATAGCAGTGAACGCCATTCAGTTTAAGAGGTTAGAGAAAACTTATATTGAATGACGAAATCTGAGAAATTTCAAAAATACATCAATATTGGGTTTTCTCGAATTCCATAATTTTTTCCCTAGGCTTTATTGGCTGCTGAACTGTCGCAAATAGGCCACACTATCACGTCCTGGGAATAATACGTCAAATAACAAGTCACCCTGTATATCTCATCTGTATCATTAGGTAACACTGGTAGCGTAGATTGATATTATTAATACGTTTTTCACCTTAAACACAAATTCGTGCTAATTTCAAAATTCCGGAACAAATATCACAATAAATATGAAGTTCCGGTATTTTGGAGGCATATAAATATTATCCTCTACGTTTGACGTCGACGACCTTAAATCAATCTACCTACTCCGACCTCTGGTAATTATACAATAGAAGAAGTTGCGAGAGCTTTTAGGTAATAGGGCTCTCCCAGGCTATGGTAACAATACATCCGCCTAGTCGCATCCAGTCTGTTTAAGGTCATCGTCGGTCCATCTAGTTGGGGAGTTAGAACGATTTACAGGAAAACAGTTCTTACCTTTGCAATGCTATTTCTTGTTTCTTCTGCATGGCACGTAATACTTTGTTCTCATTACTTAACTCCTGGAAAATGCATTATATGATTGAAAATATCAAATTACGTATAAAAATTGATCTTGATCACCTAGAGTTTGAAAAGTCATTTTCATTTTCTTACTTAAATCTGAAGACACTTTCGTCGAGAAAGGCCATGTTTTTATTTTACTGGAAATTAGACTGCTATATCTACCTATCAATTCCATAGTAGTCAAAATCACCTAATAGTCAGAAGATAAACTTTTGTTGATACGTTTAAAAAATATTAAAACTAGACTTTTATAGAACGTTTTTAGTACCTAGGTCTATCGATTCCATAATATTTAGAATCAACCCTCCGTGTAATGGGTAGCTCGCTGTCCGGTAAGGACCAAGCCCGGGTCGACGGCGCGTTGTGTTCCACGCGCGCCTCAAAGAGATGTCAGCACCAAAGGGTGGGGTCCGCAAGGGCCGATGCCTGCCAGGGGTGCGGGTTGTTCGAAAGAGATACCGTCGCCCCTGGCACACAGGCAACTGAGGGAACACGGGTGGGTTTTAGTCAGTAAAAGTCTGACACGCCCTCGCCCTCCTGCTCCACCCAGAGCAGGAGAAGTTATTTGATAATTTCCCATCCTCAAAAAAAAAAAAAACCTTCCGTGCCTCGGAAAGCAGCAGCAGCCGTTGGTCCCGGCTGTCAATCATAGATCTTTGACAGTCGTTACGGGTCGTCAGGAGCCCGAAAAACTGACAACCAGTTAAGACTGGTTAATACGATACCGCTTGATAAGCCAAGCCGTATCGTATTACCCAATAATTGCGTTGTGTAGGTTCAGATAGGCAGCTGCTCCATGTTAAATACTGGTATTCAGCTGCATCCGGTTAGACTGAAAGTCTACCTCAACATAGCTAGGAAAAGTTTAGGCAGCAAATGAATAGTTAAAATCAACCAAAAACTTACCTGCAAATGATAATGCGCATCAGAAAGCTGGTTCTGCAGCTGTTTCACCCTGTGCGTCTTGGCCGACAGCACGCGCTGCGTCACGTACTGATCTCCTCTCTTATTCAGTGACGTGGTGGACATGTCCATTGTTAGCGGGTTCAGGCGCTTGCGCTTTGTCAAGAGGTTCAATCGAGAATTGCTGCTGTATACGCTCTCCAGGGATTCTTTTCTGGAATATAAAAAGGTTTTATATTCTAGCAAGTGTTAAAATACCCCAACAGAAGCTGAGAGTACCTAAGTTGTTCTTCTCGATATTGTGTTTTTTTTATTCTTGCCGGACCTGGAACCTTCTGGTTACCGAAATATTGAAGGTCAAGGACCAAATTTAATAATCTAGCGAAACTCTGCAGTCGTCATGGGTATCGATATCTACGCAATGACTATAAAAAAGTTAAGAAATTCTAAACTCTTCATTTCAAATAACTACAGCTGAATAGAGGTTAACGGTTGCTGTTGGTGTACTAAGTTGAAATTGGAGGTTAAATATTTTTGTGTAACCGTCATTGGATATCGAGCCACGGAGTTTCGCTAGCCTATTTAATTTGATCCTGTAGGTATAGGTAGTCACATAAGTATTCCAAAAGTTTAGTATTAGAGCGTGCAGTAGTTATAAGTAGAACCCTTACGGCAGCCGTGGTTTCCATCTGCTGACGTGGGCACCGAAGATATTGGGGGCAAACAACTTCGCTTCCCCCGGGTTAGCTAGCGCGAGCTTAACTAAAATTCCGCCTGTTTTCAGTAGTTTGGGCCAACAGACCCCTTTCCTTTCTCTCAATAGGCGGAAAATATCTTAACGTTAATACGGAAAACGCTATCACAACATGTTACGTAAGACACAGCTAAGGTAGAAGTGAGGACTGTTTCAAACAACCCCATGACAAAAGCTATAGAGATGTTTTATTAGCTTTAATAAAATAAAGTTTACATCACACCAAAACCGAATCAGTAGCGAAACGGTAGCGGCAAAACGAATCCAGACGAATGACTATCCTACTCAACCACAAGTGGGTGCCTCAAACCACAGCAGAGCTTTGAGTGTAGAATCGGCCTTACTGAACCGATTAGCATGAAAAGGCATCGTAAATTCAAGGATACCTTTGATAAAAAATACAACCTATGTCATAGTCAATTGTTTCAGCAAAGCAGTTTCTACGCAAAACTGCACGTCATAGGCCCTAGTTTTGCGTAGAAACTGCTTTCGCTTTACTTACCTATAGTGCTTTGTTAAAAAAGCATACCTACAAAAAATTGTCAATAGGTAGGTCCCTACAAAAATAAATTTTGCCGACTCCTTTACAACGTGAATAAAATATTTAATGAACCATTTGCCCCAGAATGCCTTCTTTGTCTCACTCAGCATAATGGGCCACCTTGCCAGAGCAATAATCCGCGCAGTAAAACAAAACCCCTACCTGCTACCGAATGTAACTATTAAGGGCAGTTCAGACGACGCTATATCTAGGTACTATTCGCTATACCTATAGTAAAGCCACCACTGCTCTTGAAACAGTGAAGGAAAACATCGTCAGGAAACTGGCATGTCCTAGAACCAACAATTCGGTTCGACATGTGACATTTACCAGCCCGCGTGGTCTATTACGGCCCACTCCCTCTACCCTAGAGGAGGCCAGTGTCCCAGCAGTGGGACATTATAGGCTGATTATGCTATACCTACCTGTATAGCATGAAGTTCACTCCAACCAAACCGCTATATCGCAAGCCGGTATATTACATCATAAAGGTATAATAAAGCAAGTTGTTTGAAGGCGATCCGTCATAAAGTGCAAACACTTTTGGTACCTACTCACTAGCGTGGAAACTCGTCAAGTGATGATAGAGAATTTCGTCGGCCTAATTCGTTAACCTGCTAAGTTCATTTTGACATAGTTTACAAGACAAAGAAAAATCTGAATAATATCTTTATTAATTTAGCAATCAAAATTCTGAAAATCCCGTTGGTTTCCATAATTTTTCTTGATATTTTAACAATATATGTAGCAGCATAACTTATACACATTTTATAAAATTTAGAAAAACAATTATTTAGCAGTTTGTCGAAAAATGGACTTAGCAGGTTAACGAATTAGGCCGACGATTTGAGAAGACATGGAATTTGTCTCCAGCTTAATATTTTTAATAAATAAATGTTAAAAAACAAATACAGTGTGATTATAGCTCGTATATAATATGGAGCTATAATAATAGGTCTTTACCTATGAAATTGCCGTTTTGTATGAAAAAATTTAAACGAATTTTTTTCATGTATTTTTTATTTGTATTAATCGAAGTAATCACCCATGCAATCAATGCATCTTTGCCATCGCAGTGGCAGTTTATTGATGCCCTTCTTAAAGAAATCAGCTGGACGGGAGGCAACAAATTCTTCAAAGGCATTTTGTACTGCCTCTCGGGTATTTAATTTTTTTCCTGCCAAGAAGTTATCCAAATTCTGGAAAAAGTAGTAGTCTGTAGGCGCAAGGTCTGGTGAGTAGGGCGGATGACGAAGAGCTTCCAACCCCAGTTCTTGCAACTTGGAGACCGTCTGCTGTGCAGTATGAGGTCGCGCGTTGTCGTGCAGGAGCAGCGGAGACGAGCGATTGACCAATGCTGGTTGGAGATGTGCCAGCTTCTCCATCATTGTGTTCAGTTCTTCACAGTACACATCTGCAGTAATGCTCACCCCGTTTGGTAAGAAGCTGTGATGAATCACACCGGCGCTAGACCACCAAACAGTGACCATCACTTTTCTAGGGGTAAGTTTTCGTTTAGGGCATTGTTTAGGTGCTGAACCAGGATCCAACCAACTTGCTGAGCGCTTGCGGTTATCAAACAGAATCCATTTTTCATCGCAGGTAACAATGCGGTTCAAAATTCCTACATTTGTGTGTCTGTTGAGCAGTGCAAGGCACGTCTCGACGCGTACTTCGCGCTGACGATCATTGAGTTCGTGGGGCAACCATTTGTCAAGCTTTTTTACCTTGCCAATTTGACGCAAATGGACCAATATTGTTTTGACGCTAACGTCGAAAGCTGCCGCTAATTCAGCCGTAGATTGTGTATCATCAGCTTCCACAATCGCCTTTAATTCGTCTTTGTCGACCAAAGTCTTCGGACGACCGCGAGGTTCATTTTTCAGGTCGAAATTTCCAGAACGGAAGCGAGCAAACCAATAACAGGTGGTGCGTTGGTTTGTAGTGTTAGCTCCGTAAACGTCGTTGATGTTGCGTGCCGCTTGTGCCGCGTTGCTGCCACGACGGTACTCATATTCCATAATTACTCGAATTTTTAACGTATCCATGATGACGAAAAAGATTGAAATGCGATGAAAATGTAACACTAATCAATAAACAAATGACTACTTTTGGAAAAAAAAATCCATGTTTTTAAAATAAAATTAATTTGAAATTAGAATTCTTACCCAAACAAAAATTATTTTGATTTGAAATGGCCAGTACTGCAAAACGGCAATTTCATAGGTAAAGACCTAATATATCTATACTGTATTTTTTTACCTACATATGATAAGTATAACAGCAGCACGGGTCGATCGATCAGGTTATGCTACGCTTGCCGCGGTTGGTCCGCGGATGGTTGACTATATTTACATACGAACCAAGACCCCTCCTTGCCTTAGAAAGCACGTTAAGCTGTTGGTCCAGCTGTCATTCGTAGATATTTGACAGTTGTTACGGGTAGAAGCCCGAAAGCCTGACCACCAGTTTTACCAAGGGGTATCGTATTATCCAGTACCTAACTGGGTTGTGGAGGTCAGATAAGCAGTCGCTCCATGTAAAGTACTGGTACTTAGCTGCATCCGGTTAGATTTGAAGCCGACCTTAACATAGTTGGGAAAAGGCTAGGCAGATGATGAAGATGAAGATATCGCTCTCAAAATCGCTCAAGTTTATCGCGTACCGCAAGCCAATAAGCGTTGTGTGAACGTGTGCATTTACAACGTATGCTGTGCGACATTCTTGTGGTATACTACATTTGCTATCCTATATTAAAGCGTAGTCTGAACTGGCATTAACAAAAAAACGTTTCACGATAAAACTCATGAAACTAAGCTCAGTTGAGATCGTAGCCGTAGTTACAACAAAGCAATTTACAGACAGTGCTATAATAGTTAGGATTAGGTACCTGGGTAGCTATCTGATCTATTGAGAGATAACACTATGGTTATTTCTATAGAGCATACTTTGTTATGATAACATCACGCGTGTTTGCCCGAAGGGTTGGACAGAGGTACCTATAATACCTACACCCACAATTCTTCAGGATGAGCCTATTGCACTCAACCGCTCATAGATCCAGACTCCAGACTGATATTGAGAAATTCCTGATAGAAAAACCTATTTTACTGATGAATTATGGTGTTACGTATGTAGGTACAACATAGGTGCCTATGTTTAAACACAAATCTTTTAGCCATGGGGGTAGTCAAAAACTACAGGACGACACCTACTAGGCAAGGTATACCGTGTTAATAAATTAACGCACCTACTTAATTTCTTTAGCAACAAGTTTTGCTAAGAATAGCAGAATTAACCCGCAACAACCAACGAAAAAAATCAAGATGAAAAAAGGCTAGCTATACCTACCTACCTACCTTCAGCATTACTCTGAGCTCTAAATCTTCCATACCGTAATAACATCGATATTTCAGTCGCGTAGGAGTTATCTCCTTTATCCTCGCTTAGCATAGAGTCATGGTCAATATGGAAATCATCGAAGGAATTAAGTAGGTATGCCTACTGTTACCTGAAGAACCCTTCTTCCCTATGCATCTTTTACATGACAGCACTATTGTCACTTTCCTAAACGAAAAAACGTGGCTTGCTACTTCCACAGCAGGCCCGTGCAGCATGGGCTCTTTTTATTTACACAATATTAAATTCGACACACCAGCTTCTACTTACCTACCTCAAATTCCCGCGCTTCTTTACGTCCTGAATATTAGCTTACAATAGTCGAAGTCTGCACCACGAACTACAGATATTTTCACGAACGCTGAATGAGAAAAAAACAAAGGATATTGAAAACCTACCTATGGTCTTTACGTTTATCTTCGGGGATCAAACTCAACACTGACATCCTTTGCTACACATTCAAAACACCATTATTATACAAAATAAGGACGCTCTAAAACAGAGCAAGATTTATTGTTGAAAATAATCCTATCGACAGCTAGATGTTGTTGCGCTCGTCGCTATGGCAACCGATAACATGTCAATCGATACATTCGAAATTCGTAACTATACTGGCATGTTACGACATGGGATCTCTATTATCTATTATTGTGTCGATGACTCGTATGCACAGACATATAAAACAGTAGCAGACCAAACATTAATCCATAGTCGATGGACTTGATTCTCTATCCTTTTTTTGCTAAGCGACAAGTCGTAAGCAGTATCTCGTTCTGTCACCTGTTGTCACACTGACCCACACATAGACAAAATTTGACGCGTAGCCCGTCTGTACCGCGCCGCCATTTGGATATGCAACATTTATCCTGAATCGCGTTCTATGTTTCAACCGCGAAATATTACTTGAAAAATTTATTGTTTGGGACGATTACACAAAAATAAAATGGTAAAGTGCTCTGCGTACCAGTGTGACAGTGATAGCTACCACAAAACACCTGAATTGACCTTTCATCGGTAAGTTTTTGTATTATGCTGTGAAGTCAGGGACGGATTTGGCATCAAAGACGATATTTTTTATTGTATGGAAAATATTTACCTATTATGGAATTATCAAATAGAGACTCGGTTTACTCTACGATATTTCAAATTTTTTTGGTGACATAGTTTGAAAATACTGCAGAGTGCAGATTGCCAGTGTAAACATACATTCTATGATAATAAAATTTATAGAATCGCTCCGGCCCGGCGCGTACACATGTGATACGTTACAATAGAAAATCAATTGTGTCTCATTAGCCGGTTATGTTACCCTGTCTGTGTGATGGATAATATGAACGATGGTGGACATAAATCGGTATAGGCTACTCACATAATTTTAACATTTCATTCAGCAGGTAATAATTGAGCTTACTAATATTTTTCCAGGTTTCCAAAGGATGTAAGTTTACGGAATGCATGGATTTAAAAACATGAAACTCCAGGATTGAAACTGAACCTCAAATGGCGCAAATATTTCAATCTTATTGGAACCTATTATGTTCGAGCCGTTAGCCTTTGTTGGCCACTTTTCCCATTGACAACGATGCGGACGTATTATTTGATGCACTATGATTATTTTATTTTTTGTATACCTGTACCTACATATTATTATTTTAGGACCAGTAGTTTTTAAATTATGAAAATAAAGAACATTACTTGTCGTTGTGATCTTGTTTTCGTACCAAACTGTAATAATCTCTGTATAGGCTTTTATTTTCGTTCGTTTTAAATATTGTATATATGTATTTATGTATCTATTATTTAGGATATGTATATATCTGTGTATCTATTTTAGTATATTGTAAACACATTATTTGCACCAACAACGTCCCCATTTTATGCCCTTGTCCATTCCATGGTTGCCTGGATGAGATCGCGGAAAGCGATAAGGCCGCCTATTGTATATATTATTGTGTATTTTTTTGTTTATTGTATTTTTGTAGTGTACAATAAAGAATATATAAATAAATAAAGTTAAAAAAAGTACAAAATAAATATGTATATATTCAATAAATTCATTGTTTTATTTCAGAATTCCTGATATATTTATAAGCTAGCTTTCAGGCATACCAACACCTTAACTCTAGGTCCCACCAAACTGGGCATACGGGTTAATGACTGCAGGGAGAGTTATTTTATCCGATACTGATGCCCGTCAACGGTCTGTGTGTAAATATACCGTTAAAAGAAGGTGAAAGGACTGCCGCCCACCGTCTTCTTAAAATATTACCTTAGTCGCCTTTTACAGTAACCACGAGAAGAGATGGGTGGTTATATTCGTTAAGACTTTATTGATAAGTAATCTACACTTCATTTACCCAGAGAATATCGACTTTCGCGGATTTTCAGTAAGATTATCGGTCGTTTCAATATCGTTATATAATACCGGCAACCGGCCCTAGTCCGGCCCTGTATCGACAACACTCTCTATGTGTGCGTAATGGGTACGCATTTTTTAGCGAATGTTTGCTCTGCTACTGTTTTATATGTCTGTGCTCGTATGTGTGTCAAATGAGGTGGAAACGGATTGAATTCGCGATTCGCGAAACATGGTGTAGGTATGTTGGTACCGGGCGACTTGCGTAGGTGCTGCTTATGCGTATGCTTCAGTAAGTAATCATTATTTGTATCTTGTGTTGACATAATAATAATTTTCCATAATGTAACTATTTTGAAGTTCTAACACTCTCAGGTTCGAGTGGTGATATAGATAACGCTCCATGAAAGCGCTTACAATCGGTTAGTGGCGCCCAACAAGAGCCCAATACAACACTTGCACAAAGGGTCAATTACAAAGGGTGATTAATAACAGGGTTATATTTTAATAAAATAAAACACGTAATATGTAACCAAAATAATATACTTATTTAACAAGTTACTTACTGTACATTGTATCAACTTTTTTATTTACATAAACATTTCACAATTCTCAACATTTATTCATTAGTCTTGTGCCAGTTTACCTGATAAAGAATCCCTGATGTCGCCAAAATGGCCTAATTCATATTGGATGTTTCAAAACCGTAATGGACAACCAATTGACTTGCGTCAAAACATTGTCGACGATGGTGTTCTACGAGGTAGGACATTGCATCGATGGATTAACTTTTGACTTACTCTGTTAATCATAAACTTTTATTGTAAAACTAAAAAATTGCTATTTATGCATTTAACTCACTTTAGCTGTTTTTTTAAGTGGAGGTATGCTTTGTATAATTACTAGTTTAAGTTAATTAGTTAGTTTAAGTTTTATGTATTTGACAACAGATTAAGATCAAAATATTAGAAATTACTCAACATTATAAAATAAGGCCAATTTGGGACTAATCTGGGACTTTTAATTATTGTAGGTTTAAGCCATACATAGCACATACCGAAATAGCTGTCAAATTAAGGCCTATAACATAGCAGCTAAATGCAAACAAAAATCGCTTACATTACAAGACTGTCTCAAAATAGCTACTAGTTTGTTGTAGGCTTTAATAGGTACATAATAATAGACAATAAGATGTTATAATAGTGTATGCAGATAAGATGTACCGTGTTTTATGCGCGTAATATGCACGAGTCCGGGAATTTGAGGTGCGAGAAAACGCGCGTGATACGTCTTATCTAAAGGTGTAAATATTATAAAAGAAAATATTATATTCTTTAAGACTTCACACTAAAAATAAATTTGGTACTGATTTTAAACATGTAGGGAAGTTATCACATTGTGCCAATATCGACTTCAGTAGTGTCAACATAACATTTTTATTTTAGACTACATTTTTGGTGTTTACGTTAAAAATTATGAACATGGAAGAAACTAACAGTACCACGGTTTGTCAAAGTATTCATACATTTTAAATACTATAGATACATACATTTTAAATAATATATACTATATTTTCCTTTGAATTGAATATCATGATAAGCTGATGGTCGTGTCGTGGCATCGAATATCACCAACTACCGAGTTATTCACTTCACAAGAAAAAAGGTCTTAAATAATAAATAGTCTGCACAACCGTGACCGTGTCATGTTCACTCGCGGTAGTACTGCAGTCAAACATTTGAATCCGCCATACCGCGTCGGAAAATGATCACGCTTGTTCCCAATGCATAGTACCGTGTCGCTCGCGCGCGCTGGCGCTAGTGCTGGCACCCGCTGTGGTCCCCGTGGCCGCCGTGCGCGTGCGCGGCCCCGCCCCCGAGCGGCGCACGCGCCTGCGCGGCGGGCGGGGGGGCGCGCGGGCCCTCCTTCTGCTTGTCCCACAGCTTGGAGTAGAGCGACTGCGGGTTGCTGATGAGCTGCTCGTGCGTGCCGCGCTCGCTCACGGCGCCCTGCTCCAGCACCAGGATCTCGTCGGCGTCGGCCACGGTGGACAGGCGGTGCGCGATGCAGATGGACGTGCGCCCCACTGTCGCCGCCTTCAGAGCCTGGAGGATCGCCTGTGAGGAGGATACATCTCATTATTTTCTCTGTCGACAGACTTTTTTTACAATCTTTGTTGACCCGACCAAATAAAAAGATTTAAGTAAACCCTAAAATGACACAGCAACTTTTCAAAATCCAACTTATGGCATTTATTTACATTTTACCATTTACAGACACTTTTATATTAGTCCTCAAGAAGTGCTTACAGAATTCAAGGCTGAACAAAACCAACGCGGACTCAAACTTTCACCCTCAAATATACCTCACTCGATCCTTATAAACTCTCTAATCATACGTACAATGCCGAGTATTTATGTATTTGTACTTCTAAGTAACATAGCCAAATATATATGTTACGGCTAATAGCCGAAGTGCGGCTACACCTAGTTTTAGCCGGCTATAACTAGGTGCAGCCGGTTAAAACTAGGTGTATCCTACTTATTAAATTGTGAACTGCACCATACTGCTTACCAACCGATTAGGTTAGGTTAGAATTGCGACCAAACGCGCGCGAGCCGAGCGAGCGCAGCGAGCGATGCCGCGGCAGCAGCCGGCGAGCGCTAGTCCAGCTGCACCTAGTTGTAGCCGGCTAAAACTAGGTGTAGCCGCACTTCGGCTATTAGCCGTAACATATACATAAATATGAGACAACAGAAAAACGACAGATTAGAAAAACACACGTAAACAAGACATTTGTGGCAGCACCGGCATCAAAGAACGCACACTCATCAGTCGCATGAAGGCTGAACGACTGTTTACCTCGCCGCCTGCGCCCGCGCACCTACCTGCCGTGGCGGGAGCCGGCCGATCCGCTATCGCTCGGTCATGCTAGCTAGTGCCCTGCTTACCCCGACGGCGAATTAATCAAATGTTTCCTCTTTATAATAGTAGTATAGACAACTTAAAGGGCCAATAGATTATATTATTTTTTTACTTTTTAGAGTTTTTGTATGGGTCGGGGGTTTTTTGTACAAGCTTTTTGTCTCGCGTAAATCTGCGTAGCTTTGCGTATGTTTCCCACAGTAAAGTTTGTTACTAATTTATCCTCATTCCTCGTTCTGATCACCATTTATCCATAACCTATTCATTGAGACCTTTTCAATGAGCCCAAACACGATAGTTATGCTGTTTCTTGGTGAATGACTTGGGTATCCTGGACATTCCAGGTGTTGCTCCAGCATCGGTTCAAGGTTACATACTTTGTTCGTCTAATATAATTGTAGTAATAGAATACCAAATTTCGACTTCATCAGACCCATAGAAGATGCTCAAATCCCTTCATCAACCAGAAAAGGGCTGATAATTTTCAAACGGCTGAACCGATTTAGATGAAACATGTCTAGGAACACTCCCGACTAAAACAAAATCAAAATCGGTTCCTCCGTTCGGGAGCTACACACCGTCGTTTTAGCAAAAAAAAAGACCAACCCTCTTCCAAAAAAATCACTAAAAAGTTTACTGTTGGAAGACGGTGGAAAAAAAAACAGACAACGACTTGTTTTTGTTGGAAGTCGGCAAGTTTTTATTTTTCACTTTCTAGGTGTAGTACCTACCCAACACAAATTCGTATATCACTACTTGCTATGTAAATAACAGTGACAGGAAGTTATTATTACATCTTCTTTTTTTCTATCAGCGTCATATTTTGTGCAAATACTCGTAAATGTATTTTCCTTTTTCTTTCTTTCTCAGGAATACGCAAAAAATGGCAAGATGTGCTAGCTAGAAAAAATAAATAGCCAATGGCCCACACTAGCCCTGGAACACCTGAAAGTATAGGGAGGGCCTTTGTCCAGCAGTGGGATTGTGGCAGCATGTACAACGCCACATGCGAATTACACTACACATCACGCAAAATCCTGCATCGCGCAAGCAAAGTTCGCACGGCCAGCATATATCACCACCAGACAACACCCGTCTAGTTGGAGGATTCTCCCTTTTCTATGAGGGACAAGGAACTCTCCACCTTGTTTCGCATACCTTTGGTAAGCAGTAACGCGATTCTGATGTTATACGTACATGCTCAGTGATGGAGTCGAGGCTGGAGGTGGCCTCGTCGAAGATGATGATGGGCGAGTCCTTGAGGATGGCGCGTGCGATGGCCACGCGTTGCTTCTCGCCGCCCGACAGCTTCAGGCCGCGCTCGCCTACTTGCGTGTCGTAGCCCTGGGGGCAGTACCAAATTATTTAGATTCAACCTCCGACTATACTTTGACAGTCTTAATATGTTCCTTTCAAGATAATTTTTTTTCTTGGAACGTTTATCGGCAATACGAAAAACAGACCTTTACATCTGAGGCATAAAGTTCGTTTCGTTTTAAAAGCTTTTATTAACTTTAATCTGTCCCGATGTCTGTCTCTCTGTCTGTAATTACATCTTGCGAGTTTAATTTGACACATTTCCCGATTTCCGATGGAACTGAAATTTTGCATGCATATGCAAATCGGATGACAATGCAATATTTTTATGACATGGAGCTGATCTGATGATGGAGCCGGAAGGTGGCCAGGGGAACTCTGTAATATAACAAGGCAACCCCATAGACATTGGGCACAAGCGAGATCTATAACTATGCCAAAACCTGTGGGTTTTAAGATATGTATTTAGTTGATAAGCGAAATAACAGTCTAATAATAATATACCTTGGGCCACGTTTTCACAGAGTCGTGCAGCTCGGCCATCTTACTGGCCTCGTACACTTTCTCGGGCGACTTGCTGAGGTCGCCGTAGTGTAGGTTGTGGAAGATAGTGTCGTGGAATAGCACGCAGTCCTGAAAAGATAAAGGTAAGAAAGAAAATGACCAACACTTTTACACAATTCTTTAAAGTTTTTGCAGGTATGTAATCGATCACGCATATTATTATTGCACGTGGTTGTAGTTATTAAAGAGTGTTATATTCTGTAAACTCACCTGTGGCACGATAGCAATAGCTTTCCTTAAGCTGGTGAGGTCGAAGTCCTTAATGTTCTGTCCCGCTACCTTGATGGTGCCCGACTGTGGCTCGAAGAAGCGGAATAGAAGGCGCACCATTGTGGACTTACTGTGGAGGAAAATATGTTTATTTATTTTATTTATGAAACTTACGGCTAACTTATAGGTACGGTGTTCTTAAACAATATAAAATTTAAGGTAATTTACAAGTTATTGGTTTTATACTGGCGTATGAAGTACGTAAAGATCGTAACAGGTACCCTTAGAAGCACGATTTCAAGCAACTTTTGACCATCCCCTAAATCAAGTTACAACTCGAAATGAAGCATAAATGTGAGTTATTGGTATAGTATAATTATTAGAGTATACAAAAGAAGTAAATCGGAAAACTAAAATACGACATGGGTTTATTGTGGACAAATGTACGAAACAGTGTGCACGGGACTCGAAAACTTGCATACGAATAGTGTAAACATGAAACATGACTAGCCCCCTTGTTATGGCGGAGATGAGATACGATTGTCCCGGATTACAATATTTGGGATTTGCGGCTAAAGCCGAAAACGATAAAAGAATTGAGATCTGATTAGGTGCTAAGTTCTTCAGAGATGAAAGAAAATCTTAGGTTTATAACGAAACTTGGCAAGTTTGCAAAGCGTAAGTTTCAAAGTTAAAATCGAAGAACCAATAAACTTTCGACTTACTTTGGCACCCATTTACATAGCTGTCAATTCTTGTATCGGTGAAGCCGACAATCCTGTACTTCTTTTGTAGCGACTTTGCCTCTTTTTCACTAAGGTTTTTGGCGGGATTTTTTTCTAATCGCGCTTCGCGCAGGTAATGTGTTTATGCCACATGCAATTTGATTTTGCACAAAACAGTGCAAAATCCACGATACCTTCCACGATTTTATCTGCGATGCATTCCCAGATTTTGTCAAAATGAGTCATCATCATCATGTCAGCCGAAAGTCGACCACTGCTGGGCATAGGGCTCCCCCAAAAAGAGGGCTTTGCCGTAATCGCCACGCTTGGCAGGTGGGTTGGCAATCGCAGTATGGTGGTCAAATACATAGAGAACGCTTTTGCCCATTCTCTAGTAAGTCCCTTAGTCGCCTCCTATGACACCCACGGGAAGAAATGAGATGGTGCTATTCTTTTAAGTTCGGTACCACACGGAACCAAAATGAGTAATTACTCAAAAAGTTAAGGACAGTCATCTTAGAACGTTTTTCTGTAGCTACAGCGGCAAAGGTTCTGGAAAATTCCATTAGTATTTTTCTCAAAATGGCCGGGTCAGATTTTGATTCCACTTTGCACAGATGAAGTATCTTTACACAAAAATTAAAGCCGTATCGCTATTGCTCCAAGGACCACTTGCCGTATAATTTCGCCCGGCCTCTTTTATGAAGATGATAAGAGTTTTACCAAACGAATTTTAAAGTTTTGTCTCCTGTTATGGTTAAGTTGAATTAAAATGGTGATAGTTGATGGCAATAGGGCTCGCCCCCTATTCCATGGTATTTAAACATTACTGGCGAAATGTGGGTGTACTATAGATACGTACACCTCTGCCCAACCCTTTGCGGAAACAAAGCGTGAATTAAAATGTTATTGACTTGGGTAACGTTACTTAGCTGTGTAGTAAATATTTTTTAGTCATGTAAATTATTGAAGCAATACTATGGTAAAATAAAGGTTACATGTAGTCTATGAAATAAATAGTGTTTGAGCGCAAGCCAGCGCTGTTTTATTAGTTCTCACCCACTGCCCGAACCACCAACAACCCCGATCTTCTTTCCAGCCGGTATACTGAAGGTCAGGTTATTGAAGATCGGCTTCCCGTTAATGTACTTGAAGCTCACGTCTTGGAAGTCGATGGTCGCCGACTTCGCGTCGCATATGAGGGGAGGTGCACTCGGTTTCTCCTGAAAATGGGAGAGTAGGAAATAAGTGCGCCTATATTTTATTTATTTATTTATTTGATCGACCTGGGGGCCGTTATCATATGTCCACAAGCCCATCTGTTTTATTTACACGTACCTTTATCCGGGACTGTACAGTCATAAGCGTGAACATGGTCTGCATGTCAATGAGCGCCTGGCGCACCTCCCTGTACACAGAGCCGAGGAAGCCCAGCGGGATGGACAGTTGGAACAGAAGGCCGTTCACCATCACCAGGTCACCCACCGTCATGTTTCCTGGAATGAAAGGTAAACTCAGTCAAAAGTTTTTCACCATAAATACAAAATGAAAAACAATTCGTATTTATTTATATGCTTATTAAGAAATCACATAGTACGTGGGACACTCAGAAAGTTTTGCGAAAATAAAATAAACTGTTCTATAGGTAAATATTTTTTATTAAATATTTTCAAAGTACTCTCCACTAGCCTCTATACAAAGTTTCATGAGTCTGAACTAGTTTTCGAAACACTTTTTCCAGTCTGCCACAGATAACTCGTTTACAGCCTGCTCGAACGCTGACAGCGCATCTTCCGGGGACGAAAATTGTATCCCTTTGAGCTGATTTTTTTTATTTTCGGGAATAAAAAGAAATCACACGGTGCTAGGTCAGGGCTGTAAGGAGGGTGACCCAGGAATTTGACCGGCGTGCTGTCCAGGAAGCCCCTCGTTTTGAGCGCGGTGTGCGAAGGAGCGTTGTCGTGGTGGAGTAGTAGCCCGCAGAGCTCTGTTTGGTAGCTTGTTGCTCACAACAGAAAAAACTTCTACCAAGCATTTGGTAGTATACCATTCAGCGTTGATGCTTCTTTGGTTCCGTAAAGGAATTGACACCAAGTAGCCAGTTAAATAGAAAAAGCTCGCGATCAAAATCTTCCCCCCGCTTCTAGATCGCTTCACTTTGGGTGGCGTTGATTCGTTTTGAAACACCAAAACCGTCGACTGGCGCTTCGTTTCTGGATCGTATTGATAAATCCAAGACTCATCACCTATAATGATAATGATGTCGTATACACGTCGAGACGAGCCTGCTTAAAATTTGTTTATCTTATCACGGCACCAATCCACCCGGGCCTGCTTCTAAGCATCGGTGAGGTTGTGCGGCACCCAGCGTGAAACTATCCTCCTCACGCGAAGATGCACGGGTAGAATATCGTGAAAGATGCACGTGTAGAATAGGTTTCGTGAAAGCTTCCCGAGCCAACCTGCAGTATGTGCTGAATCTCTTGATACGTAACTCGCCTATTGTCATGGATTACACTTTTCACTGCTAGCACGTTTTCTTCCGTAACAGCCGTCAAATGGCGACCACTTCTTTTTTCATCCCCCAAAGTTAGTCGACCGCGCTTGAATTCGTTATACCAACGATACACGGTTGCTTTAGACGGGTCTTCATCCATGAATGCCATTTGAAGTCTATCGTACGATTCGTCCGGTTTCAGGCGACACTTGAAATCGTAAAAAATCATAGCGCGAAAATGTTCCCGGCGCAGATCCATTTTTTAATGAAACACGGTAATTTAAATTAGCTCGCAAACAATGTGGAAGGAAATTTTTAAATTGGAACGTACCTTTTTTTACTTACAGATCATCGTAATTTCAAAATAGATTAAAACTGGCCAGTCTCTCATACAAAAAAAACTTTTTTCGCAATACTTTCTGAGTGGCCTGGTATTATAAAACAAAGTTCCTCGCCGCGTCTGTCCAACTGTATGTCTGTTCGCGATAAACTCAAAAAATACTGAACGGAGTTTCATTCACCAATAGACAGAGTGATTCACGAGGAATGTTCAGGTTCATTTGTTAAGTTTTGTGTTAATTGGTTGAAATATGACGACGATTGTTGAAAATGGCGGAAAAAGTAAACCAAGCAATGCGGTAATTGGATAACTATTTAGATGGATACAGTATTAATTCTTATCAACTTAAATACGTTAGTTACTTTAAGCATTTCTTGCACATTATGATAATCTTTTACACCACAAAATTCAAATGAATATCTTAGGAGTTCTCACAAAATAAAAACAAACGTGCGCGTAAATAAATTCAAGGGCGGGTCTCGCGCCGCGCCCCCACCGCCGCCCACTGTTGCTGTATACGCCGAGCGACACCGCGCGCTTGTCTCCCAGGCCGAGCACTTTGTACGGTAAGCCGATCCTTTGGGAGCAGCAAGCCAAGTACTTAGGAGTGTTCCTCGACCACCAACTTACCTTGGGGAGCATGTACAAGATGGCTCGGTCAGTAGGCTCCGCTTCATACTGACTGAAAATTGTCTTTTAGCTGCAAATTGCGTATTTACACCGCGGTCAACCTCCATCTAGATCTCAGAATACCTACCATTCAGCAGTTCATGAAACGCGTTTCAAAAAAATCATAATATAATCTACCGAAACAAAAAGATTACGATTTTTCAAAATGATCGCAAACTTTTTTTTATGTGTGTATTCACATTTGATTCATTTTGTCAGACGTTTCACAACGAAAAATGAAGCATCTGATATTGGCGTAAAGGAGAGCGTTGTACGTGATGTACCTACGTTTTAATGAAGTACAATTTTCCTTAACGTAAATAGATTACCTTGTGCGATCTGGTTAGCGGCCATGATCATGATAATGCTGAGCCCTCCGCTGAAGATGGCGTGTTGTCCGAAGTTGAGTACGGCCAGACTCGACGCTGTCATGAGTGACGCTTCCTCGTACTTCTTCAGGCTCATGTCATACTTCTCCAGCTCGTATTTCTCATTGCTGAAATACTGGAAACAATGTGGGTAATGATCATGAATATTATTTGGAAAACTTAAATTAAATACGAAGTTTAATGGGTTGTGTAAATTTTAATATGGCTAGATTTGGTATAAGTAGCTAAAAGGATATTATATGCAGACAGACTGCTAGCAGACCGATAGCTTGATGTGTTGGCGTCTGTACACGAAAAATTCATTATTTCCTAAATATATTTTTTTACCACCCAGAGTAACGTACTTATAAAACCGCTCTATTAATAACTAGATTATTTTTTTACGTCGTCTCACTCAATATTTTGTCTCTTTTCCAAATTACGTTAGCCAGAAAATAATTATTAGTACGTATGTGATACATAAAACAAAGTCGGGTTAGTTACACCATTTATAACTCAGAGATGGCTGAAACGATTTGTATGATCTTTGATTTGTTGGATTTGTCTCCACCCCGAATAACAGAATAACTATTAATACATGGGAAAAATACTGTCAAAAACATAAACTGGACAATTCATTTTCTCACATATTCTCCGTGTCAGCTAGAAAACGCCTAACACCATCGAAGTACCAGGTTGTCATAACTCGGTAGGAGCACACCTAAGTCGACAGCCACACGAACGTATTAAAATCGCGGTAAAATTTTATCGCACGCTGCCGCCTTTTCAACTAATACCGAAAGGTATTAAAACGAGTGAACAGAGTGCAGCGCGATTGAGTCTCAGCGCGTCAAAAACACACTGTTCGATTATCAACGGACTGCTTAGAGCTGGCTAAGTAGTTCGTTAAAAATCCAGTGCGTAAATAAATTCGCGGAATAGGAGCACACATAACTTAGGTATTGTATAGTATTGTATAGTTGATGTCCGATCTCAACTACAGCTCAACCATTTAGTCAAAAGCTGACACTGCAGCAAATAAGCTAGGCATCCTAATTAAGGTCTGGCGATACTTCACGCCTGGACAGTGTTTGAGCCTTCTCGTTTATTTATTTTCATACATATTAAGTATATTTTTAAATATTTATACAAAGTCATACAAAAACATTTAAAAATATAAAAAAATTGTGGCCCATCGGCATCAGGAACAGGGTCCAAGATGTCGGTGGTCAGGGCTCTAGAGAAAGGATCCCCCTGACTATGCGTGCCGTGTCTAGGAGTACTACTTTCTGAATCAACCCCTTGATCCAGCCGCGCAATGAGAGCCTCCTGAGGTGTTGGTCGAGGCTCTTCGCTATTAGGCCGTTTACTGTAACGACTATCGGTACAATGATTGCTGAGTCCACGTCCCACATGTCGACAACCTCGTGAGCTAAGTCAAGATACTTGATTTTCTTATCTTGCTCAGCTTTCACGAGATTCTCGACATAAGAGACAGCGATATCAACTATCATTGCACGACGCTCTCGTCGATCTATCACCGCAATATTAGGCTTATTAGCTACAATAGTCCTATCAGTGATGATAGATCGATCCCAGTACAATATGGCGTGACCATTCTCGAGAACTGGGTCGGGCACATACCTGTAGTTATGGCACTTCAGATTCCACAAGGTTCCATTGCAAAGCAAGTTGTTGGTGGATAATCCTAGCTACTAGATTGTGTCTATGCAAATACTCGCGGTTAGCAAGACGAGAACAACCGGATACGATATGTCGGATTAATTCACCGGGACGGTGGCATGCCCGACAGATGTTAACCGTCCTTGACAATGTATTTTCGATAGTTGTTCGTCATGATAACTTCATTCATAATCGCACAGACAAAACCTTCGGTTTCCCCGAAGAGGTCGCCGAAACGCCGCCAGGATACAGACGCCAAAAAGTCTACATCAGGCCCATGAAGAGCCCGGAAAAAGCGTCCGTGAAGCTCTTGCCTTGCTATACTTCCTTACGATCGTTACCATCCAGTACTGCAGGATTGCGCCAGTTCCCTTTCGCCAAGGAGACCGGGGTGAAGCCCTTGTCTACTGCGATCACATCTCGATGCATCCCCACGTCAGTGTGAAGGAAATATTCCCTGAGACTGCCAATCTCGCGGTTGTGGAGGGTTTTAGCATTTAAAATGCCTCGACCCCCACACTTCCGCGGGATGTAGTCTCATCACTGATGACCGTGGGTGATGCATCCGAAATGTCGTCAGCAATGTACGGACCTTCCTATCCAGGGTGTCAAGTTCCGTTTGAGTCCATTTGAGTATGCCGAAATAATACATCATAACCGGCATGACCCAACCGTTGAAGGCACGCATCTTGTTTCCGCCTGATAAAAGACTTGACACTATTCAGGCGGCCAAAGAAACACTCCTTCAACGATTGTTTCATGACTGCATCATTGATGCCTAATGCTTCCGACATACCCAAATACTTGTAAGTTTCGGTTGAGGGGAGGGATCTAAGATGTATAGAATCCGTAAGTTGGGTTCTCACGGATTCTATAATCCCCTCCTCGCTTTACATGGATGACTGCACATTTGTCCACATCAAATTCTATCCTAATGGCGCTACTGAAAGTTTTTGTTACCTTCAGAAGCTCCATCAGTTGCAAATTGTTGGGGGCAAAGAGTTTGAAATCATCCCTGTAAAGGAGGTGTAATGTCACCTGACCACCTCTTCTCAACCGATAGCCCAGACCTGAATCCTCCAGCAGTGTGCTTAGAGGATTCAAGGCTAAGCAAAACCAAAGCGGACTCAAACTATCGCCTTGAAATATTCCACGCTCAATCCCAATCGGTTCATCGGTCCCCCGGATCTGTCGAGATCCTGGATACAGGAGGACCGTCCTCCACTGCCTCATACACGACATCAAGATGTGTGGAGTTGCGTCTATTTTGTAAAACTCCAGCACCCTCATGAGCCATGTATGTGGCACCGAGTCCTAGGCCTTCTCATAGTCTATCCAGCATGACGACAGATCCTTCCGGGATCTACGAACCTGTTGGCTTATGATCATGTCTATAAGGAGCAGCTCCTTAGTACCGCGGGACCCATTCTTACATCTATTCGAGACACCAACATAATAGGGTATTTTCCAATTTAATAAAGACTATTTTAAGTTGAAGATTGGGACGATATATTTAACAGAAAAATAAAAATAAACTAATTTTCTCAATTAAAAACGGTTAAAATCTAATTTATTTTTTGTTGTTTGCAATTTACCGCCAAAACGCTCCTTACGATGTTTTTTTTGTCACGTGACATCGTGACGTCAGCTTTGTGTAAACGGCACTGGTCCAAATACTCAGTTTGGCGCAGTTTTAGAAGTATTTGTGTACAAAGGCACCGCACACCAGTAATGTCACTTTCTATCCATTAAAAATCTTGTTAATTAAAAACTCGACATTCACTTGTTTACATAATAACTACTTTCGTTTACACAAAGTTGACGTCACGTGTTTTCACGTGATAAAAAGTCATCGCAAAGAGCGTTTTGGCGGTAAATTCAAAACAACGAAAACCTATTTCATTTAAATCGTTTTTAACTGAAAAAATGGATATAAATCAATTTACTTTTATTTTTCTGTTACATATTTCGTCCCAATCTTCAAATTAGAATAGTTTTTAATAAATTGGAAAATACCCTATTGCGTTGCTTTCAGTATGGTGTGAAAGTTTTGCTCTAAGAATGGATGTAAGAACTTTATAGACCGTCGGTAATCATGTAATTGGTCTATAAATTTTAGGTTCCGCAGTACTAACCGATTCATGGAGCCGGTTGGTAATACCTGTCGTAAAGAACAGAGGTAGCGACCCAGTCTCTAAAGATGACTGGAATTGTGAAGCTAAGCAAGCGTGTGACCTTTGTAGCCATTTAAACCAGAAATTGTGCAGTCCGTCTGGTCCTGGAGATTTCCAGTTAGGCAACACACGGACTGCACGGGCCACATCCAGAGGACTGATGGTGATAGCCTGCATGTCTGGTATTGAACCACACGCCCGCTCAACAACACGCATCCGATCACCTTCAATGTGACTGACGGGCACCGACCAAATGCTCCGCCAAAACGCACTCATGTCATCACTATCCGGTAGACGCGCGTCAGTCACACCTTGAGTGGGAATGAGTCCTCTCAAGATGCTCTATATACCCACCTTTCATAGTTCTGGCACATGCGATTCTGAGTGTACCGATCCACTCTTCGCCTATGCCGACGGATACGGTTGGCTCATGCATAAAGCTTGCTTTAGGAAGTCGATGCGCTCTGTGACACGAGATACATATTCTCGAGGACTAATACTAGTTCCCGAGAACGCCCGCCTCACAAAGCGCATCACCCTTGGACGTGTTTTGTCCTCCCTGAAGCAGATGAGCTACTAAATGAGTACCCTGGCCTCATTAATACGACGCTCAATCTTGCATTGCCAGGCTGGTGCGGCGGGTTTCAGTCGTGTAGCTCGGTCAGTGTTTGGGAATTTGACACGAGCCATACGACATGCCGCTGCCGCAACAGCCGCGCAATACAACATTGAGTGTGTATCGCAAAGGAATGCGCTGCTTTCAATAAAATTTGGTATCAGCGCATCCAGGGAACACACCAGTGCTCTGACAGCCGAGCAGTACTCTTTTTTCTCATAGGATTTCCTGATCGTCCTGCACACTCTATGGACTTGCTCTATGGTAGCATGCTCTTTCCGAAATCCGAATGCTTTGACATCGCTGAGTAAAAGTATATTCGGCTAGTGACGTTCCCACAGGGACACGGGACGCGTCTTTGTGAGAGGGAGAGGGACGTAATCCACGCGGGGCTGCTGTGGGTTACCAAATGTACCCCAAGTAGGTCTAAATTTAAAACTTGATGGCAAGAAACTAGATGCTATTTCGGAAACTGTATTTTTGGGAATTACTTTAGATTCAAAATTGCAATGGGGTGCCCACATTAGAGCTCTTTCAAGTAGATTAAGCTCAGCTGCTTACGTAGTAAGAAAAATAAGGCAGTTGACTGATGTAGCCACAGCTAGGTTAGTATACTTTGCCTATTTTCACAGTATTATGTCTTATGGCGTTCAATAGATTGACTTGGCCATCGCATGAAAAAAAAATGTATCTCACAAGTAATACATATTATATTAAATTAGTGTTTAGTGCGATTGCCAAGTCAATCTATTTATTTAAAACATAAAACATTTTTAATATTGATATGGTCACTATAAGATGTTATTAGGTTCGAATAGAATATTTCTTTATTTTGAAAAAACATAAAATATAATTACGAAATAACTTAAGACAGAAGGACCCCTAAGTAGGGACTGAATAAATTAACTGACTTGGTATTACATGGATCTCACAACTTTTTACGGTAGAAGAACTAAGTTGCGAGACTTTGTTTTTTTTACAAGTTATGTTTTTGATGGTATCTCATTTCTTTTTGTAGATAGTCCTACTTTTTTCCTTTCCGGTACCTTCTACTTCTTGAATACCAACAAACTGCAAATGTAACTTGTAATCCTATATATTTATATGGGATTACAAAGTTATATATGCAGTTGGTGTATCTAGAAAACTGGACCGAAATTGTAAAATATATTAGTTTTTCCTTAATTTATACACAAAACACTAATGGTATTCTAAATTTGAAGCTTCTATGTCTGCTAGAAGTGCCTTAGAGTTTTGATGATCGGTCAGTGAAGGAGTGACGAAAATTATGAAACTTTGACTAGTTATAATTCTTAAACTACTGGTTAAAATTGAATGAAATTTGAACTATACCGTGTTTATACGATGCCTGCTTGGTTACTTAAAATTCAGGCTTCTAGTTTTATCCATAACGAAGTTATAGGGGGTCGAAAATGGTCTGAACTGCGTCTAGAAAAGGAAGGTACGGCCGTGCCGCTTTATTGCTCGACGTGGCGGGGGCACTGCCGTGCCCTAATAACTATACAAACCTTAACAGTTTCATAGTTAATGAGCGAGTCGATGGCCTTGTTGCCCGCCTCGTTCTCAGCCTTGTTCATGAACACGCGGAACTTGGTCCTCCACTGGGTGATGGCCAGGGTGAACGCTGCGTACACTCCCACGCAACCCCATGCTAGACCTGGAAAATCATTTTATTTATTAATAAACCTTTCTTAACAGGACATTTGACAATAAATTGAAAGAAATAAAATAAGTCTATTTAACCCAAAAAAAAAGATTAGTTTAAAATCATTTTGAGATAACAAAACGTCGCCCAGGAAACGTGAGATATATTTGGGACCTTTATCTAATAGACCTCTGACCTCATATAAAATATGGTCTGTTCATATATTTTTTTATCTTAACTGTATATAGCGGCAAATTTGCTGCCTTAAGTGTTTCTGATCCGACCCCAATCATTCAACTTATTGGCCCGATGCACGATGTTAGAAATAGGAGTATTTACACATTCCGGATTTGTAGTGTGTCCAGATTAAGGACCTTACGGAATATATTCAAGAAACTCTACCTATCGCAGTCCACTGCTGGACATAGGCCTCTCCAAGCTCCGCCAACGCCCTGTCCTCCGCATTCCGTATGCCGTCTGTCCCAGCCACCTTTTTAAGGCTGTCGGTCCATCAGGCCATTGGAATATATTATTATTTTGGAAGCATGACTGTCCTATAATAGAACTTACCAGTAAAAGCCAATCCCCCTTTGATTCCCAATATGGAGGAGACGAGCACCAGCTCAAAGATCGTGGGCACGATGTTGAAGACCATGGCTGACAGCACGAAGTTTATGGCACGGGAGCCGCGGTCTATTGTCTGGGGAAATTAATGGATCGTTTCGTAAAGAGGAAGAGCATGAAAACTTTTACATCACTCAACGCTCTTTGCTCGGTTTTTGGAAGTAGATCGATAAACGCAAAGCAGATACAGTATCAGGTATCTAGTTTAAGTGGTTTTATTTTATCATAAACATAATAAAGAATGCAGTTTTAAGCCGATGTTTTTTTCCAAACTCCTTTATCAAACAAAACATTACTCGCGATGACAGACTGAGTAACGCGAAGCTAACTGCACAAGCGTAGGGTACATTGTGTTCAACTACCATTTTGATGTGGTTTTTACTAATATTTCGAAGTAATGTAGAATGTAGAATTCGAAGTGTAAGTGTGTGTATGTAATGTCAAAATAAAAGCTTTTTACTAAATGCTTATGTAATAAAAGTATATAAGTACGGTACTTATACGGTTTTTTTTTTATAGTTGACTGTTTGTTCCGGCTAATCTCCGAAACAAATCAAAATCAGTCGAGCCGTTTCGAACATTCGTATCCGCATGGATACATTGAACCCTGGGGAAGGACCTCACCTTTTCATCAACATTCAACATATCGCGCGGGCGAAGCCACCGGCGGAAGCTAGTAATTTAACATTTATAATATTATTTATAAACCACGATGTTATATCAAATTATAGAAAGCAGTGTACGAAAAAATACATGAAGCTTACTTTGGACAAAGCGCCAGTCTGTCTCCCGAGATGGAAGCTCAAGTCCAGATTGTGCAGATGTATGAACACATTGCAGGCTAGCTTCCTGATGGAGTGCTGCGCTACCTTAGCGAACACCGCGTTACGGAGCTCGTTGAAGCATGCTGCTGTGGCGCGAGCTACGCCGTCTGTAATGAAAAAGTTAATTTACTATGTGTTCAATGAATCTTTCGGCTTGCAAAGGTAGTAAAAAGAAACAAATGCTCATAGCCAAAGAAGAATTTGGCCAAGTATCGGGAGGCGTTCACAGAAACTGTTTGTTTCATATTTATGTACAGTCACAGTAAAAAGTTGTTTAGTCACCTCAAGATTTATTTTTGTTTGCTCCATGCACGATAGAATCTGCTTAACTGCATTACCGACTCACTATTGTCATAATGTTAAAGCCACATAATAGCTCAGTTGATAATAAAAAATGTGACACTGAGCCTCAGGGACCGAATTACAGGTATTTTTTATATAACGTTACCAATTACCGTTCTGTTAACGAAAAAAAGTAACGTTAATAATACCGATACCTAAAGTCAGTTAACGTTATCTAATTACCAGTATTAGTATCGGTAAAAGTAACAAATCTTATACCGGTAATTTATACGTCTATCTCTTTTTAACTATGACGGTGGGAGACTAGTATTTTTTGGTGTGTGCACAGAAACAATATTACATACACCCCGAACGTGCAACTACCTTCGGCGTGTGTACAATATTGTTTCTGTGCTGCAGAAAATTATAATAAACAGGGTGGCAGGACTGGCAGGGAAATCAACGTGGAAACTGAAACCATAAATGAATACCTTCGGCGTTTATACAATATTGTTGCCGATTCTCTTGTACACCGAACTAAACTAACTAAGTAATAGCTTAGTTAGTTTATTAGTGTAAGCTATGAGAATCTTAAAGCTATTCTGCAAAAAAAGCTCTAAATTTAAAAATAATTTTCACTCAACTAATCGTATTTGACAATCGCGACTAAACGTGGTATTTTTTTTTATTTTTTTTGCTTCGCAACGTGGTACTTGTTTGCCATACACTGTGATTTTTTTAGAGCCGGGGGCGCACAGTGCAGTGGTCCCAGCCTCTGCGTATTTTATATGGAATTTTTCAGTTTTTGCATGGAAAATATAAAAAGATATTACCTACATTTTAAGTTTTAGAGGTTTATGAGTTTCATGAAGGGGGTCGAAATATTCATTATTTTTGCGATAGGACACACCATTTTCGAGATATAAGCAAAAGAAAAGGAAGAAAAGATACAGTTCTCAACCAGTAGACCAAGCTCATCTCAATGAGGTGGACGCTGAAGTCGAACGTAGAACCTCCCTCCCGCCCGTCGAAGAGCCTGATGACCCATTACCTCTCGTCACCCCGGACGAAGTTCACGAGGTCATCAAAGGTCTGAAACCCCGCAAGGTCCCCGGCGCTGACGGAATCACCAATAAGGTGCTCCAGATGCTGCCCGCCCACCTGATCATGCTCTTGACCACCATCTTCAATGGTGCCTTGAGTAATAATATATTCCCCGATGCATGGAAGCAGGCCACGGTTATCGGTATCCCGAAGCCGGGCAAGCCAAAATCCGAGCCCACGAGCTACCGCCCCATCAGTTTACTGAGTAGTCTCGGCAAGATCTATGAGAGACTTATCTATAAGCGACTCAGAAATTACGCCGAGACAAAAGGCCTCATACCCAACGAGCAGTTCGGTTTCCGTAACCAACATTGTTGTGTGCAACAGGTCCACCGTATCGTAGAACATATAAGCGCTGGCTTCCAGCGCGGTACGATAACCGGTGCAGTATTTTTCGACATAGCGAAAGCCTTCGACAAGGTCTGGCACAATGGCTTGATTTACAAGCTGTACCGTCTCGGTGTGCCAGACCGTCTCGTGCTCATCTTACGAGATTTTCTGTCGAACCGCACCTTTCGCTATCGCATCGAAGGGGCGATCTCGTCTCCCCATCCCATTCGCGCCGGCGTCCCTCAGGGCGCGGTGTTGTCCCCGCTCATATTCACTCTATTCACGAGCGATATCCCATAAAGTAGAAAGGCACAGTTGGCACTGTTCGCAGACGACACAGCCATCTACTACACTGGGAAAAGTCAGGACGCGATAGCCGCCACTCTCCAAACCACCGTCAACGTCCTTGGCGCGTGGTTTGGAAAGTGGCGGATCGACATAAATCCGGATAAAAGCCAAGCTGTCCTCTTTACGAGACCGCGACGCATTAGACCTGAGCCCCCCCGTCCCATCTCTTTGTTCGGCAAGCCTATCCCTTGGGAGAAGCAAGCCAAATACCTTGGTGTGACCATGGATCAGCATCTCTCCTTCGCAGAGCACATAAAGAAGGGCGCTCACGCGCCGCCTTCGCTCTCGGCAGGTTACATTCTGTTCTAAATGCACGTAGCAAGTTGTCACTAAAGTGCAAGTTGCGGATTTACACGGCGTGTATAAGGCCCATCATGACGTATGCGTGTGCAATCTTTGCACACGCGAACCCCCGATTCATCCATAGGATGCAGACCCTACAGAACCGATTCTTCCGGCAAGCCACAGGCGCCCCTTGGTTCGTTCGGAACGAGATCCTCCATCTCGATCTGAAAATCCCCACGGTCAGTCAATTCATGAAACGCACCGCGAAGCGTTTCTTCGATAAAGCCGAAATTCACCGCAATCCCTTGATTGTGAAGGCCGCCACTTATGTCCCCAGTAGGATTAGCTCTGTCCGACGGCCGAGACATGTCCTCACCGACCCAGACGACCACATTACTCTCCTCCAGGAAAGCAATAGGGCCACCAGTACAGTTCGCACACACCGATCAAAATCGTCCTTCCGACCTCGCCGCCGAGGTCCTCGCGCCCCACGAAGACCCCTAGTAGTATCGGCGCCTAACGTCGAGACCCCCGACCGACCCTTGTTCGTTGAAGCGCCAGCCCGCGCCGCAGCTGAGCCAGTAGCTTTAAATTCCCCCTATAATAATAATATGCCAATTTCGATCCAGCCTGTCCCCAATAGTGATAGCTGTCCCCCTATCAGTGACGCCCTGAGCCGAGGTCCGTACCCCACAGGGGGTGCCCTCAGCGTGCAGTCGCTTAGTTTTTAAATTTTAGTTTGTAAGCCCTGGCTGGAGGCATTAAGTGTAAAATCTTAATGGCAGCCCCAGGAAAGCCCGGTTGAGCAGTCACGGCCTCTCAAGGCCAACTGCGAGATGCCCAACAAAAAAAAAAAAAAAGATACAGTACTGTTTTTGCACCTGAAGTCGGAGGTGTTGTGATTTCTAAAACGGGATATTCCTGTCTCCACATGTTTCTGGATACAAAATTGACCTTGACAGCGCCTTTATGAGGCACGTAATATATGAGAAAGGTTTTAATATCGTGTGATCGACTGTACCTACATACAGACATAAAACAAATTAAAAAGTAACAATACACCGAGAAAATCACCACGTGCGAGTTTATTTTGAAAAATCACCACGATTTATTTTGCTCTGAACATTTATATGTTCACAGCAAAATAAATCGTGGTGATTTCTCACAATTGTTAAGCTGCCATTTTTTGTTTATTTGTTTATAAAATGATTGTATTAAGTGGCGGGGCGTGTGATTCGAGTAGTACCCACAAGTTACCTCTAGTGTTACTATTGATTCTCACGTTTTCGAGTTTATGAATATTTTTTAAATAAAAAAACATCTTAATTTTTTTACTTTTACTCTATGCTTCGAAAGTACTCCTTATGGCAAGTTGCTCTGCCGCGGGAAAACAAACATTTAAATTTTACGGTGTATAGTTATAATATTACGCTTTAAGTTGGAAGGTTGAAACTTCTTTTGGCCCATAATAATATTTTTTACACTAACAACTAGTTGACAAATCAAAAGCAGTAGACGTAGGTAGGTTTGTGTGCCGTATGATTATGAAAAGAAACACGCGCGAGCTTTCTTTTTTTTTTTGGGCATCTCACAGTTGGCCTTGAGAGGCCGTGACTGCTCAACCGGGCTTTCCTGGGGCTGCCATTAAGAATTTAATCTTAACGCCTCCAGCCAGGGCTTACAAACTAAAATAAATTACAAACTAAGCGACTGCACGTTGAGGGCACCCCCTGTGGGGTACGGGCCTCGGCTCAGGGCGTCACTGATAGGGGGACAGCTATCATTGGGGACAGGCTGGATCAAAATATTGGCATTATTATTATTGATCGGGGAATTTAAAGCTACTGGCTCAACTGCGGCGCGGGCTGGCGCTTCAACGACCAAGGGTCGGTCGGGGGTCTCGACGTTAGGCGCCGTTACTCGGGGTCTTCGCGGGGCGCGAGGACCTAGGCGCGGCGGCGAGGTCGGAATGACGGTTTTGTGCGGTGTGTGCGAACTGTACTGGTGGCCCTATTGCTTTCCTGAAGGATAGTAATGGAGTCGTCTGGATCGGAGAGGACACGCGCGAGCGCGAGACTTATCGTATTCGTATCTTTCCGATCGTCGTAACATGCGTAGTTGCCGCTCCGCTTAGAAGAGCCGAACGCAAGGCAGCGAGGCGCTTGGTTCGGTTTGGCAACGTCGCAGTCACAAAATGTTGCTTCTTGTTAGATTTTAGCGAAGTAACGAAATATCGTTACTTCGCTAAAATCTGCCAATAGGCAACGCTATTTAAATACCGGTAAATCCTATGATTTAACGGTAATTTTAACGTTAAATATTTAACAGAACGGAACGAAATGCTTTGGTAGTTTTACCGGTATTTTATTGGTAACGGTAACCGTCCCTTCTGAGCCCACGCTCGCACGACGTTCTTTTACCGTACACTTGTACGTGAACGTAGCAGATAGTTACCACCTAAGTACACATTATGGTAAAGCAATAAAGATATTGAGTATTGAACGTTGAGAATCCAACAGTGCGATTTTTTTACGCTCATGGATGCGATCTGTTTTATTCTCAACGCTCGGCTCAACGAAAACAGTGAAAAATCGAGTGCTAGAAATATAAGGCGTACTCGAACGCACGGGAACAACTATATCCTAACCGCGAAGCATTGCCTCTGCCGTGTTGACTAAGGTGTACTCAAATGGGCACAATAAGGCATAGTCAAATCCAAGCAGTAAAAAGAATGCAGTAGTTCAAGCGCTGGAGGCCGTTGAGCTTGAGGCGAGTTCGGTGACTGTGACAAATGCAATCGCCTGCATTTGTCACAGTCACCGAATTCGTATAAGGTGTACTCAAATGAGCACAATAAGACAAACTCACATCCAAGCAGTAAGGAGAACGCGGTAGTTCCCAGCGCTTGCGGCACGGTCGCCATGCCGAGCAAGGCGTCTCCCGCAGGTGTGACCGTCGCCGTGTTGATCTCGTCGACGGCGTACTTGAATAGGAACGGCACCGTCACGTTCACCATTTTGGCGCCAAAGAGTAAGGAGAGGGATACCATCACGCGGCCTCTAATCATCAAGTTGTCCTAGAAGGGAATATAATAGTCAGTATTGGGGAAGGTACGTAAAATAATGTGGGAAAATTAAAATAAATCAAGTATATGATATAAATAAATAAAAAACAGAATGTTCTCTACCTGAAAGTCTTTGATTAACTATACCCGCTAAAAACAACTTAAATTACCTTAGACATTAATACTGAATTCTATGTGAAATGTCATGCATTTTAAATAAGATTAAAAAATGAGTACCCATTCAGACTAATGCACAAAGTGAATATTTCAAACAGTGTTGTAAGTAGAATATCTAAATCAATAATGATAAAGTGAAAACAATGTTAGTATAATGAATATATAAAGAAAAAAACAATTGTAAATGTTTTATTTTATTTGTAATATGTCAACTAAGTATTTTCCCTACGTATTGATAACAAATAATTAATATCAAGGCTAGTACTTGTTTTGACAGCTGCTCCATCTGTCTTAAATCAAACAGGTAGAAAATCTTACCTTGGGCCACACATACTCCAACATCCCGCGGATCATATCCATCCCCGTCACCGGCTTCGCATCCGCCAAGTTTATATCTTCACGAGACAAAACAGAGGCACCTGGGTGAAAGCAGTCTCTTTTTTGGATACCTAAGGAGGGGAGAATATAATCAGGATGTTTTTAAGGATATACGTAGTGTTACGTAAAGGGGTAGGACCTCAAGCGGGCAGGACACATGCAGGATGAAAAGGACAAGGAATAAACAAAGAGCTGCGTTCCAACCAAGTATTAGTAACAAAAAATACACAAAAATAACAGTAGCAGGTTGCAGTAACGTGTTTTGATAAGCTGAAAACAAAAATGATTGTGCAAGTTCTACATACTACGAGTATAAAACACATCATAGCCAATTTTGTTACGCATTTTAATTTACAGTTGAAAACAAAAGGCTTTTGCTTAGTGCATGTGACTATGTGAATTGTTAATAAGTATACATTCACAGTGAGAACATAATAATAATGTAGTATGCATAAATTAGAGAAAATGTCACAAGGGAAGTATCTACTTTGGTTCATACAAGTTATGCTAAAATGTACATAAAATTACTGTGATAGTAGAAAGTACTTTAGATATTTCTATTCTTTAGATTCCTACACAACAAAATTTTTACATAAACTACTCCTAAAGTGCACAACTTAAAAACGAATGATTAAATATTGCCATGTTCACCATGCTTGAAAATCCTTGTGGTGACACACTCTTTGGAATACATTTTCTATGTTTCCAAACACTTTTTTGTCTGGCATAGATGCCATGAAAGATTTCCACAACTGGACATAGGCCTCCCCATAGCATGCTACACAAAATACAGCAATGAGGAATAATATCCCACTGTAATACAGTACCAACTAGTACGGGGGTACTGTGGCTGTTACTGGCGGCTTTTAGTATAAGTATATTGTAATATCAGCAGTATCTTAAGGTAACAAATTGTGCACAAACAAATAAATAAAATACCATAGCTACAAAACATCAAATGCTATAGGTAAGCTAATAATGCTATAGGCTCATAATGCTAGCTAGTAATGAAGATGCTAGTGATGAAGTTTATAAGAGAAAGAAAATTAATTAATTTGACCCAGACTCAAAGACTAGCATTTGCATAGCACATTGCTGTCTACATAATATTGAAAATATAATTCTGTGATACATTTTTCAATGGGAATGGAACCTGTTATTTATTTTGAAAAATAATTTCACAGAGAGAATGTCAGTCTTCCAGCTGTGGGAATATTATAGGGTGATAATAAGTATTTTTTATCTAAGTTAAAAGGTAGTTGCTATTCCATAAATTGTAGTGACATACTGCAAGTCGAACATTGCAAAAAACATGATGCATGATGAAGCTAACTTTAGTGTATTGTAAGCTAGTCCTCAATATTTGACAGTTATTGTCTTTATAAATTGTATGATAATAATAACACCTAAATAAACGAATAATTGCTTGATTGTTTTACTATCAGTACATTGTTATATTGGTAAGGAACATAAGTTTATTTTTATGCTTATCATTCAAGTGTGCTTAGTCGGTGTCTAATGATTAAATTAACACTATACAAGGTCATTACCAAATAATATTATGTAACTATCTCACTTCCTTAAACTTCAACATGTAAAAAAATATTAGAATTAGAATTGTATTTGTTTACATTGTGTCATAATAATAAAAAATAGTTTTATTTTGCTTACCAACAGGAATTTTTCCCGTTTTTGGTTTGTTTGCCAACACAGCTGCCAACACATTTTTCGCAGCGTCTGAACTTCCAGATGGGGTTGGGCTTGACGAAGAATAATGCTGCAATCAAAAGAGAGTCAAATTAAAACCATTTCTTTAAACAAAACCTTATAAAACAGCGAGAACTGTAACCAAATGAAAATGAATTGTTAGAAGCAAAATAGTACCCTGTAATGGCTCGCGGCTGTACATTGTCGACATAGTATGTTGAGCGACGGTTTGTTTACAATATTGACCGTACAATATGGTAAAGATTTTGCGAAATTAACGTGATGTCGAATTAATTTGCTCCATTGCTTGTTTGACAGCAGTGTGGCCGCCATGGTGGTAAACTGACAACCTGAGCTGACAAGTCTGTCTGACAGACCGACAAGCACAGATTTGACAAATGACAGCTGGCAGGATGGAAATGTTGCCGCATCAAACTCATTTCATGTTCAATTTATTTTTAATCCAAATCTTTCATAAACTCTAAAACTCTTGAATAAATCAACCAACCAGCCTTACTTCCTTAGCGTTCCTGCACACGATGCCGTCACCGCGCCGTTGCCGCGCCGACGCCGCACAGTTACACTGTAGATACGAGTCGCCCGAAGCCCGCCACTACGCCGCCGCCGCGCCGCTACCGCGCGCGTGTCCCCCCCTGTCTGTTTGATTCATTACATTACCGGCCGCGTACGAACATGCACGCCTAGAGTTGGCATGTGACGCAATCATGTCTAATATAACGAAAAAAAAGAAGTTTGTGCTTGCTTACTATATGTATAGAAAATGGCAAAAAGAACGTCGAGTTAGAAAGTTGTGGGTTCATCCTATGCTATCGACACGGGAGCAATATGGTGAATTTCATACACTTTACGAAGATCTCCGAAAAGACGAGGCCAAGTTTTGTGATTATTTTCGAATGAATTACAAGACATTTGATAAATTATTAGATTTATTAAAGAACAAACTGCAACACACAAATACAAATATGCGAGCAAGTATATCTGCTAAGGAGAGATTGGTTGTTGCATTAAGGTAAAGTAACATGTATAAATATTTTTTTAATTATTCTGATGTAATGTAGAAAAATCAAAATCAATCAAGCTTGAAGTAGATGGACTTGGGATGCTTTGTAATGAATCGCCTTCAATGCTATAATTCGAAGCCTGTGACTGAACTCTCGTACTGGGTCCAGCAGCAGTATTGTAACCGTAGTGTGCCGGGCTGTCCATTGCATCTGCTGTGCGTGAATGATGTGGAGCGCTATAACTATTTTTATATTGAATATTTCTTATAATATTCAATACTTGATACTGGAATTCAACAATGTCTTCGTCTTTGAAGCGTTCCACGGTAGGAGCTATACCTTTAAAAAAAGACATCATTCTACTATCGTCATGATTTTCTAACGTTTCCATAAACTTAATCATTTTCTTATCTACAGGATTTATTTCTTAGTTTTTCTTTCTTTTGTTGACATTAGTAACTTCAGATTTGTTTTCTTCCGGCATGTTTGATCCAAATTGGGCTGGCCGTGGGGTAATTTTTTTCAAAAATTGTAAATTATCATAATATTGATATTTATGTACTGGTTTTGCACCTGCTCCAGATTTCGATTCACGTATCTTTTTGTCACATTTCATCCACGCATCTCTTATATTCTTCCATTTCTGAGATATTATTTTACCTGAAATAATTAATATTAATAATCCATTTTATTTTTATAATGTTTTTTTCAATTGCAGGTATTTAGCAACCGGAACTTCATTAGCCGATCTTGAATATCGTTTTAGAATGGGAAAATCAACTTTAAGCGTAATCATACGAGAAGTGTGTTCTCTAATATGGTCTGAACTTTACCCAAAATATATGAAAATGCCATGTATGAACGATTGGCTAGAAATAGCAAATAAATTTGAAGTTTCTGCAAATTTTCCTCATTGTGTCGGTGCTGTAGATGGAAAGCACATCAGAGTAATTAAACCAAATAAAAGTGGATCAATGTTTTTGAACTACAAACATTACTTCTCAATTGTATTGATGGCAGTCGCCGATAGTGACTACAACTTTATTTATATCAACGTCGGTGCTTATGGAAAGGATTGTGATTCAGGTGTTTTTAAAGATACATCTTTCTGGCACAACATGATTAACAATACTTTGAACTTGCCAGGACCTGCTTCCTTACCTAATACCAACATTGCCTTGCCATATGTATTCGTAGGCGATGAAGCATTTGCACTACATCAGAATTTACTGCGCCCATATAATAGTCAACAGCTTGATGCAGAAAAATCCGTTTTTAATTATCGGTTAACAAGAGCGAGACGATATGTAGAATGTACCTTTGGGATACTGGCCAATAAGTGGCGAATTTTTCATCGTCCTTTAAATGTGTCATTGGATTTGGCTGTTGATGTTGTGAAAGCTTGTTGTTTACTGCAAAATTTTATACACAAAGAGGAGGGCGTAAAAGGTGTGCAAGAATCTCTAAGCGGGTGTGAATTAGAGGAGTTTTTGCCATTTGATTCAACAGAAATAGTTATTACAACAGCTAATGATATACGTGACAAATATAAGGAGTATTTTAATTCTGAATATGGCAGTGTACCATGGCAAAATAATTATTGCTAATATGTAGCACGAAACGTGTTTCTATCTAGCGGGAATACTCAAGCTACTACTAGTAGCAAGTGATTGCTTGTTTAATATAGGTACCTACCGCACGAAATTGCTCACAAGATATACTCTCCACACACTATATAATATATAAAGGTACCCTCTGTTGCATTACGATTTAAATAAAAAACATACTGATCGTGTCTTGTCCCAAAGTTCCTTTAAGTCAGCTATTTATATATTTTTTCGATTGGCCCCACTAGATAGAAACACATTGACAAGAATTAATAAAATTTTGTATAAAAATACTTACCGTATTTATTTTTCTCCGTATCAGGTAGTTCTGCAAAGTTCTCATTTATTATATGGCAGATCTCAAACCAAGCTTTTAAACTTTTACGCTTGTCTTTATATATTTCCAAAGTTTTGTCCCATAACACTTCTCTGTCCTCCACTAAACTTATAAACGTTTCGTAATCAAAACTTTCCATGATAATTTCTTAAAAAGTTACGCACGTGCACGTTCATACGCGGCCGGTAATGGAATGGATCAAAAAGAGGGAACGCGCGCGGAGGCGGCGCGGTGGCGGCGCGGTGGCGGCGCGGTGGCGGGCTTCGCGCTACTCGTATCTACAGTGTTATTGCGCGGCGTCCGCGTCGGCGCGGCGACGGTGCGGTGACGGCATCGTGTGCAGGAACGCTTACTAATATCATAAACGCGGAAATTTGTATGTATGGATGTTTGTTACTCTTTCACGCAAAACTACTGTATGGATTAGGATGAAATTTGGCACACAGATAGATTAAAACCTAGACTAACACATAGAATACTTTTTATCCCGGTAGTACGTTCCCGCGGGATAATTTCTGACTTCCACGCGGGCGAAGCCGCGGGCGGAAGTTAGTACATCAGAATTATTTGACGACCGAAATAATTGTATTGGGGTTAATTTGTCGGACTCTCAAAAATTAATTATCTTAAATTAGAGATAGCTTCCTTTGATTACCTACTTACATACATACTTACATAAACTCACGCCGTTTTCCCATGGGGGTAGGCAGAAACTACATAACTCCACCTGCTACGATCCTAACATACCTACTCCTTTGATTAATAGTAAAAAAGAAGGTAAGAATTTGTACCTAGGTACCTACATACAATGTTTAACGTACAGACGACAACAGGTCAAGCTATCCCAAACTGTCAAATTTTCCCAATTGAATATGGACCCTATTGAATTGTAATAATGTTGAAAATCTATCAAATAAATTTGACAGATTGGAGTAGCTTGATGTGCTGGCGTCTGTACAATAGTGGACTACTATAGTGGATTTTTTTAAACGTGTTAGTTTATGAGTGATGGAAATAATTAATGTTGATGGATATAAATGGAGATGAAGACCAAAGTAAAGATTAGGTAATGGCTTGTGTTAGGGATGATAATGAAAGAAAATGGAGTGAATAATAGAGAGACGGCTGACAGGAGCAAACCGGCGACTGTTTTGAAAAATTTTGCTGTAAGAGGTTTAGAGTATCACATTTTTCCGAATCGTATTAACGTCTAAATGGTATGAAAAAAATACAGTGTATTGTAGTGAAAGTCTTATAAACAATGTATGAATTATTACTCTATACCACAGTCATATTAAAAAAAAAAACATAAATAGTAAAAATATACACATCACAAAAAGGTTGCGATCACTTTGAAAAATCGAAATCATTTTTGTTACGGTACATTATATTATGATTTCTTCTTCTTTTTAGATTCTTTATTTAAAAATATAGATTTAGAATATAAAACAATAAAATAGTTCAATGGTTTTTCCATTTAAAAAGGCTTTCAGTCCTAGCTTACGCTCATTCAGAAATCTGATTTAGTCAATTTTAACGGAATTAAATACTTTTTCGCGGAAAGTTGTGATTTAAAAAATGCCAAGAGGATTATCAGAAGTTTAACAAGCAAGAATAGTAACTTTGAGGGAAGAACGATACACCACGAGAGAAATAGCACGCAGAGTTGCTATATCCCAATCCTGTGTCGTGACCCGCTTGAGGATTTTTTTTTTGTTTTTTTTTTTTGTTTGGGTGGGAAATCATCAAATGACTTCTCCCGGTCTGGGTGGAGCGGGAGGGCGTGTCAGAATTTTACTGACTAAAACCCACCCGTGTTCTCTCAGTTGCCTGTGTGCCAGGGGCCGCGGTATCTCTTTCGAACAACCCGCACCCCTGGCAGGCATCGGCCCTTGCGGACCCCACCAGTTGGTGCTGACATCTCTTTGAGGCGCGTGTGGAACATAACGCGCCGTCGACCCGGGCTTGGTCCTTACCGGACAGCGAGCTACCCATTACTCGCCGTCCAAAGCCCGCGCCTACGGTGGCCGGGAACCAGCCTGGTATTCCCGACGCCCAAGGCGTCTCCCGCGGCGGCTACGGCCGTGAGGGCCCATATACTGCCTCTCCCTCACGTACGCCGCCTCCCTCTTCACGAGCATTACTGCTTTACAGAAGGAGGTGACGGCTACCCATGCACTCTCGCTCCGTACCATGGCCTGGACCAGGGCCGGACGCGAGAGATCGCCGCCGCCGATCGCCTCCACGAGGACACGGCGGTGCTCCGCCCACGCCGGGCAGACCTCCACCGTGTCCTCAGGGCAATCTTCGCAATGGAAACACCCGGGCGTTTCCTCCCGCCTTATGCGAAACAGGAACCTCCCGAAATAACCGTGTCCGGTGAGGACCTGCGTCAGGCGGAAGGTGAGGACGCCATGCCGCCTCTCAAGTCACTCCTCAAAGAGGGGACTTACCACCGCTATCGTGGCATGCCCAATCAGGCCTCTTAAAGATAGAATACCAGCTGCTGTGATTTGTTGCTATTGATTTTATCAAAGGCATAAAATTATACATATACAAGTTCCGAAAATATCACAAATACGAGGGACGACCAAGAAGAAATTTACTTATTTGTAAATAATAATTGCCTTTAATCAAACACCCTCCCCACACCATCTTTTCGTTGATTTACTGGTCTACCTATTTGGTTGTTTTATTCATTACATTGAGATAAGTTACTGGCTAGACAGCAAGAGCCAGGCAAAAAAGGGTGAATTAAGGTATGATTCCGAGCTCCGTTGCACGTAGCAGTGCTGCCACTGTGGTGCTGCGCAGCAGTGCTGCCTGCCGCGCTAATTCCGAGCAAGGCAGCAGTGTCGCGCTGTTTGTGGTGATGCGCTGTTGTGTATTCATTCATAATTGCTTCGAGTTGACAAGATGTCGATCGATGACCAAATTTTATTTATGTTGTTGGAAAAGGAAGAAGATGACGATAATATAATGTTGTTGTTTTATACCTATAGTGAAAGAAAAGCAACAGATTCGTTTTATAAAAGCAGACAACGGGAAGGATGTTACAAAACGCTGATTAATTAATTGTTAACACATAGGGCCGGAACCAGCAGTACGCGACCGGTTAATTAATTGTTCCACTTCTGACTCAGAGAAATTCATCTTTTCGTTGCCAATTTACTAGTCAACATTCACGTAGGTACTATCGCTGCGGCGGCAGACGCGTCACTACTAGTCTGTCGCGGCGGGGCAGGGCGACACTGCCGCGCAGCAGTGCTGCCGCTGCATTGCTGCCGCGACATTGCTGCTTAGCTCGGAATGTAATATCATATAAACTTATAGAGAATGTATGGGGACCAGTAGTGCTGCGGCAGCACTGCTGCGTGCAGCGGAGCTCGGAATCATACCTTAATGACGCCTCAATTCCCATCTATCACCATAAATAATCGACATAAAACGCGGTCAGCTTAACAATAAAAATGAAGATAAAAATATTTTTACTAGATCCATACAGACCATTATCTTAGAGCGTTCCCCGCTATCATAATATTTACAAAGGTAGATACTAACAAATAGGATCAATATCGGAAACGGGGAAAGCGTGAGCGCGATCGTAATAAATGGTTCCGAAGTTTGAAATAATTTAATGACAGTGCGTTATGTCGTTAATTAGTAGGTATAATTTAGTAGGTACATAAGCAGATACCTAATCAAAACTGACACCATCACAAATGACATTTAATGGAATTATTAGGCGTGCAGCCCACACACACTTTTATACACGTACCTACTTGGGCGTGTTAAGGCAATGGTCAATTGTGTAATTAGCTAAAAATCATATAACATAATTAAATTTATTTCAACCTTTTTATTTGTCTTCCGGGTTTCCCTGATGGTAACACAAAAAAATCTTTTTCATTTCTTGCTCACTTCATTTCCGATGCATCAATGGCATATTCGACCTCATATGTAATATATATACCAAAAAGAAAAACAGAAAAGTAAAAATGATAGCACTACCCTTTGGGACAGACATTACTTGACATTGTATGGCTTATGCATGTCATGAAAGACTCTGTATCCCACAAACTGAACCCCAAAACACTAATGGCCCGTTACGTTGTCGACTCGATAAAATATCTATATGCAATAGTCTTCCGCATCCGCGTAATACCCTTTGATCGTTAGCGTTATATTTAGATGGTGTCCTAGATTTTTGAGACATGTTATATTAGTCAGCCTATCGCCAAGTTAGTGTTCTAATCTAAGCGTGGCAACTAAATTCTGTACTGATATTTAAAGTTCTATGGGAAAGTTTCCTGGAAGAGTTTGTATATGTCCCGTACCTTCCAAGAGCCTGGAGCACGCGTAGTATCATTGGTAAACAGTTTCATGACTCTATGCATCAGTAGGCTTAGCACGAGAACCATAGACAAGCGTTTTCTCGTCGGAAGAGTAGACAAAAGTGACGTTTCCGTATAGACAGTCCGTCCGTTTTCAGTTGACAGTTTTTCACCGAGAAATGTAGACAAGCGATTTCTATTCTACAGTAGAGTAGAAATAGAGAGGGTCATGCTAAGCCTGCTGTTCGTAATATTGCTTTTGTTTTCGACCCCGTCCTTAAGGGGAATCTAGTCGCGGGCTCGAACTCACTGGTGGGCCAGGTCAAAAAGCATGCTGTCTCACGAGGCATCGTGTGCGACAGAGATAGTATCAATGATGAGCAGTTAGACGCTAGTCTACATGCATATCTTTAGGTATTGACTGAGATCATTTATAGTACAACAGGCGCGTAAAAAATTAGGAAGTCCTTCGGAAGATCGGGTTTTATGAAAAAACCACTGCGTACAACTATGACCAATAAAGTTTATTGAATTTTTCGATATTTGAGCTTTGTCTTTACTGACTTGATTTTGGAGATTAAACACTTCTTTTATTACTTACCACGCTCAAAGTTAGGTTAAATTAGCAAGAAAAACTAATCTTTGTTGGCTCCTAACTTTTTAATGGCTTTTTATTTTAGTATTCTGTTTCCGTACAGACAATATTATTAATAATGAGACAAAACCATGCCATGTTTAATTATTGATGTTCATGGTCGAACAGTGGAGTAATACACTCCCAAAGTTTGTATGGAAAAAATGTAGACAAGATTCACCTTAAGGGGGAGGCGCCAGGCTAGCCCGCGACATTCAAATTTTCTTCGGGTATTTTGCAATTTGCAGATCAGTGTCAAGCTAGATGTTGAAAAAACATGATTCAAACAAAATATGTATTGACAACATAATAATCATTAACCCGTAAGTTGTAAGTTGATTAAAATGTAAGTTATTTATTAACCCTTGTTGACGTTCAAAAGTGCCTTTTATCTGCCTACTTGAAATAAATGCTTTGACTTTGACTCAGTTATAGACTTAATTCCATTGAATTACTATTTCACGAATCATATTTTAATCAACATACAACCTGACTCTTCTTAGTCGAAACACTCTTGTCAGAGTGGTCGTGGTTGCACAGACGAGGTACACGGAGAGATGTTCGGTGGGTTGTTATTTTTCCCGAGGATTGCCCTTTCAGCGACTTGCTTCCATTTCTGCTGGTTGGAGACGTTGCGAGTACACTGGACCATGGTAGATTCAGTAGCTTTCTTGATCTGGTCAGTCCAGCGAGTTGGTGATAGGCCGCGTAATCTCTTGCCCTCCACCCGGCCTTGAACCACCAGTCTCTCCATGGAATTTTCACTTCTAGTGATGTGACCAAAGAACTTTAATATTCATAGTTGTACAGTAGACGAAAGCCGGTCACCAATATGGAGTTCCTTCAGCATGGAAACATTGATGCGAAACGATGTCCACGAGATTTTTAGGAGGCGTCTCCAGCACCACATATCCAACGCGTCGACTTTACGGCGATCCTGCATTCGCAGAGACCATGTTTCGGCACCGTAGAGAAAGATCGGAAAGACAAGGCATTTCATCAATCTGACCTTAGTCTTTTTGGTAATCGTCCTGTCCCCCCAAATCTTTCTCAGCCGTTGCACTGTCGACCTGGTGATGGCGCACCGTAGTTTTATCTCGTCGCCACACCCTCCAGTATTAGAGATAGTAGAGCCGAGGTAGATATAGCTCTGTACAACTTTGCACTACTACGACCTTTGAGGTCTTCACGCGTAAAGGGTTACGCGTGAAGACCTCAACGGTCGTAGAATATAGTTGTCGGTACGGCTGAACTAGTGGAGGAGGTATGCCACAGGGGCGTAGTTCCTGGATCCTGATGCAGGGCAGGGCGGCCCAGGGGGGCACGAGCTCCGCGCTATACCCCGCAGAACTGGGTCCCTGCTGAACTTCGCCATCTACAAACTCTGGCTTACTAGAGTATAAGATGCCCACCCCCGCGACGTGGACGCGCCAGACAGGAATTGCCCAAGTGAAGGGTAGAAAAGGTGACTCTAAGAGTAGAGTCACCTTTACTACCCTGGAGAGCTTTTCTGGGAGAGCCCAGGGGCCGGGTTAATGGTCGTGTATGGTACCACGTCCAAAGGCCTACGGCCAACGGCCCACGTACAACCTGACACTGACCTGCAAATTTAAAAAAAACGTAAGAAAATACACAATGGCTACCTTACATAATGGCTACCTTAGCTAATGGCTATCTTAGCTAATGGCTACTTTAGTTAATGGCTATCTTAGCTAACGGCTACCTTAGCTAATGGTTATCTTAGCTAATGGCTATCTTAGCTCATGTTGAAAAGTTAAGTAAATTACTTCAATACATACCTAACTTATCTATGGTGGAGCCAGAATCCTACAGATGAACTTCCGATGATGAACAGCTGAAGTTTAAAAGACACATGCAACTGAGCATAGCCATTGTCAATGATGTTAAAGGGATTGACGAAAGGAAAACAGACAAGTGCAACAAGTTTACCAACAAGAACAAACAGATCCAATCTCGCAGCCTAGCTATAGAGCACAGCACAACACAACATCGACGCATCAACTCAATCTACGCCTGTTAAAAAGTAAAAACGTTGCAGCTGAACCATGCAGTCAATACACAACCCGCACCTACAACAAACAAAAGAAGACTTATAAAACGCCATATTTTGACAACAAAGCACCGTACAGGTGTATAGATGTTCTATTTCTGCCGCACCTACTACCTCGGGATAGCGAATCGGGTCAGCCGTTACCGATGTACTGCTGTAGTGGTTCTCTAACTCTATTTTGGTGTTTTATGTCTTCAAGTTTTTGTTTTGAACATTATGATTATAATGGAGGATGATAAAGGTTCTGTCTGTATGGACTGGATATAATATTGTCTGGATTTTGGACGCAATTTTATTATAGATTGCTTTGTGTGGTTTCGTATTTACCAGTTGTTGTCATTATTTTCAGTTTACGTGGAAATGCTGGTGTCTACGCGCCCTGATACTTAAGATTTCTTCTTGATTTACCTTGAATGTCCCTTGTGGAAGTCACGGTTCTAAGCTTTTCAGTAGATTTGTCTTCATTATTCGTATCTATGGTTTAGTCCTATCACAGACAAGACAATCATTAGTGTATAGATAAATCCAACTTTATAATAATAAATAAAACCTCGATAAACTAGTTTAATAGCAGTAATAAATACCCAGAATTATGTACTCACTGATCATCAAATCGCTTCATTTGTATCTTGCTCTACTTCTCGTGGTGGATTAGGTGCTGAACTTCTTGTATGGGTTGCAGGTACAATACCTGTCATGAATCCATTTCTGACTTTACGAACTTATCTGTCTAATTTATTGACTTACTGACGGTAAAGTGAAGAAAAATAAAGTGAAGTACAGGTATCGTGAGAAAACACGGATTTATATTACGCACTGTAAAAGTAACCCTCGTTTCCTCTCCGGAGTGTGGATGAAGAACCACGGCTACGTATACCACTATGTGTACGTAGGTAGAGTAAGTACTGCTGGGTCACTAGGTACCTGTCCAATGGGACAGTAAAAAGCTGGTATAGAAAGAAACTATACCCCACCATATTGCATTTGCTGAACTAATTCCCAAAATAAACACTCAGAATCATTGACAAAACTGCTCAAGCAACTTGCCCTTAACATATTTGTGAGTAAGGTATGTGGCCCAGATATCGGGCGGTACAATTTCACTGCGCCCTCTCTTTTAATCAAAATAATTAACTACACATATGATTTATTGCCTTACTGCGGGGAGGAGGCATGTCTACCCGCCACTTTTTACCTTGCCGATAATGTACAGGCGAGTGCAAAAGTGTTTGCAAATTCGTATCTCAGAACTATTTCTCAAATCGAAATAATTTATTTAAAATAAACCATTTACAGGCACTTTTGAATTTTCAAGGAGTTAGTCAGTCTGAAAGATGAAGCTAGTTTCTCATTCAAAAGCGTAATAGATTCCTATGGAGAAGAGCGGACAAAAATCTCCATGGACACACTTTTAAATTACAATACCTATAGTTAAAAAAGGTATAGTATGTTCTGTGTTCGTACACAATAAGTTTATACTGTCTGGTCCATCACCTATGCTGTAAGTGATTATTTTATGGAATAATCTTGGTGTCAAAGCATTAGGTATAAAAAATAACAAATTATGTTTTTCATAAAATAGAAACGGGCTAAGAATTGGAACATAAAGGAATGTCAAAAGATGAAAACCACAAACTCTGAAGATTTGATTCCGATAGACATTTTTACAAAACCAGCACAATTGCGTAACACGCGATTAATCATAACCGGTTTCATTTTGACAGTTTTGACAATATTCATTGCGTTATTTACGTTGTTGAGCAGACACATTTTTCGAACATATGAAGCAATGGTTTAGCCATCTGTTTCAAAACGAAAGAGATTATGATTAATCGTGAGTTACGCAATCAGGGTGCAGGACCAGGACCCTCGGTCACCTATGATGATACCCCCATGGTGTTGAAGATGACGATTGTGCTCGAAATCCTTTACATAAGTTTAGTCTTCAGTACCAAACCCTTTTCATTCGACTTTTCCGCTCACCAGTTCATGTGTTTGGGAGAAAAAAAAGCGCCGAATGCCACCAACATCGCAGTACTGTTACGGTGATAAGTCTGTGTAATTTTTTTATCTTCGATATAATTTAGCTTTGCCGTTATTCTTGAAGGGAACTGTCTCAGGCAGTCATTTACTTTCATTTGGGCTGGTAGATAGAGGAATTGAACTTATTTGGGTGTTTTTAATCGTTTTATAAGATTATTATCCTGCATTCCTAAGGCCGCGTTAAAAATTGTAGGTAAACCGAATGTGATAGCCGTACGTACCTATGCTTAGAGATGTGGTATTTCGGTTTAATTTAGGAAAATAGCCCGTTATCGTCGCTTATGAGATAGTGACGTATAGGTACATAGTTAGTTTATATAGGATGAAAAAACTAGTCCTAGCCCTAGGGCCTAGTATGCGTGTTTCTATCTAGATATGTATTTATGAGGGTTGTACGTTGTTTTATAGTATTTCGTTTCACATAAAATATTTCTCATATTTTCGTTTCATAGAATAATAATCAATACGCAGAAAGCTTACTTTGAAGATTTTTAAATCACTGATTTTTGTTTGACGTAAAGTTTATGTTAGAATAATCATATCATAGAATAACAAATCAAATATTCTTTCCTTATATTGTTTATTTGACATAAAACTTATTACCAACAATAAAATTTTATTATTGTTTATGTTCATTATTTCATTCCTATTATTGTTATTGGTAATTTATGTTGGGGTCTCAGTTCTAACCAAACCTACTGCTTGCATGCTGCAAGCGAGCATGCAGCGTACAAGCAAGCATGCAGCATGCCAGCAAGCATGCAATATGCAGCGTGCAAGCAAGTATGCTACATGCAAGCGAGCATTCAACATGCAGCAGGCATGGTTTAAGTCACGGCTCCGGCGCTGCGGGGCTCCGGCGGTCCCACGCGAGCTTATCATCGCGGATGCCTCACCAGCGTTAAAACCACCTGCTCCTTAGCTCGCGGGCCGCTTCGCCCCTCCGCGCCTACGCGGAGTTAAATCACACTCTAAGGATAGGGCAAACAAGACTACGTGAAGTCGGTTTTGCAGCGATTCGTTTCGGTCACAAACTTTTTTAGCACAACGTATTGACTTTTTAAGACAATATTTTAATTCGTTGAAATAAAATACCGTGGAAACATACACCGAACAAACAATATTCGTTAAATAATAATTCTACTGTTTCATAACTTTGTTAAATAAAAAAATGTGATTAAAAATTCATTGAATTGTGTTCCTGTGAAATATGTTTCATTCAATTATATAGTCTTTGAAACAATAATAAGTATTCGAAATAAAAATACAAGTACCAAATATTATATGAAACATTTTCTGGGAAACGAGATTCAAAGAACTGTCTACGAAACAAGGGGACACCATTTATGAGAGAAAGCGAATAGAATAACAAACCGCGGCGTTATAAATCGGGACTACTAAGCCATGAGTCCTGCAAAAGCGCTAGAAAGATTAATGACCTCATGGTGATTAATCCTTCTAGCCTGACGTCATGCATGCAGCATGACGTCAAAACGATTCGTGCTGATTCCACCTGTGAGGTGTAACATCATCATGCTGCTATACAAATACTGCTGTCAGGCGAGGTGCTAAGGAGGTTACATCAATGAAGAAGTAAATACGAGTATTTTTTTTTACTTTTGAGGAGTTCTTTACAGAGGTTTTGGCCTTCCTCCACAAGAAATGATTTATTTGCTTGGACCATCTTGATAACATAATTTTTTTAGTATCCTATCTTTATTGGATATTAGCTAAAGAAGACTGCCAAAGCTAAAAGTATATTTGATATGAACAGGAATTAGAAAACATTTCTCTAGAAAACCCAATTCTCCTACCGCATCTTAAAATCATCACACTACGTCTTCGAAGTTGGTTAATAAATATACAAGTGATTACCGACGACCGCCGGGAAGTTGCAAAAAGTTGAAAAAAATCCAAAAAAAGTCCGCGAAAGCCGTACAACTCAATTTTGGAGGCACAACGCGATGGAAATAAAGTTGAAAAAAAGTCGTACGGGTCTTTATTAGGGTGCTGAGAAACGGTACTGCAGATTTAAAGTTTTAAAAGCTCCATAATTTTGATTTTGTTTCGATATTGTGAACTTTGAATACTCAAAATACTCAAATACTAGACCGATATATAATATGTAACGCTTCTCTTAGGTGCTTTTATAAAATATATTATTTAACTTTGAATGACTTTCCGATCCAGATGACAGTGGCCAAAAGGTTTCTTATTTAATAGGTACTTATTACAGGGACAAGTCTTGGATTCAAATCTAAATATTTCGACAATCGCTATTTGTATGCTAAGTGATGGTTTTCGCGTAGCTCCAAAGGACCTGGAATTTGGACTGATTAAAATTACTGAATTGATCATTTAAATTCCAAAATAGATTTTGATCTGCATATACAGTGGTAACTAACGCCCTGACTTTAATATTCTGCAAAAGTCCCCAATTTCAAAACGGTTATTAAATCAGCTGTCCACAACAAAATCCCTTGTTTTCCCAAAATTGACTAAAATAAAAGAATATTAGCACACGAGCAAAGGCCCAGCGCAAAATCCTTGCGTTCATATTACAGTGGTCGCGAGCCGCGTGCGCAGCGGTGGTCCTCCCCCCACCCTTCGCGTCGCACCTAACGAGACCCACTGCGCAACTCCGATTAATTTGCTGGACTTGTCTCGCCCGATTAAGGGGCATACCAGAGGGACAATTCCCGTATTTTAAGAACGTTCGCAATCTAAACTGTCTCATTCTGTCAAAAATATCTATAACTTTCCTACATTTTTGAGAAGTTTTTGACATTGGCTGTCGCTGAGTTAGATTGCGACTACTTCTAAACATTTTTAATCACGCGAATTGGCCTTCTGGTTTAACTTTGCAATCTCACGTGTTTCTGGCCCACCCTACATAATTGATCCCGATGGACATAGTTTGTAGATTATTATGTCAGGATTATGGATGACATCTCTCGTTCAACTGTGTGCGTACGGCTGTCATGAGATGTTTACTGGCGAGTAATTTCTGAAGTTCAGAAGAAAAAGGAGACCCCGTGCGTTTGCATTTTACATATCATTGAAATATATAGTTCGTTTTTAAAATAACACGTTAACTTAGGTTCGTGGAGCATGTCCTTTCTTTACATGAAAATTCTCGTGGTGAGCAAGCAATACAATGAATCGAACACATAGTGCAAATGGAAAGCATAAATAATGTCAACAGTATCAACTGAATAAGCAAGAAGCAAAGCCATAAACCCGACAAATTAGCACTTACCAAAATGCCGCCATCCCAACTGCATCAGTTGAGAGGTACCTAACCTTATAAACATAGTCCAAAATCTGAAAGAACGGCCCAACAGGCCTTTTTTTTTTTTTTTGATTACGGGGGGAAATCCTCATGGATGTCCTCCGCCCTGGGGAGGGCGGAGGGGTCTGTCAGACTCTTACTGACTAAAACCACCCCGGTGTTCCGCCTCACACTTGCACCGGAGATCACGGGAACAAAAGTGACTTCCGCGATCCCCGGCTAGTGCCGGCCCGCCTGTGCGGGCCACCTCGCGTTAGGGGGGGAGTGAGGTGTTAAACTCCCCCCTTACATCACATAGAGGCGCGCGTGGAACACTACGCGCCGCCATCTCGGGTCCTAGAAGTAGTAGGGGGCGACGGATTTCCCCGGATCCGTCGCCCCTGGACCCATTTAGGGGGGCCGGAAGAGGGCGTTATCCGCCCTCCGCCGACGCCCGGTGCGTCTGCTGCGGATCGGGTTAGCGGAAGCAATCTCCCGCTCCCTCTCCGCAGCCTCCTTCTGCGAAATGACTGATTCGCAGAAGGATACCACCGCGTCCCAGGACTCCTCGCTGCCGACCATCGAATCGACAACGGCCGGCAGCGACAGGTCACTGCCTACTCCTGAGATGAGGGCACGGCGCGGCTCCTCCCAAGCAACACACTCTGCAAGCGTATGCCACGCCGTGTCCTCCCGACAGTCGACGCAGTGGTGACACCGAGCGTCCGGCTCCCTGTTTATACGACACAGGTACTTCCCGAAGCAACCATGCCCCGAGAGCACCTGCGTCACCCGAAACGACAGGGAGCCGTGCCTCCTCCCGAGCCAGCGCTCGAGTACCGGCCGGACCGCCCCGATGGTGGCAGGGCCGGCGGTAGGGCGTGAAAGCCTGTCCCGCCATTCCGCCACCAGGGCTGCGCGAAGCTGTGACCGACGCCACTCCAAATGTCGCGGCGTCAGCCACTCGCCCCGCGCCCTCGAGTCCTCGCGCCACTGATACAATGACGCGAGTACCTTCGCCTCGAGGTCCCACGGCGGGGAACCGGCCAGTACGCAAGCCGCCTCGTAGGAGATCGTGCGATATCCCCTAATGACTCTGACGGCCATCGCTCGCTGTGGCCTTCGCAGGACAGCAATGCTGCCGGCCGTCAGGTCAGCCGCCCAGATCGGGGCCCCATACAGGGCCATCGATCGCACGATCCCCACGTAGAGCCGCCTACAGGCGGCGCTCGGGCCCCCCAGATTGGGAAGCAGCGTTGACAGCGCCCCAGCCGCGCCCAACAACTTGGGCGCGAGCCGCTGGAAGTGGGGGCCGAAATCCCACCGGCTGTCGAGCACCAATCCAAGATATTTCATGGTAAACTCGACAGCGATTCGAGACCCCCCGACCACGATGTGTGATCCCAGCGGCGGCGCCCGCCGGGGGCCATGAAAGACCATGGCCTCCGACTTGTTTAGGGCCACCTCCAGGCCTAGGCGCCGTATGCGGGTCACGACCTGTGACACCGCAGCCGTCGCCAACAACGCTGCCTCCCTGTACGAGCTCCCCCGGGCCGTGACCAGCGTGTCATCCGCATAACACGTCAAGTCCACGCCCGGCTGGAGCTCGCCCCTCAGCACCCAGTCGTACCCGATGTTCCACAGGAGCGGTCCCACGACCGAACCCTGTGGAACACCGCACGACGGCCCAACAGGCCTACCTTAACATTAACAACAACAAAAAACTACCGGTCGACTTTCGCTACTATTCCCACATTACGTTGCAGTCGATTCGTGACTTCCGACAAACGGAGTAGCGCCCAAAAAAATGATCATCAATGACAGGCCATACAAACGTGTCCCCGTCGGGGTTTTAATGCAAAAGGTATTATTCTAGTTGGGGTGGTTCCCGGTAGTGGGTCCAATTTTATTTTTTAATCCCTTCAAAGCGGGTACAGACACGTTTTGGGTTGCGACCGGCACTCACGTAGATTCTTAACTCCCTTTATAGCACCTTAATTATTTTTAAACGATCATGTGGAATTTGAAATTGAGTGACTTTGGCATTGGTGTTAGGGGAATTATTATCTGCTTGTGGATATTTATTACACTCATATTACTGTTCAATTAGGAGGTATCAGTCATCGCCGTTATACGTTTCATTTGTTACTTGCTTATTCATTTGCCTATTTGCGTTAGGCACTTCATCTTTCCGAGATGTATTCAAATAATGTTGAATAAGAACTAAAAGATGACGCATCGGTAAGAGAAAATTAACAGCATTAGCTAAAACAGTTGTTATTACTCAAATGTGATTAACTTTAGAAGATCCTGAACCAATACAAGAAATGTTGATCTCTAGCAGGGATCAGTAATCGATCACAAATTATAATACCACCTATCAGCCAAACAAACAATCCCAAAGTAATGACTACCCAAAAAGAATCGTAAAGCGCATTACCAATATCCGTGGAACATCTAGGTGCGTATCAGAGATAATAAAACGACACACAATACATACGAGCCGCGTCCCAGTAGAGGCTGTGCCGCGTCCCAACTCCATTCGATGCAAATTCTCACATCGGCCGTTTTATAGTGCGGTCCAAGGTGTAGGAGTAAGAGATGGTAGAATTGCAAAGCTTTAACACAAAACATGCAGTGAAAAATGTGTGGGCTACAGAAGGTTCATGCGGTCTGAATGTTTCTGCATTTATGACATAGGTGGCACCAAATTTTTATTATTTACTATTTAAATATGACATAGCTTGTTAAGCATATTGGTTACGGAAAATTATTTTGCCGATTTCGTCCTGAACAAGTAATGTGCAAGCTTTTCTTAAAAAAACAAAATACAAAACATGCATCAACGTCAGTGTTTTTTACACGGGTAATAAAAAGGGTCCTGCTGCTGCATATATGATTTCGTTGGATAAGTCATTCGTGACTAGACCTATAAAGATAGAAGAGCCACAATAGAGAAGGACCTCGGGTTCTTGCAAATACTACACCTATCGTCTACAACATTCCCACTAACCACAAACCAGCTAAAATCACCTAACTTGCACCAAGCCCCCAGGTATGCAAAGAATGTAATATTCGCTTCTACGGTGTAAGGGCCGACTTTAAATAGCGTCGCGGACGAGTGAAGGATTATGGTATCGTACAGTTCCAAGTACGTGGTGTGTGTGAACAGATTTAAAATGCAGTAATTATGTCGATATTAGGTGCTATAGTGACGCATGTGTCCACATATTTGTTCTGTTCGATCATTGGTCTAGATGCTAGATGTTAGTAATGGTTGAGAATTGTTGGGTACATTGGAATTGCCGTATTCTATGTCACGGCTAGGAGGTGTTTTTTTATGTTTGGAACCATTTACTTTCAACATAAGATCCGAAAACTTGATGAGACTATCGAACTGCAATAAATTATAAACCATTATCTATGGATATACTTTCATTATTTGTTATTTATCAAGACCTTGGCAACATAACTAACAGTATAAGTTATTTCTAGAAGATATCTGGCGATGCTGATCGAACTCAGCCCTAAATAAGCTGGGACGGTTTCAAAACTCTTTATTTTCAAAACAGAACTTTATGGGTAATATATCAACAGAATAGCTCACAAGTCAGCAATTGAACAAATCCATTACATTTAATACAACAAAAATGACAGTTTGTAAACCGCTCTATTTATTGCAATAATAAACAATACTTACGATGTCATTATTGACACCTACAATTACTTTGGTAAATTATCAAGTCCCGTATTTGGATTCCACATCCAAAACAAGAAACAAGAAAAATCGTCTTTATGCACCAAATATAGATTATTATTTTTCATTGTAAGCTCTGTTATGGCGTTAATTATTACAAATTATGTCATAATTGCTTTTTAATTAGTGCACTCACGCAATACCTAAGACTTGCTATTAACTTTTTATGTTAACTAGTCATTAGTTAAGATAATCTTTGTTCCTACTTCTCCCTATAAATCGTGCTATAATCTCTTAATGATCTTCCCATAGTATGTGACAGTCTGGTTATAAGCAAAAACAGCTCAAAGACATAAATAAAGTATGCAAAGTGGCGGGAAACATCGACCGGTGGATTAATCTTACGGAATCTGCGAGTTCCCACGCTCGCCCGCGTGGCTTGGAGGGCGCTGATGACTTTCGATTCGATTGCGAATGTGATATGTATATGAAAATATTTGTCTTATAGAGTAAGGCAAATTATTGCAATGAAATCAATTCTTCAAAATTATGTTTTGTTGATGCTGCAAATACAAAAAGTATTTGTTTTATCTGTATTTCGGTAAGAAAAACGACTGAAAGATCATTTGTTGCACAATTTTTAAAGAATCTGCGAGGTGCTAAAAGTTGACGATTTTTAGATTCATTATTACGTTCGTCTCTACAAATACAGTAAGAAATTCGCTATCGAACAGCGCAAACGCACCCGGTAGCCCGCCAATAAGCATACGCACACAAGTGTAAATTGCTTGGTCGACCGACACCGGACAATGGCGTTGGGTGGTCGGGCGCTGGCCGTTTCCAGCTTTGCCCAATTTGAGCGTTTCACCACGACATACGCGTATATAGATGTGGGAAAGTTTAGGTTTTATATAAATTCGTTTTAAAGGGAAATACGGTTGATACTTGTATGGGAGTTGCGAATAGTAATGAAGGGGTGAAAAACGGTGACGCCGCGCCGAGTGTCGTGGGAAGTTGGGTTTTGAGCCCAGAAGCCAGAACTGTGTGTATTGAAGGCATAAAAGGAAGCAGGCGTCAACTGTTATTTTTAGATTGATGCTTTCTTATATTTTACATTATGTGGTCCTTTGGAATGAAATTAAATAAATCATTGTGTATACTTAACTGATTATGTTTCCCTTTGAAAACCTGTTGTGGTACTGAACTACTGACCAATCAGTAGGAGAGTTCGATTAGTTTTGTCAGCTCCTACTTATCTACTACTTATATATACATCTCTTTTCAAACAATTCTGAAAGAAAAGTAATTTTCCAAAATTTACCCAGAGATACGAAAACTTGCTTTAGTTTTTTTATTTATTGATTTACATACAACACCTAATTGGATCATCCAAACTACGAAACACTGGATCATCTAAAACATATTGAGACGCCGACTTCATCAACCAGCCAACAGTATTAGTCATCAGACGCCTAACTTACAAAGTTAACCATAAAACCAGCGCATTGAGTTGTCAAAACTAATTTGATGAAACATTTTAACGATAGTATCGTTAAACTCGCCAGTTCGCCACACAGGCAAATCGTTAATGCCGCCAGTAAACCGACTGCCAATATTATGGGCAATGCACAGGGTATAAAGTTGCTGTTTAAATTCACTATAATGTTGGTTATAACGATGAAGATGATAGTGGGGCTGGAAGTGTCCCTTGTCCTTCCTGTAAGTCGATTCTGTAAAAATCTCACCGTGAAAACTTAGGTGAAGTGAGTGGTTAATAGGCCCACTTCCACCTCACTGTACCTTAGATTTCACGGTGTGATGGTTACAGAATACCACTGCAGATTTCATAATGAAGCTGAAGATACAGCTGGCCTTGTAGACTTCTTACGTCTCAACAAAATTAATCTCATATGAGAACATGAACAACACGTATTATTTTCAAACGAGTTACTTACGGAAGGGGTATATTTCGAAATGGTCCCATTAAAATTTCATATAGATCTGATGATGCCTTTCGGGGACAGACAACGGAACTCTTCAAAAAATGATAGCAAATCAACCGCGATTGCTGCTACCGCATTAATATGCATTGTTTTGACCCAAGGATGATGAAATTTCGAATTGGTGTGGGGTAGGCAGGCACTATAACTAAAAATTTAAAATAAAAACTTTTTCCAAAAAAAAAAAAACAATCGACTTCCGGAAAAACACTACAAAGTGAAAAATAACTTTAATTTCGGAAGGCGGTGACAAAAAACTCAAATACATATCCAGTCACCGACTTCCGAAATTAAAGTTATTTTTCAATTTGTAGATAGTGTTTTTCCGGAAGTTAGTTTTTTATTTGATTATTACTTGGTATAAAAAAAATTCGTTCGCATGCCAGTCAGTGGGAAAAGTGCCCAAAAGCTGGCAACGTTGCCACGTTGGATGGCAATTTAATTTACTATTGTAATTTGGAACCGACTGTGACATGTCACTTCCAATCTTCAGCATCATTGTACAAAGAGATAGTAAAGCCGGTCGCGTCGCCGCGGCGCCTGGTTGCTAGGCAACCGCCGGCGCCACGGAGGCTGGCACGCTGTCTGTACCTACTTGCTACTCTGTGACCAAATGATATAGGAGAGATAAGTTTGCCCACTATTATGAAAAATAATCTGAAATATGTTTTAGTTACCTTTATTTCTCTTAACTATTCATACCTAAGTATTTTTTTTTTCTATATAAACATTGAAATGCCAACAACTTATTACAGAACTAATTATTTACACTAGGTACTAAATTAAATGATTAACTTTTACAAATAAATACAAAAACAAAAGGTTACTTTGGCGTCCAAGGACTCATCCGAATCTCTGCCATTAGTTGTTTAGTGCAGTACTTCGGTTTTTCGCCACGAGGTGTTCGAAACTGATGTATTTTCAAAGTATAGCGTACACAGACCCCAAATGAACCACCCAGAAAGGGAACTAGCTACTAATAGCACAACTTTGTTCGTACAACTTTATTCATGGCGGGATCACGGGAATCAAACTCGCACGCGAAGTTCTTTAATAACCATTGCGCTAGTGAGGCAGGAAAATCGTTTTGCTTCAGAGGCGCTTGAGGTCTCGAAGTATATTTTTTTTTTCCTAATTCTTCGTTTATTTTAGGACTTATAGACTATGGGATTAGTTACACTACATTCATTTTGTTTAATTACATGGTTTTTGAACTCAATCCGTCTGAGTACATGTACAACACGCGATCTAACTTTAGTTCTAGGCCAGTTTATGCATTTCCAGATTTATTTTGATTTAGATAAAGTTGTTAATACTAAAATAAAATCTTTGCACCAGCCTAAGGTGACAGTTTTGTAAAAAAAACTACATTTGTATACTTATTGGGTGGTTTCCATCTGATCTAAATAAAAACTTTGTTTTGTAATAAAAGATAAAAACAAATAAATATAAAGTGGGAATGGTTTGTCGAACTTCCGTCGCATAGAGAAACAATAAACCCCTTATTTATAAACGTTGCTTAAAGTTAAGTAATTATTAGCGTCTGTTTAACCATACTTAAATTTTTGACATTTAAACATCTCATAACTTTAATCAACCATTATAGATAAGGGAAGCCCCCTTATCAATAAATGTATAATTAATAGTCTCTTTCCCTTAAATCTAAGGAATTGTTAGCAGTAATAATTATGTGGAAATACTAAAGTCACGTGAGTTAATACTTATATCACGTAATTTGTAATCGATTCGGTAATTTATGTCGAGAGAAGGGTGAAAAGGGCAGTTGTCTGGCAACGACAATGTTGTGAAAGTTCACCATCACTGGCTCGACAATTTTTAACCCTAACTTGTTTTATCTTTTAAATGAAATTCTAAATGAAGATACCGAAGAAGGATGACCTAGACAATTTCATAGTAAACTTTCAAAGCATCCATTTCTAGCACCGACAATATGTGCTTACACCTTCCACGATATTTGGCAACAAGTCGATCGGCGCTTGTTATCGTAAGTACGTAGCATAGCGGTAATAATCCGAAGTAATTGATTAAATGTGAAGTTAGTCAAAATTAAACCTGTTACCGCTGTACCACTTACTATGACGCCAGCTATGACATCACAGAATAACAGGCTTATTAGCCTGTAGGTATTTACAAAATAATGTATACCGAAATGCTAAGCTTACAGTATGCTTCTCAGCAAATAAAAGAAGAACTGTCCTATTTACTCTAAGGGAGGACTATTTGATAGAGTCATGGAACGACATGGCTTTACAAGACTACCAATTTTTTTTAAAAATAAACGAATGGCTGAACCAACCGATATCCGATAAACTACTCCGATAGGCCACCGTGAAGGCAGATTAAGTTGGTTGACAAATTGAAACCCTCACAATACAGCTCAATGTATTGAGTGGTGGTTGCAAAATATATGCTATCTGCTATAACTTGATTGGTTATCACAGAACTATAGGTCACAGAATTTCTGACTTACCTGACTCAGCTAGAATCCGTTGCATGCGAGAAGCATAGGATCAGTTGACGTGGTGAAACTTGTGGGAGGCCTATGTCGAGCAATGGCGATCCCAAGAACAACACTGATGCTGCGGTTATTGAGGGCACTACCAAAAAATACAAGTTCTCCAGTCGACACGAAACAGAAAAGTTTTCACCGGTCTTTTCAAAAGGCTCTATCAGTCAAAAATCACCATAGATACAGCTCAAAACTAAAGCTCTATAAAAAAGCTTCAATCAATTCCCACTTTCACATGCGATCTTGATGCGCGTCACGGTGAGTGCGTTCTACGCGTTGGATGTTATCGCCAGTAATTAGTTCGTCTGGGGGCGAGTGCTGCGGAGCGTGGAGAGGTCGCGATGTGTGACCGGAGGACCGGAGGTGAGGAGTCAATGTGAACTGGTAGTGTGATTGTTTTAGATCTGCTGGGTCAAATACGAATAGCCTGTCACAGAACCAACCATTTCTGGCAGGTTATGTGGAGGTATTTGGCCCAGTAGTTTCTGAATCACAAGAATTTCACCTCATGCGCAGTGATGCTGTGGTTGTTGATGGTGCCGCTCCCCCAGATGTTGCGCTCCCCCACTCGTTACTTGAAGACGCCCCGATGACTGCTATCAGGACACAAATGTACTCTGGTAAGGAGTCTGTTTTGAATGTACTCCGCGTCATCTGCAAGCAAAATAACTATTGAACAAAAGACATGATATTCTGGCAGACCCAATCTGACCACTTGATGACTGATTTTCGGTGAAGGAAAATGTTGAGAAAACGCCTAAATGGCTATTCTGTGTAATGGCCATTTTGGCGTTTTCTCAACATTTTGTGAAAGTGGAAATATCAATAACTCTCGTTCATAAAAAAAAATCCCAATAGAAAAACAACAGGCCAGTGTTTAACCCATGCCAAGGTCATTTACGTACTACTTATTCAGTGAACCCTCATGTTCATTGGGAGACTTCTTCACCCGTATAGGTATATGGTTTAAGTGAAAGCTCCCTACCCCCAATTGTTCCATTGTGTGAGCTATCTTTATTGCAAATCTACCCCAAACTGTTCAGCAGACCGCGGCACCGTATCACAAGATACCACCGATCTTTATAATCGTTCTATAATTGCTGTATTTGTTTGTTAACTTAATAAAATGTGGAAGAAAAGCAATATTTTCAGGTTTAATCATTGAATTTTTTTTTTCATTTCAAATAACATTTCGCCATAGGGGCACAACCAAGTACCTACGAGGACACTCGTGTTATCCACTAAAGAGACTTGTACCTATTCCTATATAAGGAATGAGGGTGTCGATGAAGAGAATAACTACTTATTTTAAATAAATACAAATGAGTCAGAATACGGCATCGATCCGACTCCCACGCATTCCCGTCGCATTTTGGCAATGTTTATTTGTACCCATTTTATATGGATTTTGTTCTTTGATCCAGCCTTTGTTATTAAGGCGATGGTTTTCAGCTTGGCGTTAACGAAATCTTTTTAGGTTTTGCTACTAAAAAAAATTGTGAACATTTTTTTTGATTCACTATTCATGTTCCGTAGGTAATAGACAGTTTTGATTTCGGTTTTACAAATATTATTGCTCCATTAGGCCATTTTTAAATACGCAATGGAGTGACCAGAAACAATACTGTGATAAGTTTTAACATAGTTACAAAGATGGATGGAGCAAGGAGAGCTTCCCCTTAACAGCTACTGATGCATGCATGCAAAAAATTAAGAAAGAAAGATTTATTGCTTAATAACAAGACCTAGTTTTTTGGCTTTGAATGAACCCTGATTCTTAATACTATGTCTGGAATTTGCTCATAGATTAGGAGCATTCGATAATGTGCACGCATTTCGAACCATTAAAAGTAACATAGATATTAAGTTGCTTGCACTTGTGTGTATATTATGTCGCCGTAAGAGTGTGAGCACCGTTAGTTTAATTATAAACTGTCGATAAATTGTGAACTGCAAAAACCATTTACAATTAAACACAATTTTTCGATAGTGGGTTTAATTGTAAGCTAGTCCAGTCCTTTAAATCGTGAACTGGTATCAAGACGGATAGTACCTTACGCTATTACTAATTAGTCAAGTAACTGCCACTAACTTGGAAGTAGCGCTCGCCGGCCGCTGCCGCAGCACCGCTCGCTACACTCGCTCGGCTCGCGCGCGATTGGTCGCAGTTCTAACCTAACCTAACCTATTCGGTCGGTAAGCAGTATGGTGCAGTTCACAATTTATCGACAGTTTATAATCTCGCGGGATAGATTATAAACTAACGGTGTTCACACTCTTACGGTGACATATACGAGTACATACATAAACTCACACGTTCTTCCCATACTACGATCCTTACATACTCCATTTGCTTCGTTTCCGTTCATACATCTGGTCAGACACACGCCGGTTGCGAGTACTACGAATCTAACCTTTCTGAAGAACATCACCAATAAGGTCACTATAATGTCGTCCTAGGGCGTCCCCTCCCGGCACTTGTGTAATTCATCCGAAAATTTTACAAGCAGTAAAGTAAATGCATCGACATGCAGTAAAACGTTGTGAAGTCAAACATTACTCGTTGCGATACTAACAAAACTCAATAAGATGACCACATCCATGCACTCTAGAAGACTCTTACCTAGACCAAAAACCAGGCTTTTAGACTGTAAATAGCTGATTTAGACCAGAACTGTGGCATTGCTTAGATAAATCCATTCTGTGCGCATTCCATCCATGCGTTGCAAATCTACGAAGGTATTCTGCAAATGTCTACCAACTTAGATGCTAGTTTAGAACGTGCTATCTAAAAGATGGTTCACATGGCTTCTAACTGAGAAAATTACATAATTATGTTGGATTTTAAAGACTTTTAGTTTATAGTTTTAGGTGGAAAGACAAAGAGAAAAATTTATAAATGGAGTTTTTTGCCCGTTCGTTTTGGAATTGGTAATTAGCTTCAACTTTCTGACTGAACTAACTGGCCTGACTAATTGACAATGCAAAAGTAATAAATAATTGCTTTGCGTTTGAGTTTTCTAGAAATTCCACTGCTGATACAAAACCGCAAAAAAAAATTAAAATCAAAGGATTTAAAGAACTTAAAACACAAATCTAAAAACCATGCATAGTTAGATAATACTTAGTTTATTACCTACTGGGAATCATGGGTGAATATCTAATTGTTTATTCATCTTTCCCAGGGAGGAGGTCTAAGCTGTGTCTCAGCATTGTGAACGTTATGGGCTGATTATTCTTTGTTTTTAAAATAAACAAGTTATCTGAAGTAGTCTTAGCACCAAAAGACCAGGATTGTGCCAATTTGACTTAGTAAGAGTAAATAATCCGTCAGCCAATCACGATTAAAACTAATAATAGAAACTTGAGCAGGGATCAGAATAAGCATTTAAATTCTTAATTTGTTAAAAGCAAAAAACCTATTGCCACCTAAGTTGAGAAGTTCTATATTTTTTGGAATTCTTCACTTAGCTCGCTAAGGATATGTTTCTGTTACAAAGAAGTATTTTAATTAGTGCCTAGTGTCAGAATGATGTGGGTTTAACTAACAAACTTAGGTTTTTGTTGTTTTGTTTTCTTTTATTGTAGTGGTGATTCATTTGTTAAGTATTGTTCGCGGGTTTCTAATAATTTGGAGTTGCTTTAAAAACGTGGTGTGAGTGCCTTCTAGTTGAGATCTTAGGTTATAAGAGGTCCAAATCTGACTGTGACGCTTTTCAGTCAAGAGACCACAGTCAGTCACGTGGAAGATAGAAAAAGTATAATTATAGTAAATATATTCTCAGTAAATTGCGTAGTCAATTTCAGGTTTTCCTAGTTGCTTTTATGACCCAAAATATACGAATAAAATATTGGCCAAAGGGGCATTGGCATACTTTAATTAAGTTAAAGACCACACCATTGACTTAACAAAATAACCCCTTATTTTAAACACTTAATAACATCATGTCAAGTATTTGGGGCGAAATTCAACATTACACATTAAATCGATACGAAATTCAAGTATCGATAAGTTTACACGATATCGATTTTAACAATTTTAAATGTCGATTCGAATCGCCGCGCGATTATAATCTAAAATAATGATGACCTCCCAAAATTTGAAGAGGGTGCACACCAAATGCTACAGAATGTATGAATTAAGCTATTTTACATTATTAATTTGCAAAAGGTGCAGTAAAGATATAGACTGAATGTGAGTGTAACATAGGCTAAAAACTGAAGCACTACTTTAATGAGAGTGAAAAGGACTGACCAGTGACAATAATTATGTTCCTAGACTTAATATAGATACCTCATTATTAAGATTAGCCTGATAAATTCAACACAATATTCTGAAGATGGCTAAGCTTTTTCATTAATCCAACTGGTTTTTCCTGAAAAAAAAAGGATGAAAATATGCATTTGACTTATGGATAATTTGTATCAATCTCTATTTTTAAATTAACTTTATTTGATTTGAGTAATTTAAACTTTCATTAGTATATGAAAAGGCCTCTTGGAACAGCTTATTTTCGCAAGATATCATAGCATTCAGTGCACACATTCTCAACTCGTACCTATAGCCCGCGGCAGCAGTACCACTGTCCGCTGAATTTATGAAAATAACGTCTGATATTATAAGTATACGAGTAGGTACATTCCAGCCCTCATCATTCAAAATACAGGTGTATTTGAACTCACAGGAATGCGTGGAGACGACATGCTTTAGTAAATGTTGGAACTGGAGGGAAAATGTCCTTCAAAGTATTGAAGGATTTTTGAAAGGTAGTGATCGCCCAGTGATCTAAATTCGATGATAATTCATTTAAATAGAAACACATTATTACATAAAATATTAGCGATTTGCGCTCCTTCTGCACATAAACTTAACGGTGCCAAGTTTCATAGGTATTCCTACGTCCACGTTATTTTCGTAAAAAGGGGTACTTATTATACTTTTTGCTTCACGTTTTAAGATATACCTATCACTAAAATAAGAATGCGAGTCCATTCGTAGTTAAATTCTGTTCTGAACTCATACAATTTGAAATCGTCCATACGACAAAGAATAAAGCCATTTGTTGCTTCTTTGTTTCAGTTTAACACTGTAAAAGTATGGAAATATGTTTTTGCATTCATTGGAATTCCACATAATGTTCCTATGAAAATAAATATTTTTTAGATTATACATTTAATAAAATTAATGCATTCGTCTGACATTACTTCAAACGCCCGAACATTTGAATATAAATAAATGTTATAATAACGGAATCTGTAGAGTAGACTTCTATGCTTATTTAAAAAGGAGCAAGTTTTTTTTTGGAACTATTTCCATATTAAAGTCCCTATATTTAATTAAAAAGCTGTCAATTAAAACAAAAAATATATGGCTAATAAAAAAACCAAGGCATGAGTGAAAAATAACTTTTGAACTTTAGTACATAATATCATCATAACCTTTGAAAATGAGACAAATAGGATTCCTTAAAATGTCCTTTTTAAATACGAACACATTCCGCGACTACAAGCGTCAATGTACAGGTGTATTGAGACCGTTTGAAACAGTGGAATACATAGAGAGGGCTACGAGACAAAATATTAAAAAAAAACCTTGTAACTTATACTCGTAGAATTGAATAAAACCAAGCGATTTTTATGTGGAGTCCTATAGTTTTTTAATAATTTGCTTAAATAGCTTACAAATGTCAAAAGTTATTTATTGCCTTTGGCGGTAGTCCGTTCAAATTAACTGAGACCTTTATTTTACGTACAGCGTTGACTATGGAGACTCTTTTGTACCACCTTTTATTTATAGTAATTTATAGGGGCTAGTTTCAAATTATTTTCACTCGATATTCCTAGTTTTAGCTCCACTGGCTAGAGTAAGCTTCACGAGTCTTATATATTTTTTTCGCTCTTGTAGATCGACAAAGCTTTCGGGTGTTTTAAAAATATAGAATTAGCATTCTGAATGTCTTAGCATGTTTTTTACTATTAACTGGTGGTGATCAACCCGTAAAGCAATTGCATATCACATATTATTAAATTAAGTATGCAAAACGAGCTTATAAACTGACCAACGGACAAACAGACAAAAGTAACTGGTCTAAAGTCGTCTCCACACCAATCGCATGGTGGTTTCTAATTAAGTCGGCCAACGAGTGCGACACGCGACCGACCGCAGATGCGCCGCCGCCGCCCGCCGCCCCCCTGTAGACGCCCTTACGGTGTTTATTTTTTAATTAAACGCCAGTCTGGAACAAGAGACGATTTTTTAAGACGATAGTTCTACATGCGGGGTTGTAAGTGGTATTAACTTTATTACATCTTTTGTGAGACGAAAATTGACAGCGACGCACAGTGTTTTATGAAACCGGATTTTCGGACATCCTATTTTTATTGAAAAACCTAACAGAACTAATAATTTAAATGCAAGATTTCGTATCCCCATTTAGCTACCAAGTCTAGTTTTTGAGCAATATTTTTTTGAAAATCGTAATTTTTCCATCCGGATATTAAGAAAAAAAAATAAGTACGCTTAAACTAAGCATGATACGAAATAATGATGTTAAGTACATTGAAGGCGTGTCTTATGCCGAGTAATTTAGTCCATAAATGAACCTCGCAACTTTGTTAGATCCAGATTTATACGACTGTTTTGGTTTTTAGGTTTTCTTTTTTTTCTCGAAAATTCCGCCATTTCGGGAAAAGTTATTCATAAAACATTGTCTGGACCCCGAAAACGTCATTATGTATGCATAATGACGTTCTCGGGGTCCAGAGAATGTATTGGTATAATGTAGATTATCCTCTCTTTCAATGCTATGAAAAATACTTTATACAAATCTCTCTAGCGGCTAGAGAATTCTGTTCAAATGTTAAAAAGAAAAAACAAACTTAAGAGTAATACCTATAGTTATAGTAAACACGCTACGACCGACACATGTCCATGTGTGTATCCCACAGTAAAATTTGTTAGTAATTTATCCTCATTCCTCGTTACTACTCCATCATCAGACCGGCACGCCACGATAGCGGCCGTAAGTCCCCTCTTTGAGGAGTGGCTTGAGAGGCGGCATGGCGTCCTCACCTTCCGCCTGACGCAGGTCCTCACCGGACACGGTTATTTCGGGAGGATCCTGTTTCGCATAAGGCGGGAGGAAACGCCCGGGTGTTTCCACTGCGAAGATCACCCAGAGGACACGGTGGAACATACGGTGGAGGTCTGCCTGGCTTGGGCGGAGCTCCGCCGTGTCCTCGTGGAGGCGATCGGCGGCGGCGATCTCTCGCGTCCGGCCCTGGTCCAGGCCATGGTGCCGAGCGAGAGTGCATAGTTAGCTGTCGCCTCTTTCTGCGAAGCAGTAATGCTCGCGAAGAGGGAGGCGGCGCACGTGAGAGAGAGGCAATATATGCGCCCTCACGGCCGTAGTCACCGCGGGAGACGCCCTGGGCGTCGGGAATCCCAGGCTGATTCCCGGCCACCGTAGGCGCGGGCTTTGAACGGCGACTAATGGGTAGCTCGCTGTCCGGTAAGGACCAAGCCCGGGTCGACGGCGCGTTGTGTTCCACGCGCGCCTCAAAGAGATGTCAGCACCAACTGGTGGGTTTCGCAAGGACCGATGCCTGCCAGGCGTGCGGGTTATTCGAAAGAGATACCGCGGTCCCTGGCACACAGGCAACTGAGGGAACACAGGTGGGTTTTAGTTAGTAAAAGTCTGACACGCCCTCCTGCTCCACCCAGAGCGGGAGAAGTTATTTGATGATTTCCCACCCAAAAAAAAAATCATCGGACCCTGATCACCATTTATCTATAAACCATTTATTGAGACCTTTTTGATGAGCCCAAACACGATACTTCTTGTTAGCTAAATATGAGTCAGGTGTTGTAGACGAGGTTGACGGTGTTCCCTTGACGAAGGAGTGAAAGTAAAACCAATATAACGTTGAAATAATCACTAATATTGGACACATAACATACGGTAATCACATACAAAACAGCAGGAATAGTCATTAGGTACACGTTATAAAACAGAAGATCACACACGGCACAAGTTTATGAAATACAGTCAGAAAAAGCAGTACACAGTTATAAGCAAACTGATTGCACAATAAAATCCTAGCTAAATAATACTGGGAGACTGGCTATGTAAATATAGGGTACATCGCGACTAGTAGTGAACAGCGGAGCCACTATTTCACAAACAATACTTGTTGATTAGTTAATTAATGAAAAAGTGTAAAAGACTCTAACTATAACATCGAATATTCGGCCCTTATATCACCTTTCTTTCTTAGTGCAAGTAGCATGTGCACTTATCTGTTCCCGGCTAATCTACCATTCAGCAACAGGAGCAGGTTTCGACTTGTCGAGATCCAGTCAACACGTGTAAGGAACTAGAAGGTTTTTATTTCCTTACTGGATTAACGAAATTCGTAAACTACGCGGAATGTATGCTACTTGTACCATGGTGTCTGAACTACATAACATAATTTTAAGTAAATTCTAACTACTTTACAGCTGATTAGTAAGAGTAAGTACAGTAAACAGGTAATGTGTTACAGGTACCTACTACATTAAAAGGATCATTATTTATAAAAATTGCTCGTTTTATTGGGCTTCGCCTACACTTCTGCTGTTTTTTGGTGACGAAGTATCAGGTGATGCTCCAGCATCAGTTCTAGGTTGCTTTGTTCGTCTAAAATCATTGAAGTAATAGAATGCCAAATTTCGACACGATCAGACCCATGGAAGATGCTCAAATCCCGTCATCAATCCAAAAGAGGAGATAATCTTCAAACAGCAGAACCGATTTTGATGAAACATGTCTAAGAACCACCGCTAAAAAACCTTCTTTTGAATAATAAAAAAACAACACCCAAATCGGTTCATACGTTTAAGCGCTACAGTGCCACAGACAGACACACACATAGCAGTCAAACTTATAACACCCCTCTTTTTGCGTCGGGGGTTAAAAAACTTTATGGTAAGTACTTACGACTGAAACACAAAAACGTCTTATTACAAAAAAATATATAAGCAATCGACCTAAATGTGCACATGGAAGAAAGATGTAAATATTTGACGTATGGAGGACCTACATCTGCTTTTGCACGTAGATAAACGTAACGGCAAACAGTCGTAGGTAGGTACCTAATCGATACAGAAGCCAATTTTACCTAAAGAATTGATAACCTCCTCGTTGCTGAAGAATTACGCTCTATCCCATAGTGCTAACAAGGCTGAAGTACTGTCGGCCGATCAGTAAGTTATCGGAACGGGATTATCAGTTCAACTCGTCCAACTACTGTAATATCCTGATATGGTTAACAAATGTAGTGAAAATAGACGTCACTAAGTCACGTGGTTAAGGTGAGAGCAATACCCCTACCATTAGTGTAGTACACTCGATGCCATTAGTCTTGTATGCTTCGGAGAAGTTAAACCGATTTCTAAACCAAATGTTTTTTTTTTCTTCTCTATAGTATGGTATTCATTCATATCCAAAATAAACAAAGATTAGAAGATGATTTGAAAACGGGTAGTAATATAGCTCTACTAACTTGCCAGGTTTTGGACCCTGTTGCAACTAGTGAGAAGCGAAGTTCTTTTCGCTCCATCACAATTTAGTTATCAAATCAATCTGCCTAGCATTTACGAACTATGTTGGAGTCGGCTTTCAGTCTTACGGGATGTATCTGAATATTAGTATTTTTTTACAAGGAGCGATTTATGGTTACGAAATCATAAACGAGACTGTTCGTAGAAGTACTAAATATGTATAAAAGAACCTTGGTTATTAATAACTGTAAGATCGTCAAATGAAGAAAATAAAAACGCATCAATCACAAGAAAACACCCGGTTTCTGAATCTTTGAGAATTCCTCTCTAAACTCTACTCGTAAGGTGAAATCCCGCGAAACTTTGAATTTCACGGGCTACATTGAAGAAATCGCCTTAAGTAATGCCAAAGTAGAGTTTAAATTAAATTCCCAATTCAAAAACTAGGTAATAACGTTCCAAAACCAACTCACTTGCTATACCGTCCATCATCCGCCCATCCCGGCTTCCAATCGACTTAAATGTTCCCATGGTAGTGCTAACACCCGTAGCATGCGAGTTATATTTACTCCGTGGCGCGAGAGAAATAAACCACGCGCGACCTACCGAATGGATACTTTGGCGGCCGCCGTTCGTGTGCTGCTTACAAACTGCTACTGGTGATACTAATCATTTTGTTTCTATGCTGAATTATCTAGGACTACCATTATGATTCGACATATGATACCGGGTTCTCTAAGGCAAAGGTCTCAAGGTTCAATTCTTGGCCCTTTTTTATTTCTAGTTTATATTAATGACCTTCCTTACCTGATGGCTAACTTCTCGGATATAATTTTATTCGCTGATGACATTTCTCTTATTTTTAGAATAGATTAGAAAAGATACGGATGTGTTACATGTCAATGATAGTCTAGCTGTTCTTTCGAAATGGTTTGCGGCTAATAATCTTTTACTCAATGCGAACAAAACTAAATGTCTTAAGTTCTCATTACCAAATTTTCGAAACTGTATTTCTAGGAATTACTTTAGATTCAAAATTGCAATAGGGTGCCCGCATAAGAGCTATTTCAAGTAGATTAAGCTCAGCTGCTTACGTAGTACGAAAAATTAGGCAGTGGACTGATGTAGCCACAGCTAAGTTAGTATACTTTGCTTATTTTCACAGTATTATGTCTTATGGCGTTCTGCTGTGGGGATCGGCAGCGGACGTAGATTCAATTTTTTATTTTACAAAAGAGGGCAAACCGCGCAATCTATAAAATGGGGCCTCGCGAGTCTCTTAGAAACAAATTTAACGAAATTGATATACTAACTCTGCCTTCTCTTTATATCCTAGGAAATATCTTGTTTGTTCGCGAAAACTTGGGTCTTTAACTTAAAAAAAAAGATGTGATTTCCATAATCTAAATACACCTAGATAAAGATGAAATTATTTCCAAAATTTAGATTAACTAAAACTAACAAGTCATTTCTAATATACCGTATCCGCTTCTATAACAAGTTGCCAAATTCGGTTACAGAACTTAGCGATGGAAAGTTTAAAACTCACATCAAACGTGTCCTTCTCAAAAAGCATATTATAAGATAAAAGACTACGTGGAAGACAGGGAAGTTTAGCTTTTATTCCTTCTGCACATGTGGCTTCCCTGGTACCTCATTAACAGCATAACTATGTGAAAGTCTATTAACTGCTCCCAAATTACAATGTAAATTTTTATTATTTTTATTTTTTACAATGTCTGACATATTCTCGTCATTATTTGACATTATACATCAATTCTAATATCGACTATGGATTAGTGATTGTCATGGAAATCATGTCACTAGGTTTAAATAGGTTACTTTTATTTATATAGATTCTTTTACATATATAATTGTGAATGAGAGAACGTTGTAGGCCTTACAAACTGTAGATTTGTAGGCGATTTTCAATCCTTTATTTTCATTCCTCTAAGTATCTGGTACTTATTGACAGGCTTCACTGTAATTTGAAAACATTGTAAAAGTCAACCATTTTTAAAAGAGTAACCCCTTCTGGCGTTTCACAATTGCCCATGCAGGTTTTGTGAAATAAAATATTTTGATTTGATTTGATAGTGTTGGGATAATAGACGGTGGAAATTTGGAGTAAAGTGTACTACAAACTGATGAAGCACATTGAGCAATCGTGTTGATCAAAGTTCGATACTTTCTGTAGGAATTCTAAGGGGCTTATGTCCGGTAGTGGGGCTTAAACCTATAAAAGACCTGATAAAAAAACAGCTTAGCCAATGATGGTGTAAATCAATGCCATAACTTTGCAACATGTCGCAATATACATATAGCATTTCATCAGCATCTACGTGGTCGAAATCACGTTGCAATTCTTTGATTATCGGGGATCGGCTTTAACTGCCAAAGTTAATAGTGTCAATAAGAACATTGCATACGCTAAGATGATTAAATGCGATAGTTTCGGCGAAAAATATTGTAGGAAAAAAATCTTGGTAAGTGCCTATTTATATTCAATTAAAAGACAGCGCAATGCATTTGGATAAGCATATTGGTAAAATTGTGCTTACGACATACCGAATAAAATATTAAGCAAAGTATGATTGCAGTGATGTAGGAGGCTCCATCATTTTAGCTGTAGCACTCAGACATCTAGGTGACTAATCTCTTATTTCGTGAAGATCTCGATTTCCCTGTTACATTCCTTGTTACCTTTAACTTACATAGTATGCCTCCTCTGGACTTTAATTCAAACTCAAATTACTGATCCCACAATAAAAGCAATAAGGCCACAGTCTCGAAGCTCTTAAATCAAGTGAGGAGCGGTGGTCATCAGCAATTTGGTTATCAGTAGTGGGCCGATAAATAAATATTTATGTGGCAACATTATGCGGGCGAAATTATGACAATTTAAACAATTATACGGTTAACGAGAAACGAACGTCACTGAGGGTGGCCTGCCAGATGTAGGGGTTGGTACGTGGCTCTACATGCGACCAATTTTTTTATTCGACTTAAGGATCTTTTTTCTGCTGACCTAAGATTTTCAATGAATTAAATATTATGAAAGTCAAAGTCAAATAATTTATTTCGATTGGACATTTAAAAGCACTTTCTAAATTTTTTTTTTTCCTTTTAGGCAGGGTCTGATACGAAAAACTTAGATACTTATATCAGAACCCTGTGTCTGTATTTAATTTCATACGCAACAAAATAACATCCTTAATGTATTTATAATAAATAGGTATAAAAGTTAAACAATAATAAAAATAACAAAGGATTATTTTGAGTTCACCTCCATAACATTAGGTACTTGGACTATGTTTGAAGATATTTCTTAATTAACTCGCAGATATAGACTATACAGACATTAAATCCTTGTTATTTTAATTAAAAATCACACATTCTTTGGTGTAGGTCAAATACCTAGACTGTCAAGGTTTTAATTGTTTTACTAAAATGCTTGAGATTAATTAACTTGTGAGGTATTCCAGAGGAAACTGATCCTTTATAAATTAATTTAAGCTTGTGAAATGAATCTCTAATCTTATATTAATTGAAAACGCGAGAAGCAGACATACAGGCAGACTTCGTCAAGTCCTTTATTATTTCATCAAGTAGAGCTACTTTTCATCGGTTTCGCCCTCCAAATGTTAGCGTTTCGCGCGGGCACCAACATTGTAATTTATTTTGTCATTTTTGTATTAAGATGACTTACTACCGCGAGCAGGCTGTAATGAAGACATCACGATATTCGACCATCTGGACCATTTTACGCGAACTTGCAACTTTTTTAAAGTTTGTTGAGTGAAGTGGACATAAGGACATCGGACGTTTTTGTATGAGAGTAAAATTATTTCTTGCACCGGTTTGAGAATAGAGTTAAGGATGAACAGTAACTTTGCAACATTCTTTGGGTGACCTAAGATTTTTGTGCAAAAGAATACAAAATGTTTTCAGCAATTAACTTAATGCAAAAGCAAATCTATGAAATTATCGCATACCTAATTAGGATCAAACCATTTTCATAAATCATCGGAAATGCCTATACTTAGCTAAGTTACGTAAAGATATCGCAAAATAAATCACAGCATAAGCACTTATGAATCAATCTGCTCAGCCTTTTTCCCAACTATGTTGGCGTCGGCTTCCGGTCTAACCGGATGCAACTGATTCCAGTATTTTACATGGAGCGACTGCCTATCTAACCTCCAAAACCCAGTTACTGGGTAACAAGATAAGAGACCTGCGCGGCTCTTATTATTAAGCCACGTATCCAACACATAAATGCACTTATCCCTCCTTTCAAAAATTGCTCCGACTTCAATCCTCGTATCAAAATCGTACCTTGCAACAACACAATAAGACTTACTATAGACTACAGTTTCTGACAAACTATTGTTTTTGGCGATAGTAATTACAAACACGTGTTGTCAAACAATACCCGTTTATAACACCTTTACGGTTTTATTTTATTGTTTTATAAAACATTTCTTTAAACAATTTTGGGACTTTTGTTTAAAAGGTGAAATTCCCACCTGTTTGTAATTAGTATAGCTTAAGGTAAAACGATTTGTAAAGTGCAACACATGTTTCAAATTTGGCAGGCTTTTTCCATCTTCTCGTAATTTTGTTAGATAGAGATAGGGATATTTTTGTCTATTCTCGGTCCTATTATGGGATTGCTTTCTCCTAATTGTGTCAACTTAGGAACTTTGAAAAGAAGATTGTTAAATTGTAAGTTAAACTGGAGTTAGATGGTGCTAAGGTATGAATATTCACTTGCACCTGATGATGTGAATATGCAGTTTTCACGATTATTGATTCTATTTTTTTACTGGGATTCAAGAAGCAGCCATGTTTCAAAACCACTGGTACCACTGGTACCACAATAAATTTTGCCTGACAGAACCAGCAGTGGCTGAAAGTAAGAAGAGTGTGTAATTCAAAAATATATAAAAATTGCCACCCTAGACTCGGCCTTGCTTAAATGCTAGATTATGGATTTTTATGAAACAAAGTTAAGTACGTACTGGCGGTGGCGCTTTAAAATATAATTCACTGATACTGCATAGACGATACAGTCATTTTGCAGAAAAAAAATATCCTTTATTTGTTCCTTGGTCAGCATGGAAGCTATTAGCCAATATTAGCAGTCATTCATCTACAAACGAAGGCCGCCTTCACACCGTAACGCACGTGCTTCGCTCAATGGTTCACGACAAAAGGTAAGTTCCGGCCACCAGGGCCACCCGTTTTTGGGAACGGTGTAAAAAATATTTGGAGTCCACTTTGAGAGATGGGTTCTGTGTCTTTAAATAAAAAGTGTGGAGTATAGCTATAAAAACAAATAGGTAACATACAGATAAATTCCTTCATGAATTTGTCAAAAGATAGGGGACAGAAAATATTTAAACTATAGTAACTACAACCTATAAACTGAACAAAAGTCAAAGTACGGGCCAAAGGACCAAATATGATTGTAAATATCTTCTCGTCTTCAAAACAAATACTTTCATTTTGTTGTCCAGATTGAAAAAATATTTCTTACCTATGATACGTAAAACGTAAGTTTGTTATTGTAGGAATTTCAAATTCATATTTATTTAATACGAACTACATGAAATCGTATCCAGTGTCCACCCACGGACCTCCAAAACCACCGGTCATTCATAACTATTATGAATGAGACCATCTACCTGAGACTCTGGGAGTACGACCGAGACATAGTGTTCACACTATTTACCTTTTTTTACCGGATGTGAGGCAATTGGTCGCAAACCGTTAGGTCTCAATCATTCATTCATTCGTCCTGTGGGAATCGAGGATGCTGATTCCAGGTATTAAGGATGTGATTAGGTAGTGGCATTAAAGTATTATATTATGTGTGAGTCAGGGTTTTTTTCAGGCGTGGTGGTATTAGTGATTATTTGAGTAATTGATGTTTTCATCCTGGGTAACTTTGAGCAGTTCCTGCTGGCAACTTCAATGAATAACAACGATTTCAACGCTTAGACAAACTGATAGAAAAATTCTGTGCGTTAGCAAATAAATATAATGGTTGGGACGGTGGTGGGATTCTTTGATCAAAAACCTAATCTTACGGATAGGTGCGTGGTGAACTCTAAATTAGAGTTACAGACTAGTAATATAACAAGACTTAATTTTATTATAAAACTGTAGTCCGATAAAAGGAAATAGACTACGTTTAGTTCAATCATAGTAAACAGATTTGTACTCGGTTTGCAATAAACAATATACTTACGTAGAAGTTTTCTTATAACTGTACCTACTCAATTGAGTAGCGTCATACAATTGTTTTAATTATAAGTAAATCAATAAAGACTAACTAAAGTGTAATTAGAAAAAAACCATTAGGTATATATTAAAAAATCAAAGAATATTATGAATATTTTGAATCACTACAACAAGGTCCTGAGTCTACGCCTGAGGTCAAAGCTACGGTGCGTCTACGCGCTACAGCGACTTCGTAGACGCCGCTACGAAGCGAAAGTCGTTAGTTGAAAATCTCTGCTACAGTAGGTAACAACTTGTTGCTAGACAACTCGTACGTAAGGTCCTATGTAGATTTTCACATAAAAGAAAATGGCTGTAGTGTTGTAGCAGCCCTCTGTTTCAGTGTTCTACAGTTTCAACTTATTTAATGTAAATAAATAAACTAAGTTAAATTTAATTACTCTGTGTAAAAATGTACGAAAAAGTTCGTAAAACTCTCAGTAAAAAGTGTTTTCAAAGTTCAAAGTTTCACTCAACTTGAATCAATCGCACCCCAATCAAACAATCGACATGGTACCCACTAATTACATATAACAAGCGCAAATTAATCATCAGACGAGATAAATTAGCGACGCGTGCTTGCTCCGTACCGCGACTATTTCGGTGTGGGCGGGGAATGATTCAGTTGGGGCCAGTCGCGCGCCGACCGCTCACGGGAGAACATAGGCGCACCGCGAACGAGCAGGGAGTCACCGAGCGCTGTTGCGATGGCGCGATGAAGACAGAAAGGCGCGCGGCGTTGTGGGCTCTGCTGTCCCTGTGCTGTGCCGCCGTCGCCGCGCCGCGCCGCCTCTACTGCGACCGCGCCGACGTCGCGTGGCGGGCCTACCGCGCGCCGGCCGCCTTCGAGGCGCGCGTCCAGTCGATCGCCAAAGACGCCGCCACCGTCCAGATCAAGCGCGTCTTCCGCCACCAGGGATACTGGCCCCACGAGAACGCCGTCATCCGACTTAAGCTGCCGCCGGAGCACCTCGACTGCTCTGGGCGTTTCGAAGTGCCTCTGAAAAATAGACGGAACTATATCGTGTTCGCCGAGAGGCGCGGTAACTCCGCCGTCGCCCTCGGCCCGCCCATCAAGAGGACCAGCAAGTTGGCTAAGAGGGTTCGTGCTGTCTACAAGCCGCGTTACAGTGAGTGATCAGTGTTTTATTACGACGTGCTGTGATGCGAGCCGCGCGGTTGCATGGAACTTGAAGACACGTATGGAAGGTATAATAGGACGTATACAAATAATCACAATTTTTTAAATCAATCAGTCAATTTTAAACCAACGTTCTGTCAAATTCCATGTGATCATGCATGCTTTTATAAGTTGCATCGATTCGCGAATATATCATTAGCCGCACCGTAGAACTTTATTCGAATAATACTGGCAGCAAATATGCGATGACAGCAGGTGTATCGTAGGAACAAGTAGCCATTATGAGTCCATTTTAGGCTGAGCAGTGAATAGTGGTCGGCAAACGTGGTCGGCTGCAAAACATACTAAGCGCATGCCACTTACTTGTACAAAGCCGGAGCTCATTTATGCACCCTTCATAAACGGTCAGGTGGATAGGAAACAGATAACACAAGCTAAAATTAAACGTTACTTACAACACTTTGTATGAAACTACAAAAAAATGTTATGAAACAAAATCTTGTCCAGTTCCATAAAACTGTTTTTCTTGACAAATCCTTGACACATTTTGTTTATGAAAAACACGAAAAATGAGATGAGTTTAAAAAAAAATACGAGATGGGATTGCAATTAATTTTTAAAAGTAGAACACTAAAACAAAGAAACAACGTAGGTAGATAGGCCGATAAAAATATAGGAAAAACATTTGCAAGAATCTAAAATATAAACACGGAGTACGCAAAAATAAACAGCACAATTGAATAATTTCGACTTCTACTCTTAGGACCAATCTAATTGCACTCAGCTACAACGTTACGCATCTCAAATACACTAGTTATACCATCTTCACCACAAGCCCAATTTTTCGGAATATGTTCCAAGTCTTACCAGATGCGGCTGATTATCAGTTGCAGTAAATAATTGTCACCTAATTAACATTATGAGTTCTAATAATTGGAAATGATGAGCTAATTGACCTGAAACAGTTTCCACAAATACCACAATTGTGATTTTTGTGCAAGATCACAAGCGGGACCACGTGGATTTGGTCGATACGAATTTTAAGACATGTTCACATAAGATTTAATCTTTGTCTTGTCTAACAAGTCTGTATTGAATTGTTTTTTATCTTCCTCCCACATTACGTTAATTAGTATTGCAAAGATTTGAGTGAAATATATCTTTTTTTGGTTAAACCTCCTGAGGAAATTTAAACAATGAAAACTAAAGAACAATAATTGTAAAACGTAGAAAATGTTACTTTATCAACCTTTCCTCTTAAACTCGTTCTGGAATCGCGATTGAAGTACAAAAACATCCTATTAGATATATAAATAAAGGAAAAAGTTAATCAATTTATTCTTACCATTTAGTTTTACTAGCGAGTCACAAAACCATGTGATTACGGAAACAATGCAAAAGGAAAAAAGTCTAATTAATAAAGTCACATTGCGTATTTTGCAAGGACATTACATAACACAGAATCATTTAAACCGCTGACTGATAAGAATGTCCTACAATTTTTTTATGCACAAAAAAAAAAGAGTATAAGCTCAAAATGACGTGAAAGATTTAAAAGAACTTTCAGTCTTTAATGGAACATTTAACTGTCAATGCCTTGATAATATTTCTGCCGACGCCGCAAATCTAAGAGAAGCGTAATGATAAAAATCCAATAATGATAAACTGATGATCCGTTGCGCGTGCGACTCAATGGGTGACGTCATTGCACGCTCTAGTTCGGACTTGTCGCTGCCAGTTGCGATATCTTACGTGAACTTTTGGCTACTGGTTTATCGTCAAAACTATTCATTTACGCCTGGTTTCGGCGGTTTAGTAGGCAGTATTCTGGAGAACCCCGAAACGAAGGACCTTGATGCTGTTGCTGCATCTTTAGAAATTAGTACTAGAAGAAACAATCAAGACGAAACTACAAAGAATATTTCACATCATGATATACTTACTCAATTGCCGGGCCAATCTCGATAGAGTTTATCTTATTTGCACGTCTCACTAAATAAGAGGAAATAATCTTTTAAATGTTTACTAACCTGTGGATAGGATCACTAATCACTTTTTTGTGAATCATTCGCTATTTTCTGGAAAGCATTTCATTTGGTTTCTCCCTGTCGATAATATGTCTATGTTCCACAACCAGATTAATATCCGTATTCAGTGCTCTGTAAATTCTTCTAATTTCATGTATCATCCTCTTACATGATTAATCATAATTCAATATAATTTGAATCCCACGCCTTCACAATAAACTTTAACGTGTAATAGCTTGAGAATTTGCACCTGTAATGTCAGGCATGAAATACCGCTATTGTAGCTTTTTGTCTCTGGGTACTGACATAAGACTTTGCCATGACATAATGCCAATTGCATTTTCTGCAGCCTAGAGTAATCCAAAGTACTTAGTAATTATATTTTTGTCATCATGAAAGTGTGCATTGATCAAATCAACTACGTAGGACCGCTCTATGCCACAGGTTACCTTCACTATAAGTATTACTCGTAATCACGTTGCTCATAGCTGTAGACAAAGAACAACATTGATCATTGGTCCTTTTTAACCGACTTCAAAAAGAAGGCGGTTACCTATTCGACATGTTTATATTTATATATTTTTTATGTATGTTCGGGCATAACTCTGTCATATATAGACGGATTTGCAAAATATATTTTTTTTGTTCGAAAGAGGTTATTCCGAAATGGTCCCTTATAAGTTTCATATAGATCTGATGTTGCGTTTCGGAGACAGACAACGGAACTCTTCAAAAAATGACAGCAAATCAACCGCGATTGCTGCTAACGCATAAATATGCATTGTTTTGACCCCAAGGATGATGAAATTTCGAATTGGTGTGGGGTAGGTACTATAACTAAAAAGTGAAAAATCTAAACTTTTTCCAAAAAAAAACCAATCGACTTCCGGAAAACACTACAAAGTGAAAAATAACTTTTAATTTCGGAAGGCGGTGGCAAAAAATTAAAATACATATCCAAAGTCACCGACATCCGGAATTAAAGTAATTTTTCAATTTGTAGTGTTTTTATCCAATAACGTCATCAATCTTGCCTCTATCAGTTTACAATCGAACCCATTTTGGCTGAATCACAACGCCATTAAAATAATCATTAAAATCTTTACCTTTACGCTCTACACGTAAAACGTAGATAGTTGTTTACTTCGTCGGTACGATGTTTGGCCAAAATGTTTACCTTTCGAGATCCTTCGTTTTTTCCTTTGTTAATGTCGGGAAGTCAGGACTCGGGAGCGATTGTAAATCTTCAGAGCAAGTGTTGTGTGTCTACTCGTCTAAAAGGCATCTGGTTTGCGTGAACCTTCCTTAGGTTAGAATTTCCATAGAATGAGATAAGTTGTGAGCAGCTGTGATCTAAGGACATTCGTTTAGTTTTCCTAATGATCATGTTAAATATCACTTGCACTTATTTTTCTTAGCGTGTCGATGGCAATCTTAGTGGACTCGGCCCAGAATTCGGCGACGTGTTTGACGCCATCACTAGCGTCCAACAGTTGCTGTAATGTGTAGACAATAGGACACGCAGGACACGATATAAAGTGACCCATCGTTTGTGAAACGGCACCGTTCGTTTATCACTTACACTGAAAGTATTACTTTGGTATTATTGGTATCGAAGTAAATCCTACAGGTGCAATTATTTGTGAATGTTTTAATGCCGATCGTAAATTTTAACGAGCTGAGAACAAATTGATAATGGTTGACTTATATGACATACACAATTATTAGACTATGTATGACATACACAATTATTTTCTGGTTCTTAGATCTAATACTGGTTTCCTGGATGGAACCAAAACATCTATTAAACGATAGTAGGTTTAAAATATTCGCTCACAAAAATACATACATCTTGATAAATTATAAGTAGGTATACAGGTTCTTCTAAGTTAAGATAAACTCAAATGACTAAAATAAAGTTTAAACCTTTCTAGCCAGTGCTACGAAAGTCCGTAATCCTTCCGGCCACCATCACTCAATGTTTGATAGTGACAAATTTTTAATCAAACATAATCAAAATTCCACGACAATTGAACGCTAAAACTTCTAGCTGTAAGTCCTATGGCTGTTAACACGCCGTTCCGCCCTGCCACACCTCCATTACGTCGTCGCACTCCGCTGGCTTTACTGTCCTATTATATATTAACATACGTAAAATTATTATATTTTACGACGCCCGCTATCTTTATAAGACTGTACTCGTTAGTATCATCGTGGCTTCGTGGGGTAATTGTGCATTAGTTGATGTTGATGGCACTTCGTCTGGGATAGTTTTTGGAGTGGTGAGTAGAATTCCAACCATCATCAGCTTGGTAAGCTGCTTCATCAGACTCACTGAAGGCTGATGTAGGTGTAACTTTACAAAATAGGAACTCATCAACGGTTTAGAAAACCGACTACAGCCAAATTAAACATCTTTTGCAACTACTGATCAAAGACTATTCAGACTAGGACAATTATTAAGATGATTCAGTTTATTGACACGGAAGAAAAACGAAAAAAGGAGAATGTTGCATATTGTCAGATCATCACACACATCTTCCAATAAGTACTACAATTAGGAGTCGTGACGGTTTACCAAAATCAACACGTTTGTTTCACAGTGTTGAGCGAAATGCAATGATATTTATAAAATGTCCAGGGACGCAGTCGTCAACTGAACCCATTGCAGTTGTTGTTGGAAAAGCTACCTTTTAACATTAGATAGAAAATCTCGTTTTAACTCTACAAGACGTCATCAAATCCTGAATTATAAAAAAATTAAAGACTACCGTCCACACCCTGAAATATCGCGTAGAATCCGTCTGCATACTTTAGCCTTAATTTTGGTCAGAAATTATTAACAGGTCTTCGTCTAGTAAAACAATTAAAGCTAGGTTTATAGTGCGAATTATTTTTAAGATCGCTCAGCTCGTTTAATTTTAATCATTACGGAGATTGAAGTAAAAACGATGTTTTGACTTAAGTATTAAATTTTAATTTGTAGGTTTATTTGCAAAGATTTAATCGCTCTTAGGCGACGTAATTGTATTCAGCAATACTTATGCTCTTTTAGTTTTATTATTTAAAAATCTGTTATTAAACATAACTGTAGGTACTTCTTAAATTATTTTTAAAAGAATTTTGACATCGAAATCGGACCAATTTTCGTGCACTACGCGTACAACCAACCAACCAACAATTTTACTACCCCAAAGCTCAATCCAATTCCAATTAACGGGCTAAAATTATGTCAATATTCGAATAATTGGCTCATAATTCAAAAATTTATAATACCGATGTCCTTATGAGGCATTACACCTGTCAATCCCTCTAACTGAGCTAAATATGTCTCCTAGTACAAGGAGTAGGTTCGCCACAAAATTGATACGAACTAGGATTGGTTCTTATTCCTTTATTGAAAAGGTATGAAATGAATTCAATAGGTTATTTTTAGTTCAAACCCTAGATCATGGTGCATAATTATTAGACAGACACATACACAAGAAAAGTTTGGCATTAAAAGCTACCATCAACCTATAAAAACCTGATTTATCCAGCGAAAATATTTTAAGATTTTAGTGTTTCTAAAATGAAAATAGCTTCAAAAAACGTTTATGAAAATGATTACTGTGAGCTAAATATGTTTCATTAGCTTTAAAAACGAAAGGTGTATGCTATTTTAATGTTCGCGTGTTTAAATCAAATTCCTAGTTTTATTTTAGCATACCAACTCATAGTTTAGTCTAACTAGACTCAGACAAGGGGCAAATTTAAAATACGCGCAAATAACACCATCTAAAAATAAACCTTAATTATTTGCAATTAATCGTACATAAAATATGGTAATTAATCGCAAATAATAACTTGTAAGTTAAATCAAGAACCTGATAGATTCTTTAAAACGTTAGACGAAATTACTACAAAATATATTATCCAACAATAATACAACAGTTAATCTTCTTACCGGAACCTCAAAAATAGGTACTTTTTGCCAAATTAACTTATCTAATCAGACATTCCCGAATAAAAACTGCAGTCACCGTAGCAACAATAGTCTGTCTGCATGGGGCCCGCGACACGATGGCCGGAGTTCGACAATGGTGTCGATCGATCTATGGGCTCGGTGGCCTCGCAATTAACGCGTATATCCGCACCCGCCCTCCTGGCCTAGGGTTGCCATGGATTGAATTAATTTGTACTGGTGGTCGCTCAGTGGTTGAAATTCGATGATATTTTAAAACTTAATGTATTCACGAAATTAACTGTGCCGATTTTCACACTCCTCCGTCCTCGTAATTTTCGTAAAAAGGGGTACAAAGTTTTTGCTTCACATATATTTTGTGATTTATGAACACATATAATCTAACCATAGAGGACCTCAGTGCAATGCTCGATGACCTCAGTAGAGCTTCCGAAAGAGTGGGTCTTAAAATGAACATGGATGAGACAAAAGTCATGTCAAATGCCCATGTAACACCCACTCTCATGATGATCGGAGGCTCTAAACTCGAAGTTGTGGACGAGTACGTTTACTTAGGACAAACTGTCCAGTTAGGTAGGTCCAACTTCGAGAAAGAGGTCAATCGTAGAATCCGACTCGGCTGGGCAGCGTTCGGGAGGCTTCGAAATATCTTCTTGTCCCAAATACCGCAGTGTCTCAAGACGAAAGTCTTTGACCAGTGTGTGTTGCCAGTGATGGCCTATGGCACAGAAACGTAGTCGCTCATAATGGGCCTTATCAGAAGGCTTAAAGTTACCCAAAGGGCAATGGAGAGGGCTATGCTCGGAGTTTCCCTAAATGATCGAATCAGGAATTATGAGATCCGCAGGAGAACCAAGGCAACCGACATAGCCCGAAGAATTGCCAAACTTAGGTGGCAGTGGGCAGGGCACATTGCTCGCAGAACAGATGGCTGATGGGGCCGAAAGGTTTTGGAGTGGCGACCGCGTACCGGAAGAAGTAGAGTGGGAAGGCCTCCCACAAGGTGAAGGCCGCGGGAATCCGCTGGATGTGGGAAGCACAAGACCGGTCGAAGTAGAGGAGCCTGGGGGAGGCCTATGTCCAGCAGTGGATGCCTTTCGGCTGAAATGATGAAGATTATGATAATAATCAGAAAAGAAGAAAATAACAGAAAAATACGTACACAGGTGATGCTCATTTCTGAAGAAATTTCTTCGTGCATACCTGATTTTGTTTATCTTGACAATTGTTAGATATAGAACATACTCATTATTATTTACTCTACAAAAGTTACGGAAAAAAAAAACAATTAATCAGAAAATTCTGATCAGAAACAGATCAGATTATTTTGATTTATTTATTTATTTATAGTTAATTAAAACGGGAACACCAACGGTGCTTTAATAAACGTACAAACAATTAAAACGTGGCAAATAATTATGCTAAGATGTATGATTATATTAAGAACTAAGACGGAACAATGGACAATAGTAGTAGTAGTAGTGGTGGTTATTAATTGATTAAAAAAAATGCTACCTACAAAAGTTTTTACTAATGCAATTACTATCGAACTATTTGTATATTCTTCGGGACTGATCTCACCAAACTCCTGCAAGCTGGCGTCCCTACTGTCCGGTTACATTAATTGTGTGTCATTGGTAGCTAAACCCGCGTAATGAACAGCGGTAATGGAAATGCATCAGATACGATAAGGTCGAAGAGTCCACTTCTAAATATAATGTAAACGTAACAACATGCAATCGTAAAGTCATATTTGAAAAGGTCGATTGGTATATGTTTCTTGCACTTTAACGAAGAAGTTGGTGACCATCGTAGAAAAGTTATATCGAATTAGAACTTTTAGACTTAATGTATAAAGTGCTAATTTGATTAACCTTTTATTTTCGGTTTGAATTAAATTTAGGCCTACAAATTAAATAACATTATAAACCTAATTTATATGATTGTATCAAATTAACCAACGTTAAACATTACCTCAAAGACGAACACATTTTGATCGACAATCTCTCATTCTTGTAATGACCCCGTGCGACACGTCTTGGCACATTACATGTAATTTTATAAGTTTCAGTTTTGTCATTCACCCGTTGTTAGGTCAGTACTTGTTGAATTTCTAAGAAGTTTGTACAACAAAGACATACCGCCAGCCTTTAATTTAATAAGGGAAAATAAATAGAAAATAATCCTACTATCCTCCTAATATTATAAATGTGAAAGGATGTATGTTTGGATGTTTTGATTGAAACATCCAAACATTTAATGCGGTTTTTATCAATAGATTGAGTGATTCAAGAGGAAGGTTTATATGTAGGTATAATACACCGACCTCCACGCGGGCGAAGCTGCTAGCAAAAGCTAGTTTATAATAGTAGATAGTAGGGCAACTAGAATGTGAATTTTGTACGTTTGGATGTTTGTTACCTAATCACGCAAAAACGGCTGAACGGATTTGGGTGAAATTTGGCAGCTAATTTATAACCTGGATTAATACATAGAATATTTGCTATCCCGTTAGCACATTTCCGTGGGATAATATCCGACCTCTACGCGGGCGAAGCCGCAGGCAAAGCGTAGTACTCTATAACTATTAAATTGACGCCGCTCTGTTGCATACAGTGTGAGTTAAAATAATTGAATTACTTGTACCTACAACATACATAAGTGCTCAAGTATTTTCATTAGTTTTAACTAGCCCAACTAATGTTGGAGGAATATTAAATTGTTTAAGGCGACTAGCGACTTTTCAAAGGTGGGCTGGTAATAATAAGTCGGTTTTAGCATCCATGGCGAATAGTGCGGGGTTGTCGGCCCTAGCATTCAGCATAGTCGAAATCAATTTGTCTCAGGCGACTGTTATGACTTGGTCAAGCAGGTAATGCACGTACTAAGTACCTCCATGTCTTGACTGTTACCGAAGAAAGACATTTTACTCTGGTTGTTCAAGTCAACATCAGACGATCTGTGCTTTTGTTTTTTGAGAGACTACCTGTTGCTGTCGGAGCCTTCAACTGCAATACCTTGTTCATTTCCATTTATGCAATCATCGCTGGATATTCGCCCGTGCTTCTAATTTCACCAACACCCATACATGCATCAACGATTTCTTCAACAGGTGTCCTCAACTACCGTTATTTTTAAAATGCAATCACGTTTTATATCCTACACACGAGATGAAAAGAACAGAACATCTCATTCGTTTTACTATCAAACCGAGGACCGACCAGACCAATATATCCAAATTGTGGAATTTTTATATGTCACATAACGTCGTCTAGGTATTTCGTCGGTTCCAATTAGACGGCGCGACGTCTGTGCGGTTCCGACGCTTACGTTTTGTTTTTTTCGTAACTTCTTTTATTTTTTGTGTCACAACTTTTAGTGTTGCGAATACGGCACTAGTAATAGTTCTTGTTGGTGTTAATCTCAAACACTATAATCAGACCGCTCTTACTCAATTTATTTGTGGTCGTTTGCAGCATGTATTCTTTTTCTATGCATCTCTATCAGCCGTTATCTCTGTACTTCTTTATTTATTTTTATCTTCTCTCTCTTTCTCTCTGCATCTTTACTACTTCTAGCCATATCATCTCTCACACAATCCATTCGCCCTTTTTTGGTCTTCCTCTGATCATTCAAACACAAACTCAAATGTTTATCACATACGTCTAGTCGTCATAATAAGTTGGCTCTTAGGACAAACCTATTGTGAACTGCAGTTTCAGGGTTACGAGCTGTTAATAAAATATAATGGCTGAACTTGAGTCTTTCTAAGACAATTCTAACAAATCTTGGAAGTATTGCTTGTTGACATTCTGAATTGTTTCGTGACTAATAAGCAAGGAGTAAGTTAGACACATTAAAGGTGCCACTTTGGGCCTCTTAGCTCTGCGACAGTTCGTCAGTAACTCCTCATGATCATTATCCTCCACAGCCTGACGTCACCAACTGCAGAGCATAGTTCTTTCTTTACTCTCGTCAATTATTTTGATACGACATTTTGGAGAAGATCAGCAACGTACCTATAAAACTCTACTGTGAACCTCCTTCGCAAAATTAGGTATCTAACTGTGAGAGTGTTCCACGCGCGCCTCAAAGAGATGTCAGCATCAATTGGTGGGGTCCGCAAGGGCCGATGCCTGCCAGGGGTGCGGGTTGTTCGAAAGAGATACCGCAGCCCCTGGCACATAGGCAACTGAGGGAACACGGGTGGGTTTTAATCAGTAAAAGTCTGACACGCCCTCCAGCTCCACCCAGAGCGGGAGAACTTATTTGATGATATCCCACCCAAAAAAAAAAACTTTTACAATTTAAGTACACCTTGCATTGTCTGTCATACCGTCCTGATCCAACGATACAGTCAAAGTCGCGAGTAGGTCACTAGTTTCCTTACATAAACTCGATGCTTGGTTTTAACCAACTGGACATTAGACAATTGTCCTGGGAGACGTTTTTTTGTCCAATTTACTCATTAACTCCAATTGACAGGTTCAACAGTGCTATTTATTATCTATGTCTCTATTCTGTCTACAAAAAGTTTGATAACGATCTGACTCTGACGTCTTGTTGCGTAATTGTTGGAAGGATATGGTTCATAATAGCGAGCTACTGTTTGATGTTCATTGCTCTTATGAATTAGAAGGTATCAAGTATGTAGATATAGATTTGTACTATTTCTGCAATATCTTTTGCAAACTGCAGGCATGCTGTTTTCCTTTATTATCAAATTCAGCCTAAACGCAACTTCATCTTTGTTTTTACTTTTACGCATTCTTCATTTATCAAAAAATCAATTTCGAAGGACCAAAATAGTTTTCCTCATACACCGTATCTAGAAGTGACTACTGCGTTTTCCTTTCAATCCGAACTAAAAAATCATCATTTAAATCAAAACAGTCCACGCAGCGATCATTTGATAACGCTTGCTGGCCGCATAATAATCGTTATCAACGAATATGGTAACATTGCCAGGTCCGCTTTTTGCTGACCGCGTCTGCCACACATACTGGCGCGGTCGAGGTCCGTTACTGTACGCCATTTTATTACTATAGGCTTTTTACCCCGGATTCACTTGAATACAGATAGGTCAGTGCAAAAGATCATTATGATAAAAAATGGTATTTAATGCTGAGATAAAGGCCCATGGTTGGTGGAGAGAATATCTTATAAAAATACTTATGCGTTATGCAAAAGTAGTAAGATACTGGCTTTTGCGAGGACTCACTATTTATTGAATTTATTGAATAGAAGTGACAAAAAATAATAAAACTAGCTGCGAGTTCTCGCTGCGTAGCCATTGTTCAAGACTATTCAGTTAGAACTTTTTGTACCTACTAACGGAATCGTCTTCGCTCACATATCATCATCATTCATTCATAATCAGCCTAAGTATAACGTTCCCACTGCTGGGACACAGGCCTCCTCTCTGTGAGAGGGAGTGGACCGTTATCCACCACGCGGACCCAGTGCGGGTTGGTAGATGTCACATATCTTCGAATTTTTGGTTCTACGACATGCCGGTTTCCTCACGATGTTTTCCTTCACCGTTTTGAGAGCAGTGGTGATGAAATATTTTACATAAAGTAAAGCGCCTGTCTGGGTTAGAACGTACGACCTACAACTCGTAAGTCGCGTCAGCTACCACTGGGCCATCACTGCTCTGAACATATCATGGTTATCACAAATCAAGATTCAAATATTTTTCTGGAAGACATACGTAGATGCTTTCATCTAGGTATCTTGGGTCATCAACTCCTACAATAGTAAAAGTACCAACAAATCCCATTTTGGGTTAAATGTAACTGACCAGACACGATGTTGAATTTCTGTTTCATGTAGGTACGGACTAAAACCATGACTGATTGCTGACCACAGCCTAGCGTATCCATAGTTCTGCAAAGCAGTAAACGCCATTTATAGCAACATGATATCAGTAAAGTTATAGGTGGATACACCATAAAAGTTATCAAAATACCACGAATAGAAGAAAATACTGCGCCAATACTAACGTTTGCTACACGAGAAAATTTTATGACAAAGGTTGCACCTATATTTCAGTTTTAACTTTAGCTCAGGAATGTAAACAAAGTGTCGAATCAGAAATCATTTCATTTCATTTTTCATTTTAATGATTGACACTGACATGCAATTTTGCTAAGACAGATCTAATGAGTGCGGAATTCTTATCGATGTAAACACTGACATTCTTTGGCGATGTCTAATACATACATAACACAAAAGAATTTATCTAGACAATTTATGTTATTACTGGATTAAAAGCTTTCCAATAAAAAAAAATCTGAGACGAATACCTATCACTTAAAATAACATGCACGGTTTCTGATTAATAAATGGGGTAACTCATCTCATTGTTCTAGTATCAAATTAGTATCGTCAATACTTCTCTTTCTAATTTACAGAAAAGTTCAGCGGTGTAATTCAAAATACCTACTCACAGTTTGTCCGTAACGAATTACTTAACAAAACCGAATCAGATGAAAACGACAAATAATAACGAACGCTATGACAATATAAATATTACCTTTCAAACAGCCGGATAAGTATGAATAAAATCTAAATCACAATCACACTGCATAGTCTGCCGAGCTATTCTGTTCAAATCTCACCGTGAAAACGTAGGAGAAGTGAGCTTAAAGTGACTTGTCATTCCACTTGATGCCAGGGAACTATTGACAGCTCACTGCAAGCTCACTTCACCTAAGTTTTCACGGTAAGATTGTGTACAGAATAGATATAAAAGCCAAACTTTTTCTAGACGAGAAACTCTTTACTATAACACTCTAAAATAGATCTTCCTTAAATAAATAACACGCGATTAACGAGGTCAATAGGATAGTGCGAAGCTACTGAAGAGTAAAGCGGACTCACCTTTAATTTACTAAAACAGACAAATAGGTATACGATTATGCTCTTATTCTTTTGGAGCAGCAGAGATTTATGAGCCAACGATTAGCACAGAGACCAGATTCCTCGAGAGACTTTACTATCAGTGCACTTCAGTGCCTAAACAGCGCCCTAATTGCGTAACTAACGATTCATCATAATTGGTTTCGTTTTGAAACAGATGGGTAAACCATTGCTTCATATGTTCGAAAAATGTGTCTGCTCAACAACCTAATAACGCAATGAATATTGTAGAACTGTCAAAATGAAACCGATTATGATTAATCGCGTATTACGCAATTAGGGTGCTGGTCAAATCGGAGTTGGACCCAAAGGACCATTAAGCTTTATGACTTGCGTGCGGATTAACATCAAAAACTTTAAATATCTCACTGCCCGACTTCTGATTTCCGAAATGCAAAATTTCGGTCACTGCTACAAAAGACGATATTTTTTTTTTCTCCAATAACAATTTATCACCTTTTAATTTCATTGAAACGGCTTCAAACCAACTCATCCAAACTTTTTTCTTTATTGTTGTCGAAAGGAAGCGAGCCGTTGAGTGATATGCGACATGTGACGGCACATTAAAACCTAAAGGACATAAATACTAGAAAAGTTCACAGTACAAAATAAACTTTATGATTGAGTAGACAAGGTCGGTATTGCATCAGATGTGGAAGCCAGAGCACGGTCTCTGAACTCCTAAAATAATATTCACTTCGGACCACTCACATGTTACGCAACTCACGTTATAATTAAAGCTAGGACGAAGTTTTAAGGCAAAGTTAACGCGAATCGGCCGTTTGATCATCAAACTGAGGTGAGATTTAAATAAGATTTTGAACTAGGATTTTGTTTTATGTGTCCACATTTAAAGATGACGAAGAAGTCTGTGTACAGACTGCAGTGTAATGTAGGAAATACAGTTTACTTATAATTTGCTTACAAAGTTCGAAAACTATGCAATCATAAACCTTTAGCATTGCATTTAAACATACCTGGGTGGACACTTTTCTTTTTTAGCTAACAGCCTAAATTTGCGTAAAGTTATTATGTAATTAACGATTATCGAAACTTATGATAAGTTGGAAACCATTGGTGCCCAATTCAAATATTTCACTAACCTATAAATCACATCATTAACTAAAATTGCTACGACATCTAACATTTTCTTTAACCTCAAATCATCACATCTAATCAAAAAAATTACCAGTATATAAAACAAATTGTGTCTATATACGGATTCTAAGCCATGTATTCCCTCGTACTTACATCTAAGGTGAAGACATTAATTTTCGAATCGCTAGAAAAACCCTGATCCCTTTATGGAGTGGCGCCTACCTGATCTTGCGATTAGAACGACGTGAGCCGCCTGTTTATATATTATTGAATATGGATATTTGCGGAAACTAAATTGCGTTTACAATACTGGATTGGGAACGAAAGAATTTATACACTTGTAAGTCTAAGTTTTTTTCTTTGAGGAAATCTGCTTAGGATAATGCGCTAGAGTCGGTTGAAATTGATAAAATCTCTTGATAAAATTTTCTTTGAAGCAAATACTATAAGAACATAGGTACCTAAATAAAATAAATAAAGCAACTTCTCCTGTATAACATTATAAATAATTACTGCCTGACGAGTGTACATTTTTTAGAAAAGAATGAAGCTTTTCATTCAAATACACTACCATCAAAAATTCGTCTGCAAGCTGTGCTTATTATATACAATTACTTTTTCCACTTTTCGTTTGGAAAACCATTCAGATGAAACGATCAGGCAATTTTCCTTATTCAACAAATAATGGCTGTATCAATACAGCTTCGCATCATAGGATATTACTTCTATAATATATTCTATCCAGTTAAATTCAAGGGGTACGGTAATACAGAGGACATTAGTGACCACCCGCGCACTATAATGAGAGCCGCGCACCTGTACGCATGCGTAATGGACTTCGGTAAACATCGGGTATACTCGTGTTTAGTTATTATGTCATTTATTATAGCGATGCATCGGCGCGCTATTTGAAGATTGGGGTGAGCAGAGCGAAAAGCGGCCATAATTTTTGCCGGTTTTGGTATGTAGGTTAATATTATACGTGGCATATTAGAATATTTTTAAAATTGGAGGTTTTACGTCAATAGCTAGGAAACAAAATCACCGTAACTGTGTTGTTAGTGAAACCAAAGAAACTGTAGCGATATTGTCACAAATCAGGTAAAACCTCGTACACAAATTTGGTCCTTCGGTACAGATCTCTCTCTAGGACCAAAAGGTCTCCTAGGAGCTTTTTCATCTGCGAAGATTTTTTTCAGCTGTATAATCTAGTGAACGATGTCACAAGGCGTCACTTCTCCTTCATCAAGACAACCATCTCAAAAGCCATTTAGCACTTGCAAAGTCCGTCATAAATCCACCACCAAATCTTCTGATAACCATCAACCAATAAAGCATTTTCCAAATGAACCGTCTACAATAAATCGGGTGCACTTTTCCCTCCATAATGAAGTGGAACGATCTTATGCTCGACATATTACGTAATACGTAACCGCTGACCGGGTTGCAGCTCGTTTCGGTAAAATTTACCACGTGCAAATGTCGAGGGCGAGTTCGTGTGGTGCAAGGATGGAGCAGTAGCGGGAATATTATGTGATCGTGTTCTCTACGTTCCTATCGGATGTTTTTGACCTCATATTTATGATAATGAAGGCGTTTGGTTGGTGGTACTGTAGTATAGTAAAATATATTCGTAGGTTATCGCTTTACTCTCATGCTTATCGTTACCAGTCTATTATTTTCTACTTCTAAAACCTAAAAGCGAAATTCTAAAATCTTGACCTTGAAATCCTATGACTATATGACTATTTATAACATTTATGTAGATTATATTTTAAAGTAGCTCTTCCCCGCGGCTTCACTTGCATTGATGGCGGAAACTATCCCACGGGAACGTACTACCGAGATTAAAAGTAGGTATGTATGTGTTAATCCCGTTTTTAAACTGTCTATGTGCCAAATTTCATGGAAATCCGTTTCGCCGTTTTTGGGCTAATCCGGAACTTAAATTCAGACAAATTTTAATGAACAAGCTCGCATCAGACTCGCTTAGTTTTCGTTATGTATTGATGAAGACTTAGGCAAAAAGAAAACTCATTCAAAACTTACAGCGTTTGCAATTAACCCTGAAACGAAATACTGCGGGTCGTCACTAAATTGCAACACGAATTCCCACGATAACCGCTGTCAGTAAATAACTTAAATTAAAATTAAAGTGGGCGATTCATATGACATTTAGAATTAATTGCAGGGCGCGCCGAACGGGTGAAAATGTCGACCGAAATAATAAAATGTCGACGAAAGTGCAATCTCTTTGTAATTAGGGGTTACCGACGGCGAAAATAGACGTGACACCTGCTGAGATACATATCTTGTTATAAATTAAATAAAGCATGCACCGTCGTCGTCCACTTCATCGCTTTCCATCAAGTGAGATAGTGGCCAAACGCGAGTCTGTCAAATGCGTATGAAAAAACGCTATAAAAATATTGTTCTAAATTACTGAATATCTTACTGCCGAATAATACGAAATTGGGAAAAATATTTTACTACATTACGAATCATTTTATTTCAGGAGGTAGAAGAACCTGCATGTTAACATTAATAAACATATTAATATACTCTGTCCAATAAAACTCTACTATCGAAAGTAGGTCTTTAGCAATAATACTACCTAATGTAAATTATTAACATTAATTTCCATAGCAATGAATCAATCAATATTAACGACTGACGCGGTGAACATCTTAACATACTTGTTTTAATTGATTTAGAAGTACTTATCGAAGTTTGAATGCATTGAGTATTTACATCATAAATCTACATACCTACTATCAATCATATTAAGTCAATGGTAAAGAAAGAAAATCTATCGCTATTTTTTAACTTTCCCTAAGTTCTTTTAGCTTTTATTTACTACGATGTATTTGGCTTTAAATCCATTACTTGTCTGCCTAGCAGTGTTTAATACCAAATTCACCGAATAAAACTCGCCCAAGCTATTCGTCTTAACAGTACTCGTAACTGGCCGGCTTCTGATTCCGCACTTAAATATGATACATATTTAATTACTCCATTAAAATGTCCTGCTATCAATCCATATCATGCAACTAGGCTGTTTGATATCAGACGGACCTTTAAACGCATAACTTGAATAGTTCGTAGTATTAATAGTAACTTGTAATAGACAGCGTTTAAATTGAACTCCAATTAAATATGATGTCACCTAAATGGCGAATTCTACAATCTCTATGACGCTAACAAGTCGATATGACAAGTTTACATTTTTGCAAATACTGCGTTCTTGTGAATCTTATCACGATCAATCAGAAAAAAAACGCATTTGCAGTAGTAAAAGTAACAGCGACAACTAAGATTATTGCAGTCCACAGCTGGACTCAGAACTCTTCCAACTTGTGCCACAAAACTTCGTCCTCCAATGTCTATGAATTAACAACTGACACCTGTCAAAATTAGATTTACTCATAACTGGAAGTCATGAGAAGAATCACTTGCTCAACAGCGGGATGATCAGGATAACAGAAACAGTAACTATTAAGGATACTGGAATGGAAACCCACCCGTGAAACATATAAAGCATTCTTGACCAAGTTATCATGTCATTAGTCCAACTAGACTCTTTACATCATTCCCTCCCTTCAAATAGCTAAATCAAATAGTATTAGAAGTAGTGTACGCGGTAGCTAGTAGGTTCAGTAGTACCTAGTAGTAAGGTAAGTGCTCATTGCGAACACGCGTCACATAGTCTGACCAGCGCCTAATATGTACGGCCGACCTCGGTCGCACTTAGTGGTGGTGCAAGATGAAAGGGGCGGCGATTTTACAAAGCTTTTTTCATTTTATGATGATTTGTATGACCCATCTGAAAATAAACTTCAGCATTTTTTTACCTACTTATCTTATGCCACTAAAAATCTGTCGTGTTAAAGAATTGATATAATTGAATAAGCCACTCTCGATTAAGCGTTTTAGATTTGTATCTAAAACGCTTAATCGAAAGCGGCTGCTGTTGCTAGCAGCTCTTTAATGAGCACATCTGTCTAAAATATCAAGGAAAAGGATTAAATAAGACCACGAAAGCTTGTAAAACTAAACTAGCTATGACTAGTATGTTAATAAAATAGGCAAGTGTGAGTATTCTTGTCACATGTTAATCATGCAGAACAACATTAGAAAACGAGACGGTTAGAAGTGACAGGAATTAAAAATGCAAGACACATGCACAAACATCCGGATTCGAAACAAATATAAACATGTATGTGAGCCATTAACTTTACATAATAGCATGTAAGACAATCGAAGTCGTTACACGTTTCCTACAAATACTCAGTGAATTCAAAGACACACATAATAATATGTAGTTTATCATGAGCATTGTTTTCTTTTTGTGGAATGTTTGACATAGACCCAAAAAGTATGTTTCCACGTGTATCAACATAGACAGCTGTTATTTGGTTACGTTTTATAATTTTTTAGCCCTATATTATGTTTTTATTTCTCATAAACGTTGAGTTTTGCAGAAACCAGAGGTTGCTTCTACATAATGACAAAACAATATTTCTTTCTTTGGTGAAATAAAGGGGCTTTTAATAGGTACAACAGTGGCTTACAAAACAAAAGACGGGCCCATAACATGAAAAGTCTGAATTTAGGTACACAGGCATAATGTGTTTCGAGATGAACCAACAAGAGAATCTCACTGATATTTTTTTTACTGAGGCACTGAGATGTTTTTTTTACAGTTACCAAAACTCGTTATCGCTCATAACTTGTGCCATAACCACCCGTCCTAATCAATCTAACGTTTATAGAGTTACAAGCTGACATTAACACATTAATCTTTTATATAAATAAGTACCGTTTATTTGTCATTGCTGACTGATCTTACCGGCAAATTGACGGTTTATTTATTTAACATTGATTGACAGCTTATAATTTTTATTGGGATAGGTTCGTAAGCAAATGTGTGAAATACATTCATGGCTATTACTAGTAATGCTGGGGCCACACTAACGGTCAACGTCAATGCCCATCATCGCAATAAGCAACGCGGTAAAGATTCAAATAATTAAAGCGATAAATTCATTAGCAACACTTGAACGGTCAACCTCAATGCCCACCGAGTTATCGCCGAACGTCAAATGGCAATGTGAATGTCGTTGTCAAATTATCGCGATAAGTTGTGGCTACACCTACGGTTAATGTCCATCATCGCGATAATCAACGGCGTTTCCCGTTGGTGTGGCCCCGGCATTAGAGTATCTTTGACATATCTCGGTCCCTGGAGTCCCGAATCTTTGTCAGGCGTACGAGAGACCGAAGTCAACCCGTTTTGAATGAAATGATGACACCATTTGACGATTATACCTGTATGCAGTTTGCACTCTGCCACTTGTGCAAGTGCAACAACAACCCCCGTTTGATATAAACCAAAAATAATTTTCCCAACAGCTCACCACAGGCTGCCCTGCAGGTTTCTGTATGTCTCTTGGTCTGGCACCTCACCACAGACCTGTTTCGACAAAGTAAGCTCTACGGCACTGAAAGATTATTTTAGTTTTTCATAATTTTATAGTTTAGTATGTGATCTTCCCGTGCGAGTCACAATAAATACTTTTTCTTTCTGTTTTTTTTTCACTGACCTAGAGTTCAGGAGCGCGCAAAAAATGTATATCGTTAGTGTTGGTCGAGCAAGTTCTTTTACCCGGATTGATTGAGTTGCAATTGAATCAGGGTCTAGGGAAACCCTAGCAGTATAGTAAAGAAGACTTATAAATTGGATGACAATAAGAGTTGCAACCCTAATCATTAGGTAGAAGATACACAAATCTCACTATTATTCCATCTGTTAGTAAGACCCAATATCCACAGTGACTATACGTGCCACGTCCTTCGCCAGGCCGTCAAAACAGACGAAAGTGTAAGTGGCTAAACAGGCGGACTATCATAGTGGGAACTTGGTCTAAGAGTGGACTTACTGAATGTTTTGTTTTCTATATCTGTCGGCTTCTATCTGCCTAGAGATCAACGAAGTGTCAACACTCAATAACTCGTGTAACGGTAATATGCGTATATCGGATCTGTTTGCGCAGTTCATCGAATGTAACCCATTTCCACAGAGACATGGTACAATAAGCAGATAGTACCTACTCGCATAATTTGCATTCCTTGATTCGGAAACCAAAACAGAGATATTGTTTATTAATATCCTCAAACTGTTTTGGTAACAGAGACGGTAATTTGTATGTGATGTATGTATTAGGAACCTCATGAAGCGAAGAAAGTTATTCACTGTCTACAGAGGTTGTTACATCATGTAGTTAGACTACCTGCAGTCCATTCCTATTGAATAGAGGACTGTACCAGTTCTGAGATTTTATTTCTTTTTGATAACAATCGCAAACACGAAACGCAAACAGTCGGAATTTGAAATTCAAAACATTGAATTTCAAATTCCGACTGTTTGCGTTTCGTCAACATAAAAACTGCAGTTTAGTTTTTGATAAGAAAGAACCAGAAAGGACTATAATTCTGCAGCATCCCTTTCGCTCACTGACTCAAAGTCTGACAGCCAGCAGTCATAGCAAGGGGTATCGTAATTACCCAGTAGCTGGGTTGTGGATGTCAGACAGGCAGCCGCTTCATGTAAAATACTGGTATTCAGCTGCATCCGGTTAGACTGGAAGCCGACCCCAACATAGTTGGGAAAAGGCAGGCAGATGATGATTCCTTTCGCTCACTCCATACATAACATTTCGCCAGTATTTTATATTAGTCCCATGAACAGGGAGCGAAAATATAATATTTTGATTAATACTGCCCTCTTAAAAGATTCAGGGTCAATTTACGATAGTCAATATAGTGACAATTTACAATTAGCAAAAAATTCTTAAATTCACTCTGGGACAGTTTCCAAGGGTCGATGCAGATGAGAAATCGATAAATTAATACAAAACACTTCTTGGTACCGTGGGTGGCGCTATATATTTTGGCATCTATTCCCCGTGTATCATAGCATGTGAGTCATTTACTCGCATATTTATGTAAGTGAATATATGTATTTCTTAGAAACTCGTCTTTAGATTACGTTTAGGAAACTGGGGAAATAGGTCTTCTTGGATCTTGTAGGATGCCTCAGTATAAGCTTACTGGTTGCAACATCTTACTCGTAGGGAGTTGATAGACAAATCAGCCTAAATCACCTCTTTATCTCGTGAAGGTCTTTTCGAACCGCACTTTTATGTAAAACCGATGACTAATGACTAGGAAAGTCAATTCTTTCGCACCGTTTCACTCTCTCAAAATCTCATTTGTACTATGGAGAGCTTTTCAGGGTCTCCGAATAATTCAAAATCTAGGTATATTGACCATGATTTATTTATTTATTGAGAAGGCACTTTAACGACTTATTCACTACGACAAACACAAGCAGGAAATAATTACTATAATTTGGTCATCTTCTACAAGGTAGGATACAATCAAGGCACACAGGTAGGAAAACTTGTTATATTTATATACTAGTGGACACCACCTCATCAACTACTAACACGGGCAGCTCCTGCTGGATACTGTTATCATTTTATAGTAGGTAGACGCACTGTTGGCTGCTGTGCACACGTGATGTCTGTCGTGTGGAGTGCGTGAGGTAAGGTTGAGCCACCTACATCTTTGTTAGATGAAATACTGCGTTTAAGCGATTACTTTGAAAATGATGATAATTTACAGCAATAAATACTTCTTGTTACGTACCTATAATGTGTTTTTTCCCTTACACAAGCAGCTTAAAACATCACCTAATTATTTAAGATGGACAGTCAATGGCGGGGAAAAGAGACGCTATTTCGGAACGAATGCTTTAATCCATTTTCATGAATCAGTCTATCAAATCGTAAAAATCACATCAAATTGTACCAGACGTGACTTTGTTTTATACTATTTATTATTGAACAGTAGTGTTAACTTAAAGTACCAATGAAACGTATCCACCAATGAGACCTATCCACTCGTTAGACAATCGCTCTTTTGAGATTTTAGGCTATTTCGAGAGTCATGTTTGACTGTCATATTTCACAATAATCCGGTTACATGAAGTTTTGCGAATACCACCTTTGTAATCTAGAGATTATAAGAAATAAACTAACGTACATTTCATTACTATACGCCACAATTTGTGGTGAGCCTATGCCCCCAAAAAAAAAATTGTCTCCTTTCTCGAATCGTTTCCCCACTTCCTGACATCTAGCCTTCACAAAACACTAGACTAAACAGCCAGCCCTGCTCTGTCTGGGCTTACATAAACAGTTAAAGGGAATTATTCATACCTACATAACGTTATTGAATGTAATGTTAGTTCTTCGTTTATCGTTTTAGCTGCTCCAAACTGAATATTTGCATGATATTAATTTGTTTGCATTATCATCGGGAAAGTACGTTGTGAAGTGTTTTTGAAAGGATCAGAGTCATTATCAATGTTATTGAATTTTTTAAGAACTACACTTTTCCTATATCTTCTTTTTTGCACAGAGAACTATTCGTTTGATAGATTACTTGTTTTGCTTTATTTACTAACTTCTGTGCTTTGATTTAACTATTGTCTTTTGACAAAACCCTATCCACAGTTTGGTTTATAATTTACTGTACAATAGATTTACCAATGCTGCCATTAGCCTGATTTAAATAGCCAAATCTGCATCCACCAAACCAGCGGCATGCGGTGTTCAAAATTATTCCGTATACACACATAGATATCCCATAAATTTTCAGTGGAGTGTGACGGACCAAAACAAAGCGGTGTTCACGTGTTTACTTTCTGTACTAAACTTATAATAATTGATACGGTTCATGATGTTCTGGGAAACTTGGCTCGTTGGCGCCAATATTCTGACTAGTTAAGTAAACAATGAATGAACTGAAGATTCGGCGCGAATAAAAGGTGGGTTCGTTAGTTTGAGGTGAAGTGTTTGATGAAAAATTGGGTTTGTTAGTCTTCTTATGGGGAGTAGTTTCGTATTGAATGGATATATTTCAAGGAAGGCCAAGATGCTAATATTAAGGTGATAGTAAAACTTCAAAGCTGTCATGATGGTTATTATTTTAAGACTCCTTCATTGAAAAACAGATATTTCCAAAGTACCTATGAGACCTGTTACAAAAGACTTTCTTTTCGACAAAAATAAAACCTTTTTAACCGACTTCAAAAAGGAGGAGGTTATCAATTCGTCGGAACCTTTTTTTTTTTTTTTTTTTTTTTTTTTTTTTTTTTTTATGTATGTTCCCCGATTACTCGAAGATGGCTGGACCGATTTGAATTTTGTTTTTTTTGTTTGAAAGGGTATACTTCCCAGGTGGTCCCATGATCATCAAATCAGGATCTGATGATGGGATCTTGGAGAAATGGAGAGAACTCTTCAAATTTTATAGGCACACAAAGCGATTTAGGTATTTTTTGGAAGAGTACTTTCTCAGAGTGGTTCCATTTCAATTTGGTGAAGATCTGATGAAGAACTTCGGAGATATGCAACGGAACTCCTCAATAAATGATAGCAAATGGACTGGGATTGCTGAAATCTCATCTCTGTCTATTGCTTACACCAGTTCATAACATAACATCACGCCAGTATGCTGTGAAGGTGTAAGCACATGTGAACCACTAAAAAGTGAAAAATAAAAACTTTTTCCAAAAAAAAAACAACCGACTTCCAAAAAAACACTACAAAGTGAAAAATAACTTTAATTTCGGAAGGCGGTGACAAAAAATTCAAATACAGCTCCAAAGACACCGACTTCCGAAATTAAAGTTATTTTTCACTTTGTAGTGTTTTTTTGGAAGTCGGTTGTTTTTTTTTTGGAAAAAGTTTTTGTACCACACTAGTTAGGTATTACTTCCGTTTTATGTTTAATGCTACATTACTCTAATGTATCTCCGTGTCATTAAATAATATTTTATTAATAGTAATATATTCTGAAGGGTGACGAGTGACACTAACATGCTATTGTAAAGTACTTATGCTATTTTCCGTCATAGCTATATAAATGTTTTGATTTATGATTACAGTAATTTACATTAGGTTTAAAAATAACAATCATAATCTTAATCGTATAAAAGTAAACAGAAGTAAGATAGGCATACGAAACTCACTTACCACTAAAAACGAACGTTTATTTGATTAAAACAAAGCGATCTAATGTCATCTATAGATACCTATGTAAATAACTTTGATAATCTGTAATTTGATCTTGGAGGTGAGATAAGGTTTAATTACCTAGGTGTTTCCAGTAACTTATTGTCGTCCTCATCGACACTACAAGAAAATCAAGTACAAAAGTTTCAACAACAAGTTTTCAGACTAGTCTTGTCTAAAAGAAACTTGATTAAAGTGTATATCCAAATCCAAAAGAAAGAGTTTGAATTCATTCGGACAAACTGTACTTTCATGTTTCTCTAAGCGGTTATTATTTTCATAAGTTATTTAACCTAGTTCAAACACGTGGTTCATGTTAATAAGCCGATGAGGCCTGAACTTTTAACTGTAGTCAAAGCTTGTATTGTAAAAAGTTCAGCCCAAATTCGCAATTTTTTAATTTAATATTGGCATTTTTTAAATGTTTATTCTTTAAATTACAGAGTAGGTACAGAACTCGGCAATTTAAAATGCGTTATTGTAATCTTCTAACCAGTCTTTGCACGTAAAGTACCGCACGCTTCGTTCAGAGCTTTTCGTTAAGAAAAACCGTGTAAACTTTATACATAACCATTGATCCTTGTGTCCTGTGTGACGTAATATGACAGAACAATATCGAAATGATTCGTTACCTTGATCGTGGCTGAATAGAAACATATCGAGCATAAGATTTAGTTTTCGCGGAATCCAACACGCCACAATACGTTGACCCGACTGTTTACATTAGATCAGACCCATTTTTATAGAACTCCGTAGATACTCGTATAAAATGGAGTTTACTAGTCTAGACTATATTATATTTAGGTGAACTGGTTATGCGTAATAATGCCATGAGGAATTGTGGGGTGATTTCAGGGTATCAGCTGTTAAACGACCCCTCTTGTATAGAAGATTGATACACATTGGCGAGAAAAGGTTGGAAGGGAGAGAAATTGAACAGAGCTTATTCTGGGACAGCTCAAAAACCAGGAAAAGAGCGAAGTTGCTCAACAAATAAACGCTGAAACTCGAAAAGCTAATTGCACTTATTTTTTCAGCTATCAAGCTAGACGGAAACTGTCAAATATTACTTACAAGACTTCGATCTTTTCTATCAATACCATTCACTACCCCCTTATTTTCATTTTTATTCGTTGTTTCTATGTTCTATCTGGTGATTGAAAATCGTTAAAAGCCAGCGAAAAAAAATGCATTCTTACAACTACAGCTGAAACGAAAAATTTGTGAACACACAAACATTAAAATGAAAAATATATAAGTATAAAATGTACCTATCTAGGTACGAACCTAGGTAGGTACATTTTATACTTATATATTTTCATGAAATGAATGATGAATGATGTCTATTTTTATGAAATCCAATTTGTAACCATTGTTATGCTTAATCTGGAAGCAAGCGATCAAGGTTCGGCAAAGAATTAGTTTTAATTAATGTTTATTGGTGCCTAATCAGCTCTGAAACCACAAACAGCGGTTTGTGGAATTGTTTTTCCGTCTAAAAATATAAATAAGGTTAGGACAATCTGAAAAACAATTAAATTATGTTGAATAATAGTCATACTTTTCTAGAATTCTAAACTACTGCATATCGTGGGAACCAAACGAAAACTCTAAGAAAAATGTGATAGAACAAATTGCAACAATCAACAATCCAGCCGCATATTATGTCCATTTACTGTATATAGACAACATACTACGCACACACTGTTACGTTCTTATATTACAAGACGTTTATAAGGTCATTATTTTTCATAGAGCCGTAAAACAAAGGAAATAAATCATTCGGCTGATTGTCTATTTATGTTTATTATAAAGACGTTTGCGAGTTATTTACATGGATGATGTAATATTTGGAGAGGTGACAGCCTGCAAACAGGTGTCGGATGGAAACAAATCGATCTTCGTCAACTAGAATTCAGTAGATATTAGAAAAACAATAGCAGTAATTGACGATGTTAGTACTTTAAAATTTTGAAGTCTGATTGACGATCCAAATGGTCATTAAACACGCATTGTTATAAATTATAATATGTAAAAAAGAACATTTGAAACCAAAAGGGAAATTAAAGATCCAACAGCAATAGACAAAGCTTTTAACTCAAAAGCTGCAGTAGTCAGAAGAAGAAGAAGATCCGAAAAGTCAAAATTTAGAAGACAGTCACCCAAGGAATAATATGCAAGCAATGACACAGACAAAGCCAGTACAAACAGGGACAACAGAACAATTCATAATTTTCCCTGATAACGATCATATTCAAATCAAAGAGATAAATGATCTAAAATCACGTTAACAAGATAATGCGGGGTAATTTTGATGTGTGATGTATTACACGCCTCGTGAAGTGGGTGAAGGTTACGATGCAAAAGGTTAAAGGCTCAATATCCAAGATCACTCACTTGTGAGTAGTATTCAAGTTGTAGATGAAGTAGACACTTTGGAGAGTTTTAAGAATGGGTTTTGTGTAAGGTAAATAAATGGCAAAATTAATTTTGCATTTTATACGAAAAGTTGCTTGAATACAATCGATAGCAGACATAAATGAAAGCAACGCCACTCTACTTCAAAAACTTTCTAGTAAAAGTGTTTTGATTAATGTAATGTTCAGCAGAAAAGCGACCTAATTACAAATATTGCAAAAGAAAGCGTCAGATTTATTACTTCCGCTGAAAATATTAGGTCAACGTTCTCCCAGCAATATAATATTATTGTTATACAATCGGAATATTCCTGTACAAAAACGAAGATGGATCATGCAGACTGTGCAAAAAATGACTTCAAATCTCATTGCGCATGTTTCCAACTGAAAGTGAGTCCAGACATTTTTTTTTATTTAGTTGGTACTGGAGAGATGCCAGGGCCATTAACCATTAAAAATGAAGATTGAATGCACTATAACTTGGAAATGCATAATGACATGTCCACCCCGACGATAAAACGTAATAAACACCAATTTTCCTGCATGTGTCTTGCACAACTAAGATATTAGAACAACATTTTTATTTTACTTGAATAAAATTCTAAAAGGTTATATCTTCGTCATATCGATGATTCCATTTGTTTTTTTTTTTATATAAGAGTGTAGTCGTTGTCCTCGCAAAGGTCTTTCATAGTGCAGGAATTGTGTTTCAGATGAGGCTCCACAGTCGTAATACGGCTCTGCGGAGTACTTCCAACTGCCTTCTTATTCAATTAAGAGATTTCCTGGTGTGCCATAGCTGTTGGTGGCCTGCTAGAAGCCTTTCTGCAGGCCAACATAGTCAGCTGAAGACGGATATTTGAGAAGCCATAATTTTTAACGTGCTGCACTAGAGCTGGGATGGTCGACTTGAGAAAGCTGTTACGGCTATTCAGTTTGCCCCTCGACATTGTTACGTTGTAGGTTGAAGGTTCTATGATCCTAATAAAATACACGCTATTCAGATATTTTATTTATATTGCAGCACATGTTCTTTTCCTCTATGTAATTTGTTTCTAAGGTATACGATTTATAGTTATTTATCGGTGAACTTTGAAGACAATGATTATCATTTTGGCAATCTAGATTTATTTCAGAGAAGAAAGTCTATGTATCATTTCGTGTGTTGAATACAGGGTGGATGGAGATTAAAGCTGTTAACGAAACTGATAGAATTGTGTCTACCAATGAATTTAAATATGATTAGTTACCCTTTCAAGCCCAACTACCGAGAGACTGGTTCACGTGGTGCGGACTTGAGTAAACAACTTTGTTATCGTTTCTTTAAATTGAACCTCTCGCTAAGAAAGCTAGAAGTAGCCACCGCCAGAAAGTACTCTGATCAATGACATTAGTCACGCCGCTGCCAAAGCAAATGAAAAACTAAGACATTGGCAAGTGCAAATTCAACAATAGATGAGTTACTCAGCCTCGCGAATGACTTGTTAGACCTATTATTAGATCCAGTCAGTAGTAGCTTTAGATGCGTTCGTGTATTTTTAGCTAAGAATGTTGGTTTAGACGTTCGCTATAGCGCTTAACACAACGGAGTCGGTAGTAGCCCATGTGGTAATACGGATGAAGAAACAGCATTGACTTTTGCTCCACTATCAGGTGAACGGAAGTGGTTTGCAGGATTCGCACTTCGGCTCAATCTTTATCATTCTGGTTAAGCTAACCAACAACGTTGATAAATAGCGAACCAAAATAATCATTGCAAATTCTACCTACAAACAGGACAATTTTCCTAACTTAAAGTGATGCTGCTGTGATACAACTCGGGTGTGGTTTATTGAGAGTTGAAGATGCTACCTGGTTAGTTTTTTGCCTAGATAACCCTTGTTAGGAGTGGCATTGCTCAATTAAGCTTTCCTCGTTCAAGATTAATTCACTCTTTAGTGACGATCAAAGAATGCAAATCTAAACATACACCGGAGATACTTACTTCGAAATTTATAGTTTCATAGCTCCCAATCAAAGGCTTATATCGTTTTTTTTATACTGAAACATGCGTATCGGCCGGTTTTATTTAGTCTGACACCTACTCAGGTGCTCACAAGATCTCTAGGCTAAGATTTTCCTGGAAATATCTCTTACGTAGAAAAGTCTGCTGCTCATTTAAGAATTGTAGTACATCGCTTCTCGTACTCCTAAATTAAATTATGCCTCCAATTTCTTCACTACCTTCTTGTAATCTTCTTTGTTGGTTCTTGGGGTACACCGCTGATCCTAAGTGATCTTCCCAATCACATGATTGTGTTTCAGCTCCAAATGCCTTTGATTGAACAAAAGTAGCACTTACAGCAATTTTGTTTCTGTCAGCTGAATGAAACGTTTGAAAATGTAATTCAGCTGGATTTAATTGAAACACCTGTCGATATGTACCACGTGATCTTTCAGTGCTAATGTTACGTCACGGCGATCGATCGTTACAATAAGTACAGCAGATGTTCGTCTGTTTGTACAGATGTATACTACGTGATGTCGGTGCAACTACATTGGATACAATTCCCAAACATGAACACCGAAATGGAGAGGATTGATCTTCCTTACGTTGAGCTTATTAAATGTCGTCTATACAGTTTTGTATTACAATCGTTCTAAACTTTACTTAAAATTTCATATAATTATTTTGAATCATCAGTGTTCCACCCAACTGTACCTAAAGCTTTACCATAAAATCAATCACGCGTACCCATCCCGATCACATTAACGTCAAAGCTCATCTAGTCTGAAGCAGTCAAAAGTCAATTCAAACTGCCAGGTAGATGAATGTGCTATACTGTTTCTTTTCTGTTTATCTTAGAAGGTAAACAGGAGATGATGCTCTTTGTTAAATAAATTGTACTGCCACTTAATACTGACCTTCAGAAGAAATGACTGCTACAATAGCATTAGACTGAGATTTTTCAGTACTTTAAATATCACTATTGAATATGAAGAGGTTAATTAAAAGCTTGGAAGTTTACAAATTTTACATTTACAACCCTATTTTGTATTAGAGATGGTTTTGAGTCTTCATCACTTGACTGGGGAACAAGAGGTTCGGAAACCTTTCATAAAGCCCCTTAGGTAAACGCTGTTACAAAGGGGTCTAGCCTGCACAAGAAAGGCTGCAAAAGGACGTTTTTGATCATCAAAAGATTGTTTAATTTCATAGATAGATTGTGATAATAACAATGTAGCAACGATCTCAGATAATACGTATAGATAGATGTGCTAGAATATTTTGGAAGCGCATGCTAACGCCCGCCCACCTCTCTGAGTTATGTGCTGCCGACGGATCAAAGAGCCGGAGCGATGTGCGTAAGGCGCGTAACTGAACATTCCTAACCTCATGAAAACCACGTGTTTTGTATGTCGATAAACTCTTTACATAGTTGTACAATCATCGTTAGTCTAGCCTTTTTCAATTAAATCGAGGTCAGTTTTCCAGTGAATGCTAGTGTCTCTCCTTCTTTATTTTAGCTGTCTGACATCTTCCGTACTTCTTTTGCTGAAGGTCTACGTCTACTGTCGGCGACGAGACCCTATCTGGGTACGTGGGTACAAGTAGCGCCGAGAGCGCCATGTAATAATAGTCGTAAGTCTAAGAAAATTCTTTAAGGTTTAGTTTAAAGTTAAGAGATTTCGCTCAATTCTAGTTAGTGTTATACTAATTAGTTGATTTAACTGGATCTCATTACCAATGATAACATTAGAATCTAATTAGAATATTTAAGTGGAATTTTAAGAAATATTTGCAAAAAAATGTAAAGAAACACAAACTACGTAACATAATTACGTTGAAGTGAGGAAAATGAGGTATCTCATTTATGGACGGATTTTAATTATTTTTGTTTTAAACTATAGATAAATTCTAACGATAAAAATGGTTTTATAGCTTAAAACCATTTTTATCGTTAGAATTTTGCGAATTGAACCACGGGTTCCAAAGTTATTGAAGATTTTGTGAAGTGAAAATGTACCAAATAACTTTTTTACATGTTTTTGTTCTAGAAACTTTTTATTGTGTAAAGATCTGTTTAATCTTATTGTTGTACATAATTAAGAAATACATAAGGATTATAAATATCTAAACATTGTAAGGATCGTATTATAATAAATAAATAAGGGCTCCAAAGATTTCGGCTTGGGGAATATGACACGTAAAATTTGTCCAAAAATCGCGAGCCTCTGTGAGGTAAAGGTGGCCCATATAAAAGGCGTGCTATTGCCGGCACTAGCCAGCCCGTCCGACCCTTGCTCGTTGTAGTGCCAGCCCGCGCCGCAGCTGAGCCAGTAGAATTAAATTCCCCGATTGTTAATAATAATGATGATTTGATCCAGCCTGTCCCCACTTGCTGTCCCCCTACCAGTGATGCCCTGAGCCGAGGCCCGTACCCCACAGGGGGTGCCCTCAGCGTGCAGTCTTGCGTGCGTGCTTAGTATAAGTAGTTTTACGCCGCTGGCTGGAGGCTTTAAGTTTTTTTAAGGCAACCACAGGAAAGTCCGGCAAAGTAGTTACAGCTTCTCAAGTCAACTACGAGATGCCATTTATAAAAAAGGCACTAGCCGGACGTAGCTAAGCCACCGAAGAGGCAACAACAACAAGGAAGAAACAAGCCGAAATCTGCGGACAAGACTGGAACAATTATTCAAGAAGTGTTTTATTTCTGCCTCATTTCTGAAGGAGTCTCCGTTTCCCCGAGGTGCTTTTGGGTAGCAGTACCTACTCAACGCATTCAGGGGTGCGTGGTGACGTGTGTCGCCAGCAGAACTAGTAGGTTCAGTAAGTAGGGAACACGCGTCAAAAACAGTGGGAGAAGTCCCAGGGCGAATGCGGGTGCTGGTCGCGCCCAACTGTCCGGTACATCTACGTTAGGTGAATCTAGCTTTTTCCACATTTTTTGTCAAGTTTTTGAATGGCTATGATTATGGTTAGTGCACGTATACGTGTTCTTTTCTGCCTCTTCAACTTTTTTTTACCTTTGTCATACGATAATTATTTGGTCACGCAACTTATGTATACTTATCTACAAACACGAATTTGCAAGGCGCTAAGTCGTAAATACATCATCGCAACGAAATATAATTGCATATTTTGATGAACAATTTCATATTTACCATACATACATTACATACATTTCGTCCCATGGGTGTCGTAGAAGGCGACTAAGGGACTTACTAGAGAATGAGCAGCAGCGTTCTCTATGCATTCGACCACCATACTGCGATCGCTAACCCGCCTGCCAAGCGTGGCGATTATGGCAAATCCCCTCCTTTTGGGGGAGGCTTATGTCCAGCAGTGGACGTCTTTCGGCTGATACGATGATGATGGCTGATATGATGGTATCTAATTATCATTATTCAAATTTCGCAACTAAAATTCTATGGTATTCTCATTCAGACCCGGTTAAGTCCGGCGCGGGCCCTATAGGGCCCATTGCAATAGATAATCAATTGTGTCTCATTAGCCGGGATTGATAGGTCGGTTAAAACAATGTTTAAATAAGAAATATGATTAAGTATGCATAACATACCTATAGAAGTAGCATTAATAACTTGTGAATAACTAAGGAGCAAAAAACTTTAGTTCTTTACTTAGGTACCTATTTTAATACAGATTTCCTCGAAAACTACAGTTTTTTCATCAAAATATCTGAGTTATTTTGTGGAAACAAAAACTGTTAGCTATACTAGTTTTGTGGGTAATTGACGGAAGTTGCGGTACATTTTGAAAAATCGTGGATTTGGCAGTATCTGTTCGATCACTACTGCCGTCGTGCTTGATACAGCTTGTTCTCATGATCGGGCTTATTTCCACATTTTTCTTTATAGCTTTTAGAGGTGGTTACAATTATATTAGAACGAGGACCAGGTGTTTTGACTCAATTGTACTACTACTTACTTATAAACATCATAAAATACTGCTTTTCCTACTTAATCAGTGGCTTTTTATTGTATTTAGTATAGAGGATAAACATACACTAGATAAACTTCTTTAAATACTAAATTAACCAACAAACTATTACAATATAATTAAGTCCTAATAGATTGACATTTACTTGTCGGGTCCTGACGTCATGTTGATTGTTTACTGCATTACTCACATGCATGTTTCTACCTTAAGAATATATACCTACATATAAGTACCTACATCTCTAGACTAACGCATTCGCCCCTAACTTGCACCCCGGCACTAATAACAAAAAAGTGTTGCCACGCTCCGCTGCATCGACTATCGATTTCGTTCACACCGACGACGACGCTAATTATGTTTCTAGGAAAAAAAAATTAAGGTGATACTTGTACGGAAACAATAGGAACATTTGTATTTCGTATCTGTTTTAACGAGAGAAAAATGTACTAACTTATGTAAGTAATTTAGGTCTATTAATTTCGGTGTCTAAAAAACTTATCGATCGATTACGACAATGCAATTTGTGGAAGCTTTATATAAATTAGCACTAAGTTGCTTAGTTTCCAAAAATAAAATTATTACATCATTTAATTGAGAACAAGATTTGTATGATAATATCGTTCAATACGCTGTTTTTGATCTCAATTAATCGCCACTTACAAATACAATGATGGGAATCAAGTTACAGCTATAAAATACATTGTATTTAGATAATTTAATCGTATACCACTTTGCAATAGCAATTTTAGCCGTGATGTAAGCAAAATCTATCTAGCTAGTCTAAGCTAATCTAATCTAGCAAAATCTAATCTAATATCAGCCACCACTGCTTCATTATTCGTTTCATGTGCACTATTCACTTCGCTTAGACAGCAAAACCAACAATATGGCAGAAAGAGTTCCAGAATCCCCCTTAGACCATGGACCTCTGGTTAGGTAATATGAAGGTAATATGAATATGAAATAGTCCAAACTTTATAGCATAGTAATAGCATAACATAATCAGCTTTTAATGTTCCAACTGGGGAGTCAGAATTTAATCTAGCACGCGGGCCTAGTTGTTATGTGCCACATGTCACAAATGTTTGGGTCATGCCGGTTTCCTCACGATGTTTTCCTTCACCGTTCTGAGAGCAGTGGTGATGAAATTATTGAACCTATGATATACAACTCGATAGTCGGGGCCGCTACCACTGGGTCGGCGCTGGTGTAAATTTTACATCAACCACATTAAAATCTTTGATTTTCCAAACTCAAGCTATCACGTGACTTTATTTAAGAACATCGCATATAGTGTCAGGATGACGATTCCAAACAAAAGAAGATCTTAAGGGGTAATCCGTCACCTAACAATTAGTCCGTCTGAAGCCCACCTACACGCTCAAACCTCGTCAAAATCCGAACAACATCGACTCGATGATATAACTTTGTTGTGACGTGTTTTTTCGACGGAAGCGACCATGACTAGCCGTTGACTGGCGAGCCAGTCGGTCGGCACTAATTACTGCTCCTGCGCCGCCCCATGGTGGCGCTACGCTGATGATTATGATTTTAGTTGACTAAGCACTAGTTGTGAATTGTTGAACTTGAATGCTGTGATTTTTGTTTTAATAAAGCTGTACCTTTACGCTAAATGGAATTAATAAATTATTCATTATTTTAGTAAGCTAAATAGGTATATTGCTTTTAGAATACCTACATATTTGGTATCATTATTCGTAAATGCTGGACAGTTTTAGAAAGGGATAAGGGATGTTTGGAGGTACCTACTATAAATGGAAATCGTCTCATGGAAAATCTGTTCTCAGCCAGCAGCTACCTACACGGCAAATTCAAAATCGCATGATGTTTTTTTTTTGTCCACTTTTTGCAGCTAGCAACACAAACAGTGTCAGACTGTTTGATAGGTAACTAATATTAATGGCTGGCAACGCTTTGTTTATAAAAACCTAATGGTTCATGCTAATTAATAGTTTTTTTTTTTACAATCACGAAGTTTGTGAATGTTTGTAAGCACTTGGTGGTAAAGACAGAAGAATGTTAATTGTTTTGATTTGTTGATTAATCGGTACGTTTCCTGTCGACCCTGGAATTTTGGCGCATATTTGAAAGGGGTAAATGTCCGAAAATTAAAAACAAATAGAGGATTTATTAATACCTACTCAAAACATTAATTACTGCTTAGTCATAGGCGCTACAACGATTTCTTTTTTCGAGTCAAAGCCAAAACTTCTCTATCACAGACAGATATTTAGATTTATTTTGAAGAATACATAGCATAATAAAGCCGCCTACTAATTTTAGTAAAGAAAAACCCATTGAAACCATACACACATTACTCACACCTATGAACCAATTCACTGACATCTCCAAATATTAACAAATTATCTCTCTCAAATCCAATCCACAACACTACTTATATATCGATACCAGATTTCAACACAGCACTCGAGATCGCACTACATTACAATATTAGGTATCGAATATCATTTGTCGATAGCGCGCTCCTGTAAACTGCTAATAACAGATGAGTAGCCGACACTGACGTACTTGAGAAATGAATCATGCAACTTGTGAAGTGGTTCAGCGATGGATATAGGGATATCCCTAGAATAGAATTGAACAAGAGCGAGATGTGTTATAGGAAATTGATGAATTGCACAAATATTTTTGGTTCATTGGTCACAATATAGAGCAGTGGTAGACAAATGATATCGGCCTTGACTTACCGAGTCATGGGTCATGAGCCCAGGCAGGCACTTTACTTTGTGTATTTAATTTCATCACCACATCAAAACGGTGAAGGAAAACATCGTGACATTCACTAACCCACATTGGGCGCACGTGGTAAATTATGGCCCACTCCCTCTCATAGAGAAGAGGCCTGTGCCCCAGCAGTGGGAACGTTATAAGCGGAATATGCTGTCAAAACATTAGAGAGAGATTGAACAGCAAAGTTATTTTTTTTTTAATTAACGGTACATTAAAACTTATTTGAAGGACAATTCCCGTAATTATAAACGTTCTAAAACTGCCAAAAAAGAAACTTGTCAAAAATGTATGCAGATTAGAGGTATTTTTGACAGATTGATACAGAGATTAGAACGCGAATGTACTTAATACGGGAACTCCCTCATGAGGTGGTTTAGAAACTAACAAGAACCCTCGACTGTAAAATTAACGTTAACTTCCTTTCGACTGCCACAAATAGACACATGGTTTCATAGACAGTCCTTCGAGGTTTGCCAGATTTGGCACCCAACATAGACAACCTGTGCTCAGAATTGAATATTACGATTATTATCTAATTTGGCTCGGCGCCTATCACATAAGATCTGACACTGTGATACGTTATAGTACTTACAAGTCTTCGTAACTATTGAGGTCAGACTGACTCTGACATTAAACTATGAAAGTGACCCTCTTGGGGACGTTTATAAGACAAGCTTCAACACTGATGGCACGAATAACTTCGTCCAGGAAAAGGACAAAAGGTCACTGTGTAAAACTCAAAGACACAGCTGGTGGATAATGTAATACAATATACACAGTAATAACAAATAACAAAAACGGTGCGGCGAAAACACATATTTCTCATTAGCTTCTCCCGAATGAAATCCCCGGACGAATCCGGAACTAAAACACATTGTTATGTTATTCGCAGGAGTATATCTTTTATTAGAGTTTCACACGTGGGAAACCAAGTGACTCCACGATATAACTAGATTTTACAACTTTACAGAAACTTAGATTGTATTAAATTGTCGTGTTTGTTTTGTTTGCCTTGGTTATGCAAAATTATGACTAAATTTCTCAAGCCTCGTGGGATTATCACTTTTGTATTGTTAAAGGAAGTATGGTTAGGCCAATTACTTCAACTGGTAGGTAGCAGGTTTACTGGCTCTGTACGCACCAGCAGTACTTCGATCACATCAATTCACATTGTTTTATTCTTATTTAATTTTTGAATTCTGCATTGATACATTCAAACATTTTCGAGCCAGTTTGTTTTGCTAAATCAAATAGTGTCGCATATAGTACGATAGATTTGTAAGTATAACTAGGCCATCAAAATTACAGTTTGTAACCATATTGGTTAAGATATTTTAATATATTATAAATATTTTGAGCAGTACCACCACACAAGTCAACCGCGAGACATCACACGCTCGATTGCCCAACATAACATGATATATCATAACAGCTGCTCAATAACACCATTGATTGCCCACAATTGGTATGTATGTAGGTTCAATCTCAGGGTACCCCGTAGACCACTTCGCTAACCTATAACACTCTTAGCTCCACCTCTTCGCCGTACAGTGTCAGGGGCTAATTCGCGTAATACCCCGCATGTGCAAACTCATGACCGAACGCAGCAACCTGGTTGACGTCCACGCAGACTCAATATGGACGTTTGTCAGACGTAATTGGTATTAGTTTTTAATTTAACTATCTAGAATTTAAATACATTCAGTCTTTAAAATTAAAGTTATAATCACAAAGAGCATTTTTCATGCGGTGTTTGCCTGTAATTGGTTGTGCAGTTAGATTTAAGACACTATTACTTATATGTTCCTATCTGTATAATATCTGTAACAACTGTTGGTGGACCTTAATTAAATTAATTAATTAATTAACTAAGCGGGCCAGAGACTAATCATCAATAAGAACTCTAAATCGATTACTACCTACGAGGAAACCGAAGCGAAGTCACTGTTATACCCTCGGACTTCTTGAGTGTTTTGGAGGGTGCTCGCTCACCTTGCGAGCTGGTATAATTATGCTGATACCTGATAGGTCATGGGAACCCTCGGACTTTGTGAGGGTCACAACACAATGATACTACCTGATGGGTTCCCTACGTTTTCCAGGCTGACTTCAAAAATGAAACATGAGGAACTGCATTAGCCAATGTTTATTCTACCTTTAAACCTTAGCCCAGTCACATTATTAAAATGTACAAGCTGAACCTTATGACACGGATGCTTTATGCAATCGGCGGACAATCTTAACACCGCGATCTATCTTTTGGATTCAAATAAAAAGTGCCATCTATTAGTCCCGATGCAAACTAACTTATCAAACACCGAAATCAACATTGCTTTGTGGGTGTTGTTGCGACTGGCCGATAGATGGCTGTATAATCGGGTTTAACTTGCTGACTTATCAATAAAGAAAACTTACTATCAGTCTAAAACTAATATAGGAACGTAAAGAATTAAATACAATAAAATTGAACAGCTGAAAACCAAATAAAATGTGCAATATTCCTCCATCTCGTTCTTGCTGACGCATTTTTCTATATCTGTCTCTGTCATAAACCGTTGTACAGTGGCTTGCTCGCGTCCATATCAAGCGGTGTCACGTGACCTAAAGTGACATAATTACGGGATCGCTGTTGTATGAATTTTAGTTCCCGATTATGACCTTTTGGCACCGGATTATTTTATCACATTTTTTTTTGTTGTTTTGCTTGTAATACAAAGCTAAAAATAACCGTTTTTGTTGTTTTAGGTAATGTCATGGTGAATTAAATACCCGTAGTGTAACTATAGTTTTTGACAATAGTAGCCACTATTGACGTGCCATTTTTTTATAGCGATAGAGTTGCCAAGGCAAATCCCCGAAGGGAAGCCAGTAGGAATCGTCTTTTATGGTGCTTTCGCCACTGCTACCTACCTAACACTATAATATCAAATACAATCTGATAGATCACGAAATAAAATTATTATGAGCTATCAAATATCTCAAGTGTATGCTTAAATATTATATTTCGAAATAGTATAAGGGTGATCGTAAATTAGGTAATAACTTCTTTATATGCCTGGAAAAGAGTCTTGAAAAGTTCAGTGTGTGATTTTTAAATGTTAGGTTGTAAAAAGGCGTATTGTGTGTACGGAGATAGGATAGAAAATATTGCACTGGGCGGTAATTGACATGTTAGAGTAATGATGCTGGCTTTTGAAACTTGTGGATTCCGATTATTGCATGTGGGTATTGCTAGGTTAGCTATATTGTATACTAGATTCCGCCCGCGGCTTCGCACGCGTGGAGGTTGGTAATTATCCCGCGGGAACGTACTACCGGGATAAAAAGTATCCTATGTGTTAATCTAGGTTATAATCTATCTGTGTGCCAAATTTCATCCAAATCCGTTCAGCCATTTTTGCGTGAAAGAGTAACAAACATCCATCCATCCATCCATCCATACTTACAAACTTTCGCGTTTATAATATTAGTAAGGATAATCAAGTTCTACTAACTTAACAGACAGCTGTGCTGCTGGGGAGTTTGGTGCGCCACTTCTTCTTCCCAGATAACTTCACACTAGGAAGACCACTTTCTCCAGTCAGACACCCAAACCTTCACCAGAAGGGCGGGCGGGCGTTTTGTGGGAAAGTCTTATGTAATTTTGACGTTTAAAAAGTGCTGACTCTAAGCCTAGTTTGAATAAATGATTTTGATTACTTATATTAGGTACATATTAACTACGGCTTTTAAAAACAGATCCCTAGAAGACTTTCAATTGAATCTGCTCTCGAGCGCCCGATTTGTTATTCTGAGTAACTTTTTCTACTATTGGCAAATTCTTGTTTAACAAGAATTCTCGTGTTATACTAATATTGCGGAAAGTAAGAAAATAAAGAAACGAATATTAAAGATTGTTCCATGTGGTGCCGGACGTAAAAGAATAGCACTATCCCATTTTTTCCCGTGGGTATCGTAGAAGGCGACTAAGGGACTTACTAGAAAATGGACAGCAGCGTTCTCTATGTATTTTACCACAATACTGCGATTGCCAACCCGCCTGCCAAGCGTGGGGATTATGTAATAACCCGCCTTTTGGGGGAGGCCTATGTCCAGCCGTGGACGTCTTTCGGCTGAAATGATGATGATGAAACTAGACGACCCCACTATATTCCCAGACCAACCCCAAATCACCCTTAAAACCGAACCCAACAAAAGAAACCATTAATTAATGAACCACAAACAAATGAGACACATCAAAGGACACTTCCATCACGTAAACTCGTTACCACCGTGTAAAGATTTACACAATTGGGTAACAATAAACAAAAATACTTCCCCGATCGCTGTAAACGTGTTTATCATCGGTGAGGTCGGTTTATGTTAGGCATTAAAGTTGCACCAGTTCGATGAACTTTGTGGGAAAATTATCTATAGACTCTTGGTAGTTTCAGTTTTTAACCGACATCAAAAAGGAGAAGGTTATCAACTCGGTGTGTTTAATTTTTTTTTTTTTTGTATATTCGGGCATAACTCCGTTATATATAAGGTCTATCTATTCATACACGAAATATATCTGAAGGGGTCATCAACAACTTTTAACTATGGGGCCAAACCTGAAATCGCGAAAACAAATCAACTGTTCCCTACATTTATGGTCGCATAACTCGTCAAAATGTAGGGAACAGCTGATTTTTTTACGCGATTTCAGTTTTAGCCCGATAGTAAAAGTTGTTCATAATGATGAGTACCTAAAATGATGACCCCTTCAGATATTTCGTGTATGAATAGATAGACCTTATAAAGACGGATCTGCAATTTTTTTTTTATTCGAAAGGCGTTTACTCCGAAACGGTTCCATTTAAATTTCATATACCTATATCTGATGATAAGTTTCGGAGACAGACAACGGAACTTTAAAAAAATCACAGTAAATCAACCGCGATTGCTGCTATGGCATAAAATATGCATTGCTTTGATTTGATTGACTTTGAGAATACCCCAAGGATGAAGAAATTTCGAATTGGTGTAGGGTAGGTACCTAACTTAAATAAAAAGACAAAAATAAAAACTTTTTCCAAAAAAAAAAAAGATTTCCGAAAAAACACAACAAAGTGAAATATCTATTACTTCAATTTCGGAAAGCGGTGCAAAAATTAAAATACATATCCAAAGATACTGACTTCCGAAATAAAAGTATTTTTGACTTTGTAGTGTTTTTTCGAAAGTCGGTTGTTTTTTTTTTTTGTAAAAAGTTTGTTAGGTATGTATTTGTAATTTTCCTTAAATATCTGAGCTGTATTACTTGTAAGATTTGCTAAGAGCAATGATGTGCTTTACTGGGTGCCTTTTTATTGCAGCTACGATTTATTATATTACCTAGGTTCCACTTTCTATCAATTTATTGTATTGTCATCGTAAATCTGGTCTAGTTTTCTATCTTTTACGGCCGATCCTAATTCCGTTCCAAAAGTCTTTTACAAACGGTCAAAGATCACAACTTTACTGAACGATTTGATATTCAATTGTTTTCAGAGGAAAACAACTGAATGAAACGTTGAGTGAAAATTCTCAAAATAATCATTCAGTATGCGTTGTTTTTCAATACAAATAAATTAGTAGTTTACACGAATACTCATAAATACTTCAGTTTTTCAGTTACACTACTAGTAGGTATTACATAAATATGTCTGGCGCTGAATATCTTTTCATATTTATAACAGTAAACGTCAGATAATATAAACAAACATGTGAATACTGAAATATTTTTATAAGAAGCAGGTAGGTCTTCGCTTTTGCCGCTATTAAGGGGAATCTAGTCGCGGGCTCGAACTCACTGGTGGGCCTGGCTAAAAAAGCACGCTGTATCACCAGGCATCGTGTCCGACAGAGGTAGTATAAGTGATGAGCAGTTCGACGCTAGTAGATAGATAGATTCATTTATTTGCCTGAAATACGGTATTTTACAGGTTTTAAAACACACACAACGTTATTGAGTGAGATGCAGGATAATTTATAGTAAAACAGGCGCGTAAATAAATAAGAAAAGTCCTTCGGAAGATCGGATTTTATAAAAAAAAACCACTGCAAACTTGACTGAGCTCTCTTGGTAGCGACTTGGTTTTGAAGATTTTACACTTCTTTTATTACTTAAACACGCCCAAAGTTAAGCTAAATTAGCAAGAAAAACGAATCTTTGTTGGCTCCTAACATTTTAATGGATTTTTTTTTGCATTCTATTTCCTAACAGCCAATATTAATAATGAGACAAAACCATACCACGTTATATTTTTGATGTACATTGTCAAACAGTGGAGTTTATATGGAAAAAATATCGGCTAGATTCACCTTAACCTTCGTGGTAAAGTTGCATCCACAACGAAATTACTTTATGTGGAGTGACGTTTGTAAGTGTTTCTGGACAACAACAGGTAACAAAAACTTATAGCAAAAGCCGCAAAAGTTATAGAAGCTTACATAATGTTATCATGTTGCAAAATGTTGCTTTACATAAAATTACTTTGGTGTGGATGCACCTTTACAGTGGTTGTAGTGGTTGTTTATGTCCTGAGTTTCAATCTGCAACAGTGCTCTTAATTTATTCATCTACCCTTTTTTAATTAGGCCTCTTAAGTAGGTAAGGCTCTTGAGACTTGTATGCAATGATGCCTCAATTTCAGCTTTACTGATTGAATTAGGTATTTGGAATAGAAGGGATTAGAATTATTTCAAATTAATGACGAATTGGCTTACTCCTACGATGCAACATGATTTTGTGGGTGTTTGATCAACCCTTCAGAGATACATAGTACTTGTAACAAATACTAAAGTTATATCTAAAGGCAGGTAGATATATGGAACATTGCAATGTAAAAGTCCATACATAAGCATAATTTCCGGAAGACGATAAAGATTGTAAACAAAAGCGAAGAATGCATATCGAGTGTCCATTGATGGGGTCACAGTGTAGATGAGACAGTATGTCAATTTGATTTAAGTAAGGAAATATACATACCTAGGAATAAGTCGAAATAACTTCTCCCGCTCTGGGCGGAGCGGGAGGGCATGTCCGACTTTTGTGACTAAAACCCACCCGTGTTCCTTCAGTTGCCTGTGTGCCACGGAGGCCACAGTATCTCTTTCGAACAATCCGCACCCCTGGCAGGCATCGCCCCTTCCGAACCCCACCAGTTGGTACTAACATCTCTTTGAGGCGCGCGTGTTGTGTAACACGCCGTCGACCCGGGCTTGGTCTTTACCGGACGGCGAACTACCCATTACTCACCGTCCGCAAGCCCGCGCCTACGATGGCCGGCAATCAGCCTGGCATTCCCGACGCCCAGGGCGTCTCCGGCGGCGACTAGGGCCGTGAGGGCGCATAGATTGCCTCTCCCACACGTGCGCCGCTTCCCTCTTCGCGAGCATTACAGCTTCACAGAAGAAGTTAACTGCTTCCCATGCACTCTTGCTCCGTACCATGGCCTGGACCAAGGCCGGACGCGAGAGATTGCCGCCGCCGTTCGCCTCCTCGAGGACACGGCGGTGCTCAGCCCAAGCTGGGCAGACTTCCACCGTATGCTCCACCGTGTCCTCCGGAGGAATAAGTAGTAAGGTGCTCATTGATGGTACTTCTTAGTTAAAGATACACGTAATTTTGAACATACTATTATATATAAAATGGAGCATGTAATTAGTTGACCTGTGTCTGGTCTTGTGTAACTTTGGTCTTGATTAAATAATTTAAATCAACAACAAGAAACGATTTATAGTGTGAGCTTTAAAAAAATAACTGTTTTACACTAAAGGGAATTAGCTGCATGTTGAAATAAAACACCAAAAATAATTTACACGTTTCAGTAACCTAAATACTTTCATTACTCTTCTGTAAACTCTGCACTATGACGATGTATCATATTAACAAGATATATGGTTTGAATGACACACAGTGATTTCCTGTCTGTCAGTAGTCTAGACATTAACAGGCATTTATACATATACCGGTATTGTATGACGTACTTACGTACCCGTCAAATTAAATTACAAACATAGGTCATGTACAGGTAATAAATGATGAGTAGGTAGCCGTTTTCTGCGACTTATTCAAAGAGAACTTTCAAGGACCTCTTCTCTCCCATAGTAATTTTGAGTCTTTTCTTAGCAGATATAAAGCAACATGGTTTTTACCCGACTGCGCCAGAAGGAGGGTTATGTTTTTCGAGTGTATGTAGGTATATTTCTCTGGCGCGTTCCGTAGCCTAAACGGCTTGATCGATTTCAGCTTGAGAGGTGCCGTTAGATTAATTTTAATTATTATTGTGAGAGTGACATTGGGTATATGAAAATTTAAAAAAAAGAGGCACAAAAGGTCTTTATTGTTAAATTTAAGAAGATGTCTCCAACTGCATGACATTGCTTAAAGTATTCAGTCTAATAGTCATCCTTTTAAAACAAGTTTCTTGTTTCAAGCTTTTTTAATTAAAGTTCATTTAGCAGTCGGGTTTTTAAATTTTGTAAGGTATTTTTTAGTGCTGTTGACAAAGAATTGAGATGGAGCTTTCAAATACTCTCCCTTAGTTAAAAAAATCTTCAGCTACTGGTCCGTTTGTATTCATCATTCTCCCGCCCTTTTCAAATTTATTTGGAGTCGGCGCAGCATGTATTTTTCTTCCAGACTTCTCTATTAGTCGTCATCTCCGTAGTCACACCCTTTCTAACCATACCTTCGTTTCTTTGGTCTACCCCTACTCTTATAGTCATCGAAATTCATACTCAAAACTTTCCTCACATTTTCCTCATTCCTCCTTATCACATGCCCATACCATGATTTCCACTCAATACTTTTCAGTTATCGGTGCCACTTTCAGGGTCTTATGATAGATATATTATGTACTAATTTCTTATTCTATACTATCCATTCGTGTACACGCACATCCGTTTCAACATTCTCATCTCAGCTGCATGTACCTAATTGCCTTTCATTCATTCCTTTTGTGGCCCAACATTCTGACCCATACAAGACGGCAGGTTTTATATATCTTCCCCTTACGTTTAAGGGGAATGTGGAAGTCGCAAATTGTTCCTGTGACCTGTCGCTATTTCATCCATCCAATGGTAATTCTGTGCTTAACCTTGCGATCTACTTCGCCATCGCTTTGCACGAGTGAACCGAGATACCGAAAGTCGGATAAGACTGAGAGAAGCGACGCGACGGCAGACCGATCCGTTTGTATTGTGGTGTTTTCAATTTTACTTTTGATTTTGTAGCGGCCATTGAGTGGGCTCATGTTCAGTAGAAGAAAATTACGGAACAATCATTTACCCTCAAAAAACTCCCACAAATTGTCTCAATTATAAAAAAATACAAAACCTAACAAAAATACCCGAAGCAAACAAGTTTGTTGGCAAAACGATATAATTCAACCTTGACCTATCTAACGACTAATTACTATTGGCAATGTTACCCAAATACACTGTTTAACGTTCAATGGAATACGTGGAAGCAATTTTTTCGTTCTCTCTATATCGTATTACGTGTCTTGGTCTAGCTTTAACAACTCTAGGAAGAATGGTATGGTATGGTATGGACGTTTGATCGTTAGTTTAAAACGTTACAAGTGATAGTTTTGTTCGTGGAGTCGCGTGGGTTTTCTAATGTCTAAATCGTTAATGAATGAATGAAAAGATGTTAAAAATAAAATAATGATAGAGATAATTGATGAATGAGATCGTAAGAAAGGTGAAGTTTGAGGGGTAAAATTCTGCCTCTTTGTTCATATCACAAACATGAATAGCTTTTTTACTATTAATACCTTCTGTTGATAGAAATTAGGAATCAAAAAGGGCTTTGGCAGATAAACTAGATAAGATTATAAATTTATAATTTATCATCTTGTCCAGTTTATCTGTTCAGATTATGGCCCGTTCCCACTCACGGAGAGGAGGCCGGTCGCCCAGCAGTGGGAACCTTACCTATAGGCTGATAATGAAGGCTTTGCATTGACAGTTTGGCTGTGTAAGATAAAGTCAAACTTTACATTTCCGAGCATGGCAAACTTGTATTTAACCAAAGGCCTTTTCAATTTCGTGTTTCCCAGCAATGATATTCCACTGAAATAAAACACACCTATACATAAATCCAAGTTCAATAGAACCATCTCCGGTCATGTGAGATCTTGCAATTAAACAAAAATCTTCCTATAATAATTTAGAAAGATAAAAGAACTATAAAAATTAAAAAAATATATGTACGTAGGTATATGTGTTGCGGGTCGTGGGAATATAGCCGTTGGCACAATGGCGGCCAGAACTGCTTTGCACCGGTTAGTGCTAATTAACTCAGTTCGTACGATGAGCTCGATTTACACGTTGATGTTGTATTTGAATGCGTTTTACTGATCTTACTGTAGTAAAACATTCTGCCAGATTTTCACAGGAAATGATTGTGATCCATTTAAAATGCCGTGAAAATCTGGGAAAACCATGGCAGACAAGCCTAGCCAACAGACATTGCGGGTAACTTGATTCGGAACTCAAACTACTTTGAGAAGCTACCAGGGTCTTCAATACACCAACGCCCAGCTTGAAAAAACATCCTTTTAGAAGTGAAAATAATAACTTAAGAAAATCTACTTAATCTATTACGGTACAAAATTAATGTTGATGAAAAGTCGTCTGAATCAAAAGCCTCAAACCAGAGCATAGCAATACAACAGTTAGCACGAAAGAGACGGGGGAAGTTTAAACGTTCCATACATTAGCTTGGACTATCTATGTTATAGTAAATAGCCTAGAAATGTCGCAGTCTGAAATAAGAAACATAATATAGAAAGATAAACTTAGAATTAGGTATATCGACCCTCACCTGTTAGCCAGCACCATAATTTCCCTTTAACCGGTCTAAGGCGAACTTCAGCCAAACTAAACAAATATAAATGTATGATTAGCGTAAAAGTGAATCGTTTACGTTAGTTGGGAGCGCAGGCGCCGGGGGGCGGGGCCACACCTGCGCCACCTGGCGGCGCGGGGGCTGCCCTACTTGTGTTTGTGTAGTATAGCGAACTCGTTGGGAAGTATGCTTTATCTACGGACTGGTATGGAATAAGTCCAATTATGTGAATTCGCATATTGTTTTTGTTGACTGTAAGTACAACGATTGTCATATATGGCGAATTTAGGATTCGTTGATGACCATGCTGAATGATGACAGAATAATCATGTTTTGTCATCATCTACCTAAGTGTACATTTTAAATGACTAGCTTTGTGCCAATCCAGATTAAAAACAACCTGTGTAACATCCAAACATATAAACTTTCACATTTATCATTTTAGTAGGATTTTATGTATAGTTTGGTTTTCTGCGAAGAAAGGGTAAAAAAAAGCTTTGGACGGCCGTTATTGTCTTACCGTTCACCGCTAACCAAAGATTTACGAAAGCAAGACACCGCTAAGTATTAACCTTCTGTAATAAACGTAAATGCTAAAAACCGTTTAAAAATTTCAAGTAGGTAGGTTAAAGGTTATCGATCATCTCTTCTTTCTCACGCGTACGATGATAAGCAGACAATAACTTTAACCAATGATTTTAACACAAAATCTTAAGCGAATTAAGTTTTGCAACGCTTAAAATTAAATCATGACTGTAATCTCTATTAAACAAGTCAGTAAAAAAAAACAAAAGCCTAAGCAAACAGAAACAAACCCCAACGGTCATAACAACATAATTATGACGTCATCGCGGCATCGTTGACGCGATCTCATTACATTTCGCGAGTCGCCCGCGCAGCTGCTTTAACATCTGCCCTGTGCACGCGACTACTTGTGATGGAGTTTGTGTGTCTGTCTGTAAATGGATCGGAAAGTACGTGTTGGATGGTGTTAATTTATCATTAGTAAATTTTTGCTTTGTTTGGACCTTTATAGTTAACACAAATTGATAACTCGTTTGAAAACAACGACTTCAGTTTGCATTCTAGTCATATTGGGCGAGTGAGAGAGTTTTTATACTATGGTATGGCAACTAGCCTGCTGTTAGTTTGTCGCGGAAACTTTTTGGGAAGTCATTTATTGAAAATGGTCATAATACATACAACATCATTCCCATCCCCTAAAACACCCCTTGGATTACCTATATAAGAACCAATGGCGTAATAATAATCAAAGAAGAGTAGGAGTTCTTTTGCTGAAGAAAATATTAGGCAAAAATGCATATTGGATCCTTCGTTGCTTTTGTTCCTTACCCTTTTCTGAGGCCCTACCTCTTTCATAGGACCTTTTTTCGCATCACTAGGATTTTCATTAGAAAACGTTCTCAAAGTGTTTTTACGTGCATACCGACGTGTATAATTAAACTTATTTTGTTTTTAAACATTTTTATATATCAGCTAATTTAGGTTGCGTTTATACGAATATACAACATTAAACTTTTATAAAACAAACAACTCTTCATCATTTTATTAAAAGAACGTTTGACGTAGGTAACATTGCTAAAATTGTATAGTTACACTTACACGTGGAAAAACAATGTTCGCGACTGTATCTACATATGTACTAGACGCCTTCTCTAATTGGTTACCACCGATACTTAGGTATCTACTGGCATCTGAACTTAGATACATTATTCTCTGACTGAGTGATTCTAAAAGTTTGTAGCAGGACTTGTATAAGCTTAAAATAGTTACCTTAGCTCTTTCTTTATAAGTATCTATTGGCGTTAGGCTTATATGAGTATGCTGTAAAAACTTGCAACAAAATAATGAATTCCGTTTTTTGAGTCTTTGATCTTCTTGTTAAAAGGCTAGTTTCCAAAAGCTTTGTGAAAGATATTCTACGTTCTAAAGACATTTTTTGGTGCATGTTTGTCATGCTCATTAATGGCGTTGAAATTTTCTATTAGTTGAAAGCTTATGTCTGCCTTCAAAATTTTATATTTTTTTCAGTAGGCGCTGAACTACCTGGGGTTCGTTCTATCCTTCACGGGACTAAGACTTTACTCACTCCCAAGTCTTTCGTCCTAAGCGTCCTTATTTGACATTCCATTTCCGTCTATAGCAGCCATACGTTTTGCGATTTGCAATAATTCTCGTTCGAACGTATACAGACAGAGTTCAAGCCGCGACAGTTTCTGCGTTTCGTCTGTCTCCAAAAGGCCATCAAACTCAAACTCCGGGCCACATATTAGCACGGCACTAGCAAGCACTTCAGCGTGAGGTATTAGCAGTTAAATCCCGGCATAGTATAGCGCGTTAAGTCGTGTCAATAAACTTGGCTGGGCGGGCGTGGACCGAAATAGCGCGGCCGAGACGGCGCGTCGGTGCGATACAGTCGGCAAGGAAAACTGTGAAAACTTTAGGAAATGTCGTGTGAGTGAGTATTATTTTTTTCCTTATAAGGTTCGGGGTGTTATTGCCTTATAAGTGAAGAATCAGAAAGTGAGATAAATGTTGGAAAGCAAGAAGAATGTAAACGATTTTCCTAAAAAAATAAGTAGTTTCGGCAGGAAAACGAGGCTTGTAAAGCCAGAGTAAGGGGAGCTCATAAATCTTGGAGCTTATACCTACAAAGATACAGCAGCAAATGGTTTAAAAAAGAATATGCAGCAGTCTCTTTAAAATACCATTTCAAAAAACTGTTCAAAATCAGCCATTGAAGATGATAGGTAACACGTGAAACGATAACCTAAATGAGGTTTTTAATGAACACCAGTCATACTTCCAGATTTCTCTGCTAACTCTACCGAACTTCTTTCTTTTCCCCATAGTGCACATTCAAATTGAGACATTACGTGCCTCCATACAAACGATCGGCTAGTGGGTGTCCCCTTGCACCAAGTTTTCATAAGTACCCTCCATTACGTATCACTGAAATCATAACATTTGTACTTGAGTATGATTGCGTGTAAACGCCACTTTAGAAGTATGATTTAGTTAGAAGGTTCTTTGAACTAGCACTTAACCAGTATAGATTTAGAGGAAAGAGGGAATTGTGTAATTTTTGTGTGATAGGAATAGAATTCTAATAAATCTATGTGGAGTTCCCAATGGAATATAAAATGCTGTATTTAAGAACGAAAAAACTATAACTTATCACGGGTTCCAGATGTCCATTTCTGTCTTCAGGTGGCCCCAAATATCACAGCAGTGACTGGTTGAAACGTCTTACTGGTAAATGTCAGTCAGGCAGATTAGTGGTTGCCATAATGTTACTAATAAACAGTTGTTTGCTGAAAAGATATCATCAGTTTGATGCAAAAATAAAGAGAGAAAACATAACAAATATATCTTGTTTTGATTACTCGGAATGGGTTGTTAGTGTTCTTACATCATCAATTTACAAATGTAAAAAGAAATATTTCATTCGAATATGACATCATTTAGGTTTCTTAATTATGTGTATACGTGATATATTTGGCAACTTAATAACTCAACAAATACGTCATTGATTTTCCAGAAAATCCGCCATCTTCTCTGAATAAATTGAAAAATCGGGGTCACATTGTACAGTGAGGGAAATAACTTTATACACGTTAAAAATGTCGCACTCGACGATTGCATGAAGTGACATAAGCCTTTTACCACCTGTCAACACATTCTTTGTAAATAAATGTTTTTGTGTGAAAAATCAGGAGTTATTGATGTCTTTGTACTGAGTGAACTAATAAATAAGTTTGAAAATATGGTGCGTAATATATCTAACGTTGACGTATGACATTTGAGTAATAAAACAATGAAATAAAAGAAATAAAGATCATTATCTAGAGCAAACTATGAATTGATACAAAACGGAGAAAAAATATTGTCAGTACTTTATTAAGTAGTTGCTATTATATTTTTTCTATTGCGCATTCATTTAGAAGCATGGTATGACACTATAAATTATAACTCTGGCATTTTTACTTTGAGTCGAAACGGTATTTTGCAACCAAAATACTTGACGCGACGAAAAAAGTCACTTGGTCTAAATATAATACGTCTGGACGAGCGAGCGAGCGTTTAACGGAATATGAACTGCAGCTGAATAGTTTATGAATAAAAATGTATTGTTGTTATGTACAGTGGGCTGCATCAATTGGGTACCCAATTAATGCAGCCCACCGTACCTAAGGTTTTTTGCTGAGTGTACGAGTGTGGACGAGATTATAAAAAATTAGTTCTTTTTTATGTATGATAAAATTTTGAAAAAGAGTATATTAATAATGTCAATAAGTATAGTATAGTTCTAGGAGGTTTAGAAAATAGAAAGCGAGAAGAGACTTCACATTCTAATATAGAAAAAACCCAGAATGTTTTGCAAAAACTGAAAAATAACACTGAGGAAAGGAAAATAAATAATATCACCATTACGCTAAGCTGAATTTTATTGAGAGTGTCACCAGAAAACTAGTACAAATAGTATACCATACTCTATGACACTTTTCATAGTCTAGCTCTAGATTGACATTCTGAGTCAGTTTTCCGCAGAACAGAATGGAGACTGGTGATTACTCACGGACAAAATGCAGACTAGTTAGATTCAAACGATGCAAACGGTAAATTTTATTTATTTATTTCTGGGTTTTCTTTGATTTATTGTCATCTGCTTTGCTTTAGTCATGTATGTCTTGAATTACTAGCTCATGCTTTCGGGTCCATGCTCCTAGATACATATAAGTTGTTCGTCTATGACTTTTGCTGTTTCTAAGCTGATGAAATGCTGAATATCATGTCATCATCAATCCTTTCTTTTCAATACTCGTGTTATTTCAGTAGATTTTCCAAATCCACAAACATTATAATCGTTTGCTTTAGGAAAAACTCACACTCAGTTATTATTAGACAGTCCTCATAGCAACTTCGTCTTGCATTTTATTTTATTTTCAAAACTTGTGTGAAACTATTTTTTACTACTACGATTTTTGCGTAAGCTCGCAGTGTGTGAGTCAGAAGTAAACACGACACATTTTCGTATTCGCGTAGATATTTCATATCAAAAATACTTGAAGTAATAAATGTTTAAGTAAATTATAATAATGGCCACCTGTTTTGCTGATGGAGAGATAAAATATTTGACACGCGCCGCCCAACTATAAGGGTCCCTCTGTATGTTATGCCTGCACAAAACATTCAATTTTGGTACGAATATCTATAGATTCTTGAAATGTTGGTTTATATTTTCTTTTTTTTTATTGAAAACATGTGAAGCGCGTCTTTACCTTTAATCGCAGTTGTACTTTACTGTCCGATTCATACCGATGCATTCTGTCTAACTATCAGATTTGCTATAGGTCGCACCGTTAACACACGCATACCATAGCGTTTTACAATCAAACCAAGTTCCGTTCAATTTTGCCATTAAATATCATTTTATATTTGCACTACTATTATCACGTTTCCTATACTTGATTCTGGACCCCTTTTTTTGAGGGTGGGAAATCATGAAATAACTTCTCCCGCTCTGGGTGAAGCTGGAGGGCGTGTCAGACTTTTACTGACTAAAACCCACCCGTGTTCCTTCAGTTGCCTGTATTCCAGGGGCCACGGTATCTCTTTCGAACAACCCGAACCCCTGGCAGGCATCGGCCCTAGCGGACCCCACCAGTTGGTGCAGATATCTCTTTGAGGCGCGCGTGGAACACAACGCACCGTCGACCCGGGCCTGGTCCTTACCAGACGGCGAGCTACTTGACATGATATGACATTTTTCGTAAGTTAAAAATACTATTCCATACACGCGGTCAGACCGCGTAGGTATTGCACTTTTCTATGCAACAGTAGATTTTTTTGGTAGCCGACGAAAATTTCTTTGTGGCGTCTTTAGAATCATGTGCTGAATAGGGTATTACACCCATTTTTGGAAAGTCTTAATTAGACTCTAAAATGCTAATAAACCACTAAAAAACAACATTTTTATTGAATCGATTAGTGCCATAAAAATTCAATTAAATTTTATATTTTCATATTTCGCGCGTAATTTTACGAAAACGCTGGACGCAGTGGACGCCATATTGCTCTGTGGGTATGGCGTCAGTTTGCTGTGTAAACAAATACACTGATATGCTGTATGATAATTGTAACTAAAAAAAATAGTTATTATTCTTCTTTTCGTTGGTGGCTGTTCCTGAATGTAAGATATTATTTCAATAAAAATTCTTTGGTTACGAAAATAATAAAAGTGGGTACAAAGTTGTTCAGTTGATTAGTTTAAACAGCGGTATGACGTATTAACATGGTAATAACATGTAGGTAGTATTTCATTAGCTAAAAATAACATTCTCCGACTGCTTTTTGGCTAAGCGATCTCAATAATATAATTTTAGATTTTTTCTCATATGGAGTAAAATACCCTATTCATGGTTACAGTTGACGCGTTTAGTTGTCTCTGCCCCTGGCAAAGACTCGTTTAGTTTAGAGGTAAACAAGCATAATCTAAACGTGTGATCAACGTCACGCCAATTATTGTTAGTTTCTTGTTCATCCCTTCAGGCTTTAGGGAGTCAGTCCTCACCTGTTAGTACAAACATATTACGGTAAATGACAAGTGTAACGGTATTGTAGCCATCATGGGCAGGTGCAATAGTATCTTATTCATTAGCAGGACCGATAAACTTCTAGATAGCGACTGTAGTCATTTTGTTTTATTTTATTGCTAGTTTTTATTGTACAGATGCCGCTAGTGTATTGTGCAACCTTCTTTGTTTTATGCATTACCTACCTAGTTATTTTCATACGTATAGAATTATCTTTGTTCCATATTTGCGAAATAATTGTTCATTAACATTCCTTTGCAGAGTATTGGGTAATTGTAATGTTATTTATGAAACACAAATTACTATAGGTACTTAACAATTTAAAAACCCTATAAAATTAAATACTATACCTACTGAATATAATTATGGTGATCATAAAAATACTTTATATTTTACCGAGCAGTTTCGTTCGGATTCCTTTTATACGAAAAACGTCATAATCAAGATTTTCACGTTAGGGGCTGTCCATTAATTACGTGAGGCGTTTAGGGGGTCGCGAGTCGAATCGCACCCAATCTCACGTTGGGGAGAGGGGGGTCTCGGCAAATACCACGTAATTTATATTTTTTTCCGCAAAGAAACAATGTTAGATACATTACGAGAAAACTGGGTTAAATTATGTTACCATGTTTTCCGCCAATATGGCTAAATCCTACAAAATAATATTTATCGCGGTTATGCGGACGCCACAAAGTAGCACAGTAGCTCCTCGATGGTTAAACCGCCACTGGCCAGCCAAGCCAGCCAATTGCAACGCAAATAAGCACATAAATATTAGCGTTTTTACACTAAAAACACGTATTTAAAATCTCTCACGTGAGATTATGGGAAGAGTCGAGCCAAATCTCACATCTCACCAGAACAGGGGTGGGGGTCGAATAATCGCCAAAATTGCCTCACCAAATTAATGGAGTTCAACAAGTTCATCAAAAAGTAGGTATTCAAAATTAAATATTATTTTCCTCGTAGAAGCAGAACAAAATCAAAATATATATTTCACTGATAAAAACAGACGAGTTACAAAAGCTTTTATATCTATTACTACCCACATCACATCCATCAATTTCGCAAATAGTTTTTTCTCTTCAGAAAACGTTTTGCGTATCTCTAGGTCCATGATTTATGAGAGCTAGCACTTTCATATTTTTATAAACCTAGTGGTAGAAAGCTTAGTAAATGGTCGATTTGTAGCAGATTTGATGCCAAAAGTTTTACGCGTACTAACTTATAGGCTGTTAGACGTACACTAAATGATCAAGTCGGAAATCCTTTTTATTTTTATTGTACCGTGATTTGTATTTATTAAGCATATAAAAAATAAAGCGTAGACAGTTTCTGATTCTTACACAAAATCATTTTGCTATTTTTATAGACTTCGTTTTATTAGACACCTATATTTTTTTACCTACACAATTTCTACTGGCCTTGCAATAACAGCCGATAGATCTGACACCAGACCATTACTTTCGGCTTGTTTATTAAATCCATAGCGTTTACAAAAAAAATCCGATATTAATAAAAACATTTAGTGACGACGTCTACTACCCCAAAACGTGTTACAAAAACATAGATTAGAATTTGAAGTTCATCAGAAAGAAATACGTTGACTATCTTGAAGTCGAAAAAAATACTAATCGTAAATTATTTAAACCTTGTGTGAGTAATATATTTTCGTGGGTTATAAAGGCCGGGCAACACCGCTTAGATGAATCAATTCTCGTAATATCTCGTAAAATCATTGGCTACGTGTGCCGAAAGTTGTTATTAAAATACAAAAGAACGTTGTGGTCGAATCTTACGAGAATCGGGTGATCTGATTTTAGTACCGATGTTTATTTTTTATTGAAAAATCTAGGCATGCTGATCTTTTTGCTAGAAAACTAAAAACTACAGGGTGAAATTGAAAACATGCGACAAACCGAAATGGGAGATTGTACTCATCATTATGAACAACTTTTACTAAGGGACCAAAGATGCAATCGCGAAAAAAAAAACATCTGTTCCCTACATTTATGTTCGCATGACTCGTCAAAATGTAGGGAACAGCTGTTTTTTTTTTGCGATTGCATCTTTGGTCCCTTAGTAAAAGTTGTTCATAATGATGAGTACAATCTCCCATTACGGTTTTTCGCATGTTTTCAATTTCAACCTGTATAAGTTATCCTATAAGTAGAACCTTGTATCTCAAAAAAGCTAATAGAGCAGTGGAGTAAAAGTTCTTAAGTGATTCACTTCAGTATTATAATTTTATGAATAAAATTCATCTAGGTACTTAATTAATAGTATTTTTTGGTATTGTAATCGTGTTTATCCTTCCTACTCCTTCGCTATAACAAATTGAAGGACTTTCACTTAATATTCTTAAAACTCGCGCATATATTGATAATGTATACGACTAATGCCCTGCGTCTAAAAACAGAACGTGCCAAACCTAAGAATCGTAAATTTTAAAATTGCAATGTTTTATTTACAACACGCTGATTCTGGCGCCGACTTTTTGACAGTCGGCCTCTTTGCCGATTTCAAACTGTCAGAATCTAATTACCAAACTTACGATTTCCTTTTACTGGCAACATCATCTGTATTTTAAACAGGTTAAAGCTTACTTTTGATGGCTCATCTACCTTTGATTTTGTAAAGAATATTATGGTTTTTGCTGCCCATTCTTTATAGTAGCGTCGGTTTCTTTTTTTACCAAAATGGGGTGTTGGGGTCAGTGAAAAGACGGCGCCACGGCACGGCTCTTTAAGATTGATGACCTGTTTCGGTTCGACTCCTGGGTTGAATATATTGAAAACTAATTAGAATTTCGATTGTTATGTCTCAACTTTATAGTTTAGGGCGCTAAGGCGTTTTGATGGACTGAACTAATGTAGGATTTCTAAGTGGGGGTTGCTAATCCTCTAATAAAATAAAAAATATAGGTAGTTAAGTATTATATTCCTCAAGCAAACGTAAAACAGTATAAAACTTATGTTTATTCTGCCTATCATTAACACATTAGAAGTATAATAACAAAATAAAGATGACGTACTAAGCAATATTAATGCCACGCAATATTAATGCCACAAACTAAACGTATCCGTGCGGGTTGTTCGAAAGAGATACCGCGGCCCCTGGCACACAGGCAACTGAGGGAACACGGGTGGGTTTTAGTCAGTAAAAGTCTGACACGCCCTCCCGCTCCACCCAGAGCGGGAGAAGATATTTGATGATTTCCCACCCAAAAAAAAAAATACTAAACGTATCCCAAGTAAATAAACACACTACATTATTTTGAAATAGTATAAAATGTTGTGTAATCAAAACATACATCAGACTAGCTTTCCAAAACTTTCATGAACAAACAAAGCTATACGATGTGTTTTGTTTTATATCCCATAACTCTAGGGTTCTATAAGTAAACAAATTTACAAATAGTCCTAGAATATGTGGTCCAAAAATGTATAGTTTTAAAGATATCATCATAATTAATTTAGGTCATAAATTGTCACCCGTAAGACGAATCTTTACTTTTGCGACGCTTACAAATTACCGTACATAATACTAACACTAGACCCTTCATGTGTATATGTACTTAGATCATTCAAACCACTAATTCATATTTAAAGCTTAAAAATGCGACGTTGACATATTTCACGTAAGGGTGTTATGTACCTATAATAGTGACTTTGTCGAATTATTTGGTACGAAAAATGAGTTTTTTGTTTTTTGTTAAATATTTAATTCATATGCCAATTGGTTCTTTGGTATGGTCTCATTCATACCCTAGAGTACGGGATATCAAAAAAAAAACACCTTGTTAATTATATTAACAAACAAATGTCGCAACTTTTGAAACTGGCAAAAACAGAAAACAAACAACAGTTTTCGCCATTTACGAACAACCGCGCGTACGCAACTACGACGCAACCCGTTCCTTCTGCGGCGCCTTAGCGGCTCAACAAAGACGTCTCGGTATTTATGTAAATGGCTGAATTCCGAAAATGCCAGCAACCATCGGCCAAAAACAATGTGAGTGTGCAAAAAACCGTGGGAGGGGAAAGTTCGCTTTTTCGGGTTGTGACGCTTTCGCACTTGGACTGTGTTGCCACCTTATGTACTTGGTTAAGTGCACGTACTTTTTGGCTTTACATTGGTGGCTTCTGAGTTTCTGTTATATTGCCTACATGTTCCTAGAAGTAATCATAGGCGTAAGGATCCTTCCATGACAGGAACCAACACCCAGCTAACCAACATTGCAGACTTTAATTAAACTTAATGCTTGCAAACCGTTAGCATCTCATACAAGATCATTACAAAAGTCACTTAACACTTTGAGGTGGTTGCAACTCGCTCTTGCAGATCTTGACCAAAATCAAAGTTTAAAAAAATCATCAAATAAAACTAACGTCACAAGATACACTCACCGTAAACTGACCTTCACTTTTATAATATCAACAGAAGAATAAAAACTATGGCAACGATATAGTCCTGAAGTACTCACTAAAAATCACTCCCAATTTTTAGTTTTGAGAATTTGTGCGCAGGCGCCTCCGGCAAGGACTAACGGAATGCTTTTTGCTCAACTAACAGTATCTCAATTTTATCCATTGCTTTTCGCCGTTTTATTTTGTCTGATGTTCGATCCCAGGGTTTGATTTAGGGATTCGATGATAAAGATAAACGATTTTATTGTGTTCGTTTTTACTATTTTTTCAACGCATTTAGTGTCAATAATTGGATGAGAAGTCGGTGTCTTTATTAAGATAACGATTTGATTTAGTTATTCGAATACAGGTATTTATTGAAGTGAATGCTAATTTATTTTTGCGGAGTTCAATTCTTTAGGGTTTTGGGTTTTAATTTAAGTGAAGTCTTTTTGCCAGTCAGTATGCAATGACTGCAGAGTAAGAATAGAAAAATATCGAAACACCTATGATTTTTAATCCAATTACTGGCAGTTAGAACTAAATAATAAGGAAATAGACGTAATTATACTTATTAGAAAAAACTGAAGATGTGATGAGAGACAGATGTTTTTTGGTAAGGAATTGAGGACTGAAAGACAATGCAAGCAGATGTCAAGGTTCCCGCCCACTTGGTATCGTCATCCATCCAGTAGGTATTGAGGTCACGCCATACTATTTTGAATGAGAGACTTAAATAAAACGTGTCATGTTTTCACCACTTTCCGCCGTTTCACAATAGCCCCAGCTTTATTATGTTTATCGGAGGTTTTCATATGTTTTGAGTCTTTCATTGTCTTCTGGTTTAATGTTTCGGAGTTTGATGTGTTTATCGTTAAGACATTTTAATTTTGTTTTGTTCATTTTGCGTTATTTTTACTATAGAGTAAAACTGATAATAACATAGCAGTCTGATGAGAAAGCATTGTTAGAGGAAATCTAAAATCAAAACCCATTTATTCAAACTAGGCTGAGAGTCAGCACTTTTTAAACGTCAATATTACATTAGACAGGCCTCCAAAACGCCTGCCTTACAACACTTCCTAAAAGCTTTAGATGGGAAGAAGAAGTGGCGCAACAAATACAGCAGCACAGCTGTATGTTCAGTAATAAGTGCTATGTCTACTGAGAACAAGATTTTTGCGAGATTTCATGCTGGGCAGATCCCCTTTGGTACTAGTTGGTAGTAATGCATTATCTTCCATGAGCAATGAATTATAATGACATTAGGTGGCATTTAAATATCAACTTTAACGGGTAAAACATTAGAGGGGCTGTAAATGAGCAGACATAACAATTCATAGTATTTATCTATTTTGTGTTAGGTTCGTAATTAGGACATTGCTGAAAACTTTCTCTTACTAATAATAATTAATAACGCCATTCTGCCAAGGTTTCAAATTGTGTCTGCAATTGACAAAAATAGACTTTTTATTTGATTTTGTCTGCTTCCCGAGCCGAGTGACATCCGGCTGAAAATGTTGCCAAATCTTTCTTTGAATTCAGAAAATCAATTAGGTAGTGCGATTATATACGATGTATTGAACGGCTAATACGAAATCTTTGATTGGCACACGACAATATGAGATAACAATAATTATATTATTTACGGTGTAAGTACTTACAAAAAGTATTCTATTCTATAACGACGAGGACGATAAATAAACGGTTCCTTGACAATCAATACTCAGGTAATCAGCAAATACCTAAGTAATATAATGTAATACCAACAACATCATAGCTCTAAGTAACGGCTTTTTCGACCGAATACCTCATCTATATGAATAAATTGAAAAGGTAGAGAAGCGAGCAAGAACTGGTGAACACATGAATAACAATACTACACAAAAAGTATGAGCATGTAAAAGTGAAAACCATTTACCATTAAATGCATTTCTTGCCAAAACCATATCCCCATATACCGTTCATCAACAAAAAAGGCGTAATTCGATTATCTCTTAGTTTCAGCAATTTACTAATTCCCTTTACTCATGGAAAGTTCAAAAAATTGGCCTCACAGACAGTTTCGTCGTGCCGGCATCTCCCACGGCCGAATCGATAGCAATCGCTTTAATTACCGACCGATTAAGGCCGATTATGGCTTCCCCTGTAAAAAGTTCACGAAACTGTTTAATTAAACCTCTCCGATGTCCTCAAATGCATCCGAATAAGAAGTTTCGTTAGGATTAAAGATTTGTGACTGCTTTTCTTAAATGTATTTCTTTAAAGGTAAAGCGGACTTGCAATTCTTATACTTTTACTTTGTTTTTTTTGTCATAACGTTTGTGTTGATCAGCTAAGTAACTTTAGTTTAGCATTTAATGGAGCGCCGATGCTGACCTTACATAACGCGTTATAAATTGGACTCCTCTATTAGATGCAATAAAATTAATACTCGACTTGTAACCTTGTGCAGCTTCACGAGAGCATACCTATAGGATACAGAAAGTGCTATCCCGCAAACAGAGCCTTATCTCTGACGGTGTGATCGATTCTGCATATCTGGCTGACTATTTATGCACAATTCTGATTTGTAAACCATCCACGTTGCTATTGATAATTAAGTGGCGCCTAGCACCTAGGGTTGATACTTCTTAGAAATAATATTTCGTGTCATAAAAAACTTTTCCAAAATGTAATTTATTATTAATTTAAATAGTCACCGTATATTTTTTTTTAAGTTTTTATTTTTCTCTTTTTAGTTATAGTACGTACCCCACACCAATTCGAAATTTCATCATCCTTGGGGTCAAAACAATGGAAATTTATGCGATAGCAGCAATCGCGGTTGATTTGCTGTCATTTTTTGAATAGTTCCATTGTCTGTCTCAGAAACTCATCGTCAGATCTATATGAAATTTAAATGGGACCATTTCGGAATAAACCCCTTTCGAACAAAAAAACAATTTTGCAAGTCCGTCTTTATATGACGGAGTCATGCCCAAACATAGAAAAAAAATCTATAAACATGTCGAATTGATAACCTCTTCCTTTTTGAAGTCGGTTAATAAACGGAGTGTGGCCTTTGTCTCGTAGAAACAGTGTGCAAAAATTCCTGTGTCTCTGACGTCACTCAAATCAAATTATTTCATAATAATCAGGTATACGTTTCCAATACGACACGCGAGCTTCAAGCTAGCTCCACATAGCCTCGTCATTTGCATCACTATGCCAACACACCTCTAATTACAGTAATAGCTGCCATGTTCACCTTTTAACCTACTTGTTGCCGTCTCTGGATTCCAATGCATTGTCACCAACTCTCATTTGTATTCTGTCCGTCCTTTCATCACAGACCGCTGTGGTCTCAAGTGTTTCTATCTTCTCTCCTTTTTAATTTTTAACTAATTCTGTATCACCATCCTTTTCTTTATAATATGCCCAATCCATGTGGAAAACAAATACGGTAGGTTCAGTATTGTGATCAAATATTGTTTAAACATCACCATGTGTTGTTCTGTGTTTGCATTGGGAATGTTTCGCCTTTTAGATTAACGCCGACTACTATCATGTTTGCCGGTATAGTTATTTGGGTTTCTTTATGTACTTTGTTTATTTATTCAATTGGTTGCTCTACATTCCTTAAATGCGATGACATCTGTATTAATACACATTAATTAAATTCGTGGCATATTTCATGGTTTACGTTGTGAGTCTGTAAAAGCTCATACTTTTTCTAGGGTTCAATTTGCCTATCATTTTTATAACATACATGGTAATTTTTTAGATTTTTCAAGAGCATTCGTGAGCACTAACCTAATTTTAATGTTGTGTATGGTTTAGTATAAAAATCGTTTTTAAATTTCAAAATCCAATGTTTCTTCGTTTTCCTAAATCGTATATCACCATCATCCCAGCAATAATCGCTGTCATTACACCAGAAACAATCACTTCCCACAGTTTATGTGTCACCGCATGTCTGCGCCGCATCTAATTCGCGCAAATTAGGACACGTTGTAAAACTAAAACGTGTTATTTATATCTTGGGCGAAGCTTCCAAAATTTCAATAGGTGTTTACCCGCAAGTACTTGTATAATTCAATCATCAATTGATACAAAAGTACATGGCAGTGATCTACTTAAGGTGAGTTTTTTTCGCATACGTCCACGCGCTTTTTGATGACAATTCCTTGAGGAAATAATTGTTGGCTGACCATCTTGTTCAGGAAGTATCAAATATTACCAACTTTTTCACTACATCCGCCAACTACTTTGTGGACCAAACCCAAAGGTCCTGTCTCTAAGGCCTGCCAACAGACTCACCAAACATGATCAACTATTACCATATCAGACAAATTACCAATGCATGTCGTCCTGAATTAATTCCAGACTACCTACTACATCCAAATCAATCGGTCATTAGCCGGAGAAAAGCAGGTGTCTCATGCTATCACCATGATTGGACTCATCCTGCCCTCTGCATGGCAACCCACTATGACCTCTAAACAAGAGTCATCGAACCTTAAAATATTTCCTAAAACGGTTAACGTCCCGAACGGGTTGCCAATTACTAGGGTGCGAATGGACTGTGCTCTGGAAACTCCATAAGTTAAGTTGAAAATGGATCCACGGATGAATCCCGCTACCTAATTGCGTAATGCATTATTGCCAAACGATTCAGATTAATTGCTTTCGTTTCTATCGCAGTTTGCTTAAATTTACAAGTTTCGTATTGCGTAACTCCAATATCTGTGAAAGCAATTACTAATCTATTAGAGTGAATGATATGTCAGGAAAAGTTGGGCATACGTCAATTTTTCGAATTGTGTAACTAATTTGACAGCTAGCAGTTTGTTTGAAACCAACGAGCCGTTTGTTTCCCAAAGCGAAGGCGACATGCTCGCCGCTATCATTTTTCTTTGCACGTTTTATTGGGATTTACTCATTAAATCTAATAAATTATAACGAAAAAATATAAGTGGTAGTCTTCCTGATAAATTGTGAATGTGATTTTGTGTAAAACCCCAAAAATAAAATCAGTATTGTGGTATTTTGAATAGCGAAGCAACGAGGTGATTTTATCGAGATAATTGCAATAGTTTTCTTCTGCTACATGTGTTTACAACCTAAAATAAAGATACTTAAATGATATTTCAGAAACGAGATAAAATACAAATTTGTACCTCGTACCGTAAACTTATTATATGCCACAAACTTAGCAAACCAGTCGAACATTTACGAATTGGAATTAGAAAACCAAAAAGCAGAGCAAGAACAAAAGAAGCACACTTTGACGAAGCAGTTTATGTAAATGGTTAATGTATTACATATCTAAGGACTTCGATGAACTAGCTAGCTACACACACACCATAAAGGCTTATTTCTACATCATTGTCTGTTCAAGGTAATATCAATATTATTTCCTTTATAAGAACCTATTGAATATGTCTAAATATCGTATCTACCTACACATATTGTTGGTTGTCAATACAAAATATAGATACCTACCTATCTACCTAAGGCAATCCAATTCAATTATTGTATGTCCGTGGGTTACAGCCCACTCCCTCACAGCGAGCCTGTGTCCCAGCAGTGGGAACATCATTGGCTGATTACACTAATGCCCGTCAAGTTTATCACACACGTTGCAAAGTAATTCAATCATACAATATTATTCTTTAAATTCAGTGGAAATCCAAAAAATCAGCATTGTACTCTACTTGCATCAGACTATGGTAGTCTTGAACATTGTTTTCTATTGAAGAATCATAATACTTATTTCTAATGTTTATTATGAGGAGGCCTACAAAATAATATTTCTCATTGAATTGGGTTTGCTTGATATAAGTAATGTATGTAGTTATATCATAGGTCCATCAACCTTTTTATCTATTACCTAAACAAAGATACTTTATACTTTTTAGTCAAGAAGGTACCTATGTTTTCATCCATCAATAGAATTGTAGGCATCTAATTATTGCCTAAAGCAGAATATTACAGTTTTGTAAAGTAGATAGGTAGATTGTGTATTGAATTGTTTAAGGGAGAGGCCTATTAAAGACTGGATAAGTAATGGACGATGGAATATAATGAGGATGAACTTAAAATTCAATATTTTTGTTTCAGATGGCTCAACTATAATAAACAGGAAAAATCTAAACTTTCTCTCATGAGTTCACAGCGACATTACCAAGCTGTATTTTAATTATAAATGATGACATCCACAGGAAAACATTAGCCCTAACTTGCCAAATTCCACTAATCTATACAATATAGGTACTTGTGCCAATTTCTTTTTGCCTCGTAGTCAACGATTTCATGTGAAATGTGAACAAATGCTATCGTCAGAAGGTTGAATTATATAAATAAAACAGTTTTTTTTTTTGTTAAACATTATATATTTGTTTCTATTTACCTCTAAGCACCAAATAAATGCCAATTTAGCTAAACACTGCTATTTTCTAAAAATAGTGTCACTGTAATGATCAATAACTTGTCTTTAATAATATAAAAACTTATTCAATGGCTAAATATGTATTTCTTATGAAGTTATTTTTAGTTCATAATTAAAACACTTTGTAAGTATTAAAGTTTACACTGTTATTAAATGATGACAATAATGGTATATGTAAAATACATATTTATATAAAATTAAATTTTTACATAAAAAAATTCTTAAATAAAATTATTATGTTGTATGAACAATCTTGAAAACTGAAGTAGTTGCAGTAGTAGTAACAGTGATGTCAGCAGCAGATAGCAGCAGTGGCCGAAGCAAATGGCAACAGACAGTGCTTTCATGTCTACGCAGGCAAAGCACCCCGGGACTCTCATGCAATTTTAAAACAAAATCAAATTATTTTCTGCTCAATTAAAGTACTTAATTATGATGTACGTTTGCCCAGCACGGCCCCTCAGAATTTGCATTTATGGTGTACACCATTGCAATGTACTCGCCTCTAGCAGTATATGTACCGATTTCTTTTTCAATGTACCTCTATACTTTTGAAGAAATATGCAAAAAAAGGTGGCCGTGCCAGCCAAACGCTTTCAGCACGGCCCCCCATGTAACTTGAATAATACATACCGTATTAACAAATGTCTATAACTCAAGAAATGTACTCTATTAATACGTTATATGTGCCGCAACAGTTATTGTGAATTCATAATAACAAATAATATATAGATGTGGATAAGGGGCCGTGCTGGAAAAAATCATTTTAAGAAATATCTAAAAAAGACAAAACATACTTAGCCAAAAACGATTAAAAAATAATTGAAGTTTAGCAAGTAACATATGTACCGCATTGATTTCTCATACAACTTGTTATATTGTGAAAAATAAATCTATTTTAGTTCATTCAGCACGGCCCTCTATAGTTGCCTATATCTTTTTAAATAAGCCGTGTATGTTTACAAAATTCGACTTCCTGAATAATATATAGGAGTACATTCCTTTCAACTAAATTGCAATTCTGCTGTATCAATACTTTAGAAGATAAATTCAATCTAAAATATACATACATTAAAACTGATGGGGTGACCATGATTCTACATGAAAATAGGATAAAAAATACTGCTTAAATTGAGTAAATCTTTATTAAAATAAACAAATCAACAATATGGTAAACTATATAAACGATAACTAGGTACTTATACATAATAGGTCGATAATCGTACAAGTGTCAAGTTAGTGTCGCTAAGACTACATAGCTCAAAGTCTTAAAAATCATACATTACAATAAAATCACAGATTCATTACATTTCACAAATTAGTTCGTTTACATGGAATAACAACCTATGTCTCAATAACACTACAGAGCTTAAAAATCTTAAAAAATCACAGATACGCGTTCAATAAATCATATTGATTGAACCTTACATTACACTAATATTAATTTGCATGAATCGCTTTAATTATTTGGTATAATCACAATTACACAATCACAATTATTTGGTATAATCAATATTATGTAGAAATCATAAGACCTTTTATAGCTTTGAATATTAACATAATTAACACGTTTGGTATTTTGGCATTAGAAGAATCACTTGCTATCGAAACTACTTCTCAAATTTGTAAAAATAATTGCGGTGGAACTGTCATTTCAAGTTATAAATTACAAAATTAATATTAGTGTAATGTAAGGTTCAATCAATATGATTTATTGAACGCGTATCTGTGATTTTTTAAGATTTTTAAGCTCTGTAGTGTTATTGAGACATAGGTTGTTATTCCATGTAAACGAACTAATTTGTGAAATGTAATGAATCTGTGATTTTATTGTAATGTATGATTTTTAAGACTTTGAGCTATGTAGTCTTAGCGACACTAACTTGACACTTGTACGATTATCGACCTATTATGTATAAGTACCTAGTTATCGTTTATATAGTTTACCATATTGTTGATTTGTTTATTTTAATAAAGATTTACTCAATTTAAGCAGTATTTTTTATCCTATTTTCATGTAGAATCATGGTCACCCCATCAGTTTTAATGTATGTATATTTTAGATTGAATTTATCTTCTAAAGTATTGATACAGCAGAATTGCAATTTAGTTGAAAGGAATGTACTCCTATATATTATTCAGGAAGTCGAATTTTGTAAACATACACGGCTTATTTAAAAAGATATAGGCAACTATAGAGGGCCGTGCTGAATGAACTAAAATAGATTTATTTTTCACAATATAACAAGTTGTATGAGAAATCAATGCGGTACATATGTTACTTGCTAAACTTCAATTATTTTTTAATAGTTTTTGGCTAAGTATGTTTTGTCTTTTTTAGATATTTCTTAAAATGATTTTTTCCAGCACGGCCCCTTATCCACATCTATATATTATTTGTTATTATGAATTCACAATAACTGTTGCGGCACATATAACGTATTAATAGAGTACATTTCTTGAGTTATAGACATTTGTTAATACGGTATGTATTATTCAAGTTACATGGGGGGCCGTGCTGAAAGCGTTTGGCTGGCACGGCCACCTTTTTTTGCATATTTCTTCAAAAGTATAGAGGTACATTGAAAAAGAAATCGGTACATATACTGCTAGAGGCGAGTACATTGCAATGGTGTACACCATAAATGCAAATTCTGAGGGGCCGTGCTGGGCAAACGTACATTAATTATGGGGCAAACTATGCATATTTAGCAGGCCGTCATGAGTCCATGGCTATTGCTTTATTCAATACTAGCTTTTGCCAGCAGATTCACTGCGTGGAAGTAGAAAATTATCCCACAGCAATGTACTGCGGGAATAAAAAGTATCCTGTGTTAATTTCAGGATAAATTATCTGCGTGCCAAGTTTCATCCAAATCCATTCAGTAGTCCTTGCGTGAAAGAGTAACAAATATCCATACATCCATCCTCACACTTACTATTAGTAGGATAACACTAAATTAGAATGGTAAAAAATAGGTACACATAAAATTTATGATGCGATTCTACGTATAAAGTTCGCCCAAAGAAAAATACATCCATAATTATATGAGTTGGTTAGCTGCTTGATGCTTATCTGTGTTAAAAAGCTTACCTCCAATGATTAATACAGAAGCTTTGTTTTCTGCCACCAAATTCTTTGTAGGAAAATCCCTCATAGGTCAATATCAGATTGAAGTTGGTAGCATCGTCTGCGAAAATATTATAATAATTTTATTAATGTTTTGTTGTTAGCTAGTGGTTATTATAGTTTGTAATTGTATCTGCTTCGTATGTAGATGCTGATAAAATGACATACACACAAAAATATCAAATAACTATATCTCTGTTGTTAGAATGTGAGGTTGACGGACTTATATCATTAAACCACAATAAATAGTTAACCTCAAGTAAGTTACAGAACTACAATAATCACTCCTACACACGTAATTCCTATTTATATTGGCTTACTTACTTGTAGTGATGGTATGACTTATGGGGCTATGCTATGGGGTCACTGGTTCATCCTTTTCGCTATTGAGCAAAACGACGAAGTTCAAAAAGAAAACAACAGCCATATTCCTTGCCAATTACCTACGTGTTCTGTGCAGAAACCACTAAAAAATATTCTGAGACTGTTTATCACTGTCCCGTCTTTATATGCGAATAGTAAATATAATTTAGTATGTTGAAAAACAAAAAACAGCTAATTTATAACAAAATTCAAGGCAAAACAAACAAAATTACATTTTGTTTTTTTTTTTTATCAGTGTTGCCTACTTTTTCCCGACTCCACTAGCGGTGGTTCTTCAAAACAACTAAAAATAAAATAAAGACTAATCGCAATTTTTTATTTTATTTATATTCCTATTGCTGACGCTCGGTCGCCGTTTTGGAGGTCAATTTGAAGATTTGAAAATGAAAATGAAACTTACTACGTCATAATCATAGTAATTTTTTTAACATCATTACAGGTACCTAACTCAAAATAATTACTGAAAAAGTAAGTGAAGATGTTTGGATGTTTGATAGATACACAATAATGGCTTATCGGTTGATTGTTTTATTTTGAAAGTATGTTTCCATGGTATTTATTTTGTCGAAATGACGTTGGTTTTCGATCTCGATACGGGCACAGCCTCTATATGACTTAACTATATTTGTCATGTTAAACAGTCTTTCCATATTAGCGTTTGAATCTAAAGTGATTTCCGCATTTAAAATAAATAAATCGTAAAATTACTAACACAGGTTTCACGCAAATAGTGAAAATAAACATGCCACTATCGTGATATTATAATAATTACTCAAATATTTAGTAGTTGATTGTTTTGGTTTCCACAAACTAAATTAGACTAACCGAAACAAAACTATCAGCCGATAAAAGCAAAATTTAGTCAGCTAGTTGGGGTGTCCAAACCCCCAGTTTTAGCGGAAATCCCACTAAGTTGACAACACTGCTTTTCTAGGACTTTTTCATTGGCCACAGATAACTAAAACGTGAACTATTAAACGTTTCGTTGTTTTTTTCAACTATGGTAGTTTTTGGTAGAAAGTGTTTTATAAATTGGATTTACGTTTTTTAGGCATCCATTGTACATTTTCATTTATAAGCAATAGTAGACCACCAGTTGTAGTTAAACAATATTAACTTACAGCAAAATTATTCGGAAGCGAATAGTTCTTATGTGATGAAACAAAACGCCTAAACGTAATAGATTGGGCGGGATTTTATTAGCATCCCTATACAATTAGGCAGAATTTGATTCATTTTAATTACACAATTCCGATTATGGATAACGATTCCGAATGCAATTTGCTTCGTTTCGGAATCGCATTCAGAAAGTTATTACGTTACGCAATTAGGCCGCCGGCAAGCGTAGCTTAACTTGATCGATCGCACCGTGCGGCTATTATAAAATTAGCCAGAAGTGGATACAAATATTAACTGCGTATAAATTTAGTGATATCGATTTTCCAAATTAGTGAGGGAAATTGTTAAGGTATACCAATATCTACCAATATCAAAGATGGATTCAACCGAAAAAATAATAGTTTAAAAAACTAAAAAACACGCTTTAAAAACCAAACTAAAAAAGGAGAAAATAATTTAATTCAATTAAAAAGCGTGGGGTGCTTTTTGAGGTATTTTTATAATAAAAAAAACTATTTATTTTCTATTTTTTAGTTCTGCTAACTACAAAACGTGTTTTTTTTTCTCGTTTTTTTTAATTATTAAATTGTCATCGGTCCTCGACAAGTTTACAAAGTTTCAATGAAATCTGACCGTTTAAAGTGGGTCAAAATCGCGCTCAAAGATTCCGTTACATACATACATACATACAACCCGAGCTAATATAAAGCATGTAAAAAAAATTAAACTGTATCTTTTCAATTCAGATAGGCATGCTTTGAACTAGTAATAAATAAATAAAATTATTTTATTGATAGGCATCAAGGGTGTTAGTATTACATCTTACTTTAAAAAAAAAAAAACTAAATTAATAACATGCAGGACTGAACACTAAGAAGAAAGAAAAATAAAATTACAATCACAGGAAGGTTTAACAAGCTTTGTTGCCAACATGTAGCTTGGTAAACCTCCCAATTGTAGGCCCATCCAGCCTCTCTGCAAACACCCTCAGAATGCTGTTGGTGCTTCCTCTCACTCGGGATATTACTGAGGCAAAAAAACACCTATTTGTGTTTAATACAACAGTAATACCAACCTATTTGTGTTTCATAGAAATACAAATAGGTGTTAACTACGGAGACACTGTTTAGATAGATTAATTATGTACACACGTAACACACGGGTACACATCAAGCTATATTTTCCCAGTGTAAGCTGATCTCGCATTGTATAGGATTTCCTTACAGTGCCAAATCAGCGTAAACTGGAAATGTATAGCTTGATGTGCAGCCGTGTGTACCTACTACGAATTCATCTATCCAAATAGTGTCTTCCGTAGTTTATTCATAAGAAGGAGGGTTTGTCTTATGTTTGTCTGTCCAATCTACGAGTCCTGGATAATCCTAAACTTTTGGTGGCACTACACCCAAATATCACGCGATCACAATCTATTCACAATAATTTGCTGGAATCCACTAAAATAATACGAAAATTCGCTACCACGCGTGCCCTATAAATATTTAAATTGTAAACTGCCTAAAGCTGGTATTGTTCGTGAATTTAAAGTATTCCGATGGTCTGATGATTTCGTACGAAATTTTATAGGGTTATAATGGTGATAATTTGTTAAATGTGAGCTTTCGTTTTACTTTCAAGTGATTGCCAAAAGTAAGAATTAATCAGTGTCAAAATATCTCGTTATTACATTGGAATTTTATACTTTAGGTAGTAAGTAAGTAAGTACGTAGTAGTAGTAGTTTTTTTTTTCTTGTTTCTATTTAGTTTTTGTAAGTCCCCTTCTGTTTCACGTAATTTTTGTTATATGCATACTAACTGTAACGTCATGCAAGAGCAAACAACCAGTTTTTTTTTTGGTATTTACCAAAAAAAAACTGGTTGTTTTCTAATAATTAAATTATTTTTTATTCGAAAACATCCATCGGTTTCTTATAAAATTTCAACTAAGTAGGTATGTCCGATGACCCTGGTTACTTGCGGTCCCTTTTGGAGACCGTACCTACCTAAGTAGTACCTACCTATTAACATCATTCTTATTTAACAAGATACTTCATAATTACACACTCGAGAAGGAACACAAAAATGGTTGAGTCCAAGATTTTTTTTTTCTCAATTTTTCTCTTTTCCGACCCTTATTTCAACGACGGGATTCAACAAAGAACCTTGGAATTCCATTTAGCCTATATTTAAACACCCAATCTTACCGATATCGCTAAATATCTCAAATGGCATCGTCACAAAAATAAGGAAAAACGCAAGTAAAAATGAAATAAATAAAAAACAACAATAAATGGATACTTTTACTGTCCTCGGCCGGGATGGGATATGGACTCGCTTATCGTAACTCCGAACCATGTGGGGATGAACAAAAGATTGTATTTATTTGCCGACTACAGTCCGCGCGCGCGATATTAGTGCGATCTTGGGATCTGAAGGTTTTTCTTCTTGTGCACTGCTTAATAGTCAATTTTACGTTATAGATTTTCCGTTTTCGCTTGTTTTTTCATCATCAAGTTTATCATCAAAAGGAAAGCAAATAAATCTATGTGAAAGGCTGCATTTTAGCCTTTTAGTAAACCATTCCTAAATATTACGAATGTTGCCTTCGAAACCATACATAAGTAAGGAGACATCAGTCATTACAGGTACACTGTAAATTCCATAGGCATATAAAATCAGACAAAGGACGCACTCTAAAGCAACGCGCGTCGCGTCGTCTGCGCAAGCAGTCGTCATTTAAAAACAATTCTGCGGGGTTGCCTCTTCAGTGTAACTGTATATGGAGTTGCTACGCCAAACTAGGCGCTAACGAAAAAACCAGGCGCTCAAGTCAAAAGGAAACCCGATTGTGGTAAAAAACGAAGTCATCGCCGCCGTAGCGTAGTAGAATGCCTCCCCTCTCCGCGCGTCTCGCATGCGTACTACGTGCTTTTTTCGCCCGTGCCGGCGCAGCGTAAACAAACCGATCGCAACTGCGTTTGTCGTGTGGTTTGTAGTTTTTTATGAAAATGTTTAGGATTAGTAATTAAGTGGCTTTCTTTTCTGAGAGATTTGCATTTGATAAAGGTATGCATTGAATCTGAATTATGCTCATGTCTACACAAACAATAGGCGGGTGACTTGAAAGTGCAAATGCTACGAAAAAGTGCGGGATGGTTACGTTTTTTATGAAAACAGAAAGTGTAGCGGATTCAAAATTATTAATATTTCGTTACAATTTTCTGTTTAAAACCGAGTGTCGCAACGCTTGCTTATATAGATTCGCATTGGTGCCAATTTGTTTTTAAATGGATTTGAACAAATAGGAAAAAAAAACGAGACACTAGACATTGATGTAAACTATACTTCCGATGAAAATCCTTCTTCCTCATGGTACAAGCGACAATGCTAGGACTCCCATTGACTGGTAATATGCAGTCAGTCATCTATTTAAAATGGACGATATGTAGTGCGTATCATTTTCAAAGATATAGGAGAAACATACAATTATTCTTTGAAGGCGTTATCATTTTTCTAGCACATACAGAAATCAGAAGGCACCTGGCTCCTGGGCGAATGTACCTACTTGTCACATTTACCATTCTTGTTACAATTGCATTACATACTAATGAATTAATTGCGCAGGTAGGTACCTACCGTTTCGTTTTCCCTAATGACCACAAGACAAAATAGACTTTTCAGTCATGGATAAGCAAGAACCCGAGTACCTCATCGTCTCATAAATTATACCGATTCAATCGAGTCGTAAAATTACGTGTTCATCCTCAATTATCTGCCCTTTCACTAATAAATGCCAACGACCATCGAAATCGTGGTCATTCGCTAAATTAATAGGGCTGCGAATTTGCCAACTTTTTTAACACTTTTTAAAGACTTGTTGACATTCTTTTTATCGTGGGTGTGAAAGCGCATTGACCTTTATATTGGGACATTTTGGAAAACACTTCTTAATCCTTGTAATGGCAGTGATAAATATGTAGTAAAATAAGTGTTGGTGCCAACCCTAAATTTTATAGTTTAGGAGCTGTACATGATATTGATGATTATTTATTACCTATTTTCGTGTTATTTGTGTCTATTAGTGATGTAGGTACCTGAGCATAAAAACATAATAAAACCATTAGGTAAAAGCTTACCTTAACAGCTTCCGACATTCACAAGATTTCTTATGATATTCTTATATGGGAAAAGTGAATGATAAGAAATGTGCAACTTCACAAAATAAATACACAAGTGTGCTATTTAAATACCTACAGCAAGTCAGTTAAGCACAGGTAAAACCTGAAACTCCAAGAAAATTCTCAAGAAAATCTGGCTCGCTCAATCCAAGACAAATCACAGCATGCATATTCGCGTTTCGAGGAAAACCTGTGACTCAGGGAAACGTATTTTATTGTTGAGATCGTTACGTTTATATTTACGCTTACGACTTACGGCGCTCGTGTCATTACGGAACTACCTACAGTGGGTGAACTATTTTGAAATGTAAAAAATTGGAACGCCACTCGGTCAGCAATCGGTCACTGTAATTACGAGTGCTCGGGAGATTGAATTCGTTTATTTGTTGTTGGGAAAACTTTGAATGTGTCTTTTGTAAGTATCTAGCCCAAAAGTTGTAATCTAGTTAATTTGGTTTAATGTACCTATTTTATAGTCTATAATGTTTCAATAAGATTAGCTTTTTGGCATACCACTTTCAGATTCTGGCAAAATGTAATGTTAATATTTTAAAACGGTTTTCATCACTCTATAATAAATCAACATTGCGCATGCACACACTTTCAAGTGCATCTGAAGAATTTCCTCAAAAATAACGTATGTACGAGCTAATATTTTAGCTTTTCAGGAGAACATAAATCTACCGCCCAATTTCCTTCAAATATGTACGTTTCAATTATTTATAAAAGCAATATATCAGGTGAAAAGTATAATAAAAATAGTAGACATAATAACCACCTGAATTTTAATGCCCATCCATCATTTAAAGCTATATATAAGTATAATGAAAACCAAGCCGCTCCATGATTGAATGATGTTTTTTATTATGGAATTATTACTGAAGCAGTTAAATTTTTACGACGAGTCTCCTGATCGACCACCGACGCATTTAATATGAAGACGTAACCTGAATCTATCGATGGGTAAAGACGGTCAAGAAATGTAGACGAAATTTCAAAGTGCACTTAAGTAAGTTGGTTCAATTGCAATGTTGTTTTGAAGTTTGTAGGTAGGTACAGGAAAAGGGGAACTTAGATCCCAGAATGATTTTGTTATCCTTATGTTTAAGGTAAATCTAACGGTTGCTCGCTGAACAGAGATTGGGTATTCTATTGTGAGAAATTTAAGTGATATAAGTCTTTTTGCTGAGTTTTGACTTAAATTTAATTTAATAGATATAAAATACAGAGAAAACACTTACTAACCTAAGGTGGTACTTCGCGCTTTCTCGGCTCCATTTATTTGTCCGTATGTTTATATTTCAGTCATCTTAACCTGCAAAGTATAACAATAAACTACTCTAAATCTGTTAATCAGCAATAAAGGGAGCCCTCACACCCGATCATCCCGATGAAGATATACACATGTTTTTATGGCGATTGTAACGCAATTTCTCGAAGGAACACACACGATGCCACCACGGTAGGTGGAGATTGGTTCGGATCCCCAGTAAAACATAAATTGCTGTCGATATTATGTTATGTGGAGAAAAAATGAACTGCAAGTAGTATTATGAGGATCGTTTGTATTGATGTTTTGAGAATTGTGACTATTGGTTTTAATATTGACCTTAAAGATTTACTTGGTTTTGAAGTTGGTGAGGCAAGTAATCATAATAGGTATTTACCTACAGCTTAAGTTAAAAATGACTCTTAGTCACAGCAAGTAAACAAACTTAGACAAATTGAAAGGAAAATAAAGAGAATATAGCTTATTTACCAAAATAATAATAAAGAAGTTAATAATATGTAGGATTCATTATTGATTAGATTCATTTGTTACCCCCTCAACATCGAATTTGTTAGATAGGTAGTTGGTGAGCAAAAACTGTCAGTTCTTATCAAGGTCAAGTGTAGTTAAGACCTCACATTATTACCTATACGTAGGTACAGAAAATTTACAGAATTGGCACCCGGTGCCAATACGTTACATGAGTCAGTGTTGCAGAAATACGTTAGATAATTGATATTAAATAAGATTTCATCTAATCTCCATCAAGATATAGATCGTAAATAAATGATCATCAACAAAGACATACTCAAACTAAGCTGCATCTATTGTGGCTGCAGAGTTAAAAATAAAAAGCAGTTTATTTTGAAACTGTCGGCCCGTCTGCGCTGTCTTTAATTACCACTGGATATTTATACCGGCCAAGCACACTAACGCTCCTTATTTTCATTGCTGGGTAAACAATTTTTTTTATAGTTTCTTTTGATTTGGATAACATATCAATCTGTGATTAATCTTCAGCTGTTACTTTGTGTGGTGCGTTATTTTGATGTTCAGCTGTTGATAGTAACTGAATAGCTAGCGCCATCTGTTTTTGGGTAGCAGAAGCTACCGCGAAAGCCTTTGTAAAATGTTGTTTTAGTTTCTTTCAACTATATTTGAGTTTGATTTTGATATCGAGTACAACTAAAAAGTTTCAACTATATTTGAGTTTGATTTTGATATCGAATACAACTAAAAAGTGCACCATGTTTGGTTTAATGAGTTATTTTCATTCCATGAAACATCGTACAGGTAGGTACTTACTGCCGATGTAGTATAACGAAACAACGCCACGACCTCTGAAAAGTCAACACTTCGGAGAAGTCATAACAAGCTCAACGCGCTTCTGAGTCTTAATCAAGCGCACCCATCTTCTTATATTACCAAATGCCTTTCAGCTTAGCAATACCAATTACCAGTACCAAAGTCGTAACAGGTAATAATCTCCGACCTTCTGCTCTTCACATTATTGGACAATTGTTTGTCATTCGGTCGTCTCCAACGACACTGTTCTGAGTCACTTGGCTAGCAGCCAGTTCACCTCACCTGTGATGTTCCAATTCAGTTTCCGTTCAGGATGCGGTCCCTAGCTCCCAGACTATTTATATTAGGTGACGATGTATTTGATTAGCCACGGTCTACGCTCGTAGACTGATTTTTTAGGTGTTTTGGTGGGAATGATGATAATCAGCACCTGGGTTGACATGCGATAATTTTGAGGAGTTTTTGAGAAAACTCAGAGACTGCATTGAAATTAACACTCCGTTCTGCCATGCCTACCAACCAACTCAAGTCTAAAACCCTGGACGAAAAACAATTATATGAAAAAATCTAGACTCGAACCAAATCGGGTAACTATCCGATGTCACATAATCCCGTCTGCGCACCAACATTTCGGTAGGTACCTAATGTATTATGTGACGCCTCTTCAAAAGACGTGCCTATTTACCTTGGCAGCTCTAAACCACTTTCGTCTGACGTAATTGCCCACTTTCGTCAATAGAAATGGCGTAAAATCCCATTCATGAGCCGAAAACTACTGGTTAAAGACCTGTGACGTTGGCCGCTAAGCGTGGGTGGTAGGATTGGCATGAATGTCAATGATCCTCCATTCATATGGCTTTATGGCATTCCATTCAAGCGTCACGGACGCTACTGAAAAGCTACGTTATACCTTCATTCAGTTTTAGCGAGTACCTACCTACCTATCTGGATTTGAATAGACGGAATACCTTGTAGAGAAAATTGCATTAGCAACACCTTGAAGCAGTAGATAGACAGTTTCTTCAACACCAATAAATAAACTGAAATTGTAGACATTATCTCATTACTAGAATGAAATACTTAACGTTCCAAGTGGTGAAACCAGAGTGTACCGACCGATAAGGGACTCTTTATCCATACTAGTTGCTACGGGAAAATGTGATCGAACACTTTTACTAAGTGAAGATCATCATTTAACAGGCAGGTGCAACGTATATTATCCAATGCTTTAATCTCATCGTACTTCAAACTGTCTTCATGCACACTTCCTATCACAAAGGAAACCCAAATTTTTAATGTGTTCGCAGAAGTATCAATAAACATTTCAACAACAAATTGCAAAACGATTTTGATAATATAGCGATCAAAGAATACCATAAATCTGGGAAGTTAAGAGTTATGAATGAACTAGTAAGTGGGTGTGAGGTTGAATGGGTGACGTCACCATGATGAGCTCGTAGGGCATAGTATGGGATGTCAAATGATGGTTGGTTATCCATTAAGGGACGTGGGAGGTCGTGTGACGATAGCTTTGGCCTATATCGCTGCTATTTCTTTAAGGTTTCCGTAGGTACGCAAAATACGCGGTTGGACGTGAATTTAACGGAAATAACCCCGTTATATTTTGTACAATTTACTAAAGATTTACGTGTCAATAGGCAAGTAATAAACATAAACATAAAATAACTAAAAAAGAAAAATGACCTTATTTCAGAACAGGCATTACGCCTTGGTATTGCGAATAATTATCGTTGAAGAATTTACGAAATGCTCAGTAAGATTTACATAATCAGTGTCTAGAGTTCTCTTTTTCTTGCACAAAGTCATTGAAGATCTATCTATTTATTTTTATTACAACCTAGACTGAATATAATTGTAGTTCTGTATGAACACACATGCAGCTGTTACAAAACTCCACATAACACAGATCTCTGCCAAATTTTGTTAACGTTTGGTCAAAATTTACAATAACGTGTGTTATATAGTTTTCATCGGGCGGGGCGCCTGGAAGTTGAGTTTATATAAAAATATATGTCCAACATAAAAATGTGTTCGAGCTTTCGCAATCCTATCTATTCCGGCCAGACATTAAGGATGACACATCCTAAAGAAATAGTTAATGATTTACTACTAACGCTTTCGTTTTTTTCGCTTTACACACTGAAACACAGCCAATTTTTTTCCATCGCCCATGGATGGGATGTTGTCCAAACGAGTGAGTCCCGTTTAGATAATACGAGTTTATTTCTGTTCTTACATATGTTACTCGTCACACAAAATAATAAGGCCATTGGCCTAATGACAGCAGCTTATTTTTAGTTCGGGACTTTTGGAGGCGACTTGCTTAAGTGTTTGTGTGGAGATAGGGAATTTCCAATTTCCTCCGAATGTTTTGCTTCGATATGCACGATGCGTGTTCGATGTGCGCGTATCGTTTTCGCGACTGAATGTAGGATACTGGAACTCGTCTACTGGGAATTGGATTAACGACAGACGTATAAAAATTGAATTTGCCATTTAAATTAGTTAGTTACAGGTTTTCAGGAATGTCGCTAAATTCGATTTATGTTACCTACTTAATAAAATTTTATGTAAGTGTCCTAGATAATAAAGTTTCGTTTTATCATAACCAGTCTTTGATGGCTGAACTTCTCAGCCTTTCGACAACCCCAAAAATTACTCTTTTCCAAATATTATTTCCCTACAAATCTTGACTAATAGTCCATACGTTTTGTCACCAGGTAGTCCAGCGCGCGTGGAACCAATGCAGTCGGTGCGGACGACACGAGGCAGCCGGGTGCGACTGGAGTGCAAGGCAAGCGCACGGCCGCCCCCTCGCATCTTATGGTTTAAGGACGGGAAGCCCGTCGCCGATATCGCGTTAAGGAGATTCCGGGTGCAGAATTTTAGGTGAGATCTAAGTTTTAATCTGTTGACGATTTCTGGATATCAGATTTATAGTTCAACCCCCATTTTTAGAAAGTCAAGTATTTGCTTGGCAAGTACGTACTTTCCAGACATGTTGCGAAATAACAACCCAAGTCCAGAATTCAACTCGGGACATTAGTCTTAATTTAATATATAATAATATTTTAAAGAGGAAAGATTTGATTGTTTGTTTGCATTGAATAGGCTCCGAAACTATAGAGCCGATTTGAAAAATTATTTCACTGTTGGGGAGCTACACTATCCCCGGGTGACATAAGCTATATTTTATTCCCGTATTCCCACGGGAACGGGAACTTCGCGGTTGAAACCGCGGAGCGCTGCTAGTACCTAATAAATCTACGCAGCAAAGCGACATTTAAAGATAGTTACGCTAATATTTTTCTTACTGCAGCCATAATGATGACCATTAATAATAAATAAACACATATTAAATCCGGGAGTATTTATCTACCAAGCTGCTACCGTAATGACCCAGTTATTGACTTCAAGCAACGTTGATCTTGATCCAAAATGGGAGCATGTTTGGTTACTAGAGACGTATCTACTTCAGCTAAATAGTAACAATGTTGTCTGCAAACAAATGAGGCATGCACTCATATGGTACTAACATTAAATGCAACGATTACTACACTAATCGCAACTGCAGACAGCTGTCATTGACCGACCTGGAAGTGCATCCCCAAACACTTTTGCTGCTGAATCAAGCAAAAGTAAACCTTAAGTGGAAGTTTTAGAAGATTACACAATACCTCAAGAGGTCAAAATGGATGTACCTACCAGAGTAATTATTATGATTGAGCGACGCGGATAATTTCATGGGTCGTTGGGCGTTTTGATGATAATTTAGATATTTTGCACAAGAGGACTGTTTGCCAAATGAACGTTACATCGTCTTGGAGTAGTATTGTTTATATGGTTTAAAATTAAGGACATCGAATTAACAAATGTGTCATCCTTCATTCAATCGAGGAGTGTAGTTATTATTGCGTACCATATTTACTATTGAATAGTACATAAACCGGGAATTTTCTTCTTCTGCTTCATAAGCATAGCTAATATTTACGCCCTTTATGATTAAACAACTAGTCTTCATATTTTCAACATCTATTGCAACATATTTCAGGAGGCGCTCGGTATTAGTGATAAGGCACGCGCGTAGTGAAGATTCTGCAGCGTACGAATGCAGGGCACAAGGTGCGGTAGGGCCTCCGGCCGTCGCCAGCGCCAACGTCAGTGTCCTACCTCCAGTCACAGCCACGCCTGATGACACGAGTGAGTATCCGCTTTATTACTTTGGTCTATTGTTGCCTCAATATGTGGTTAAGTAAGAGGTCGAGGTGATGGATGATAGCACACTTTTAGGGAAGTTGGTATCCTTTTAAACCAAGTTATCCTACAAGGTTCGGTATTCGGATCAATGCTTCTTTTTATACATTTTCATCTACTTACGAAGCATCCAGTTTTAACGTTCAGCTATTCAATAATACCATAACTGATATACGCCGTCTTTCTTCAGAAATTCAGAGCTTTGTTAATTAACTAAGCTGTGAATTAATAGCGAGAGAGCGTCATTCGGACGACGACTATCAAATCGAGGTACCCTCACCTTGATTCAACAGTATCGATACATAAACAAAGGAAGACAACAAACCATGTCACATTGTTTACCGATACTCATACCGTTGTACTGGGAACACTTGGGAAACTTACTGCTTCTTCCGCGAATATCACTCAAACAATGTCTGTATACAGGCCAATAGGGTGATCGGTTACATTGTATAATGAGTTTATTGTATCATTCGTTTTTGTATCGTGTTCTGTTAGGGACGAAACGGATGATTGTGAGATGCATCAATAGGTTACGAGTCAATAGCTGTCTATAAAATATGGAGCTTAGTGTTCAGAACCTAGGATTTAACTCTCTTCAAGCTTGATACGAAACAGGAGGGTTTTAAGTAATTCATTCGAATATGTGTCCTACGAACATGTTCTTCCAAAACTAGATTTGTCCCTGTTAACTCCTGTCGCTACCATAAAATTAGCAAATTGGGACTGCTTGTCCTATCAATTCACCGAGAAGATCCCTGGGAACTGCCGTGGCATCTTCATATCGTTGCTCTATAAGTATTACAATGTATTTTCTTCTCTTTTCCACAGCGACGCTGGGCTCGCCATGCCCGATGCCCGACCCGTCGTCCTACTGCCTCAATGGAGGCACCTGTTTGTTCTTCGAAATCGTTCAGGAGCAAGCTTGCAAGTGAGTATCAAGTTTAGGTTCTCATTGCGCATTGACTTCTTGTTCAAAATTGATTTGAGCTTCTTTGTGGCTCAAATCATCATGTGAGTTGCTTTTATGAGGGTCAGCACTTAGCACATGAGTTTTACCTCAAGAAACGACAGTGCTATGCCATGTTGCTTATTTTATACCCGTTTTCAAATAAACTCTAACACGGCTATTTTTCTTTGTCTCCAGATGTCCGGAAGGCTTCAACGGGCAGCGTTGCGAGAACAAGGATATATCGAACAGAAGCAGTATGTCCCATTCCTACACATGTAAACTGGGCCTCTCGAATACGTACTACTGTTAGCCAGCGAAGCGCAGGCGCATAACCCACCTCGTTCCAATTTTAAATTTTTAGCTCGCGACTTTCCGACGCACTCGGCTGGACTGTGAAAACTTTACGTTTTACGAGACAGATATCTGCATCTATTTGTAGATTTACATTAATATTTCTTAAATTTATCAATGTAAAATACGTTTTTATTCGTTTTATAATTTATACTAATGGTATCGCACTTTTATTTGGTATGCTACAATTTGTTTTATGATTACGGTTTTTATAGTTTTCACAGCCCTAAAGCCCAGTGATTCCATCGCAAAAACGCGTGTAGGAAAAAATACGAGATATTGCAAATATACGAGCTGTCGCAAATGTTGCGACAGTGTATTCTGCTGAATACTTAGGATTTTTAGAAGCCAGCCGTGCCGTGCGTATGGCATTTGTAAATAATAATAAAAAAAACATGTTTTGTTTATGAACCTCGAGTCTGAATATCGATTTGAAGATTCTAACTTATTATTTTTTACTCGTTAATATCTATCGCTTTTATGTAGGTATATTTCATTTTAAATCGGTAACATTTTAAATTCACGGAGCTTTAAATTATTATTAAATTATTTATACTAATAGCCCAGTGAGATTATAAACTTTTAAGTATATTTCCATTTAACAGTTCCAACAATTATATTAACTATAATTATAATTGAACTGATTTTTCTTAACATTTCACGAGTTTTATCGATTTTCCTTTGGTGATAACCGAATTAAGTCTACTGTAAGACTTGACTTTATGTATTATTGCAAAAAGCGCTATTTCTTTAACTTTTACTATGAGCGATAACTTTTGCAATCCATTTTTTCTTCTATTATTGAAGATGTAAATATTTTAAACATTATTTGTAATATTTGCAATTTATTATTGTTATTATTAACTGTAAGGTTTGATAACTAGTAGTATGTAATATTATGATAAAGAGACTTGCAACTTATGTACATATCTATTAGGGTAAGGGTTTTTTTACAAAAATACAAATCTGAAAATATTATTGCGTGCTTGCTATGCGATTAGCTCTCTAATTTATCTATTAATGACGTAATCCCCAGTAGGTAACGACAAATAATATATAATAAAAGTGGATTTAATTTTAGTTCTCTTATTATAAAATACAAAAAACAAGTCTTGTGATTAAAAAGAAAAATGCTAGGTTTTTTTAAAATTAATTCTGTATACAAAGCATGGCAAGTACGGCCAAAAACATAGTTAAAAAAGGCAATCCCCATATTTTCACCGATCCGTTACATCACCTAGTCAGATACCAGTTTTAACTATAGCTAGGTAGTAATAAATTAATTAATTTATATTTAATTTTACGAGTGTGTCTAATTGGACGTATGGTTGTGGATATAGCGGTAACATTTTTTATTTCTCTTTTTTTTCTAACTCGCTATATGGGACCGAAACATGCACAATAGTTTTACAATTCTTGTTTTCTTTTTTTTTTCATTTTGTATAAAGTTCTTACGAATTTAAGTTCCCTATTTATATTATGTAATTAAAGTAGAAAACTGACTATTTATTTTTAATAAAATTTTGAGGATTTTTAGGGCATTTATACGACTAAAATGAAATGGCATCGTTCGGGAAAATTCTTGACTCGTCAGCAAACGTTTACGTTAATAAAAGTCAAGTACTTAAAAGCTTTTCAATTGGATAAATAACACTTGGTACCGCACTTGCATCATCGACCAATGTCAGTATTTTCTTTGAGTGACGTCATTCCATTTTGAACTTGAGTTTTTGTATTCTCACAACAAATATTAAGGCGCGAACATCATGTTAAGTCAATGTAATGGATATACCAAAACCACAATAAAAGAATGAGTGTTGGAATTAACAGAAAAGCGACCACATTATGTTTTTATTTTTAATTTGCATTTTCCTTTAATCCTTAAAACGCGACAGAATGAACATGGGAATTAGAACAATCTAAAATGGTATGTATATTCGAAATTTATTTTATGTCGTGCACTCATTTAACAATCCGCACTCATCTTTGAGGAATGAAACAATGTAACTTTCACAATATCCTGCATTTTCCTTCCTTCGTTACATTTTTTCATTTTACTTCCCTCACGACCTACTAATGCTTTTTATGTTCGTGGGTACTAATAAACAGGGGTCCAGCATGCAGACCGCATGTTTCTTCTTAAAACTTACTATTTGTTGTGAGATAACAATCACTTGTAGGTATAACACTGCATGCGACGAAGGTTCATAATCAGCCTATAATGTTCCCACTGCTGGGACTTCCTCTCAGAGAGAGGCAGCGGGCCTTAATCCACTACGCGGCCCAGTGCGGGTTGGTAAATGTCACAAGTCTCGATTTTTCTTTAGTTCTAGGGCATACCGGTTTCCGGTCGCGAAGGTTACTTTTAGGAAGTTCTATAACGTTTCCTCTGTACGCAGGTAAAGGTGAACCACTGTGGTGAATAGGGGGGAGCAACAATGAAGTAACGAAACGGTACGACTGAAGCGAAATGGTATTTTGGCATTTTTATATAAATTATTAATAAGAAAAAAGCATTCCTGCATTCTAATGTTATCCGATGTAGGTGATACTTGCGATTTGTTGATATTATTTTGCCTGTGAATATTACGATTGATAACAACTAAAGACGCGATTTCCCACTGCCTATTTATTCGTCGAATTTAATAATAAAATAAAATGTATCTACTGGAATCTTAGTGCAAGCCGGTAAAATTTACTAATTACCTACATAAGGTAGTAAATTTCAGATTGCAGAGGTTCTTTATTCAAAAACCTACGTGTTTTGTTCCAACTCTATAGTTTACACGGTTTTCTTTTTAAATAAGATAAAATAACATGATAGACTAGCATACCTACTACTTTCTTGTGGCTTGCAAAGGCTACGTGTTGCCCACTAGGTTTTTGGGCTTGCAAGACTATAATAATTGCGGCTTGCACATTATAATTATGTAGAAATATACATCCATTATACCTTCACAATAGGTATGTGCTTTTATTATGCTTACTTTTGTACGATATCTAGATTTAAGTAGAAAGTGGTGCTTAAGAAAATGTGAGTTTTAACAAAATTAAATTCCATTCTATGTTCCTAATATTCGAACGGTACTTAGATATTAAGATAACATCTTCGTTTGTTTCCAAACCCCCGTTGCTCTAAAATAAACGCACAAAAATGTATTTCATAAAACAGTAAAATGTGCTACTTAAACAAATACTTAAATATCAAGTAGCGACATCTATGGGGAAAATCAAGGCAAAAGGTGATAGAAAACATAAAACAGAAGACTGGTAGAAGATGACAATAGATTACAGTCATTATAGATACTGGCAGTCCTTTCAGTTATGTTACCTCCGACACCAGCAGTCCAACAGCAACCTTATGTCAACGAAAATAAAGATCACTTTGATTTTTGACAATGATGAAAGATCCGAGGTAAAATAAATGTCAGAGGACTTTAGGTAAGTATAATTACCTACCTAGTGCTTGAAAATCTCTAAACATTTGCCAATAACAAAAATAGATTTGTATTTGATTTTCCTACTAAATCTCGATATTTACAGCACAGTGCAATGTGTAGGTGAAAGCGATTGGTAGACTTTTTTATAATTTTTTTAAGCTTTGTGACATTAGAAAACCGAATTTCGTACTATGAATCTCAATGCCACTGTTTTTTAATAGGTCGCCTAAATTCATATTGTATTTTATACTTTTTGTGAATCCAACTTGAGACTTTTTTTAGAATTTAATTTCAGCCCAGTGACATTGGTGAATTTTGGCGTTTTTGATATTATCATCTTAATTATTTGTTCTACCTTTTGCCTTTGAATGTAGGTAATGCAATATTGAAAAATACATATTAACTCTGACCTCTGCACCCATTAATAGACCTAATTATTTTTAAGATCTGACATTTAATTTTGTTCAATAATTCGTATTTGCCTTTTGAGTTGTGACTATGTTATCGAATAAGCCAATAGTAATAAAAATGTTAAGTTATATTAACAGTCATGTACAGTATTATTTGCTGATTAGGTGTTATTTATTGTAGCTTGTAACTGATATGTTTAAGTGCTTTGTTATATAATAAACGAAATGTGAATATTATATGAAGTTTTATTATTCTTGTTTCTGGTGAAAAAGTGCAACAAAAATGTAGGTACCTACCTTCTAGTAGGAAGAGGACTTCAATGCTCCAGGTTCATAATATATAATAACTCATCTTTAGTTAACTCTTTCTTTTGTCATGTATGCTGTAAAGAACAACCATTTAAATAGTTTTAGTGAATTTATAAAGAAACAAAAAGACTGCCTCGTTGGTCTAGTGATCGCAAGTGCTACTGCTGAACATGAGGTCCTGGGTACGATTCCCAGTTTGGGCAGTGTTGCTGGGGTTTTCCATCTGGAATTTGTCATTGGCAGCCCAGATTGATGACAATATAGTCGCCCCTGTTACATGGGATTTAAAAATACCTGGCGAAATATGGGTGTAGCTACTATTGGTACACCTTTGCCCAACCCTTCGGTGAACCGAGGCGTGAAAAGAAAAACAATATATTTAGTCTTATTTTATATTAAAAACCACTTACAAATTACTTACTTACTTTAAAAAATACAATGCAGTAAAGAAATTTACACAAGCTTAAAAACTTACTGTCGTACTACTTAACATTAGGTGCAGGATGTTTTAAATGTGTGCTCAGTCGCAGCGGAAACAAGTCATGTTGAATTTCTTAATTTCAGTTTAGCAGATATAAGTGGGTGTGTAGTCGCAGCCGAAAAATGATGATTTTTTAAGGGAAATGTGTATGTTACCACATTTACCTCTCGTTACACACTAATTATTGAATGTATTTTTTTTCTTGTACGTCCACAGGAAAAAAAAGGTGCTGCTAGGATTATGTAGTTCCGGCGGAAACAGTTTTCGTTGAATAGCTCCCCAATGGTTGATTGCACCAATTTGTATTTACCATACACAATAACATGACGTCATACACTACATATCTGCTAAACTGAAATGAATAAATTCTACATGTTTCGGCTGTGACTATCCACACGTTTTAAATGAGCATGAAAATTCTAGGACAAACCACTTCAAAATTATGAAACATTTTTAAATGATTCATTGTAGCTTAAAATTTAAAATTATAGAATAGATAATCCAACTATTTACATAAAAAAATCCATACAATACTTGGATAAAATTGATTACAACAGGAATTTATGAGCTGCTCTTAGGCCTGACTGCAGGACAAATGAATTTATAGGTAAGTTAACAGCTTGATATAGTGCTAAAAGGTTCTGATGCAGAGCAAACATTATGGTTTTATTTTTCATTTTGTGACTAATTAAACCATGTTTACAAAACAGCACCCCCTGTCAACTTTATTTGAAAAAGATCCTGCTATCACTCTAAAGACAGCTTTACCAATTAATATAACAATTTAAAACAATTGAGAGTAAAGCCAGCATTATAGATTTGATTAAAACAAAAGAAAACATTATTGTGGCAGAAGCATTATTGTGTGCTGGTAACACTTGAAAAAAATGATTCTCAGCTGATGTTTTTCATGCAATCAGGCCATAATGGTTAAAAAAATTAAGTAGGCACACAAATGAATTAAAAACTAAAAAACAAAATATTAAACAAAAACTTTGGCTAGCAAACTTCCAAAAGTTAAATTTAATACTGTTAGTACCACATGGTCACTTAATCTAAGCAGCAAGGTAAAATTTTGTAAAATCATTCAGGCAAAATTGCTACAAACAACACTATTCTAAAATTCTTAACTAATCTACAAGCTTATAACTAACAACAGTTTCCATTTTATGAAGACTAGTAGAAAAAGTTTTTAATTGCACATTTTGTGCATTAGCTATCGCTATGGGCACTGCGTCTGCCCATTTCTCCGGTACATCGCAACCTGTTTTAGCGTGAACTAATACGTCAAAGGAACACCTACAATCTAAGAATGGCAAGTAAGATATTGTAGCAGCTACCTGCAACATGACATCTCTAATTTCCTGCTGGATTTTCTTCAAGTCTTTACTGCCTACAGTTTCATTTTTCTCTTTTGATAATGCTGTGTCTCCATCTTCGTACTGGACATTGAAGTCCCAGCATTCTAGGACTTCGTTATTAGCTACGTTGAGGATGATGAGGGACAGTTTGCTTACTTTCTTGTTGACTATCCATTCTGAAAGTTACAAAACATTCGATTATGTAAACTATTTGTGAAAAAGTGTCAAAAAAGAATAATTGAATACAATCACAACACCTAAGTACATTATTAATAAAAATACTATTGACATCAAGTGAATTTACAGTATTGTTTGTTGTGTATGAAAACACAACATAATAATGCTTGATATAGCCTTCCCATCTTGACTATTAACTGCATAAGTAAAAATTCATTGTACTATCGTCTTTGTACATTAATTTATAAAAAAAAATATTTATTACCTTCGCTCTGTGTGAGAAGGTTGGTGAGAAAAGTCTTGATCTTTGCGTCCTCTGATATCAACAGTGTAATGCCGTATTGTTGTTCTGCTTTGAAAGTTTCCGGTGGATATAAACCTCGTTGGAACAGCACTGAATTTATGGCGAATTCTGTAAAAAGTTTAAAACTTTATTTAATGACTTCATGTTTGCACTATCATGCAGGCCGACTATATTATCTACATGAAAAGTTAAGAAAAGAACAAAGAACACAAATTAGCATTTGTTTTTGTTTTCAGTGATCTTTTGTTAAAATACTTACTCAGATATTCGCAAATAATTTGTGCCGATCCTCGGAGTGTTATACAGTTTTTAGTTTGTTGTTGAGACATTGTGGGGTAAAAAACAGTTAGCTAAAAATACCAGCTGTAATTAGTAAACTACTAAGTTCAAACAAATAAAATGAATTTAATTTGTTTTTAAAGAAAGTTAAACGTGAAAACAATTCAAGAACCGTTTAACTGTTGGAATTCGAATGTGAAAGACAAGACAAACAAGGTTTTAGAACGAAAATGTCGTTCCCAAAAATATTTTCATAATGGCTACTGAAGCAGTAATGCCCGGGCCACACCAACGGGAAACGCCGTTGATTGTCGCGATGATAGACGTTAGTAACCTTGTCCACATTTTTTGCATACAAACTTCGGGAGTGTTTTACTCCACTGTCTGACATGGCACATCCAAAGTAAAATATGATATCGTTTTGTCTCATTATTAAAAACTATAAATTCACTTTTTGGTGAAGAAATTTACATAATATTACACCACAAGTTAACTGTAGGTAATGAGACGGACTTAGTGCTCATCGGAGCATCTAAATTCAGTTAAATTCTCTTGTCAAGAAACTCCAATAAAAGTCTTAGATGTTAATTTCTTTAACAATGGTGCCTTTGCCAGTGGTAACAGCCGCGACTTATGAGTGTAGGTCGTAGGTTCGAACCCGGATAGGCGGTTTTTAATATTTCAATTTCAATTTATTTGTTTGTTTCAAAGAAAACTTTTCAATCAACAGTTGCGCTTAGTCATTATTTATGCGTAAAAAGTCACTTGACACACACAAAAAAATATGGACGGTTACAGTTTTTTTTTTGTCGGGCATCCTGCTTAACCGGGCTTTCCTGGGGCTGCCATTAAGAGTTAACTTAACGCCTCCAGCCAGGGCTTAAAAACTAAAAACTTACATACTAAATGACTGCACGCTGAGGGCACCCCCTGTGGGGTACGAACCTCGGCTCAGGGTGTTACTGTTAGGGGGACAGCTAGTGGGATAGCTAGTGGGGACAGGCTGGATCAAAATATTGGCATTATTATTATTAGACGGGGAATTTAAAGCTACTGGCTCAGCTGTGGCGCGGGCTGGCGCTTCAACGAGCAAGGGTCGGTCGGGGGTCTCGACGTTAGGCGGCGTTACTCGGGGTCTTCGCGAGTCGCGAGGACCTCGGCGGCGAGGTCGGAATGATGGTTGTGTGCGGTGTGCGAACTGTACTGGTGCCCCTATTTCTTTCCTGAAGGAGAGTAATTGAGTCGTCTGGGTCGGTGAGAACATGTCTCGGCCGTCGGACAGAGCTAATCCTACTGGGGACATAAGTGGCGGCCTTCACAATCAAGGGATTGCGGTGTTTCTCGGCTTTATCGAAGAAACGCTTCGTGTTGCGTTTCAAGAACTGACTGACCGTGGGGATTTTCAGATCGAGATGGAGGATCTCGTTCCGAACGAACCATGGGGCGCCTGTGGCTTGCCGGAGGAATCGGTTCTGGAGAGTCTGCATCCTATGCATGAATCGAGGGTTCGCGTGTGCAAAGACTGCACACGCATACGGTTACAGCTATCTGTCAAATTCACTTTATATTCGTGCATTTTGTTTTGTTGCTGAAACGACTGAAACCTATTTCTGAACGTCTACAATGTGTTATTGATTCTACGTTTTGTTATTTTCCATTTACAAAAATGGAAAACAATAGTGACCAACACTTGTTTTCACGACCGTTATAAATAAATATATCATTAGAAACCGCAGTGTAAATTTTGCAACTTTTTGTACCAATATTAATTAATTATTTGGTAAGCCCAATGTTCGGTTACTTGAAACAAACTCAAGATAGTGAACAAAACGCTGTGCGGCATGTCACGCGCGATGCTATGCGCGAGCGAGTGCCAAGCCAAGAAATCATGACAACAAACGAATTCGTTAAATTATTTAAGAAGCCGTATTTTAATTGAAAGTATAATTGTATTAATTGATTAGGCGGACCTGGTGTATCATTTAATGAAATTGAAATGTGTGCCATCCGTTGAAGTCAGCTATGGGCCGGACTCGGCGAAAACGAAACATAAGAAAAGCGCGCGACTTTTGCGCTTGTGATGCCAAAGAAGAAATAATTCAATTGAACTCTTGGCTGTCTGAAAATGGCATTGGTCGCAACGATAAGCTGTACCTGGCAGTATTTCACCATACAGGCCGAGGTGTTTTGACAAAGAAGAAGATACAAAGCGGAGAAGAACTTATGAATTTACCCCTAAACTTAACTATCAATGTCACAACAATTTTGATGGACAAATTATTTTATAAAATATTTTTAGAGAATTCCAAACGTTGTTTAGTAGAATTTAAGCAACGCGTTTCCTTTCAGTCTTTGATGGCGTTTTATCTCGCATTTTTAAAATTCCAAAGTGACAAAACAAAGTGGCATATTTACTTAGAAAGTTTGCCAAAAGAGTACTCTGTTCCTTACTTTTTGCCAAATGAAGTGAAAAAAATTATTGATAGTGACATTCGGTCTGTGATCCTAAAGCAAAAAGATATCATTGATTCCTCCTATAGTATTTTTGAAAATATTTTAATGAATAATGTTAGTAAAGATAATACTATTCAAGATTTCAGGAAGTCATATTCTTTGGCTGGATATGAATGGGCATACTTCACAGTAAACACTAGATGCGTGTTTATGGATCTGACAAAAGTGATTGATTTGAATAATGTAGAAAACTCCATTATTACCCTTATAAGTGATAATACGAAAATATCATTATGTCCGTACCTAGATATGATTAACCATAGTCCCAACGCAAGGAATGAGACCAAGTTATTGGTTAGCAAAAATATAGAAAATGTTAATGTTAATAGTTTAAGTGAAGACTTATTTTCTGATGTTCAATTTTCAATATACACCAAAAATGATTTTGAACCTTATACACAAGTTTTCATATGTTATGGAGACAGTCATAATTTGAAACTAATCACAGAGTATGGTTTTTTCTTACCTGCAAATGACTTGGATTATGTGTCATTTACCTTTGAAGAAGTGTCTTTGTTTTTAAAAACAAAATCTATGAAATTATCACAAGATCAGATTTCGTTCATTAATAACCATGGGTTAAGCAAAGACCTCTACATTGATTGTAAAGGCCTTAGTTATAATTTCTATGGTTTATTATTAGTAGTGAAGTACTACTATGATCAAAGTACAGATGTGAGTAGATTGATATACTCGGCTGCCATCTGTTCCAATGATAATAATCTTAATATTATTATTGCACCGATGGTAAGAGATAAGTTAGAGAGTGTAAAAGAGTCATTAAATAAACTTAGTAATGTTAATAAATGTGTTATTTTAAATAACTGTGTAGAACTAATGTGTCAATATGTTAGAATATTGGAGAAGTTTATTAAATGTTAGATGCATAGTTACTGCCTTTTATTTATTCTATGTATTGACTAATCAAAAATTTGAATTCATTATCATGTGCATAATGCTAACATTATGCACATGATAATGAATTCAAATTTTTGAGGTAAACCTGTAATTTTATGCTCGTGATTAGAGGTTCTAATAAAATCGGTGAACAGCGCCATCTAGTAATCCATATAGGAAATTGTTGCACATGGAACCACTTTGTGGTATTGCACGGATTGTACCGCATTGACAACATATTTTAGCAAAGCAGAATATAGATGGCAGTTTTACTTTGTATTTTTGACTAGTGTTTGATAACGGCAAAACAGATGGAGCTAACAGTCTTTATTAGGTAAAGTTCAAAATTATCTTTGATTTTTATTTTATTTTAATGTTTATTCGTCCGCAATTGTTTTAATACATGTGTTCCTGAAAACTAATAACTTTTTTATGCCGTAGGGGCGTTTGCTTTAAGCTGAAAACTTTGATGACTCTGAAGAAAACTCCAGAGAATGTTCAACCTTCGAGACCAGTTTTAAGTATCTAGTCGCAGTAATCACTTTTAAACAAATATTCGACTACAGTTGTAGTAGGTTTCCTTACTTATACCTAATATCTACCAGTTTCACCCTAACTTATCCTGCCAAGAGCCACCGTCGTGCTAAAATATTTTACCCTCTCATTTAAAATGAAGCCAAACTTGTTTACCTATCCCCACAGAACAACACAAGAGATCATAATCGTTTACTGGCGAACAAAAACAAGCGCCACAAATAATGTGAATAACAACAGTTTCTGCGCCAATAAGTTGTCAAACAAAACACATAGGTTCATTCCGAATATTCACGCTTTGAGAATTTGATTTGGGGTTCTTTAGAGTAAGGGGTGACGATGCGGGCACGGGACGACATCACGACAGCCAACATTATAGGTATACTTAACTAAAGTTCGTTTTTTAAACCTAGATACTAATTTGAATAGTAGGTAGGTAATACCAAACTCGACTATAACTTAACTCTAACTCAAAACAGGAGAATATCGTTTTTCAATTAGGTAAAACCTACCTAAGTATCTACTGGTTTTTGAGTCTAGCTGGATTTGTCTTTTTATATTAAAAAGCAAACAGTTTTGAACTGTTTTTTTCATTGTAACTTCACTTCCTCAAGAGTTTATTTAGTAACTTGCTGATAACCGGAATTGTGAAAGTCGCATATCGAATCTCAACCCTGCAAGACTGGGTCATACGCACTACCTGAGTGAAGTCACATGTGCACAGAGTTTTTAGACAGGGTAGGCAGAAAAAAAAAACAATAACCGATTGCTGTACCTACAGACGCCAGCACATCAAGCTACCCCAAACTGTCAAATTTCTCAATTGAACATGAACCTTATCATTATCTAATAAACTTGAAAATGTATCAACGAAATTTGACAGATTGGGATAGCTTGATGCGCTGGCGTCTGTAGGTACCTTACACAGCATGCAACCTTGCATTGATAATATTTTTTGTACACAAACAAATTGTAAATAAGTTGCCATCTGATCACAGTGGACAAACAATAACATTTTGCTCCTACATGCCTTTACAAAAAATTCAAATAAGGTTCAGGCCAATGACAAGTAAAAATTTTGAGAAATTTAATAATTCTTTGGCCAGTACGTTATGTGTTCAGAGTTTTAATAATGTATGTGACCCAAATTCTACAACGTTCTTATTTAGTGATTGGGCTACTCGAGGTATTCGTAAAAGCAGGGAAAAACTTTTTGAACTTTATGGCCTAAAGCAACAAATGAATAATACAAGCTTTGATCAGTATGTTTCAAAAAATTCAAAAACTTTTATAATTGTGTGCAAATTAGCTAAAGCGCTTTATATTAGCAATAAAATAAAATCAGCTGATAATAAAATAAAAACGACCTGGCAAATACCTAATAAATAATGAAACAGGTAGAAAAAAACAGCGTAATACTGAATTTAATTTAGATACTGCAAATGGCTCCATCAACTCAGATGTAGAAATAGCTCAGGAATTTGAAAACTTTTTCGCTAATATTCCTGTTAAACTACTGAACCTTTAAATTCCTCACCCGCGCGTTCTGCTGACTTACTCAGAAAAAATGTAAGGGCATGCTCCTTGGAGTTCAGGTTTCAGCATACCAACTCCCAAGCTGTTGTAAAAGCTTTCAAAGTTCTTAAAATTAAAACAACAGAAGATCTTTGGGGAATGTCTGTAAAAGTCTGTAGTGCTATTATCGAAACCATTGCGCCCTATTTAGCTTTCATATTTAACACCAGTGTAGACCCCTTGGTCTACACTCCGGAGATCCGGGAAGACTCCTTAGTCTTCCCGGATCTCATGAAACATAGTAAAGTAGTTCCGTTATTCAAATCCGGTGATAGTAAAGAACCTAACAATTATAGGCCTGTGTCAATTCTGCCAGTTCTCAGTAAAGTGTTTGAAAAGTTGATTCTCAATCAAATGTTACGTTACTTTAATAAAAATGCCATCTTTCATGAACAGCAGTACGGTTTCACCAAAGGGCGTTGTACCACTGATGCTGGTGTCACCCTAATAAAGAACATTTTTAACGCCTGGGAAGAAGCAAAAGATGCCATTGGAATCTTTTGCGACCTCTCCAAGACGTTCGATTGCGTAAACCATGAGACACTTCTGCTGAAACTGGAGCACTATGGGATTAGAAATACAGTTCTTGATTTACTAAAATCATACCTGAAAGACAGAAAAGTTAAAGTTCAAGTAAACGGCTGTTTGACAAAAACTTATTACCTACCTAAGCATAAAAAGACTTAACTTGAAAGACTATTTTTATATTAGCCTGCCACTGTCCCACTGCTGAGCAAAAGCCTCGCCCATATTCTTCCAAGTATCCTTATCCAAGGCCACCTCGATCGAATCCTTTTTGTAGGTATCTAGGTCGTCTCGCCACCTCTTCCTGGGCCGGCCTCGGAGGCACCATCTTTAACACCCACCGTGTGGTGACTGTTGCCCAGCGGTCACTGTGCTTGCGGCTGACGTAATTCGGTCAATCCCATTGTAACTGCTAGTCTTTTTGCTTGCGTTCCCCGTATTGGTGCGCAACGTGGGGTTCGTATGCCGTCAGTTAGTTGTACGCCCAGAATGCTTCGCCCTTATTAAGCTTCTTCATGGACCAATAGCTTTTCCAGGCATTTCCGATGCGGCAATCGTTTTCCTTATCTTGCCTGTTTTCGAAAGAAACAAGAGAGAAAGTCTAAGTAGATGTAACTACCTACTCAATCAAAATAATGTTTTTCCTGCCCATCTACCTTGGCGGTAGACACTTACAGCAAGTACTAAAGAAAAAACTAGACTAAGAAGATTTTACTAAAAAAAGTAAGTTCAAAAACGAAAAACCACGCTCTAAAAAGTAGAAACAAGAAAATATTCTCGTCTGTAAGCCGTGGTCGTAGATACCTATGCCATTTTGCTCTAAAGCTTATAACCGCTTATTATTGTTAGAATGTATTGTTTAGGTGACTTTTATAAATTATTTTGGCTACATGGCACATATTGTGAGCTAATCTCACAATATGTAGGTATATAGGTACAAGAAAAGTTTTTATTCAGTGCGCAACCTGTAACCATGAATTCAGCATATCATTCTAGAACCCCAGTGCAGAGATTTTTCGTCGATTCTACAAAAAAAAAATCAGCTGTTTCATAGAAAAGTGCAACACCTACGCGATCAAACTATATGGAACAGTTGTTTTTTTTTTTGTATAACCGAAGATAAATTACTGCGCTGGGGGGTCTACAATGACATATCATTGTAGACCCCCAGCGCAGTAATTTTTACAATTCGAATTTGGAATTTGGAATTCAGTATGCTGAATTCATAGTTACAGTTTGCGCACTGGTTAAGTGGTTAACAACTTATCCTGTATAATTCTGTGGCCTGGTGCTAAAAGGCCAAAGTTACGTTTTTGTATGAAATGAGGTTGTAATGCCAGTTAATTGAATAAGTATGATATTTTTTTTGTGCTAAACGGGAGTTCGTTTATCGACAATCTTTCAAAAGTTATGTAAAAGAAGGCCAATGTTGGTGCGCTCTCATACAGTTTAGTTAAAAAAAAAAAATGGGATAAAAGGGTTGCAGTGTACTTAAGCCAATAATAACGTAGTTTATCCCTATTAGCACCAGACCACAGAATTATATTTAACACCTTCTTAATACCACCGAAACGTGGTCGCTCACAATGGACCTCTTAAGAAGGCTTAAAGTCACCCAAAGGGCAATGGAGAGGGCTATGCTTGGAGTTTCCCTGCGTGATCGAATCAGGAATGAAGAGATCCGCAGGAGAACCAAGGTAACCGACATAGCCCGAAGAATTGCCAAACATTGCTCGCATAACAGATGGCCGATGGTGCCGAAAAGTTCTGGAGTGGCGACCGCGTACCGGAAGACGTAAAGTTGGAAGGCCTCCCACAAGGTGGACCGATGACTTTGTGAGAGCCGCAGGAGTCCGCTGGAAGCGGGAAGCATAGAACCGGTCGAAATGGCGGAACTTAGGGGAAGCTTATGTCCAACAGTGGACGTCATTCAGCTGAAATGATGATGACCCTCTTAATTATTGACTCCAACACGACTTAAGTACAAGTAGGAACCGAGGTTACAATAGGATTAGTTGGTGGAATTGATATTAGGTAGGTACAGGATGGGTACAGGTAAATAAGTAGCTCCTTCCTTAGATAGTAACTGTGATTTCCAGTTCTCTCCACCTACTTTGGAAATTATATATTTTTACAGGTGGCAATGCAGACGGGGAAGATCCGAGCTATAAAGGTAATCATTGGATTCTATCCCTGGTTAGGTACTATAGGGATCGAGGGGATCTAACTATAAATAAAATATTTAATAGTGTTTAACACGTGACTCCACGTATATTATGAGAGAAGTTTATATATTATAATAAGGCCGCACCTAATACAATAATTATATTTTCTTCAGGATAAACCCTATCCTATCTCTTTGAAGGATAGAATCTAGAATCATCCTCTTGATAGTTAAAATGTGACAGTCATTTAATTACCGGCCTGTATTAACATAAAGGTTGCATTCTATAAGCAACAAACCTTTACAGTACCTACCTACTGTTTCATAAGCAGGAGAAGGAAGAAAGTAATACGGGTTTACAGTAGAGCTGCAGTCACTGAAAGAGCTGAAGTCAATAATCAAGGTAGATTTAAAAAAGTCGTCGGGTATAAAATACCCAAAATGTTATACTTTCGTTTGAATTCAGAGCTGTGAATAGTGTTGCGAATCACGTCGATGATTTCATTAAGTATGGAAGTTTTGATACTGTTTTAAATAGATTTTAAGTTAGTTGTAATACTTAAGTAGGTACCTACCTGATTGTGTTCGAAGCTGCACTTAGCTCACAAATAGTTCTTTGGCCAGTTTTCTACACATGTACAAATGTCTAGTATTAAGTCCTAAAAGTCTTTGCTATTGATTGGTCGCAGAGGCAGTTATAGGGAAAGGCAGGGCGCACCTATTTTAAGATATTCTTTGATAATATCCGGTTGGATTCGTACTTAAATGAACAATTGATTGTAATCGGGATCGTTATCGGACATAGGTACCTACATAATTACTATTAAGTTCAGTACCTACCTACGTTTTTCGTTTTGTTACCATCTGCGACTATGGGCCCTGCATCTTTTTTATTTTGGACCTACGTGGTCATTTGTCCCACATATTCTTCTCTAACTTTTTCTAGAATCAAAACGCTGTTCCATCGACAAGTTCCAACAATCTCCCTATTGCTGTAGTTGGCGAGGATCGTTTTACGACGATCCCAATCAAGAGGCGACGCCGCGACTAACTGCCGCTCTCTGGGGAACCTTATGACGCCCGATTGCACCAAGTATCGCCAGATTTAAATCAGAGTCCAAATGAAGAAAAGATCCATGCTTTTTTGTAGCTTGTCGCTAGGTACCAAATTGCTACGACAAGCAGACCCATCTTTCAAACCCATGGCAGCTTCTGTTAGGTACTTAGATATCTCTGATTTGATGTTTGCAATGATGAAATATGATTAACCTAGGGAGCATGAAAATAGACGTATTTATGTGGCTCTACACTACGTTAATCAAACCTATTTATATTGGTCGCAGCGGGAAATAAGTACCTACCTAGGTACCCAGGTTGTTCTTCAGAAAAACGTGACGACTGATCAAAAATCTTTAAACCTCAGATTAACGAAAGCCCCATGGTGCAAACTCCTGCTAAAATTTCGTCAACCAATATTGGTTAATAAAACCATGATCATCAAAACTTGGCGCCGATTCCAACACCATAATGTAAACTGTTCCTGCAGACTCACACCATCAATTTTCGAACACAGTGTTTCTCTCTACTATAAAATCTGTACTAAAAATATAACACAGAAAAATACAGTGCCAAGTTTTGGAAAACATTTTAGGGGATAAATAATAAGGAACGGAATGTCTGTACACTAGTTGTAAAGTTAATTTTTGTTATCTGTTTATTGTTGAGACTTATTGTATCGTTTTGTTAACTAGTTTTTGTTGGGGGACGAAAACATAATATTTTAGTGTTTTGGTGCCGAAAAAACGTAGACAGTCGCTTGTTATTCAGGCTGTAAACATTTTGTCTTGATTTGGTAGAAACGATTTCAGGCAATTTATCTTTGTCTCTATATGTAGGTGGTAGATTCAGGAAATTCTGCTGCCCGTTTTCACCGAAATCCCCTAACTTTATGGGATCCCCTAAGATTGGTTAGGGGGCTGTTAGAAGGTGGTTTCTGTTTCACCAACAGTAAGGGGTCAGTTAAAGGTTAAAAGGTCCCCTTTAGGTGGTCGAAATGTGGGCCAATAAACCGGCACATACGTATGTGATCTCTCAAGCAACGAACATGGATAGTGATATATTAGAATTTGTTGAAAATTTAGAAACTGTTTCTACTATATTCGACGTAAATAACAGCCGTATACAAAAAAATATATCGGAAACGACCAACCTACATCGAAATTTTTGATGAAACTGGCTTTTTTCGGAGATATAGGTTATATAAATCTTTAGTGTTGTATTTATTGGAAAATATTGAACATAACTTAGAATTTCCTGATAATAGGTGAGTACTTAATTTATTAAAGTTTTTATAAGTAGGTAGCCCATAAAATAAAAAATTGCCGGTAACGTAACGTAAAATTGGTAAAAAAAATACCACACAACGCACATTCACTATATTATCAAACAAACAATCTTACTAGTTAAGGGGAATTTCGTCGCGGGCTCGAACTCACTGGGGGCCTGGCTAAAAAGCACGCTGTCTCATCAGGCATCGTGTCCGACAGAGGTAGTATCAGTGATGAGCAGTGAGACGCTAGTCTACACGCACAACATTATTGAGTAAGATCATTTATGGTAAAACAGGCGCGTAAAAAGTTAAGAAAAGTCCTTCGGCAGATCGAGTTTTATGAAACACCCACTGCATAAATTAATGACCAATAAAGTTTATTGAACTTTTCGATATTTGAGCTTTGTCAATACCGACTTGGTTTTGAAGATTTTACACCTATTTATTACTTAAACACGCCCAAAGTTCGAAAAACGAATCTTTGTTGGCTCATAACTTTTAATGGCTTTTTATTTTAGTATTATATTTCCACACAGACAATAGTTATTATAATGAGACAAAACCATACCATACCATTTAATTTTTGATGTACATTGTCGAACACTCGAGTAATATACACTCCCAAAGTTTGTATGGAAAAAATTGTCGACTAGATTAACCTTAATAAACTCTTTGCAAATGCAAACAATCAAACAAATCTCACGTCACGACGTCACAAAAGAAGGAAGTGTCAAATACAAATAAGGCCACAGATAACACACGACGTTTCGTAATGTATACTTAAAGAAAATAAGCAAGAAAACATGAAATTCATTCAAAATAAGAATGAAATTATATTTATTATTGCTATCAAAACACGATTTATAACTATCTGTATCCATATAACTGTATACTTTAGAGAATTTTATAAAAAGCTATCTTCTATCTAAAGTATCCATAAGTTCATAGACGAATTAGTCACTATTATCGACAGCAAAATGTCACATAGGTAGATATGTGTCCCTAGTTAGGTGGTAAAAATGATGGTGAAACTAAATTTTATTTAGGGGCTAGTTTGGGGGAGCTTTTAAGCTAAAGATCCCATACGTAGGTGGTAGTATAGGGGATGTTGGCAAAAAAGGGGAATGGGTGTATACTTCCTAAATTTGTTATAACTAACTTACCTTCGATTGTCAGTTGTTCCGACGGACATTAGCTGGTTTAAATATTGTTTGTCGGTTAAGTTCATTTTTCATTAGTTGTTGATGAAAAGTTTTAGACATTCTTTAGGCACTTACTTGTAACAAAAAGAGAACCTTCTGGTGCCTAAAATATACCAACTGGTGCATAAGGGCTCCAAGGTTTCTACAAATTATATTATTTATTAATAGGTAGTCCAAAATATTACCTAATGATTAGTTTGTGGATAGTTTGTATAAACCATTTTTTTTTTGTCTGATGTATGCACTCAATTACAATAACAACATTAATAATAGAATTTAATACTCTTTTTAAGTAGACCATACAGATTATTACAGATATTTATAAAGGTCAAAAAACAAAAATGCTGATGTACCTATGATGTAATAATGCTTATCTTTAAAAATGTTTCCAATCTCATTCTGTTATTATTTTCCAAAGACTGTCTAAAAACAAAGTTGGGTAACATTATCCACGAGTAGGGTAATATTAATAAAGAAAATATGATATAAGGCTTATTTGCGGTCGTATTCTGCAATAATTCATCGATTGTTTTCGTCGCATACTCAATAAGGCATAACGTAAGCTTTGCTTGCAGAATAGCCCGGCATAATTTATAATCATCGTAAGCAATACATTATTGCCACTGCCTACTCGAAATGAGTAGGTAGGCTATAAAAATACGACTTTCTAGCCTTGTATAAAGAATAAGGTTTTTCATGAGCTTATTGAAACTAGAGACTATTGGGTATTCTATTTTTCCATGTAGAAAAACTTGTTGTTATCTTTCGGTAGGTAGGAGTAGGTATTGAAAGAAGAAAATAAGTTTATTTTGCTTTGTCTTTGTTCTAATGTTTTAAACAACAAATTTAATTAATTTTTTTTTTAGTCCGTAGCACATTGCTAATTGTTGAATCCTTGAAATTTTTCAATTGAACGTCTTGCAACTGTCGTTTTTCTAAATGCGATATTCTTCCAAAAGCTGTTTACCAATAAAAAGCCCTACCCCTTAACATAACACCATCAATCATAATCGGACGTTTCGTATTACTCCGTCGAGTTTTTCCTCCATTAAAGAAAAACTGTGACTCCATAGATTTTATCTGTCAATGGCGAAAACACTGTATCTACTGATTGACCATATAAAAAACCGGATGATTTATCATTTTTATTGCGACAAAAACATGTTTATGAGCATCTTAAGAGGGGTAGAGAGCGAGAGGGTGTGTATTCTGTGTGCGGTGGATTGAATCTGGTGCGAAGTTTTAGTGTTTTAGTTCAATTGGTTATTCTTTTATTTTTGTTAGACATCATTTATTGTAGAAATCAGTAAGAAACTAAACTTTGCTCTTCTTTAAATCGTGTGTAGATTGACATGGTTTCAAACTCAACAAAAAACTAATTAGAATGATAATTATAACAAGCTAAGTACAGGAGATCTAGAGACTTTTACTGGTTTGGAAAATTGTTATGGAAATGTTAGGCTCAGGAGGCAGGTTCCTATACCTAAAAAAAACAGATGGGTTTAAAACCCACCTCATGGCGGAAACTTTGTGAGATCACTAAACTTGAACTTTTGGACTAAAACAAAATGATCATTTTAGTAAAGTCAAACTTTTCGGTTCTATTTTGCTACAATAAGTGAATACATTTTTGTCCTCGCACTGCTACTACCAGAATCGGCCCCCAAAACAAAATAATCATTGGCTAGTTATAATGTCCCCGCGGGACTTTTCTCTAACTATAAACGCGATATTGCCCCGGCTCGGATGGGGTGACAAACTTTGATCGCTTTTTGCTTATTATTTTTTCGTCACTATTTATGTTTTGTTCCATGGTTTTAGTTTAAGCTTGATTCTGTAAGTATTCACTTTAACAGACTTTTTTCTTTGGCTTCGGAAATCTAGGGAAGGTTTTCCTTGTGTTTTAGTCCACAAAAATTCAATGAGGAGTCCCAAAGAATAACAGAAACTAATAACTGAGTACCTACTAAAAGTAAAGTTACGAGAGCCAAAAAATAATTCAGGAGTAATAATTATCTTCTTACTACCTACTTATTTAATTACTAGCTGACCCGTGCTCACTTCATTGGGTGGTAATCATTTTTACTTGTGATGAAAATAATACTAACTAACAATATAAAATAGTACTAACCAAAACACACTCTTAAGAGCGTGGTTCGGTTAGTACTGAGTGCTATGATTTATTTCCTGACTGCCAAAAGGAGGGTTATATTTTTACTGCATATGTATGTATATATTTGCATGCCAATTTGGCTATATTAACGGGTTTCAAATTAATGAATGAAATGATTATGATTGAATAAATTATGTTTATTTTATATGAAAAACACCGTCTAATAGAAATATCACTCCATAGATACGACACGGTCGCGGTCCACACCTATGTCGCACCTATGTCGTATTATCTCTTTAAACATTCGTCCAAATTGTATGCAAACAGTAAAAAGGAAAAGTCTTTTGTTTTAAACACTTATAAGAATTCATAATTGTTGATAATATTACCAATACCAAATTATTTTTTAATATCAAAAACTACTCTTTATGACTTATATATAAAAGTTAGACATGCTGTCGCTGACTCCTCTATAGAAATGATCAAGCTCTACAACTTTTCTCTAGAATTCAATCATATATCTCTCATCGTTAATCGGCAGCGTTCGTAAGAAACCTTTTCGTTCGACCGTTTTTTCTCCGTTTTACTTTGCAAATCCAACTACCACTAAAAATTCTTTTAATTGACACTCACCAATAACGTGGCTTTCTGTTGGTAATTTTTTTTCAAAATCGGTTCTGTAGATCCTGAGATTACCCCCTACAACCTCACAAACTCACAAACTTTAGCTCTTTATAATACTAGTATTGATAAGTATATGTATAAGTATTTAATTATGTTGGTATTCTTACCGTGCCACGATAAATTGATCAATTGATGTTTTAATTAATTAAATATTAATTAACAAGTTTTCATCACCCTTAAGCCGTGACATTATTCGAATTCGAAAGAGTAGATATTAAATTTTATGGTCCCACCAAATCAACGCAAAATGGTTTCAATTAACCAACAAGCTAGATAACTAAGAAATTCTGTGTGGCTCTGAAATAGACGTTTTTTACATAGCTCGTCACTTTTGCTCTACCATGTATACCTAACACTGGTTTTAGGATGTCATCGTTTATGTAGGTAGACTAGTGTACCATGCCCTCCTTTGGGCACGCCACGATATCGGCGGTAAGTCCCCTCTTTGAGGAGTGGCTTGAGAGGCGGCATGGCATCCTCACTTTTCGCCTGACGCAGGTCCTCACCGGACACGGTTGTTTCGGGAGGTTCCTGTTTTGGATAAGGCGGCAGGAAACACCCGGGTGTTTCCACTGCGAAGATCGCATTGAGGACACGGTGGAGCATACGGTGGAGGTCTGCCCGGCTTGGGCGGAACACCGCCGTGTACTCGTGGAGGCGATCGGCGGCGGCGATGTCTCGCGTCCAGCTTTGGTAGGTCATGGTACGGCGCGGGAGTGCATAGGTACCCGTCACCTCCTTTTGCGAAGCAGTAATGTTCGCAAAAAGGGAGGCGGCCCACGTGAGGGAGAGGTAGTATATGCGCCCTCACGGCTGTAGTCGCCGCGTGAGACGCCCTGGGCGTCGGGAATCCCAGGCTGATTCCCGGCCACCGTAGGCACGGGCTTGCAGATGGCGAGTAATGGGTAGTTCGCTGTCCGGCAAGGACCAAGCCCGGGTCGACGGCGCGTTGTGTTCCACGCGCGCCTCAAAGAGATGTCAGCGTCAACTGATGGGGCCCGCAAGGGCCGATGCCTGCCAGGGGTGCGGGTTGTTCGAAAGAGATACCGCGGCCCCTGGCAAACAGGCAACTGAGGGAACACGGGTGGGTTTTAGTCAGTAAAAGTCTGACACGCCCTCCTGCTCCACCCAGAGCGGGAGAAGTTATTTGATGATTTCCCAAAAAAAAAACTATGCCCTCCTTGTGCATTGATTTTTAACTATCATAGTTTGTTATCTTCAGTGCTTGGCATTTGGATAAAAATCTCAAGATGTCAGGGTACAGGATAATCCACAAACTCTCAATCCGTTTCCCATTTTAACTGACTATACCTTCTCTGACAATTTTAACCCTATCTAGGGTCTCAAACTTACCGTTTTCGGAACTCGCTGCCTTCAAAGCCTCCTAAGTAAGTACACAGAGCGCTGTAACCACCAAAATCTCTGTTCCGCGCAATTAATTTATATAAAACGATAAGGTTTAAAGGCGAGGAATATGCAAGGCGCGAGCCCGATCCGCGTTACGTGATCTAGATAACACTGGAGTACGCTTCTTGTGTTCTAGGGGTGGTGGAACTAGCTTTGTTAAGACTAAGCTGGTGAATTGATTGTTGCACTTGATCATAGGACCAATGTTTAGTGTGTATATTCAGGAAAAAAGCGGTCAAATGCTACGCAAGTCAAAATAGATTTTTTTGAGCATAAGTTGGTACCTTGAGAATTATGGAGTCCAAGTTTTTCCATACTTACCGTGAGCTTGGTCCTGTTTTTATATTCTGGATTTTTTGTGATTGGTTGCTCACTATCCAGACGCTTCAACAAATTAATCTAGCCTTTTCAGTAAAAGTGGATAGGGGCTCCAATAATTTCTGTCGTCTTTCTAGATTTAAGATCAAAAATTCTCACTTTCACGACAGTCAACCCTAGAGAACAACGCGTTCTCCGCGAATCTTGCTAATAAAATATTAAATGCTCACTTAAACATCTATATTGCCGCGAGTAATGACTGGCAACACCTTCTGAATACGAGAGAGGATTGAGGTACCTACCCACGCAGCGATGTGAAATATCACGCTTACTGATAAGACGGAGTTTTTAAGGAAGAAAAAGGCTTTAAAGAGCAGTGGGTTTGTCTTGGATTTCTTTAACAACTTGCTGCAACTATTAGTATCATTTATGAATACTTATACAATACGGATAAACAATGAAATTATTTGGAACAGATTTTTTTTCATTCATGAAGTTCGGCGTTCCTGGTATCGAATTATTAGGGTTTTTGTTTGTTTGGTCGCCATTTTCCAAAACTTTTGTCACCCTCCGACAATAGGTAGAAACTAAAATACATTCATTAATAAATTACACAAGAAAGATTTGGAACGTCTTTCCTCCCTTCCAAAAATATTTTACCAACCTCGCATGAAATAAACAAAATCCCGCATTACGCAGATATCTGTCAAATCTACATACGTAACATCTAAACTCCGCAAAATCTGATACATGCCAAACATACCTATTGTTTATCACGAAAAAGTACGCCAGAAAACAAACGTCCAATAACATTATTACAGTCAATAAATCTGGTTGATAGTAGAAACGGAATCAGATTCGCGGTGTCGGCCCGTATCTGTTGAAGTTTCGCGATAAATACCGAGCGAATCTGCATAACTCCCATGTGAGTGGCGGCGGTGGGGCGCGGCCAACGATGTGGGAACAGGATGGGTACAGTTGATATGGTATTCTACTTCTCCTATTGAAAAGTTTAGCGTCGAAGACTCTTTTCTCGCTTTGGATAGTCTCCTAAACCACTGCAACACAGACTTAGGCCCGTATTACAGAACCTCACTCAAGACTCAATGACACTGCGTAGATTGCCCTGAGGACATGGTGGAGCATACAGTGGAGGTCTGCCCGGTTTGGGTGGAGCACCGCCGTGTCCTCGTGGAAGCGATCAGCGGCGGCGAACTGTCGCGTCCGGCCCTGGTGCAGGCCATGGTATGGAGCGAGAGTGCATGGGTAGCCGTCACTTCCTTCTGCGAAACAGTAATGCTCGCGAAGAGGGAGGTGGCGCACGCGAGGGAGAGACAGTATATGCGCCCTCACGGCCCTAGTTGCCGCAGGAGAAGCCCTGGGCGTTGGAAATACCAGGCTGACTTCCAGCTACCGTAGGCGCGGGCTTGCGGATGGCGAGTAATGGGTAGCTCGCTATCCGGTAAGGACTAAGCCCGGGTCGACGGTACGTTGTAATCTACACGCGCCTCAAAGAGATGTCAGCACCAACTGGTGGGGCCCGCAAGGGCCGATGCCTGCCAGGGGTGCAGGTTTTTTGAAAGAGATACTGTGGCCCCTGGCACACAGGTAACTGAAGGAACATGGGTGGGTTTTAATCAGTAAAAATCTGACACGCCATTCCGCTCCTCCCAGAGCGGGAGAAGTTATTTGATGATTTCCCATACACAAAAAAAAGTCAATGATAACTTAAAATTAGTTTCATTCAATTTGCTTTCAACTAGTTTTGAAGTGACGCTGGATATACAAATGGAAATACAATTTTATAGCATTTATTATTATAAACGAAATTGTGAATAAACATTATCTATTTGTTTCGTGCCTTCTTAATTTATTGACATATTATTAATTTAGTGTTTGGAAAGAAATTGTGACTTCTTAACTATTGACTTTTTTTTTGTTGTAATTTTGTTCATTGACATTCGAATAACCACCCTATTTTGTATGCCTTGTGGCTGGACATAGTATGGACAAACATAGTTTTATATAACATTTGTATAATTTTGACTCTATGTTACAAATTAAATGAATTTGAATTTCTTTTGTCTAGCTGTTGCTACTGCAAAAATATTTATATCTGTTGACTTGACTATTTATCAGTCATTCAGTCACCCGTGCTGAGCGTGTTATTCGTCTTCTCTCATATCGGTATGAACCATGCTTCAATAATATTAAGCTAACAAACATCATGCCTTGATAAAAACTTCAATATACCTTCTCCACCACCGCGACATTCTCACCTCCAGCCACATCCAGTCGGGTGAACATAAGACATTGTGTGCGGTACCACACTTCCTGCGTTATACTCGCTAGAACAACTGTTTGTTTGTACGGAGCTCATATAACATATATTATTATGCATATTCCTCGCTGCTTTAATTTATAGGTATCTGGGGTGAGCAAGGCTGGAATTGTGTAGGAGGTCGGAATCTGTGATGTTTTCCAGCCCAGTTTTCTCCGCTTTGTTTCAAAGTATTGCGGGATGGCGCGTTCATTGTTCCTGTCGTCCTGCCATAGTAGGTACTTAGACAGTAGACAGAAAGTCATGTGGTGGGATTCTTCTGCACAAACAAGACGCACATTACAAAAAGACGTAAAATACACACACTGATTAGAAGTAGGTACCTAAAAGTCTCGTGTTCAACAAATAAAAAACAAAAAGAGTAAAAAGTAAAAAGTCTAATGTGGCATTTGTGTAATTTTCATGATAAAAGACAGGGATTTTTCGAGGAGAGAGTCCTGCAGCCTAATTGCATTACGTATTAACTTTCTGATTGCGATTCCGAAACGAAGCAAACTCCATTCGGAATCGTTTTCCATAATCGGAATTGTGTAAGTAATTAAAATGAATCAAATTCTGCCTCATTTTATAGGGATGTTACTAAAATCTCGTCCAATCTATTACGTTTAGGCGTTTTGTTTCATCACATATGAACTATTCGCTTCCAAATAATTTTGCAATAAATTAATGTTTTATTTTAATTACAACTGGTGGTCTGCTATTAATTGCTTACACGTACATACCTACTCAGCCTATAACGTTCCCACTGCTGGGACACAGGCCTCCTCTCCGTGAGAGGGAGTGGGCCATAATCCACCACGCGGGCCTAGTGCGGATTGGTAGATGTCACATGTCTTCGATTTTTTTTTTATTCTAGGACATATACATATAATAAATATTTAATTAATTTTGTTATTTGATAACAGTGTAAACTTTAATACTTACAAAGTGTTTTATTTATGAACTAAAAATAACTTGTTATAAAATACATATTTAAGCATAGAATAAGTTTTTTTAATAAAGACAAGTTATTGATTATTATAGTGATACTATTTAGAAAATAGCGGTGTTTAGCTAAATTGTCATTTATTTGGTACATAAAGGTAAAACAAACAAATAGATAAATAGTTAACAAACGAAAAGCCTTATTCTTACTAACTTATTATTTACAATAATTAATTGAAAAATATTGAAGGTAGTACTTACTTCGATATATTTTTAGTTGCCTACCTACCTACTTTGTCCAATGTAGTTTGTTGTTATAATTTTCTAAGTAATTATGCATTGCCTTATCTATATTTTGTATTGACAACAAACAATGTGTGTAACAATAATTCTTGCTGTGCTTGACAGTTTGACACACATCTTTGAAGATACGATATTTACGCATATTCAATAGGTTCTTTTAAGCAAAATAATATTGATTTTATCTTGAACAGACAATGATGTGAAAATAAGTCTTTTGTATGGTGTGTGTAGCTATGTTCATCGTTATCAAGTAATAAATTGACAAACTGCTTGTTCAAAGTGTGCTTCTTTTGTTCTTCCTCTTTATATTGATTGCTTTTTGGTTTTCTAATTACAATTCGTAGGTAAATGCTCGATTGGCTTGCTAAGTTTGTGGCATATGATAAGTTTACGGTATGAGGTACGAATTTGTGAATATGCCACCAATATAAATCGTTTCTGAAATATCATCTAAGTATCTTTATTTTAGGTTGTAAGCACATGTAACAGAAGAAAACTATTGCAATTATGTATATAAAATCACCTCATTGCTTCGCTATTTAAAATACCACAATTCTGATTTATCATTGGGGTTTTAAACAAAATCACATTTACAATTTATCAGGAAGACTACCACTTATATTTTTGCGTAATAATTTAAGAGATTTAATGTGTAAATCTCAATAAAATTTACGAAGAAAAATGATAGCATCGAGTACCTACGTTGCCTTCGCTTTGCTAAACAGACTGCTCGTTGGTTTCAAACAAAATTATAGCCGTCAAAATAGTTACGCAATTCGAAAATGCCCAATTTTTCCTGACATTTCATTCACTCTAATAGATTAATAATCGCTTTCACAGTTATTGGAGTTACGCAATGCGAAATTCGTAAAATTAAGCAAACTGCGATAGAAATGAAGCAAATTAGTTTGAATCGTTTGCCGATAATGTGTTACGTAGATAATTAGGTAGCTGGTATCTTCTCGAGATATACAAATAACTATTGATTAGCCTAGCATAACAAGAAGCTTAAAGCTTATAACGCGTACTGCAAGGACACGACTCCTCTTAGATACAGGCCTCCTCTCAGTTGATTAGATACGTCCATTTAATAATTTCGCACACACCTCACTATCGTACTACCTTGCTGGAAATAATAATCATTAAAAGTAGCCGTTTTTTTTCTTTTCCCTCTTTAAATAAAAAACAGAATGAAAATGAGCCAATAACTGTAACAAAGTGTTTTCCCAAAGGACTGGGGCACAACGGACAGGGGTCACTCCGGATCCAATTCATGCACAATCTTACCTTCCTTATGATATTGAATATTTTTTTCTTAGACAAATACGATTTTGAAGATGTTTTGTTATGGAAACAGAAGAGAATATACTTAGAGTAATTGTAGCCACATACCTTGTCATGACGAATATCTGAACCTAAACTACCCATGTCACAAAAATAAGCCTGGGTAAAATATGATTAAGATCTTACGACCGCTGTTGTTATGTGAACTGATTTCCACTGAATAACCGTTACGGAATTATCATCGCAAGAGAGACTGGCCAGTTATTATCTATTTTGAAAATATGATTATTTGTAAATAAAAATAGGTAGGCACGTTCCAATTTCAAAATTTAAATGATCGTGTGTCATTAAAAATGAATCTGCGGCGGGAACATTTTTGCGCTATGATTTTTACGATTTTAAGTATCGCCTGAAACCAGAAGAATCGTACAATAGACTTCAAATGGCACTCATGGATGAAGGCCCTTCTAAGGCAACCGTGTATCTTGGTATAACGAATTCAAGCGCGGTCGGCTAACTTTGGGGGATGAAGAAAGAAGTTGTCACCCTTTTGACGGCTGTTACGCAAGAAAACGTGTTAGCAGTGAAAATTTTTATCCATGACAATAGGCGAATTACGTATCAAGAGATTCAGCACATACTGCAGTTTGGATCGGAAAGCCTTCAAGATATTCTACACGTGCTAGGTGCCGCACAACCTCACCGATGCTCAGAAGCTTTTCTTATACTTTCACTCAGTTGTTTGTCGTTACGCCTAAGGTTCCCATAAAAATACTACAAAAAATAACTATATCAAGTATCTTCTATATGCCATCATTATTACCTATACTAACACACGAATCCATTTTCTCTCTCCTAGCGACCGCAGAACTATTCTGAAGTATATCAACTTATACAGTGGCAGGGCCATCAGCGGACCGCTCATTCAATATGGCCGCTCCGCCGCCGCTGCCAATATGTAAGTTACATATTTTACGCCAGACCTCTTCCTATTTTTTATCTTGCACACCGGGTTTACAAGGACTTGAGTTTACTGGATACGCTGTGAACATATTTCGGTAGCATGGCCTTGGAGACATTAGAGGGGCTCGTGGCTAAGTACCTAATAACAGCCGCATGGCCGCACGGGCCGATCCTTCAGGTTAAGCTACGCTTGCCGAAGTTGGCCCGTGGACATGTTTGTTTACATACCGAGACTCCTCCGTGCCTAGAAAAGCACATTAAGGCGTTGGTCTCGGCTTTCATTCGACAGTCGATACGGGTCGTCAGAAGTCCGGAAGTCTGACAACCAATCTTACCAAGGGGTATCGTATTACCCAAATAATGAGTTGTGGAGGTGAGATAGGCAATCGCTCCATGTAAAAGATGGTATTTTAAGCTGCAATCGGTTAAACTGGAATCCGACCCCGACGTAGTTGGGAAAAGCCTAGGCCTCGGAGACATTGGAATGAATATGACGTCATTGCTTTTTCAAATAACAGTAGAAATACACTTTTTATACTATTATTGAAATATTAGATTAGGCTCAGAGTCAAACTTGCTTACTTCGGCGCGCCATCATAAAAGGCATGACTTATATGGTAGTCAGTACTGTTGAAATGTATGAAGGGCTCTCTTATTCATTCGTCAGGCCTTTCTATATTAGTTTGCCTTCTCAGTCACTTTTCGCCCGTGAGGATCAACTATTAAACGAATGACGAACAACGGCGCACATTATGTTTGTTGATCTTTTGAGTCTCGTTTAACTGAAGACAGGGAAGTTTGGCATTAATTCCTTCTGCACATGTGGCTTCCCTGGTACCTCATTAACAGCAAAACCGTGTGAAAGTCTATTAACTGCTCCCAAATTGCAATGTTAATTTTATTCTTTTTATTATATTTTTTTTTTTACAATGTCTGACATATTCTCGTCATTATTTGACATTATACATCAATTTTACTACTATTTATTATTAGTGATTGTCATCGAAATCATGTCACTTGGTTCAAATAGATTCATTTTATAAAGGTAGATTCTTTTACATATTGTGAATGAGAGAACGTTGTAGGCCTTAGAGACTAGATTTGTAGACGTTTTTCTATTCTGTATTTTCATTCTTCTAAGTACCTGGTACTTATTGACTGGCCTGCACTGTCCTCCCATACCTATTATCACTGTAATTTGAAAACATTGTAAAAGCCAATTATTTTTAAAAGAGTAACCGTGGAGTTTCTTGCCGGCTCTTCTCCATAGGAAACGACAAATTGGAACCGTGCACCTAGCTTCTGACGTTTCATAAGTGCCCATGCAGGCTTATGTGAAATAAAATATTTTGATTTTGATTTTTTGACTGGGTGCATGGTATCGACGCGCAAACAGTAACCATGAATTCTGAATATGATTCTAGACCTCCTAGCGCAGAAAGCTTTTGTTGGATGTCAAAAAATAACTGTTTCATAGAAAAGTGCAATACCTTCACGGTCACAATGTATGGAAAAGTAAAAAATTTTAAATATTTTTTTTATTAATACACGGTTACAGTTTGCACGTCTATGTCCTTGCCTTGTATTTGATAGCGATTCCTTTCGACCTATATCCATGTGATGTTTCCTAGTTACCACAGAGCCGCGGGCGGCGAGGTAATGGGAAGGCGGAGTCGGGGCGTAAAACTATAACTACGGACATCTCATTCCTTGCGACTTGAATATGATAATAACATATTTCAGGGCCCTGTTCTGGTAGAACAACCTGTGTGGAGGAAAAGAGGAAAATGAAGGTAGATACACCAGTACATACTACCACCTTACAATGTAGTCTTAAAACTATAGATCCCAATCTTCTGTTTTAAATCAATATTTTATTCGACTTCCACAAAGACGCCTTAAAAAAAATATAACATCTGAATAAAGATAAACTTATCGCTCTCTAGGTCTGCACTAAGAAAACCTGTTTTGCGTGTTATATCTTAAAGAAAATAGTATCAAAATTGTAACTTTACATAGTAGACCAGAAAACGAAAATAAAGGAAGAAAAAATATACATAGTGGTATATATTTTCCGTTCCGTGTGGTGCTGGACGTTTAGAATAGCACCATCCCATCTTTTTGCGTGGGTCTCGTAGAAGGCGACTAAGGGACTTACTAGAGAATGGCCAGCAACGTTCGATCTCTATGCATTTTACCACCATACTGCGATCGCCAACCCGCCTGCCAGGTGTGGCGATTATGGCAAGCCCCCTCAAATTGGGGGAGGCCTATGTCCAGCAGTGGACGTATTCCGGCTGAAATGATGATGATGATTAAAATTTTATTATGAGGTTTTCAATAACAAATGAAGCATTTAAGATGCAAAGTTTGTGTCCGTTTTCGCGTTCCACAATATCTCTAAACAATAATATTAAAGACAGCTATTAGGTAACAGAGACAGACAATATCCAAAATATTACCAAATAAACAAAAAAAAACTTGTATTCCTTACGAACAAAACTTTCCACATAAAAATTAAAACCAACAGTTATTATAAGGCAATAAACATGTCGTGGCCGTTGAAACGAAGTTGGTATTAAATCACATAAACAAGTGGGTATCTACGAGTCGTTACATTTACATACGGGGCGCGGGCGCCGCGGCCCCGCTCCGGAAGTGAGGGCGGCACGGAAGTGGAATCGGCACGTGCTTTATGGATGTGTGGCACAGGTACACTTGTTTATTGCGAATTTTGAGGCTTATATACTTTTTGATAGGTAAATAGGGTAGGGAGGGGAATATTTATATACTTGGGCTTCATTTAGTTTTTAGAAAAGGTAGAGTTTAATCCGTGTGTCTTCTGCTAATTTTAGAAATTAAATTTGAAAGTGGTTAAATACATTGGAATGGAATAGCATTACTAGCAAACTTGAATGATGTATGGTGAAGCTATGTAGTAGCTTATCTATGAGTATTTTTGTGATTGTATAATTACAGGTTTATGTAAAGAAAATGGGGCAAAGTGGGCTTCTCATTGGACTGCAGCTAAAAATACCGAAGCGTTTTTCTTCTGCATTAAAGAAAACATGAACCGAACTATTAAAAAAATAATGGTATGATAGTAAATCAGTCAAATCTTTAGCCGTACTTTCTTATTTGTATCAAACGAAGTAAGGAACTGGACGAGGGTCCGACAGTTTGGCGCATTGTATTAGTTATGCGCTCTATTTCTACGAGTCAATGTGAATTCAGGTACTTACCTGATGTCGTTTGGTATTTGAACACACAATGCATTATGGAAAGAAAACTTATTATATTATGAGTACTTTTGTATGGTTCATGAGAAATAATAAGCAATACTCAAAATACTAATTAAATACTATAGTTATAAGCAATATTTTTAAAATTGCTAGGTAACGTAAATAGAAACCAAACCAAAAGTTAATAAACTTGCGCTTACCTTGCGGCCGTAATACCAGTTATAAATTTTTTGGAACGAATAGAAAAATAAAAGTCTTAACTGTCAACCAATATATTACGACATCATAACAAAATTAAATTCTCTTTGATAAATAACATACCTACTTATTTCAAAATCTAAAACAGATTTCCTCAGAAGTAAGGAGTACGTCTTATATTTCCATCTCGCCATTCAATTACTTAGCAATAAGGAATGCGTTATACCTCGGACACGGCCATCTTTATGTACATTATGTACATATGCCATCATACAGGGAGGCTTTTACGTAGAATTGTTCTCGCATATTGTTGCCAAAGTATACAAAGATGTACGAAAAAAATATAATTTTTTAGTTTGTGCTAAAAAAATGAAGCCAATAAAGTGTTAAATATACACAATATTTACCACTTTATTGGCTTCATTTTTTTACTGTCTGTTTGGTTATTAATTAGTTCTTCATTTTTTATTCTCTTATAAATATTTCAGTTACTGTTATTTTCATACACACAGCGTCAGCATGTGCTAACCTTTTTTTTTTGGTGGGACATCATCAAAATAGCTTCTCCTGCTCTGGGTCGAGCAGGAGGGCGTGTCAGGACTAAAACCCACCCGTGTTCCCTCAGTTGCCTGAGTGCCAGGGGCCGCGGTATCTCTTTCGATCAACCCCCATCTGCTCTCGCGGACCCCAGCAGTTCGTGCTGACATGTCTTTCAGGCGTGCGTGGAACACGACGCGCCGTCGACCCGGACGTGGTCCTTACCGGACATGAGCTACCCATTACTCGCCATCCGCAAGCCCACGCCTTCGATGGCCAGGAATCAGCCTGGAATTCTCGACACCCAGGGCGTCTTCTGCGGTGACTAGGGCCGTGAGGGTGCATATACTGCCTCTCCGTCATGTGCGCCGCCTCCCTCTTCGCGAGCATTACTGCTTCGCAGAAGGAGGTGACGGCTACCCATGCACTCTCGTCCGTCGCCGATCGCCTCCACAAGGACACGGCGGTGCTCCGCCCAAGCCTTGCAGATCTCCACCGTATGCTCCACCGTGTCCTCAGGGTGATCTTCGCAGTGGAAACACCCGGGCGTTTCCTCCCACCTTATGCGCCTTATCCCGAAACTGCCGTGTCTGGTGAGGACCTGCGTCAGGCGAAAGGTGAGGACGCCGTGGCGCCTCTCAATCTACTCCTCAAAGAAGGGACTTACCGCCGCAAACGTGGCTAGTTGAATAGCATTTTCAGTAGAACCATAACATGTAAATTCAGAAGCTGTACTTTATAAGCTGCTGATAATTAATTATATAGGCGAGCTGAATCGCCCACCATAAAAATACAAAATGCATTAAATGCACTGATACCCACTTAGCCGAAAAGCGATGTTATTCTGCATTTCACTGGCAAATCTGATGAATAGCTAAAACAGCTTTGTATTGTTAGTGAACATTTCTCTTTTCCATATATCTGACCATACCGTTGTCACCTCTACTTGTGCCTACATCATAGTTTCGGCGTATTGTCGCCTACCCTACTTTATAGCGAAATCTCTTAAAGTTATTGCCCATGTTTCAGTGGCGCTACCGGCAAACTGTTAGCCATTATAGTTGTGCGACAAAACTGCTGTATCATTGTGTTATTTTGTTTATTTCTGATTTAGGTGCTGTGAGTTCGGCAAGATTGTTGAGTTGGTGGATCGACACGTTATTGTTTAAGGAAGATTTGTTTTCACGATTTTTTTGTGGTGTCTTGTTAATTTGTCTTCGTTTTTTTATGATAAGAATTAGCCGAACCTAATTATACATTTTCCAAATCTTTGCTGTCGGAGCTAATGAAAAATCCTTAATTAACCAATCATTATCAGCACCCCAATGATATACTTTTATGTACACCCATTTTTGCATATTGCAATTTTTTTTATTCCAAACCTGTAAACCAAATATTTTTTTATAAAAAAGGTCATCCGACAAAACGCAACGCCGAAAAAACTGCGTTATTCACAACAATTTTTCATAAAACTAAACTGATCCAACTAAACAGATAATCCGTTTATTCGTATATTATATAGGGTGTTAATATTTTAAAGTGTCGTGTCGTGTAGTCTCTGCTCGACACGGGCCGCATATTTCATCTACCCGTCGCCGCCCGCCGGACGGCGGATTCTGCTATAATATTGTTGTATTCAGAATTGTGGAGGATTTCCGAAACGGAAACAAAGGTGAATTTAACAATAAAAAAAAATATTACGGCAAATAAATTGTGCTTTGAAATCTATAAAATGCAAGGCCGTAAAGAAAATCATAATCATCAAGAATAATGTTACATATACAAAATAGTTGCTGCCCTGGATAGTGTAACGCCGGTAGCGCTAGCTTTTCGTATCGATTTTTTTTTCACTCATTGCCCATTCTCTGACTTGAACGAAATCGACGGTTTGAACTCTAGGTTGGGTTTTTACCTGACATCAGAAAGCTTGGAAAGTATGGTTACTACACATAATATAAGGTCCCCTGCTTCAGTCTAAACGATATCGTTTCGACATCTCCAACCAACCCAGAATCTGCCCGGCCGTCCGTCCGGCAGTTACCATCATTTTGATTGAAATTTACTGCATCGTAGTGGGGCAGAGGGCGTCGTAATAACGTTACTGCAATAAGCTACTTCGTGATTAAATGGAGCTATTGTAGTCAACGTATTGTTTAGTGTAGACTGTGATTTACATCGTGGAGAAGAAAAGGTGCCTTTGGACCTGGGCTGACCTGAGTTAGGAGTTTGTGTCAGAAGAGGATGTTGAGCATCTACTTGAATTGAGACAATGTTGATGCCTATAGGCAAACTCTGTTTACAGCATGGGATAGGCCAAATCTCTTTTGAGACTAATTACACAATTATTTAGGCTATTATAGCCTAATACATTTATTCCTATTTTCACAAGGAGAGATATTATGGGCGTTCTTTTAGTAATATTTGCCAATCAAAAGATGTTATTATTCTAATAAATATTTCGGTTCTGTTTCTAGCGTCTAATTCGTTTAAAAGCATCAGCAATTCAAAGCCCAGATTTTCCACCCAATTCAATATGGCACAAGAAATATAATCCTCAAAATGGGCCAGCCTGAAAAGTCTGTCTTCGAAGCAGATATAACTTTTGGCAAGCGCTCCACAATACGTATACGTCAGGACATGTGAGGAAATATTAAAAATGGCTGCCGACCCGACAAATATAATTAAATTGGACAACGGAACGCAGTGGACCTGTCAGACTGTTTGATGAGCTTGCTAGGAGGTGGTGTGGATGTGGTATGTGAATTTAGACATTTGGAAATATAACTACTATGTTATATTATTATCATGGATGGAACATGTAGGTTGACTTTATCAACTGTGTTCTGAACCTGGTTTACGTGTTTGTTCATAAAGGTGACTTTACCATAATGATTTATTATTTTGTTGAATTCATAAGCAGGGCTTAAAACTCGTAAAATGTTAGCCTTTCTGGTCAGTTTGGGAAACTATTTGATATATAGATAAATACCATCCAATACTGACTTGAAAATAGGCAGTCTTTACTGTAAAACTGGCTTTCTCCCTGTTTTCAATATAAATTATGATTTGCTTTAAACGCAGACCAAAATTTTGGCGATCACGAGATCCTTTTCAAACAAACGTTTCTTTCTATTCTTAACTCCATGTTAACAATTTACTAGATTGCACTGTGACGTCAGAGCCATCACATATGCGGCCGACAAAGTTGTCGTCACAATATGAACACAGCGATAAGTCAGGACCTACATGTTCGATCATGCCGTGATATTACTACATTTTCAAGAAAATATTGGAAATGTCACCGCTTTTTCGAGAATTCCTTGATTTTTTTTGGATTTTCTATGTTATTCTTGGCGGTTCCATATTTAAGTGTAGTAGTTCACTTAATTTACAAAAAACAGAAGCCAACTAATGTTTCATCACCATCTAGCAGCTGGAAACGGCAGTTTCTCTAAGTATTAAGAATATTACCTATATACATAATATGAATATTTACCGTCGTAATTTTTATTTGTACTTTACCTTAGCAGTTTTCATTAAGAAGCACATCGTATTTCTATCCGACGTGGTCTTGTCTTTGTTGAAAACTGTCTACTTTCCATCTTTTCATTATTCTAGTCATACATATACAACACTCATAGTGTAAAATGGTATGTTATAGAGCCTCTCAGGTTTATAATTTTTTCAGCAAACAGGGTTTAGGGCCAACAAAAAAAGCAGAAAACCCTACACAAATTAAACGGTGACCATGAATGAATGAATACGGGGCACTGGACAGTGGTAGATAATGGTAATGCTTACGGGCAATCTGCGCCGAGTGGTGGTAATGAATTGGCTGTGCTATGATTGATGCGCTACTATCGTCATTCGCTAATGGGTGGACGCACTGGGTTTGGGAAACGCAGCATATTATATCTTCTAAAAATAGACACATACACTATGGCACTTATAAATATAATGTTCCCTATTGTATGTTCCCAATATCGAAAAGAGTTCGTAATAGTTTAAGGTGTGTGGCTAAACAAAATTCGAGTAACTCTATGTTTTTTGAAGACTTAATAAATAAAAAAAAATGGGATTTTTCCTTCAGCAATTTCTCCAAATGGTAAAACATTGGTTACTGTGAACGTCGAATTTGTATTCCCGTCGGTACCAAAACGACCGTTTTTCGTGTATTTTATGAGCTATGCAGCATTTTTACAACATTAATCATAACCACTTCATGTAATTAAATTCAATGCCCTGCAAATTACCAGAACTATAGCATAATCAACTTATAATACTCTAACTGCTGGGACACTGGTATCCTCTATTCGAGAGGGAGTGGGCTGTAAACTACCACGCGGGCCGAGTGTGGGTAGGTAGAAGTAAGAAGTCTTCCCAAAAATTTTAGAACTTTTTAAGACACTTTTCTTACGATGTTCTCATTCACCGACTTTACCAGTGGTTATGAAATTATTTACACAAAATAAAGCACCCGCATGGGTTCGAACCCAGACCTACAACTTGTAAGTTGGGTCCATTACCACTGGGTCACCACTGCTCATACTAGAACTATAGCCGCAGCGTTTATTCGACTCTATGCGTAAAATATGTAGGGTGTCCTCCGCATTTCATTACAGAACAAAATATGATTCAGTGTTGCCCCTGATGCAGAGAAGACGTTTAGCTAGTGACACTACGTTTCTTATTTTGATTGCTTATGATTGATAGCTTCGTAAAAATTGTGGTTAATCGATGAGACGTTGCACCATAAAAACCAAAGTCATCTTCAACGTGAATTAGGGTTTGGTACAAAAGTTTAAATAAAAATAAAATAAAAACAACTTAAAGATAACAAACAGGAAGATTTATATGCGATGATAAGACATTTATAAATTTATTATATATGTAATTGTTTCACTGTTCAACCAAAATTAACACAAGCTAACATACAAGACAAGTCCACCATATCAACCGATAGACAGCATGTGAAATTGCGTGGGTAACAGACATGTAATAAGTTGTCATGAACTGCATATAGTCGAGGCTGAAGTCATGCTGTTATTTATTAGCTATCATCTACTGCTTTAGTTCGACTTAAAGCCTTTACAACTAAGTACTTATTACAAATACAACCAGCCCACTTACTTCACTAATCGTGCAAAAACAAAACCAAAAGCTCAACCCATTCTAGCTTATTCTCATGCAAATGTTACCACAATAAAATCAAGCTAAAGCCATGTAAAACTGTTTAATTGTCAAACCCTTCCGTTAATGGCCTGAAACGGAAAGTTAGGGCGGCGCCCAATCGGCGGGCGGGTTGACATGACGGTTATAGGCGTTTTATTGTATGCAAGCTATGTAGGAAACGAAAGACTTTTGAGTGGTTATATATGGTATTGATTCCACAAATGCCTTTTGAAAAAAAAGAGTTTGGCTCATGATGAACCATGATATGAATTCCAAATAATGTGTAACCGGGATTTCAAATTACCCTTAATACTCTGCTTAATTAACGTAGCCTCAAAAATAGTAAAGCATGGGCTGCTCTACTACTTTTCCTGACTTGTTATGAATATGGAATTACTAGTAAACACAGCGCAGGACTGGCCAAACTATGACGAATTATCTTTTTTGAGTATTTTCTTGGTTTGGACCAGACGCATAAGGTATTCTGATAGCATTCGTCGTAGAAGTGTGTATCAACGTAACAATTTCAATCAAATATATTCTGTTGCGAGACCTTACTTCAGTCGAAAAGAATATTTCAAGCCAATAGTCTACGGCTGAGTTCAAAGGTGTCACCTTTTTACTAAATCATCATCATAATCCACAGCTATGTATGTCCTACTGCAGGGCTTGAAGTCTCTTCCCTTTTACAAAATCACAGATATAACAGTTTCACGTTAAAATCAGTAAAAGTGATAACAAACTTCTGGCTACACATTTTTCAGGCCGCCTCTGCGAAAGCGTAGCGGGGCCACGTAGCGCCGTAGCGCGTAGCCCGAGGCTCTACGAGATTGGAATATGCAAATACCCAGATCCGTTTTAACTTAGACAACTGTTGTGATGTTATTTAACCTGTTATACAGTGTAATAGAAGTGGTATACTAGTACACAGTGCATTAATTTGTTGGTGTTTTTTAAAGGAACATATTTTAGGGCAACGTATCGCTTGAGAAAGAACCAAATGCAATAATATTATTATATCATGGATTAAAATTGGTAGATTTTATCCATAAAATCCAATGCTTTTATTTATTTGCTGCCCCATTAGTTTAGTTAAAATTGCGAAGTAGGTAGTCTATAATTTATGTGAAAGAATTTTTAAATCAAAATAGACATGCTAACTTAAAGTACTTACCTACTAGATATATCTGTCTGTACTAGATTGTTTTCGTTTCTTTGGTAATAGGTATTTGAAAAAAAAAAGTGTCGATATCAATTGAAGTATAAATCAGTTACAGAAGATTGTGTTGGAAGATGACGGTATAACGCGGTTTGAGCGGGTACGCTACCGTTTAGCGCCCAGCACACTACCTGTAGGGCTGGTACAAAAATATTTTTTTTAGTTATTGGTCTTTAACGTTTTGGCTTTTGTTAAAATGTATATGTATATATTATAAACGCTATTTAGTAAACTACCCCTGTTTTGTTATTGTATTTAAATAAACATGACATCATCATCATTTCAGCTAAAATCGTCCACTGCTGGACATATGCCTCCCCAAGCTCTTTCACTTCGACCGGTTCTGTGCTTCCCACATTCAACGGATTCCTCCAGCCTTAACAAGGTCATCGGTTCACCTTGTGGTATACAGAACCTTTCGGTCCCATCGGCCATCTGTTCTGTGAGCAAAGTGCCGTGCCCACTGCCACTTGAGTTTGGAAATTGTTCGGGTTATGTCGGCTACCTTAGGTCTCCTGCGGATCTCTTCATTTCGGAGTCGATCGCGTAGGGAAGCTCCATGGATAGCCCTATCCATTGCCCGTTAAGTAACTTTTAGCCTTCTATTGAGGCCCATTGTGAGTGACCATGATTCAGTGTCATGTGTCATCACTGACACAAAAATCTTTGACGTATTGCACGTCAAAGATTTTCGTCTTGAGACACTGCGGTATTTGGGACGAGAAGATATTGTGTAGCTTCCCGAAAGCTACTCAGCCGAGTCGGATTCGACGATTGATCTCTTTGTCGAAGTTGGACCTACCTAACTGGATAGTTTGTCCTAGATAAACATACTCGTCCAGAACTTCGAGTGTATCGTCTCCGACCTTTACGATAGTGGTTGTTAAATGGGCATTTGATATGACCTTTGTCTTGTCCATGTTTATTTTAAGGCCTATTCTTTCGGAAGCTCTACCGATGAGCCATGCGACTATATCATCGGCAAACCAAAAGTGAGTGATGTACCCGCCATTGATGTTTTGCTAACCCCTTACCAGTTTAGATCCTTGTACTTGACATCCTCTAGTGCAGCAGTGCAGAGTTTTGGAGAGATGACGTCTCCCTGTTTCACATCTTGCTGCAGAAGGCTAGGTTTCGAGGTCTGGTCCTGAATTTGGACTGTCATAGTGGCGTTTTTGTACAGACACGTCAGCACTACGATTTACCGATAGTCGATCTGGCACCGTTGAAGAGGCTGCAGTACGGATTTTTCGTAGTCCACGAACGCTAAGCAGAGAGGCAGCTTATAGTCTTCGGTCTTCTGTATATCTTGCCGCAGCATATGTACGTGATCTACGGTGCTGAAGCCCTTACAGAATCCAGCTGGTTTGGCCAGCCTTAAAAACTGCGTGCGAGAAGGTTAGTGATGGCTCTTGAAAACTGCTTGTAGACAAGGCTCAGAAGTGAAGTTAGACAAATATTAGTATGTACAGCACTGTCTGTGTAGTGTATTTTTAATTTGACTTACATTTTGAAAAACCAAAAAAAAAAGGTTTATATTATCTCGGAATAAACTGCATTGAAAATAGTGCTACAAATAAAGAAATAAGGTAAAATATAGATCAGTACCATCTAGTGTGTTAATAGTTCCTATTTTCTTACTCCAAATAAAAGTAGCCGACCTCTCCAGCGCCAACCCTACTGCTCCCCAGTTATAGCCTAAAGGGTTTCTCTCCCCGTCAAATAGTCGTTTAAAAACAACGCTATTAAACAAACCGCACGCTGATGCGTTTTGCGAAACTCATAAATATTAAACAGACAACGTTCTACAGTGTTGATGGTGCCCTGGTACTTGGTTCATTTAACCATTTTTTGGTAAAGAATGAAGGTATATAAGTGGACTTGGCTACTCGGTCTAAATGATTTTATATCAAAACCATTCAATTTAAAATTTACCTTTTATGTTTTGTTAAAGAAAATTACTTTTGAATTGCCATACACCTGACATGATCAAATCACATAAATCATAAATTTACGTATCATTTATTTCAGTATTTTTTATTCCAATGTTTCTCTCAGTTGAGACACATATACATTATATACATGCGTGCTACACTCAAAAAGTTTTGCAAAAAAAAATGTTATAAAGGTAATTTTTTATTATTATTTAATTTTTTCAAAGTACCTACTCTCCACTAGCCTCTATACAAAGTTTCATGCGTCTGAACCAGTGTTCGAAACACCTTTTCCAGTCTGCTGCAGACACCTCGTTCACAGCCTGCTCGAACGCTGACAGCGGATCTTCCGGCGACGAAAATTGTCCCTTTGAACTGATTTTTTATTTTATAATAAAAAGAACTCACACAGTGTTAGGTCAGGGTTTAAAGGAGGGTGACCCAGGAGTTTGACCGGCGTGCTGTCCAGGAAGTCTCTCGTTTTGAGCGCGGTGTACGAAGGTGCGTTGTCGTGGTGGAGCAGTAGCCCGCGGAGCCCTGTGTTTGGTCGCTTGTTACTCACAACAGAGAAAACTTCTGCCAAGCATTTGGTAGTATACCATTCAGCGTTTATGCTTCTTTGGTTCCGTAAAGGAATTGACACCAAGTAGCCAGTCAAATTGAAAAAGCTCGCGATCAAAATCTTCCCCCCGCTTCTAGATTGCTTCACTTTGGTAGGCGTTGATTCGTTTTGAAACACCCAAACCATTGACTGGCACTTCGTTTTTTGATAATAATGATATATCCAAGACTCATCAATTGTAAGGATGTCGTAAACACGCCGAGACGAGCCTGCTCCAAATTAGTTTGTCATATCACGGCACCATTTCACCCGGGCCTGCTTCTGAGCATCGGTGAGGTTGTACACGTGCATCTTCGCGTGAAAACGCTGGGTGCCGCAGCGTTTTCACGCGAAGATGCACGTATAGAATTTTGTGAATGCTTTCCGTTCCAACCTGCAGTATGTGCTGAATCTCTTAATACGTAACTCGCCTATTGTCATGGATTACATTTTTCACTGCTAGCGTTAACGTTTTCTTCCTTCACAGTCGTCAAAAAGGCGACCACTTCTTTCTTCATCCCCCAAAGTTAGTCGACCGCGCTTGAATTCGTTATACCAACGATACACGGTTGCCTTAGAAGAGCCTTCATCCATGAATGGCATTTGAAATCTATCGTACGGTTCGTCCGGTTACAGGCGACACTTGAAATCGTAAAAAATCATAGCGTGAAAATGTTCCCTGCGCAGATCATTTTATTTATCAGACACGATAATTAAAATTAACTCGTAAACAATGTGGTGAGAAATTTTGAAATAGTACCTATTTTTACTTATAACTGGCCAGTGTCTCATACATAAAAAAAAAATCGCAATTCTTTCTGAGTGGCCTGGTACATAATATATATGTACCATGTATACTCGTATGTGCATGTTCGGAAAGATTGGGTTCTATAATTTCATTTAAACGTTACTACGAATAGTCAAGCTGCTCCAATTACTGCTTGTTCTGAAAAGCCTGTCTCAAATAGACGTCAACGTACCTAAGCTTTGAGTTGATTCTGCTCAAAAGTTTCTAGGGTTGCAAGTATGGTCGTAGCCATATCCTACCATCTCTCAATCTCACTTTCATCGTAAATGTTTAGGACATTATCTTAGCTTAGGTGTCAAGTTATTTCTCAATGGTTATTTCCTCCATTACCTGAATACATTCACTAGCTTAAGTGTGTTCCTTATGATCCCATTGGTTATTTCTTTTATCACGTATCAAATGTCACCTTCCTTCCCATAAACCATGGCTCCAGAATCCTAATCACACGCACATTAGAATAAAAGAACTGGAATCGTTCCGTGCCATTTGTTTCAACGTCATTACGATATCTGGTTTAACACGTCGACACACTCGTTCTAATGTTAGGTGTAGGACTGTTGTGTGACGATTAGCAGGTGAGCTTGTTAAGGGGCTGTGAGAAAAATTCAGGAAAATGATCAACGCATCATTTAGTTGTAACGTGCATCTCAAAATCTGAAATCTGAAAGGTTGTGCCTTGTGTGTATTGCTGCCTTTGCTGATTTCGTCATCATCTGTCTAGTCTTTCCCCAACTGTTTTAGGAACACCTTTCAGTCTTACCAGATGCAGCTGAATACCAGTATTTTACATAAAGCTGCATAATTGACATCCACAGCCCAGTTACTGGGTAGCACGATACCCCTTGGTAAGAGCTAGGTAATAATAAAAAAGATAAATTAATTTTTTTTCAACCCCCGACCCACATTGTCAAGTCGGGGGATGGTCAATGAAAACGCCAAACAGAGGAGGCCTAGCATTTTCATTAGCCGTCCCCCGACTTGACATTGCCTTGATCAAAATATTACCTACAACTTAAAAGGCCAATAATTTATATATTTTTTTACTTTTTAGATTTTTTGTATGGGTTTGGGGATTTTTAAATTTAACTTTTATTTCCTGCTTTTTAAACTTCATGTCTCGCTTAAATCTGCGTAGCGTTGCGTATATTTCCCGCAGTGTAGTTTGTAACTAATTTATCCTCATTCTTCGTCCTATTACCATTTATCCATAACCTATTCATTGAGACCATTTCAATGAGCCCAAACACGATACTTCTGCTGTTTATTGGTGAGAGACTTGGGTATCCTGGACATTCCAGGTATTGCTCCAGCATCAGTTCAAGGTTACTTTGTTCGTCTAATATCATTGAAGTAATAGAATACCAAATTTCGACTTGATCAGACCCGTGGAAGATGCTCAAATCCCTTCATCAACTAGAAAAGAGCTGATAATTTTCAAACGCGCTGAACCGATTTTGATTAAACATATCTAAGAACACTCCCGATTAATTCACCTTTCAAACACAAAAGACAAAATCAAAATCCGTTCAGGAGCTACGATGCCACAGACAGACACACACAAACACACACACACACACACAGAGACACGTCAAACTTATAACACTCCGTCATTTTTGCGTCACCATGATCTAAAATGATCCTACGAGGACAAAACGATGTAAAATGTCGCCACAATAATATATCTTTAGTGTGTCACAGGAAAAGCTTTTCTGCTCCGACTTGTTTTAATAACCCTTTTTAAAAACAAAAACCACTGACCCCTTAACAACAGTTTTTAGAATTCGAATTTTGAAACGTTTCCCTCGCCAAAGTTCGGCGGCATTCGGCGACGGTCGTAACTCGCGTGCCCACTGATTCGTTGCGCGTTCGATAAGATAATGGCCGAAGTGCCGCCTACCGCGATAGTTCGTTCGGATTTAAGTACATAATGTTTCGCCGCTTCCTTTGAGGATTTGTTGATCTTTATTTCGAAGAAGGAACAAAACAGGGAAAACAAAAGAAATATCTCTTTTATAACTTCCCAAACATTTTTAAGTTAAACAGCAAGCTTGTTTTACTAATTCAGCAATATAAGGAAGTCTGAGATGATACATTTGGATAATTCATGTCAATCACTCTGTGGAAACGTAAGCATAGTAGTGCCATATAACTGAAAACAAATATGATAAGGTAGGGGAATTAGAGCAGTGGTGGCTCAGTGGTATCGGCTGCAACTTCCCAGTTACTGTTGTAGGTCATAGGTTCGAACTCTGACAGCTTTACAGTGAGTATTAATATTTTCATCACCACTGCTCTCAAAACGGTGCAAGAAAACATCGTGAGGAAACCGGCATGTCCTAGAAGCAACCATTCGGCGACATGTGACATCTACGAAGCCGCACTGGGCCCGCGTGGTGGATAGCGGCCCACTCCCTCTCAGAGAGTAGGCCTCTATCCCATCAGTGGGAAAATTTAGGCTGATTATGAGGTAGAGGAATTAAAATCAAATGAAAAGTGTTCCTTTAAGTCTAAATGCCTGTAGTTGGTATGGGTTTTGATGGACTAACATATTAATTTCTAGAACTCTCTTGCCGCATTCACAGAAAAACACAAAAACATTTCTAAACTACAAACGCCAACGTAACCGAAAATTTAAGGGGAAGCCGTACTCAAAAACATTTAAAGTGCGTTCACACTCCACCGGCATAAGTCATTAACTCTCTCAGCAGTTATTAGACTGGGAAAGTTCCGGGTTTTGTTCACCAATGATGTTTTTATCTAGTTACAATTTTGTTCGTGATTTGTGGGGACTGAGACTCTGTTCGAAAACTTTCCGTTCGGTGTTGATTAACTTTCCGACGATTTAGTACGATTTTTAATTATTATTGGGCGGTTAATTTTAGGGGTGAGAAAGATGTTTGTTATTGTTAGTGTTTGAGACAGGTTTGTTTAAATAATTATGAAGATAATAATCTTTCTTCAATATTTGAAAAGGTAGTAAAGATCTAGAGGCTTTTTGGAGACTATTGAGAACTGCCTTCTGCCCACGGCATCGTCCGCGTGGGATTTTAATCCCCGACCCACCGCGTTGCATCGCGTCGCCCGGCCGAGCTACCACTCCGTTTTCGCTTAGCATTCTGTCCGACTTTTCTCTTTTTCTCGGCTTCTAAAGGTCGTAACGTTAAATAGCCTTAAATAGCCCAGCTGCTAGTTCCAGAGATTAGCACGCTTTGTTATACGCGTAGTCTCTATATAGAATATGGATAACCACCAGATATTTGGTTTTCTTCCTAATGCAAAAAAAAATATTGTATAACAAACATTTATATAATTGAAATCCCACAATCTCATCACAGCCAGCCCACATCGCCATTGCAGATTTGTGCGTTTCTTGCTTATTAAGAACCTACTTTAACTTTGTAGGTGTGGTTTACCTACATGCTTCCAGAGAAATAACTCTTAACCAATTACGTCACAACATAACAATTAAAGTCACGAAACAATACCTACAAAATTGATACCCAAACATAATTCTAATCTAATATCCCTTCATAATGGCGAAACGAACAAAAGGCGCTGCCGTATCCACAATTAGTCGTTACATCGGCCGCCGGTCCGGAACGCGTAATGATCGGAACGGTTCTGCGCGCCATTCTAATTCCGATCACCGGACGCGCGCCGGTACGGACCGGGCTAATCACGACCGGGGATTAGGTAGCTTCACTTCTGATTCTGTTTTTGAAAACGAGATTAGAAACCAACGAATTTTTGCGACTTTTCCTGGCAATGAAGGTTTTCATAAAAAATCACGCCACTATTTCTGGTAAGAGGTCTTTCATAAAGAGGTAAAATGTATTTCTAAGTTTGTATGTATGTGGTAAATGTGGCATATAGCCGCATTTATGTGCTAGGTTGGCGGGGAATAAAACCACTGGAGACATCGTGCTTCTATATTTGGAGTACTTTCTTTTAGGTAGCTCGCCGCTGAATGTGTCGAATGGAAAAAATGTTCCTATTTTCATAAAATTTTGCATAATCACAAAAGAGCACGCTTAAAGCCAATCAGAGCGAAGCACAATATTGAACAATTTGCCTTAAGTACCTCGAAACTTTACCTTAATAGGGACCGCGTGACATTATTTGCGTTTTTCTCTAACTTTTTTTAGGTTTACATAGGAAAAATGATACATAATTAGCCTCTTTGTAACAAGGACTATCAAAGAAAAATTATAAATTTCATAAAATCAATGTAAAACATAACATAAACTCTTAATTACTGCTTACCCCTAGTACTAAGTCTACGATGTACACAACTATGAACGAATTATTAAAGCTATGGCACTATTCACTATGTACTGTCTTATGAGTGTCTATGCATCACTTTATATATGCTACCGCTAATGTGCGTAAATTAGTTGGAGTGCAGATTAACTTGTTAATCTGCAGATTATCTGGTTGTGTCCGTTAAAGTGGAAAACAGTGTTTAAGTGCTTATAATAACTAGATAATCTGCAGACTTCCTAGGTAATCTGCAGACTAACGGCCAAGCATACGATAAAGTTAATAAAACAGGTTTTTTGCTTGAATAAAACATTCGAATTCATTGTAATTATTTAATTTTAATTTCTAATAATAATCTTAAGTTTGGTGACATTTTACGCGTAAATAAAAGTAATAAAATAAATCAATAAAACAGTGTGTGATAAAAATTTTACTCTTATGTTACTCCACTGAATTAACCGATCAAATTAAACAATTTAACTAAGGGCACTTTACTTCAATAAAATCAACAAAAAATAGTCTGACGGTAAAACGCCTAAAGATACGTAAAATTATGAAACTGCAATAGAATCAATTCTAATTATTGTCACAGTGTTACACATATTCCACATAAGAAAAACATAGAATTACTTATTAGTACAATCTAAAGGTTGGTGACATTTTGAATTACACAAAAAAAATTTACAGAATTACTTATTAGTACAATCTAAAGGTTGGTGACATTTTGAATTACACAAAAAAATTTTACAGAATTACTTATTAGTACAATCTAAAGGTTGGTGACATTTTGAATTACACAAAAAAAATTTACAGAATTACTTATTAGTACAATCTAAAGGTTGGTGACATTTTGAATTACACAAAAAAATTTTACAGAATTACTTATTAGTACAATCTAAAGGTTGGTGACATTTTGAATTACACAAAAAAAAATTACAGAATTACTTATTAGTACAATCTAAAGGTTGGTGACATTTTGAATTACACAAAAAAAATTTACAGAATTACTTATTAGTACAATCTAAAGGTTGGTGACATTTTGAATTACACAAAAAAAATTTACAGAATTACTTATTAGTACAATCTAAAGGTTGGTGACATTTTGAATTACACAAAAAAAATTGCGACAAGTACACCTGTTAGTTGCATATTTAGATTTGCAGTCACATTTCCTAAAGCCTTAATTGTCCATTGTTGCTGCTAAAAGAAAAGTTGATACGGTTAACAAAATATTTTAACAATTTTTTGTCCTAGGAATCGAACCAGCATCCTACCGATGGCAATTCCGGGTCGTATCGTACAGAGGTAATATCCGCAGGTTGATCCGAACGAGCGACGCATCGTTCGCTTTGTACCAACACAACCATTGTTTTACTGAAATATTGCTACGGCCAGGGGTACAAAACGTAGACAGAAACTTATACAAGTTGATTTCAAAAATAAAATTGCGGCGTTTTTCAGGTTTTAACAGATTTAAATGTTCACTCAGATTTAAATGTTCACTGAATACTTAATGCAGATAAAAACACTAGCGCCAACAGCAGCTGTTTGGTAAAGTTAGAAGTAGTTTCTATGGAAGTATCTTTTCAATCGACGGATTTCGATTCGGCGTTATTTTTTCAACTTAAGATTAGGTTGTAAAGTCATCTTTAGGTAAGGGAATAAGGTAATTGCAATCATTTTTAACACGTTTTTATTAGCTTGCTATGTATGTACCTATCTATGTAACAGTCAGACGGGCGAAAGCTCATAGAAAGTTGGGCCTGACGTTACAGTAACGGTTATTGGATTATTAAAAATGGTATTAATATAAAAAAAAACTAAAATGTTTAAGATTGATCCATGGTAGATTAAAACTATAGGGTGCTATGGGTTTGTACAAAAACAGCGTTCTTGCTTCATAATAAGTTATACATCAAGGTCAATTTTTTTTTTTGAGGATGTGAAATCATCAAATAACTTCTCCCGCTCTGGGTGGAGCCGGAGGGCGTGTCAGACTTTTATTGACTAAAACGCACCCGTGTTTCTACAGTTGCATGTGTGCCAGGGGCCACGGTATCTCTTTCGAACAACCCGCACCCGTGGCAGGCATCGGCCCTTGTGGACCCCACCAGTTGATGCTGACATCTCTTTGAGGCGCGCGTGGAACACAACGCCCCGTCGACCCGGTCTTGGTTCTTACTGAACAGCGAGCTACCATTACTCGCCATCTGCAAACGCGTGCCTACGGTGGCCAGGAATCAGCCTAGGATTCCCGACGCCCAGGGCGTCTACTACGGCGACTAGGGTCGTGAGGGCGTACATACTGCCTCTTTCTCGCGTGCGCCGCCTCCCTCTTCGCGAGCATTACTGCTTCGCAGAAGGAGTACACCGAGCTATCACGTTACACTTTAAAATAATTCTCAGATTTTCTTGTGGACTAGAAATTGTAGACGTTGAAAATAAAATGATTACCAACATTGTATCTTACTTCGTAATCCGGGGAGGATGAGGGAAGTCGAGTAAGCAATATATCTTAGTCCGTTGTAAGAAGTGCCTGTGTGGTGCGTCAAAGTAATATCCGTCACAATCTTTTATACGTAGCCAAAGTCCTTATAGAATACTAATTGAATAACAATTACAGCATAAGAAAACAACAAAATATCCATTGCCGCAAGCTCAGAGCCAAACAAACGAGCGAATGAGTTGTTTGTTTGACGTTTGACGGGACCTGACATTGACATGAGGCCACTTTGTTGCCTATCTAATAAAATACGATGATCGATTGTGAAAGCGATTTAATAATCAATGAATTTTTCCGACTTTTTAGAAACTTTGGTCTTGTGTCACTGGGTAACCATTATTTAAAAGTAAGTTTACAGAAGAAACACTTTTTTATTGTATTTGTTTTCATATCTTATTGGTATTAATAAATTAATATATTATGAATGAATGAATGATTATGATTGAATCGAATGATGAATGAATTCGATCAATCGATTAACTTATTTCATCTTTGCCAGATGAAATAAGTCGATTTGAAGTGAAAATATGGGCAGTCATTATTCTTTTGATTAAATATTTAATTTCTTATGCCATGACAAAACTGCGTAATATTTCGTGATTAACTACAAAAAAAGCAAAAAAAAATTGTGATAGAATATTCATTCCTGTAACGTTTAGGCCCAGATTCGCCCATCTCCTTTGTTCCATTAAGCTGGCAAAAAAATTGAAATAAAATAATGACGCTTTTGTAGTTAGCCGAACTAAAAAATAGACAGTAAATAGTAGTTTAAAAAACTAAAAACCAAACTAAAAAAGTAGAAAATAATTTAATATTGAGGTACTTTTTTATTCAAATATTTTACTTCAGGACTTATTTAAGCACAGAAAGTACATGAACTACTTAGGTACATTTTGCTTTGATGTTGCTGATTTCCAATCGAATGTATTTTTATTCCTTACCGCCCGGTGTTCTCCTACATTCATTTTGAATCCTAAATCAGCATAAACAATTAAAAACAGCAATTTTACAATCCCTCACTGATCTACGCACCCCTGCTTGTCATTAATTCACCAAATTGAGTATTGTTTCCTGCGGGGCCATCGTCAACGATGCCTCTCTCAATTTGTGCTTTAAAACTCTCTCTATCCCACTCTTACACTATATACCAGAAAGAGACAAAACTCGTCAATTGGTAACCCGTCACCGTAGCAATTCGGCCGTTTCCGCCGGCCGGGCGGCCTGTCCGGTGACAACTGAAAAAAGCTTTCAGCAATGTATTACACCTTTTTGTATAAGATTCATGATGGGGTTTTGTTTTTTTTCAAGGTTTATTGGTAATGGTCCTTTTTACAGTTATTAAGTGAAAACCGGGTTACTATTTTAAAGTGTTCGACAATAAATCGAAGAAGATCTGCGTAAATCACAATAAGATGGTTTATTTGTAACTGGATTCTAATATTACTGCTACCTTACCGGTGCGGTTTAATTAAATAGGGTTTAAGCCTAGTTATATTATACCTAAGCGTACAGGTTTATTTCCTCCTTTCTAGCACTATCGTCACAAGCAGATAACATATTCTATTAGGTATGTTTCAATGCTTTATTTACTGATTCTTCTTATCGAAATCAAGTACTGGTTTAACTGGACATCACAGTACAGCCACTCACCCTTCGCTGTAAAAATAACTACCACCATTTCGCACTACTTATGGTACAAAAGACTGCTGTCGTAGTAGGACGTTCACACTTATCTTCAACGCCACAAAAAGTTGCCTCGAAGCCATACTTAAACAAAACACATTTAAAATCAAGTCGAACAAAGACATACATACCGGTATCGGCATTTTATTTCATACCAGCAATATTTGCATGGCGGCTGTCAATATTTTACGCGCTATCGTGACGGCCCGCTGGTTTTATAGCCACACAATATTTGAATATATTTGTTTTTACTATAGCTTTTACATATAACTTTATACATATATGGAACTTTAGGAGACCTACATAACAATATTACTGCGTTCGTAGGTACATAAAAATAGGCGACGTGCTGCATCATGTTCTGATTGTAATCCAGGTCGAAGGACCAAATTAAATTAAACAATCCGAGGCCGACAATCATTCGTTTCAGCAAAGCCATTAGCTAAATATGGTTTTAAAAGATGTCAAATTCGTTTGTTGCATTTTTGGTTGAGCAAACAATAGTTCAGCTAGAGTACTTTAAGGCCCCATCACGTGAAGTCTGTGTTTCTTCTCTCTTTAACTTTGTGTTCCGTAAAACTTTTCAGTACTTATAATTACTATACAGGTTGCCGAAGAGTTACAACAGTTTACCGCAGGTATACGAGCAAGAACCTTTCTCCATGTTTAGTAAATGCTTTTAAAAATAGCTAAATGAAAACTGCCTTTAAAAGTAAGGAACAAACAACAATAAACACTCTGTCTCTACGAAAGTTTTCTTCCTCACTAAGAGTAATGTGTAAAAAACTCGCCAATTATTTCCCGAAGGCAATATATTAGCTATCATGGGTCTTCTATCAAACATACAATCAAGTTGAGCACATTCTCAGTAATATATAAATCATGGATCAGACGACATCGCGAACGTTTGACAACTAGTAATCATATTTTTATTTAAGGCTAAGCTTTTTCAATTCAATTCAATTCAAATCGTTTATTTCGGACAATAACAATCCATATTTTGTTAGCATGTACAGTAGGTATTTTACACGATGTTTTTTTTTTTTTTTGAGGATGGGAAATTATCAAATAACTTCTCCCGCTCTGGGTGGAGCAGGAGGGCGTGTCAGACTTTTACTGACTAAAACCCACCCGTGTTCCCTCAGTTGCCTGTGTGCCAGGGGCGACGGTATCTCTTTCGAACAACCCGCACCCCTGGCAGGATTTTACACGATGTTAGTACACATAACATATAACATCAGATCAAAATTAAATTACAAATTAAATCAAATTACAATTAAATCAAAATTAAATTTTAATTACATCAAAACTAAATCAGAATGAAGTCAAAATTAAATTAAAACTTATAATGGTGGCGGTAGAATAAAATCAACGTTGGATGACAGATAGGGAGTTTATTCACATAACTTCAAATACTTGACAGATTTTAGCAAACAAAGTTCGACTTAGGTTAAACCTATGAGTGGTTCTAGGGCTATCCTATTCCTTCACCTCCTAGCTAGCTATTCCTGAGGGCGACGGGGCCTCCGCTCAGGTCAAGCTTATGACAACAGTGGTGACTGCGGGGCTATCGACCACTATGCCTTCTAAGTAACGAGTGAGTGATCGTTTCTTTTTTTTTTGTAGGGCTTCTCGCAGTTGGCCTTGAGAGGCCATGACTGCTTAACCGGGCTTTCCTGGGGCTGCTATTAAGAGAACTTAACGCCTCCAGCCAGGGGCTTACAGCTACTTAAATTACTAAGCGACTGCACGCTGAGGGCACCCCCTGCGGGTACGGGCCTCGGCTCAGGGCGTCACTGACAGCAAGTGAGGACAGGCTGGATCAAAATATTTTCATTATTATTATTATTTGGGGAATTTAACTCTACTGGCTAAGCTGCGGCGCGGTCTGGCGCTTCAACGAGCAAGGGACGGTCGGGGGTCTGATCGTTAATCGTTACTCGGGGTCTTGGCGGGGCGCGAGGACCTCGGCGGCGCGGTCCTAATGATGGTTGTGTGTGTGCGAACTGTGCTGGTGGCCCTATTGCCTTCTTGGAGGAGAGTAATGGGGTCGTCTGGGTCAGAAATGACATTGCTCGGCCGGCGGACAATACTAATCCTACTGGGGCATAAGAGGTGGCAGTAACAATCAAGGGATTGCGGTGATTCACGGCTTTATCGAAGAAACGCTTCGAGTTGCGTTTCAGGAACTGAGTGACAGTGGGGAGTTTCAGATCGAGATGGAGGATCTCGTTCCAAACGAACCATGAGGCGCCTGTGGCTTGCCGGAGGAATTGGTTCTGGAGGGTCTGCATCCTCCATTTTCTAAACCACACGCCAAGCAAGTTGACTGTCGTTTGGAGAGCGGAGGCTATCGCGTCCTGACTTATCCCAGAGTAGTAGATGGCTGTGTTGTCTGCGAAAAGTGCAAACTGTGCCTTTCTACTTTTGTGATCGTTCCTCCATGGTTGATCGTTTATATAGTCGGTTTTGACAGAGTGTGTGTCTTCATCATCTCATGCTTGTATGTAGTTGTAGCCTTCGTTGACGTCACTGATACTTCACACGTCGAATGTTAGATGTCGCTTAAGCTGTAGGTACTGTTGCTGCTATCGTCTTGTCGCTGATTGATCTTGTTAGTATTGCGATTTACTCGGTTAGCGAAGTGTTGTACATACAATCAAGTAGATGGCGTAAGGCGTCGTGTTATAAACTTGCTTTTGAGCGGATGATTTTCCTACGGTCAAAATATGTCGTGTTCTTTGTGGGATTATGGATTTTCTTAATTTCAACCTTCCCAAAATAAGGTCAGTCTAAATAGCTTTACTCTAATCTACTCGTTTTGGACTTGGTCCTTAGTGATACAGGTTTATTTTCTATTTTTTTTTGAATTGTTTCGATTTTGTACGAAAACTAATAAGCTGAAAACAAGAGGCCTTAAAATAGTACGAACTTTAAGTAAATCAATTATTTATAATGTTTAGTTTTAGTAGTTGAAGTGAAATTCTTAAGAAATGCACATTCGCCTTAACACCACATATAAACACACCACGTCACTCCATACATCAAGCTAATGTGATATCCGATTTATGATCCCAAATCGAACCTTAATGGATCACACTAGATTCAATTTTATAGGAGCTTCGAATTTGTAGCTCATTCACACCGGGGACTTTTTGGAAGATTGTTCGGTTTAAAGTGGCACTTTGTTTTCAAGTAAATCAAGTTTCATGCAATAGGTATGGAAATACCTCTTATAATTTGGTATTACTACTCAACATAATTTCATTTAGTTATATAGTAATTACACGACAACGAAGTTAGGTAATGATCTTTTGGTGTTCAATAAAGTTTTTAACATAAATGTAGACAGCTGTTATAAGATCCTGTATGATGTTAACGGCTGTCAGCAATTATCGTGCTGGTCTTGTTTGTCAGTTGTTACACAGACTCTACATCGCTTCTTTGTTAAGCACGAAAGACAAACTGTTGCCACTTTCCACACAGTATCTCATTTAGGTGTATATCTGAATTATCCTTCACTAGCTACACCCTGTGGTTTCACCCGCATCAGTATCGATCTCTTGGGAATATTGCCTTAAAAAGTATTTTTTGTCCTTATCCAGATCACGATTTACCCATGTGCCCAAATTTAATCTACATCCGTTCAGCCGTTTTAACCTAAAAATGTTGCAAACCAACATACTAAAGATCAAATCTTTTCTCTTCATAAATTAGCTTAGATGAACATCCACATATTTACCATACACCACATAACAGTTATAGTTACCTAAGTAGGAACCGTACAGCAAGACAAAATATAATGTATTCAGTGAATATTGTCGCGGGAGCCGCTTATTACTTTCAACTTACTTTCAGATGGGTTCCACTTACGACCTTACTTCATTTGTATCGGTGTTTTTTTTGAGGGTGGGAAATCATCAAATAACTTCTCCCTATCTGGGTGGAGCAGGAGGGCGTGTCAGACTTTTACTGACTAAAACCCACTCGTGTTCCCTCAGTTGCCTGTGTGCCAGGGGCCACGGTATCTCTTTCGAAATACCCGTACCCCTGGCAGAACATTGTATTCGTGACGAATAATCTAAAGAATACTTCAAAAAGAGTTTAAGTTTCGACTTGGATTCGAACTATCCCATCACCGAACGTCGTCATACTTATACCGGCATTTTGATGAAGTACCCAGCGAGCCCATATGAATTACGATGAAATTGTTATCGTCTATCGTCCGAGCCACTTAATCTTTAGGTCTCTGTCTAATCGATAGACTATGTGTTTTGAGGGTATCCATTAATTTAACATATTACCTACGTTTTCTTTATAAAATTAATCCCTACCCTCAAATTATAACTACAACGTTTCATGTATACGTTCACATAAAACGTTTGTATACAGAGACGACATGACAGCTCACGTAACATTTCATTAGTTTATGTCAATCTAAAATATTTTAAGCGTTTCCTATTTTATCGTTTGCGTTAAAAGGATATCACTTGTCTACTGAGCCGTTTGTGTCAGTTGGTAAAATATTTTTATTAAGTTATCTGTAAATTATAAAAAAAAAAAAAACTTTTGTAGTAAAATAAGATCAAAGTGTTTATAAATAAAAGCAATAATAATTAATAAGAAATTATTATCCAAGTATTTTTTTTTTTTTACATAATTGTTTACAAATATTACTAAAATAGAATAATAATAAAAAATATTGCATGACAAAAAGCACATTACGTGCTTTCGTTTTGAACCTCCAATCTTATGAAAGGCAAGCGGTCTTGTAATCTCCGGTCTAATAAATTAAATAACCATTTTCACTAAAACAATGCAGTAATTATAATAAAATGTTTGCAAAATCCAAAAAGTAACTTGGGCCTAGCACGGATTTGAACGCACATGTCTTTTGGAGGGGTAACTACATGTACCACTGATTAGTGGTTGTTGAGTTCTGGTTCCTTTCAATAATCGTGTATTTTTTCCACGTATTTTATGTTGATGATTTTATAACAATCTCCTATCACTGGTACTTAGCAAGTGAAGGTATAAGAACGTGGGGTAGGTACCACAACTAATAAGTAAAAATAATGCGAAGTGCAAAATAACTTTAGTTTCGGAAGTCTGTGGCAAAAAACGACAATACAAAACCAAAGACCGGTTTCCGAAATTAAAGTTATTTATCACTTTGTAATGTTTTATTAAACAGTTTTTGACAAATATTGCATTGATAGTTATATTAAGTAGGTGCCAGGCCTTTGGCAGCACCTGTATCAGTTCTTATCATAATTGTCTTCATAGTTTGAATATGCTTGGACTTAAAAATATTTAAATTCAAAATTTGACACAGAACTAATACTTCCTCAATGAAAAGAATAGTTTCTTTCATCTTGAATTTCTAAATCGAATCGGTATAAAATTCTTTGCCTCGAATATAATTGCGACAGCATATCACAATATTTGGGTGTAATCTTTTGAAAAGAGCTAACGTATAATTATGGGCGATATGAAACTGTCTATTGTTTTAGATTTTCCATCAAACTGAGTACCAAACGAAACCCACCAGCAACAGCTCTGCGCGACGGCATATATCCATATTAATTTAAACCATATTTCACTGTATTTAATTCATATGCTAAATAGATGCGGTGTTTTGTCAACCGTTCGCTATTTCGCTACCAACTTTATTGTTTTGGTGTTCGGGAACCATTATTTATAAATTGCCAGTAAATGTAGATTTATTGTGGGCTAATTTAGTAATAATGCAGGTTAATTTAATGATTTATGAGTAAACATCTATGTTATTGTATTTCCGCATAAAAAATATCTAACCATAAAACGCTACTAATTTTATCACGAATTTAAAGAAATCTGCTAACAGGGAAGATTTGCTAGTATGGTTGGTCAAAGGATTTTGACTTTTATTAGATCCAATTTATTGTTGATAAGTGTCGTTTAATTGCAGATCTAGAAGACTGAGAATAATTGCTACAATCACTTCATCATCATTATCATTATGATTATGACAGTAAAAAAAAACTATTGAAATTCTACTCATTCAAGTTTCCCCAAGGAATCGGCTGATAAATTCTAAATATTTTATCATTTATTTAGTCTATCATTTCTTTACTATTTGGGTGCAATTGCTTGTTTCAACAATATTGTATTACTCTGAAACTATTATTTTATGTTATTCTGGCCTCCATATTCCAAGATGTAGTCCCAACAAAATGTAAATAAGGCGTTATAAATCAGGTTTATTTTGAACAGTATCCGTTCCGAGCCAACCATCTGCTAATTCAGTGAAAACAGTCGCTGCTTTATATTCAAATTTATTTGTATTATTATATTCTATTAAATTCCACGCCAAATACTATGGTTATTTTTGAAAGACCACAAAGGTCTCAGTAGGTACTTATTACTACTTCTTGAAGTGTATATTGTAACAAAATGGTTGGCGTCCATAAATCAAAATATATAGTATACTCGTAGTAATATGCATTGTACACTAAATTCATATTTATAACATTTTGAGTTGTTTATCAAAGACACTTTTTGTCTGTTAGTCCAGATTTAAAGTCCAGATGTCAACATTATTTTGTTATTGATTTACAGTAGGTAACTATCAGTGCCTCGAAACAGAAAACTGTGTAATCGATCGGATTTTAAATTAGTTAACCCAACTCTGGTCAGCCAATTATGACATAATAAAGACGTAGAAGCCTTATTCCCTGTGCTTGCTCTACACAGGTATACTTTTCAGTTTTCAGAACACAACACAAACAGAAACACCGTAAATAAATAGTTTCCAAAACAAATAAAAGCCTGAATAAAGGGCCGTGTACAATGAAGTACAACGGAAGGTCCCAAATATTTAGCTCTATTGTTAGTTTGTTCGTCACGACGGATGAGGAAGTGCGTTAGTTCCTCTTATTTACGATACGCCTTTGTCTTCTCTGTATGGGAAAGGTAAAGGGCTAGTTTAAGGTGTACTGTGTGGTTTTGGGCGAAAAATTTGTTTGTTTTCATGGTGACAACGGTAGTGATAGTTTCCGCTTTGGAGAGGAATATTATTATGAATTACAAAATAAATCCAGCGAAAAGAAACGCCGCATAATCTGTGTTTTGAACACATTGTCTTTTCACTCCCAGAAACTTAGCAAAACCGTCTCTGTTGTAAATAATAAGTCATTCTTTACAACAGTGGTAAAAATAATGTGTGCAAATACAACCACAGTGTCTTCACGATCTGCTCTACAATGTTTATAATCTGCTTTCCAAGTGATGGTCTTCAAAAAATTACTAATTACATTACCTACTGGCCATAGCTTTGATACAGCAGTATAATTATGTTTAACAATGTTAAAAACTGCTAGTTAACGTTTTTTTGAATGTCAAATTGTGCATCAAATTCGCCATTCGTTATTTTATGAGATGATGACACATTTATCTTCGATGTAAACAACCACCGTCTTCCCAACATTCCAAGCTACCCATACATTACAATATTACCCTAACAATTACGAGTACATGACCACAGTATCTTGGGTCCGGCGAGCGTGTCCAATGTTTTCCGTCTGTTCTTGCGTTGTTGCCCACCCTATGTCTGCGTAGGAAGTATTCACTGCCATTGTTCCTCTTAGTTATGATAGCCTGGTACTATTTCGTTGAATAATTAGAGGATATTTTAAATTGTAAATGTCCTGGAGAATAAGAAATTAGAAAATCTTTGTAAAGAGATAGGTTTAATATTTCCGTACTGTGGCTAGTTTTGTAAAAACTTCGTAAAATAAAGAGTAAACCGTTATTGATTAGCAGTAAGATCTACGTCTAGATTTAAGTTGCTCTAACTTGCTTTCATACGAAGACCTAGGAACAACAAAAAGGAAACCAATGAAATTTGTTCTAAAAACAACTAATTTTCCTCACATAATAATCACAACAAAATTCTCCAATGAAGAGACACATTCATCTAAACAATCACTAAACGCCAACACTTAATTCAATAACAGAGATCCCTATCAAGCACGCCCGGTTATCTCTTCACCCCATGCACCAATTTACATACAAATACATACAAATCGGGTACGGAACCATAATCGGTTCCGGGTCACGTGGCCTCCGTGGTGAATCGGTTAAAGAGACCATTCGTTCACGGTTAATAAAGTCACAATCTTCTCACAATACAAAACAGGCTGCCTGCCGCCTTTCCCTTGCTTCGAAAAAATATTCGCGAGGGTAGAACAGATTCGAAATTAGAATTTGATTATCGAAGTGTGCCGACTATTTATCATTTGTAATGACGCGTTCGCAGCGCAAGGACGTGCTCGCTAATATTGTAATCTTGTAAATGCGTTCAGCAAAATACATATTTATTATTTTTCGTATTCTGTGTAGCTATTTGAGTGTAAAATATTGCTTTTGAATTGATTATGCATGACGGCCTAATGTTTTGAACGATTCGTGTAGTTGTCTAGTCATTTACTCGTATATCCATCTGTTGGTAGTTTTAGGTTTTATTTGCCGAGTTTGACCGACGATCTAGAGGTCGTGAGTTCAAATGCATTGAACCATTGCTTGGAACCAGTTCAAAACACAAACAAGTTATTTGGACTTGCTCACCTGGAGAACTCATGAGGTTTATACCAATAGTACGTTTTCGGTTTTCAGAAATAATTATATGATACTACTATCAATCATAAGATATGTCTTAGCTTTCAAAATTATTACAAAGTGTTTATTTATACAAAAGTTTTTTTAGTCATATTTTCTTCAGTAAAAATAGATGTCTTAAGACATTTATATAGCAATTATATATCATATGTAGCATTTATACCATCAATAAAGACGCTACAGTATCAAAAGTTGTTAATCCTTCTAGCCGGTTTCAAATAAAATAGCTACCTCTAAATCTAGTATAGTCATAATTATGTAACGTAAATAACTGTTCAAACGAAACCTTTATTAATCTAAAGTTCACATTCAATATACTCATGACCTGTGCGGGTCATAAGAAGCGAGTCAGTCTAAGCTGCATATTTTACAGCGAGGGCACCGCGTATTCAAATGTAGCTGTGTGTTACGCGACCCATCCGTCTTACTGCTGGCGTCTGCTAACATCTAGTGTACAGGCTGCTTGCAAAACTGACGATGCTAATTTTTTAAACAGAAATAACGAACCAACTTTCGGTTTTAAAAAGGAATTTTGAAAACCGCCTGCTACATTATTTATGTCATTACTGAATATAGGAAAAACCAAGAAAAAATAACAATTGAACTGCGAATATTGGATCGCGATGTTACATGAAAATAATAGAGACAATTGACAAAAAATCGTGCAATTGTAATGTAAAATATCTATAGGTACAACATGAAATTTGACAAAAGCTCTACAGCATTCTACAAAGTCTTCCAAGTGGCTGAAGTATTATACTTTCTGTTTTTTTTTCTCTCGAACATTAATGACATCAGAAAAGGGAAAACATCGTGAAGAAACCTGGACGCTTGATAAAAGTCTGTAATCACCAGCCCGTCTTTAGTGAGTGTGGTGATCAAAGCTCGTATCTTCTCTTAATGAGAAGAGGCTTTTGCCCTGCAGTGATAAAAGGCTGATAATATTAATAACAAGCAGTCCCGGTGGTTATATTGATATTGTATGCATCCTGCATACAAATATTACTTTCTAGTAATATTTGCATTTCCCCATCGTCGTTGTTGTTTTGATGTGTCTGTCTGTGAGACGAATTCAAGACTTCTTGGGCATCATTTCCTGTTCCTTCGTCTGACAAGCAAGTTATATATGTTTTTATGTGTAATTAAACGTTAACTCTAAAAAACAACACGCCATACATTATCTGTAAAGGGGCGCCGGTCTCTATCCCCAGTATGAATATTTTCTATTGAATTACTCACGCTTCGGCAGACCACCAAAAATATTGTCCTCTTCGCACTTATGTGGACACCAAGAAGTTTCCACATTACGACACACAGATGTACTTACCAGTGCATGTTTGTTTCAAGTTTTTGAAATCCGTGTTATGCGGGCGTTGGTCGAAATAAAAGTTGAGTTACGGATTCTGTTTTTGCACAGTTATGGTTTTATGGACTGTGAAGTTTGAAGGTGTCAATGTTTTTATTTCTTCGAGACCCTCAAAGCCGGTCGTCCTAAATTAATCATTCAAGTAACGCTAGGTCTCATATTTCCTAAAGAAAGCTGTGTTTACGTATAGAATCCCTTACCTATAGCAATCGCGAATATTCTTTCTTGTCATGTGATATTTAATTTCAATCTTTAAAAAATCTATCCAACAAAATTAAAACACTAAATACCCATAATTGGTCTTTGCATGCCCTACAATCACCAAAATCTGGTCCTAATTTCCCATAAAGATTCGCCACGGCCGTCCCGCCAACGAACCGGACTAACCTACATTGGTGCTAACGTCCACGACACATGGGAATCGCACTGTTCGCAAGGAATTCGTCATGGGTCCTTAGTTCCGCCACCACACTACAGAAGGGATGGGACTTTCTATGGAGTTATCGGGTGGACTGATGTGATGATGAATTTGATTATTGATTATGAATGCGATGTTATTTTTAATCGGGTGGATATGGGAATGGGTGAAAGATGAGATAGGGTGTAGTTTGTCTGTCATCTAATGTTGGAAATTACTGAATATTTGGTCACTGTTGTGTACGTAATTGTAATTTTCAAATCGTTTTTGTTATTCCACTGTAGAATCGCAGTACTGTGCAAAAGTACGCAAATAAGAACAAATGTATTGTGTGTGATCCAAAACAATTATAGTTTTCTGTTTGAGTTGTTAGAGGTAAGGTCTAGTAATTTGCATCAAATGGAAAACAGCGTCTATAATCGGAAGTCATTGTGGTTTACATGGTTCCATTATATTAGAATTTTATTTCTCCCGAACTAGCTAGACACAAATGCCCAAAGTAATTGATGGCCAACCAGGAATTGGAGAGGCACCAGAAGAAGAAGCGGTTGCAGATCAAAGAAAAACAGAAAACAGGTAACTGCATTCATCTAAAGTAACTCTATATGTACGTTATAGGCAGTGACGTTTAATTGTAGAAACAGCATATTTATTCCCTTTTCTGTGAGATTGAGGCCCTACTTAGTATTATTGTAAACTTAAAAAAAACCTTTGCAATAATTTAATTGTAAAAACAGCATGTTTATTCTGGTTTCAGTGAGATTGAGGACCTGTTAACAAACAAAAAAAAACTACAGTAAAATGTTTCAATATCAGTATGAAAAAAGTTATTGTCTTATCTCCGTTAGGTAATCCTTCATTAATGATACCTTTGAAGACTACTGGTACTCACCCTAAACAGAAATGAAATCGTAAAGATAACTAAATAGAACATTACTTCAAATCAAATCAGTTTGAACAGGGGTACTATGACGTCTATATCTGTCGCCCCACGCATAAATTCGCTACGCTTTGCCCTGTTAGCGAGTCTAATGCTGGCAGAGAAGCTATGCGTCAGATATGTTTCATATCGCAGGGAGTATGGACAATAATAATTGTTATAATATTGTTGAAGCTATAAAGAAAATTGGATTTTGTATCAGCTGGCGGTTTGATTATTCCCATGGGCCTATTTAGAGTTGGAAACTCATTAAAGTTATAGTAGGAGTTCTAAAGGGTTTAGTTTTAAAAAACATCCAGTCAAAAGGTTATTGTAAAATGATTTAAATGAACTGACTTGTTATCTTTGTGATTTTGTTTTTTTTTATGTTCCTTATCATCACAACATTGATTGCCATGTGAATCTCCATTTTAAGTAACCTATAATGATTAATCATGAATTAAAATAAGAAAAGGATAACGAAATAAAATCAAAGTAGACTTTTAAACCTCTGTAATTAATGATCCGCTACTACAACTAATATTTACAAAATTAATACTTAACAACTAATATTGCACAAAGATTAAGTGATAACAACAATTATTAACATTATCGAAACAGTGGAACAGACTCAAACTTGACACATTCCCCTATTTATAGTCAAACTAATTTTAATACAATTTGTCCAAATATTAGCGCTGAAACACTAAAAATTATTTATACTAAGCCTTCGGCAGTAGAAGGAATTTCATCCCAAAATTGAACACTAGCTTTATAATACATTCAATTTTCTTAGACTCACTTCTCGTTGCGCAGTTTCAAAGACATAATTTACATTTAACAGTTTAAGACTCATGAATTTCGGCACTTAGTCCATAAAGATTATTTTATTTATGTATGAGAGAACTTCCATTATGTGAATAAAATTGTTTGTTCTTCTTATGCCCAGCTGGCACCTCGTCTAAATCACCTTCTTTATCCTGATGTGCTGTCATGTGTCTGGTCAGGTGGTGTCTTTCACGGAAACTCTCGTTGCAAACGGGACATTTCAATTTCTCTTCTCGTTTTCTTCTGTGCGGGTCGATCGCTGACTCACTTTTGTGATGAGTACGCATGTGATACACCAAATCTGAAGTCATCCGAAAGCTTATGCTGCACTTCGCACAAACATTTTGCGACGGCAGAGAAAATGCGGCCAATGTTGGAGGCAATAATGTACTAAGGATGGCAGCGGCAGGATTAGCTATCAAAGGATTCTCCCTCGGTGGTACAGGAAACTTCATAAAGTCAGGATTAGGTGACTGAAAGTTCTGAACCCCAAATGGATATGATGACCCAGCTTGAAGATAGGGTATATCCGGCCTAAATGGCAAAAAGTTTAATTTATTTGGTGACATTTGAGGTGTTTTTGAATCGTGTTTATCTTGATACTCCAAATTCTTATTGAATCCCGAAGATCGTGGGTTCATCGCTGAGTCTGGATAGTTTGGCGAAGACATTGGCACATTTTGGCCTTTGAAGAAGTGGCTGCCATTTATCAGATGAGCTGGTGTGAGAAGATTGTTAAAACCTGTAGTCTTATTGAAGGAACTGGACGGTGGACTGGCAGCAGATAGTGGCGGACTTACAGAGTTCTGGTAAAGTAGATTGTCAGGGCTGACTGAAGGATTAGGTGATCTCATTGAGTAGTTTGAAACTTTTGTAAATGCACTTTTTGGTGACATATCAGTCTTATCCGAATACCTTTCGTACCTTGCTCTTGACTGCATGCTAATCAAAGTTGGGTCATCGAATATTTTGTTTTTATATTCTGGAAGAAATTTCGGTTGACGCGCCGCACTTTCATTCGAATTCGGCCGACTCCGTGACCGTTCCGAATTATCAGAGTCACTGCAATACATAGACTTGCCAGGGTACTCATCTGTACCGACGTCAATGTTAATATCCGACCCGAAGCTTGGGGATATGTTGTTGTTCGCTCCGATTCGGTCGTCATCGTGTTCCTTTAAGTCTATCGTGTTATCACTGGAGTAATCACTGTGCTTGTAAATTTCAGGCATCCTCTTAGGCACCTGATCCCACTCTTGATTGTGAAAAAGCTGCTTCGAGACTCTTAACTGCCTTTCTGGTGGTTTTGGTCGTACCTTTTCATCCGGCATCATCAGAAAAGCCACATCAAACGATCTCTTCGAAGCTTTTCCAGTGTTCAAAACAGTTGACTGCATCTCAGGTTTTATTTGAGAAGTTCTAGCACTTTCAATATTCAAATTAGTTTCTTTAGAGTCAGGAGACGTCTCTTTATAATTTTGATAGCTATTTTGAACGTCCATTGTCATCGTTTAGTCATTTAATGAACAGCACACAAACTCGAAACTTTTTGCACTTATATCGCGGCGATACAGAGAAGACGCGTGCGTGCTACCCGACGGCCGCAATACGAATGTGAGGAACATAAGGGTGAAAAATATATAAGTGGGGTTTTGAACTACCCTTAACAGAGCGTTTGAAGTTGTGAAGGCGTGGCGAGACGGACCAATAAGCGCCGACCGGGAGGCGTGAAAGGAATTGGTCGGCCAATGAGAGAGCTTTACGACGATAGAGAGCAGGAGAGCTCAATCACCAGGTCAAGATAATAATAACTGCTGTGAATTGAGAGCGCATTGAGTTGTGGTAGGGTCAGCTTGACAAAAGTGGCACGATATTGAAAACTGTGGTTTATTTAGCTATTCACTGTGTACGGACAGCAAAATTATTGCCTTTATCATCAAAGATAGGTTGTCAAAACTTTGTTCTTTGTTTCGTAGAAAATGAGCGACATTTTGAAAAAAATTAACAGTTATTGATTTATGCAAATAAGTGTAAGAAATAAATTGATGCTTATGGCTTATTTTTAAGATGTATGAAATATAGAGGCCTCATAATAATGCCACTTACAAACAAAAAATAGGTAAAGTAAGTTCATCAATAAAAAAACTTTTCCCAACCATTATCTTCTATTTATCTCACCCAAACATGGCACTGGAGAAACTGAAACGATTATGATTGCAATAAATATGTTTTATATGTCGCATAAAAAATGATACTTCATATAGTCGGCCTAACCCCCGACTGTATAGATGAGATTGCGAATAATGCTATTAACACAGACGCTTCTCCTCAAATTGATATCATACTCGAAGATGCTACACACAAAATTGAGCTCAAACAAGAAAGTAATAAAAACCTAAATCCTATGACTGCGATTGAAGCTAATACAGTAAAAATTGCCAAAGTAAAATCGGTCATAAAAATAAGAGTGCAGGGCATAAATTCGATTGATGGGTAATATATAGGAAAGTTAAAAGAAGACCCAAATGAGTTCTGTTCGGTAGTGGGTAACGATAATAAGATGGGCGCAGACGTTAAAGGAAAACCATTTGTCAGATTTTAGCCATTTTTTTGGCCATTCGTTGGCTCTCAATGAAAATCTGTTCCATTTATTTTGCTCGACGCGTTAATGAGAAAATTTAAAGAAATATTGTAAGGTTTAGCTACTGTTGTGACTGCTGGCAACAAATATTGTTCTCCTTACTGTTGACCATATATGTATATGTTAATGTTTTTTTTTATATTTGTTGAAATTAATGCAGGTAGCGATACAATTGTAAAAGATAAGTTACTAAGAAGAACATGCGATGAGCTGTTTTTCTCAATAACATACATAATAGAAGTTGAATTCACCTGATTTCCCATTCGTAAAATGATCCCAATACATTTTGTTATTTAAATTGTTACTCTGCAACTATGGCTTACAACAATAATACCTCCTATAGTTTCCATGATTATGATAACGCTAAATATCTTTTTTTTCTCAGATCTTAACTACCTTATGATTAATTACAACATTCCATCACAAAAATCCTTACAATAAAGCTTTTTTATTCACCCATTGTACACAGATTGTATAAAAATGATAAGATACAAGTAAAAAATGTGTTTGCGATGGACGGAGAGAGAATCAGCCAGGCTTGCTAGTCATTTGTCTTCGCTGGCACAATAAAAGTGATTCGTAAGCTAAAAATGAGTATCTTTTTTTTGGAAAATAATATGTTTTTCCCTTAATATACTTTTGATGCTACACAGGTTTATACATCTGTAAAATATATTCAGCTTTATTTTGGAAATTGTACTTTACAGGTTTTATGAAAGGCAAACATGAAGAGGCAATTCATGAAGTGCATCTTAGAATGCCAAAACTATTCAGTGAACTAGAAGCTCATTATCATGGGCATAGGATTGTTTTGAGTTAAAGATGGACCAATATTTTTCAATCTGGCTGCTTCTTTGGAATACTCACTCATAGAAACTTTTTAAGTGATAGTGATCTGCAACCACAATAATGATGATCAAAGGATGTAAGGAGTAAAACATTCTTTTTTGGTTTTGAATAGATTTTTGGATTTGGTCTAAACATTTTTGTGTATAAAATCAAAATCAAAAGTTATTTATTCAAACTATTCCAATAGTCAGCACTTTTTGTACGTCATAATCTTACTGTCAACTTTAATACCGATTTTCCAGTCCACATGATACGACTAGCCTTCTTCTTTCACAGAAATAACGATTTGTACAAGACTTCGACGGACGGACGTCCCCGACCAATCTTCCGAAGGACATTTGTCGGTGTTTACTCCTAATAAGATGTCAATGACGAGTCAGCCTGTTACAGAGATTGATGGAAGAATGGCTTCAGGAAAAACGACTTGCACTGTTTGTGAGAAGATGTACGAGTAAGATTGTCGCGCATCCATGTTGATATGCGATTATAAAGAAAATAAAGGACGGACTTTTAAAGTTTAGCTGTACTGTCAGCGTCAATAATATCGGGACAAACAGACTGTTCAAAATGATTTAAACAACTATGAAAATTAAACTTTATCTCAATTCGGTAAAGTTCTTATCAGAATGACAGGTGTCGTGTACGGTCTTCATTCTGAAACATTCCTTGTGTCCATATTTAATTTTCATAGTTGTTTAGATCATTTTGATCAGTCTGTTCGTCCCGATATTTTAGACACTGACTGTACCAGCTGGAGATCACATCTATACATAGATACTAACCTAGCTTCTTGCAAAACATGAGCAATATAATAATTAGAATGAGAAAGTGTTGTAAATCAATTTTTTTGTTTTATTGATAAAAAAGATTTTTGGTAAACTATCAATACAAGTTTCGCTTTACCCCAACAAAAATTATACTGTAAATCAACATAACGTCAAATATCAATAAATTGAGCTTAAATCATTTATCAATAGACGTACCTCGAATTCCTTGATAAGTAATTGTTGGCACACGCCACGGATATTCTCGCACGTGTCATATGTATAAGGGAAGGCAGTCCCGGATTTGTGGATGTATCGTTTTTGCACCAACGTAATCCTGTTTTATGATAAATAACAGATTAGGAGGTTATTTATTTGGAATATTGAATAAATGGGTGTTAGGGTCGAAAGGGTGATACGAAATATGAAACATGTTTTTATTTATCGGTAACATTGAGCGTTTCAATTTCTCATTTTGCTTAAAAAACTAACCAGGCCTTGCATTGCATCAGATCGTTGAGTTGAAGATTTAGAAGAAGATGATATTACAACTTGAAAATATTGTTATTATTTTTTTTAAACTAGCATACTGGACTGGACAGTAAAGAAACTATGATCTTCCAAAATGGTGAAAGAAAATTATGTTTCTAAATCTGAAAGACTCTCTTTGGTCATTTAGATATTCGGGAAGCATACTTGCAAATCAGAAGTAAATACTGAAGTTGTTTCTACCTAACCCGTTGAGAAAAATCTTCACAAAATTAATTCCATGTCGTGACGGATGATGCCGGAGCAAAGTTCACATGTGCAAGTTTGATTGCGATCGGTCCTCAGACAGGTCCCGACAGATTAGCTGCTACTGCTAATGTTGTTCCGATTGGACGATCGGTCTGTGACGCGTCCCTTAGGAGCCGAGTCGATTGTATCCAGACAATGATGAAGTGGGTGTGAATGTAGAAGTATTGGCTTTGGATAAGTTTGTTTTTGTTGGATTGCATTTGGTTTCTTTTGGGGAGTTAGAAAATAAGGAGTAGAAAAAAGAAAAGTTATTCTGTGCAGTAAATATGTATATATTGTTATACCTATTGGTCTACGAGATAATGTGGTTGATAAGTCAAAGTGCCACTATATAATTAAATCACAAAGAAAATTTAAACTTTTTGTGAGAATCCTTAAAAATACATTGCGTGCTATTCACAAAGCAAACAGTGACCTCGTAAACCAAAACAACACCTGTACTACTATAAAAATATGTTCAGTTTAATCCCCATAATACAGAACGTTACTAATACCAACCTGCCATATGGTGTCCTCATCACCAACAATATAGCCCTGCTACGTAATCATCCCTTTTGTACTCTCAATGGCCTTTGAATCATTCACCCTATTAATTGAGAAAATTCTTTTATTGTTACTATCAAACCAATTTCAACTTTATTTGTAAGGGTACTGGCATTACATTCGTGTAAAGTACTTTCATTGACAAGCTCGTTTATAGTAGTTTTGTCGCGTTTAAAACATGCGCTCAATACTTTTGTATTCGTGTTAAGCTCTGCTTCTGTTAATTTGAATCTAACTGTTTCAACCTTACGGTTGATATTTGGGTACAGCATTTTATTAATCAAATCGCAATTAGTTCCAAAACTATTTTCAACTTTATCTCCTGTCCACAAAGTTCAAGTTTGCATTTTATGGTATTTGAAACCAAACGTATGAGTGATCGCAGAACATTAAAGCGGGATTTTGCGAGCACTTGTTTATGAATTTTTGAACCATATGGACCATATGGTGTAAAAGCCGACTTGGACAATACGCCACCATGGTGGTACCCCATTACCATATGGGACACGTTAAATACGTATTTCAAGAGTTTCGTATTGCGTTGACCTCAAAATCTGGGCGATCGATAATGTATATGATGGATGGTAGTAAAAGCTTGTTAAAAAAATGCAATTTGTATATTTTATCTGTAGTTTGTTGTAAGACGCTAGTAATTACTCTGCGTATATGTAATAATGCAATCTTACAATGTCTCTAATGTTTTTGAAGTGAAAACTTCTTTAGGCGCGTTGGGCATTTTTTGAGATGGGAAAAAACAAATGAAATCACGACACTTACCGACACCTCTGTTTTTACACGCTTTATATTAGCTTCACTTGTATGTTTGTTTGTTTGTTTATTTGTTTGTTTGTATGTTTGTATGTAACCGACTCCTTTGCGCGCGATTTTGACCCACTTTAAACGGTCAGATTTCATTGAAACTTTGTAAACTTGTCGAGGACCGATGACAAATCAATAATTAAAAAAAAAAAATGAGAACAATAGACCCGTTTTTGTAGTTAGCAGCTCTAAAAAATAGAAAATAAATAATAGTTTAAAAAACTAAAAAACACGCTTTAAAAACCAAACTAAATAAGGAGAAAATAATTTAATTCAATTAAAAAGCGTGGGTTGGTTGACATTAATTGATTATAAAAATACCTCAAAAAGCACCCCACGCTTTTTATTGAATTAAATTATTTTCTCCTTTTTTAGTTTGGTTTTTAAAGCGTGTTTTTTAGTTTTTTAAAATATTATTTATTTTTTAGTAGAGGCATTTCAATAATTTAAGACTCAAAAGATAGATTTAGGTCCAGAACTAATATTCCAAATGGGATTATGAAAATCGGATAACCCATTTAGATGATATGAACAAAATTATGATCATGAATAATGTGAAATCCTGTATTGACGATACAATAAAAACTTTTTCCAAAAAAAACACTACAAAGTGAAAAAAAACTTTAATTTCGGAAGTCGGTGACTGGTGACAAGAAAATTAAAATACATATGCAAAGGCACCGACTTCTGAAATTAAAGTTTTTTTTCACTTTGTAGTGTTTTTTTTGGAAAAAGTTTTTATTGTATCGTCAATACAGGATTTAAAGTTATTTTTCACTTTGTAGTGTTTTTTAGGAAGTCGGTTGTTTTTTTTTTTTGGAAAAAGTTTTTATATTTCACTTTTTAGTTATAGTACCTACCCCACACCCATTCGAAATATCATCCCTAGGGTAAAAACAATGCATATTTATGCGATAGCAGCAGTCGCGGTTGATTTGCTGTCATTTTTTGAAGAGTTCCGTTGTCTGTCTCCGAAACGCATCATCAGATCTGTATGAAATTTAAATGGGACCACACGGGAAGCACCAGCTTTCAAATAAAAAAAAGAATCATCAAAATCGGTTCACCCAGTCGAAAGTTCTGACCCAACAAACATAAAAAAAAAAAAAAAATACAGTCGAATTGAGAACCTCCTCCTTTTTTGAGGTCGGTTCAAAAATACACACGTAATTGTTCAAGTTTTTAATTCTGTCGGCACTCCCGGAGTGCCAGTGTTTTTTTTTTTGTAAACATGATGTGATGTTGTGATATCAATGTTATCATTTTATCAAGTATTGTGGGATATTTTTTGTTTCTATTACACCTAAGTATTCCTTACTAGCTTTCCGTGCTTGGTAGAATAATTGTACTTTACCGACGCGCCCGACCCGAGTGTGGTCTGAAAATAAAATCAATGATAGTAAAAGTGACAATTTCAATACAGAAATTAAGTTGCTTGCAGAACGTTAGTCTATCCGTCTAGCAGACGAAAACCATCAGTTTACAGTTATAATCATTTTCAACGTTTATAATATTGATGCACCCACTTGTGGAGTATTAACATTACGGTGCGCTTGCGCAAATAAACAACATTTTGGACAATGTGTCGCACTAATGCATATCGTATGCCCTGACAATAGTGAAGCAGTGACTTAGAAAGCGAATGGTTTTGATACTTGGAGTTAGATTATTTATTTTAAAGCATATATTAATGGAATAATGTTGAACTTACATAAACTTTGTTGGTAAATCTATTTACAAACAAAATGTTGCACTTTTATCCTACTTCCTACTATCCTACTATATTCGTATTAATTATTATAAATGTGAAAGTTTGTATGTTTGGATATTTAGATGTTTGGATGTTTGTTACTCAATCACGCCAAAAAGGCTTAACGAATTTGGATGAAATTTGGCACACAGATAGTTTATAACTTGGATTAACATATAGGATAATTTTTATCCCGGTAGTACGTTCCCGTAGTTAAAAAATAAATGTTTAAAACGATATTTTCGAATACTATTTTAATTTAATTGCATCCAAATGGAAAATTCTGTTTGTGTTTAAGAACGTATTGTGGTTTTAATATATTGATGTGCCAGGAGCACTTTTATTTCTGTTAGCATCGATTCAATCAAAATAGGTGTCCAAGGATCGAAACTATTCATCCAACTATTCTATACGTTACGATCACACAACATATGCGCTGGTGTACTGCCATTTGATCACAATAAGTATAATGGTCGCAGAGCATCCCCCAGGGTAGTTATCATTGCAATCGAAGCTCGGGTTTGAAGTAGTCCAGATGAATGCTTTTAGGTATGGCTCTAATTGTTTTGGTTTGTGGAAATCTACCTACTATATCGATTTTGGTAATAGGTATCTACTACATCAATTTTATGATATGAATTGGAATCTGTGCTTTGTTTAGATCTGCTATTGATGCCAACATTACCAATTGTAGAACTATAGGATAACTTTCTATCATGGACTCCATTTCATGTTGTCAAATCATTGTATTAAAAAAAACTTTCAGCATTTTCAAGCTAGATTATGCTGCTTTTGGAGATTTCGTTTATGAATCAATATCAACAAGTCCTTTTGTTGTAGAATTTGTTATATTTTTCCAAACCAGACAAGAAAACAATCTGGGACATATAAACGGTGGGACTTTCTCCACTATACCACAAACCAAACCACTAGCTCCACCACAGCACACACTTCAAAAAATCCACAATAACATTGTACAGTAATTTGCAACCGCATCAATATTTTTTGGGGCCTCTAGTGAAGGGCTGCTACTCAATACGAAGAGCATTTACACGCCATATGTACCTTGAGGCTTAAAGGCTCTAGGGACAACGCCCTACGCTAATGAAAATGGAGTAGAGCTTTTAATACTGTCAAATGATAGTGGATGCTGTTGCAATTGTAGTTTTTGATGTAGGGATTATTCCTTGTGTTTCTGTACAAATGTTTTGGGATAGTGAAAGACCAACATAGGCTACATCAACGACATTACTTCCTTATTCATGGTTCTCAATAAACCAAAGACGTGTTTGTGATTCTTTGAAATTGTCAATTTTAAAAGAGTCACTGTGGGATTTGGATTTAAAACCGTGCACTTAACTTCTGACGTTTCGTAAGTGCACATGTCTATGTGAAATACCCATGTCTTGGCGTATGTCCCTCATGCATATTACAATATAAATCTTGTTCCGAATGTTTTTGAAGTGTTGGATGATATTTATATCGCAGTATTAAGTATAAGAAAATCTTTACCAAAGGTGTTCAATTTCTCATCAGCTAGCCGCGATGTAGCAAAATAAACCCCAATCATTCAAAAAACATAAAATAAATATCAAAAAACCCTAAAACTTCAAAATACTCCACTCATTCGTTCATTGTCGTTTCAAAAGCGCTCCACCCTACATCGCAAGCGCATCTACCGCCATATGTCGCGAAAAATTCAGCTGTAATTGCATTACGTTACCCCAAGTCGAGTGCAGCTTTTAATTATGACGACCCACTTAGGCATATGTGGTGTTTAGGGATAGTCGCTTGTGTGTCATACTGGGCTGTGGGGATCAGCAGAATTGTAAGTAAGATGAGCTTTGGCATAAGGCCAGAGCTAACCTGAGCCATTCCTATCTTTGTTTGAAACAGTGTTCTCGAAAATTGCCTAATTTTGCAAAATAATAAATGACTTGCAGTAATTTTTTTTATTTGTCTATCACAATGTTTTTCTGATTTTTGGGAATCAACATTAAAACAAAATGATTTCTAATGAAATAAAAATATCATGAAAAAACTTAGTAGCCTTTACAAAGAATCTTACAAAACAAAAAACAAAAGAACTTGATAAAAAACCACGAACAAAAAAGCTTCTAAAAATGTTACCTTTAAAAAGTAAAGCAAACAAACTCCAGAGTCTAGATGCAAATTGGGGACAATATGAGCGTGAAATATGGGTTCAAGAAATCCTGAAGCTGAAAAAAAGGGAAACAAATGAAGAGAAAAAGTTCCCAGGGAAAAAATACAATGCCTCTGAACACAGGGCAGGAAACGCCGCGTGAATAAGTGCTCCCCATTGTACAGGAAAGGAGGGTAGTCGAGGTTTCTTTTGTTGATAATTTGTAATTAGAATGTTTACCTGCTTAAAGTGTTCGTTGAGATGGTGGAGTAAATGGAGATGAAAGCAAGTTGATGTAGTGATACTTATTGTTCCATGATTATGTGGAGTCTTAAGTTTCAAGAACTGTAACCTTTTCCGCCGTCACCTGGGTTTGTGCTGCAAAAATGTAATTGGCTGGTTGCGGGCCGTTTAGTGCCAAGTGTAGTACATAATATCCATTCACTTGTTTTACAAAGTTTTGGAGCGCCTTGAACTCTAAATTAGACCACGAAAGAGAAAATGTTACCTATCAACTAGTTTTATTTAATCTGGGTACAATTAACTTATTTTCTATTTGTGTTTCAATAAATAATGACATCACACTGTTATTTAATTTATTGTAGCCAAGAACGGAGTTATAGGCCACCAAATAAGATTAGTAGGTACCTAAGGTAGCCGTCACAGCTTAGAACTGCCAAAACACATAATATTTTTCACAAATCGCGAAAAAATCCATACGAAACGATAAAAATGTGGCCGGTAACCCTCAAATGAATGGTGGCTCATTATGTATTCAGAATCCTCTGCCCGCCCGTCTGCCCGCTATGATTTATGAACAATTTTTTGTTGATTTTCTCCCCCCTCTAGCCAAGACTCTGAACTCTGCCAAGTAATGTGAGAGCATATTGATAGAACTGAGTTAATTAATTCTGCAGTTTTTGGCGCCTAGTTTTTTGGTTGTAGCCAAGTTGGTGTTGAATGATGCTTATTGCTGTAAATCTGTTTTTTTTCACATTTGTTTTGTCGTATCATATTGAATTTCATGATTAATACTTCAGCTTTTACAGTGTGGGTAATCGTTTTAACGGTAACACAGTAAACGAAAGGGCTCGTTGTCTCAAACATAATTATTATGCCAACTTTACATTCTTCTCAAAAAAACAAAAATGATTTGAATATGTCAAAACTCAAAGTAGCGTCAAAAAGCTAAGCGGACACATTACAATAATGACTATTGTAATGTGTCCGCATAGCATGTCAGGGCCTTAAGAAGAATTAGACGTGTATCAAATACATACATTAAAACCTTAACGCTGATTTGGCTCACATTTCAACCGATCCATATCCTTTAGACACAGTTCTGTATTTATCAAGCACGGTGTCATCCGTGTTAACCATTAACACAAAAGGCTCTCAATGTTAAATGTCTCAATTTAATGTAACAACCGCGTCGCCCTCTCTGTGCGGTCGTTATGACCCACAGTCGGTTTTGTAGGGTTAATTCGATGGAAAGATTCTCGCTAACCGCGCAGTTGTAAACGGGTTGTCTTTGTTTAATAATATTAATGGTGGTTGAAAATGTTGGGACATATCGTCTATGATAGATACTGTTTGTACAAAAGACCTGTATTGTTTAGAGCAAGGCAGATTTTATTTAAATTCGTGCAGAATTGGGAATAAAAAGAACTCCCATAACATGCAAGGAAAAACTAAGGCAGATGTGAAAAAAGTAGATACTTTGTCCTCGAATCTCTTTAGGATTTATAGGTAATATGAACAAAGAATTAAATCACTTGGTATTTGACTAAATATTGATAACTCCAGTTCAGATCAGGCTCTTGATGAAACGAATAGTTTAATTGAATTTCTTAGTAAAGGCCAAAAACAGTTTCACAGTCGATGGTAATAAGAGTTATACTTCTTTGATTTTTTACTTTAAGTTTCATAAGGTATAATATTTGTGCCATTGGAAATCTTGAAGTGATGAACAGACTAGTCAAATAGTATATCACGGTAAAGTCCACATGGCTGGTGCGTCACATAAATAAGCCTATAACAGCTTCGCATTCACATTCAGTTGACACATCAGCATTCTGTCTCCAATGAACTGAGAGCTCATGAATCATGGCTGAGTTACGTTTTATGTCTGGGTGAATATGAATGGTGCTAGAGAGATCGAAATATTGAAAATGCCTAATCAATACTTTTGTTTTTTAAAATCAACCAATATTAATAAAAAAGTCCTCCTAAATTTTTATTTTATTGCAGCCTCTCTTTGATTGGTTTGAGCATAGTGTCTTGGCTATTAATTTGGTCTTGGCTTTCTTCTTTCAGTTTTTGTTTCCATTTCATCCATATCTTCACTGGTCGTTATTTTGTCTTCCACTGCAAAGCTTCCATGTCCCCTCACATATTTTAATTTAAAATCTTCACTGACGTAACCTTACCATATACAAACGTTCAACCCTTCACACGTCAACCAGTCGCATCCGGCAGTAACTCAGCACAAACGTGGCAATCCTGCTGTCCTGTACTAATTAAAGGAAATGGCCCAGAAACAAGATTGCGATATTGTTCTCTCTAAATCTCTACCCATCCTTTTCATGCTAACAGAGTCCTGTATCTATTCCTCTCTTTCTCTCTAAATGGTGCGTGGAATGTCACTCATTATGCTAAGTATCTTCCCCCCTTTGTTCGTTGAGATTGGCGATAAAGCTTTAAGTTTTTTCTTTTTTTTTAACTTGACAGTTGGTATATGGAAGCAGATTAAGATAATTCGGTCGAGGTGTTTTTATAATGCTTAATTTTATTGTTTCACTGATTCGCTTGGCGGGATTTTCTTTTTCTTTTGTGGTGTAGAGGCAGTTGTTTGCCAAAATTGTAAGATTTAAAAAGTCAGGATACTTAAAGTAAATGAAAGTGTGCCTAAAGAAAATCATCAATGTTCATTGGGTTTTTGTGAACTTACGTCATCATTACCTTCCCAATCTCAAAATAATCAATGAACCAAAAATAATTTACGAACATTTTGCATTAGCAGTTACACTTAACTTTTGCAATTAGCAATCAGAATTCCCTTCTCAATTAGAAATGCTAAAATCGAACACGAACAAAAATAAAGCAACAAATTCTGAATCACAGTCGCATATTGAAAAACGAACGATTTTTTAATAAATCGTCTCGAACATTCTCCATTACGAGCAGAAATACCTTATTTCATTACGCCAACCGTTCCATTAGTAAGATACGCCAAATTCTATTAAACTCTTTTCTGCAAAAGCAGCGCTTGAAGCGGATTCGTCGCTTGAAAATGTTTAAAACTCACAACCTTCGGACGTAGCCCGCTACGAATATCGTAGCAATAAGATCGTCCTTATAAACCTGTTACAATTCCATTGCTTGGTCAGTAGTAGCTTTCTAGCGATTTCTCTGTTCTAAAGCCCGTAATGAAAGTGTAAATAAGTAATATCATCAATTACTTTGTAATTACTAGCTTGCTTGATCTGTTGTCGCTTACACCGCTTGATTTTTGAAACACAAAGGGTTTACACCCTACGTTTCTAAATTAAAATTTATGTTTTGTTAGATTTGATCGCGCTCAGCGGCATGCGTTGGTCCAAATGAACCGATAGGCATAAAAAAATGATTTATTCGTTCAAAGGGTTTTTATTTTGTATGATTTGTTTGGGAACAAATAGATTTTTATTTAAGTGTTTAACTAATGACCGCAATCACTTATTAAAGATTTCATGAAACTTTAAATAAATAGGTATATCTTATAGCAGTAACATTTATGCTTTCGTATTAACAGGGAAAGAGTGCTTTATAATACCTAGTGAATCTAACACAGTACGTTTTAGAGGACCAGAAATATAATCAATTGAGGCTCAGCTCACAGATAAAATCCTGTTAAGGTGACATGTTTGAATGATAACAACAAAAAGAGAACATACAACAACAGCAAACAACAGATACAAATAGACAAAGATTAAAAAAAAAACAACAATTAGAATTCAGCACAGTTAGATATGAAAATTGCTGAGCGCTTGAGAAAGTGCATTGTTGTTGTAAGCTCTGGTTATTTATTAATTAAGTTTAAGAAACAAATAGTCGTTTCGAACACCAATCCCACATCCATTCTTTTTTATATAAAAAAGCCTTATTATACCTACAGTAGCTACTTATCCAAAGTACCCAAACGTAACAAAATCTAAGACACTCCATCCAATTCAATCAGGAAACCCATTGCGAGTACTCCTCAATATTTCTCTCACTTCCGAACAGTTGTTCCACACATTCGTATAATATCTCCATTAACCCACGCTCCATTGGACAACGAACTCGATACTTACAAATTCAATAACGATTTTAATTCGATTTCATATCGATATGAGAACATTTGCGCGATCGAGCTGTAATGAATGGTGGTTTCAATCGATTTTAATTTTTGGTGGTCGGATGTGTAATGTGTTTTTGAGAATTAAATTTTTATTTTAATGGTTTGTTTGAATGCAAGGGTATAACTACCCATGGCCATCAGCATTTCCTTTGTATTTTGGAAATAATTTTGGCCACATTCCAAGGTCCTACTTCTTTCTACGCTCCCAATGTAAACGTACTCAAGTGTAAATCTTTGACAGATTGTTATATTTTCTGTTCCAGATTTGCATCTTATACAAGTACAAGTACATAAGTGACATTGCACAAGATTTCAGGGCCATTGCAGTACCTACCGTACTGATAAGTTCTTATTGAAAATGTTGAATAAGCAATAAGTACTTTCAAAATGATTACCTATTTGTCTAATCTTCAACAGAAACAGATTAACACTATGTTTAATTAACACTAGGATTATACAGGGTGTGTTCGACCGTCAGGTGTGGGTCGACATGTGGCTCCCACCGGCTGAGTTTACATAAACCGTTGTATCTCTGTCTTGTGATAAACAGGGTGATTGGATTCGTGAGGTCTTGCTATAAGTACCTACTACGTGTATTTTTTGAATAATAACGTGTTATTACAAAATAGTATTCCTACTTCCCATTCTTCGCTTAGGAGAGCAAAAGTGTGATCAATCGTCTCGTCAGCCATAGGCTAATTTCACGTAGAGTGGTTCTTTCAGGTTAATTTTGACTATAAAACGTAGATATCCCTGCACATGTGATCAAAAAGGTCAACATACCGTTTAAGCCACATACAACAAAACCTGTCGAGGGTTTCTAAACTAACAAAGAGTGTGCATTCACCAGGAGTCTTAACGCACCCTAAAGACGCTCTGTTTTAAATCTCCTGTAGACAGGCGCGACGCGACTCTTGTAGAAATTATCCATAAGTTTTCGTAGAAACTGTTCGACTAGCGTCGCGTCGCGCTGTCGCGTGACGATGTTGCATCGCACTGTCGCATCGCGTGTACTAAATTACAGCATCTACTTTTCTCCAGCCCTTTGAATAATCTACCTTTGTTTGCTATATGATTTTGTAAATGCTTTATATATCTACACCAAAGTCTACGTGCAGTTTTGTCTCTACATCTATCTAGCTTTAATCCATCCAAAGGTTTTCGTTTGAAGATCGCGTTTAGCAATAAGACCGCCCATTGTGTCACCGTATGTAATACTACATTAAATGTCTGTAATTTATATGGTGTACCTACATAATAAACAGGATTCAATTCTATTCAAAGTCTATAGTAGTATAATGATATTTAGATCACACTGTACTCCTGCATACATATGTGAAGGAACCGCTCAGACTGCGAACTGTGAGCCGTCTACACGATATTGTAATTCAATCTTAGATTAACATGTTGAATATTGAACCATTGCAAATTGAATATTATGGATATCCTTCATCTAAAGATTTGTCTCTAATGAAATTGGTAGGTACAGAATAGCTGTTAAAAAGAAAGGTCAGTATTTCCTTAGTTTATGCCTACACTCAGGCATTTTATGTAGGTAAAGTAAGAAAAGTGTAAAACGCACATAGACCGATTAAGATAATAATCAAGTATGTGAGCATCTTGTAGTGAAAGAAAGAGAAAATATGTTTATTTAGCACATTTCATGCATGAAAAATGCATTTTAACAAGATCTAAACGTTGCTTACATTTCAACTTGTTGGAAATAAGAACTAAAGATCCACCGCGAATAGCACTTTTTCTCACAAATGCACTTTGCACGGTAAATGTATCATCGTTGAAACACACTTTTTTATGTTCTTTCAACCAGTATTCGGTCAAACATAACACCTGAACATCGTGGTTTTCGATCAATAAACTTAACTCTAGCTCTTTGCCGGACAGACCCTGCATATTTAGATGTACAACATTCAACTTATGCAGCGTACCCGTTGTCGCACCTAATAGTTTAAACTACTAGGCGTGAAAAGTGGTGTTAGTATCACTACTAACAGTATTTGATGGTACACTACAGGTACCAGTGTCACGGTGTAAATTGTATGCTAATAGATTAGCAATTTGTCTCCTACAACTAGGTAGCAAATACATAGTACAATTTGTCAGCTTGTAATCAGTAATAAATTGATTACAATCAAAATATAAAATAGTGTCACTGTGACGACTTGTCCTATTATACATTATTAATGTGCCTATTCTGCTCAACAGACAAGCATTGTGAATAAGGCAAGGCACAGAAAATGAATTTACAATTATTGGTCTCATTGAGATGTAACATCAAATGGACACAAAAAATGATCGATGATGAAATATCTTTCCAAAAAGAATCCTGAGACTCCACCACTCGCTTAATTACTCTCCAAGTAATTATTAAATAATAAGCCCGTAAAAGAATATCCGCACATGTCCGCTGGCCGCAATAAATTATATCTGCGCGGCGCTAATCCGAAGTTTTGCGGCGGTCCGGCACTATCTGTTTGCCGCACGCCGCAACCTTCCGCGCTTCGAGCGGAATACGCACGGGTGGCGTAGTACTGGGGGCAAAATAAAAGTCATAATCTTGTGATTATTAAATTTTATAATCTTACATACATTGTTTGTTGTCTTGCCAAGAGGCATCGTGTTACGTGTTATGTTGTGGGGGATGTGGAGGTCAGATGAGGTTTTTTTTTTGGGTGGGGTACCATCAAATAGCTTCTCCCGCTTTGGGTGGAGCAGGAGGGCGTGTCAGACTTTTACTGACTAAAACCCACCCGTGTTCCCTCAGTTGCCTGTGTGCCAGGGGCCGCAGTATCTTTTTCGAACAACCTGCACTCCTGACAGGCATCGGTCCTTGCGGACCCCATCAGTTGATGCTGACATCTCTTTGAGGCGCGCGTGGAACACAACGGACCCGGGCTTGGTCCTTACAGGACAGCGAGCTACCCATTGCTCGCCGTCCGCAAGCCCGCGCCTATGGTGGCGGGGAATCAGCCTGGGATTCCTGACGCCCGGGGCGTCTCCCGCGGCGACTACGGCCGTGAGGGCGCATACACTGCCTAGGTCAAATGGGTCAGGCGACTATCTGGTTCAAGAGATTTAGCCTGATTCTGGTTCCGAGTTACTGGCTTAACGTGGTGAATATGTAATACAAAAATGGTCATTTAAAATGAAAAATTATTAGAGAAATCTAAAGTTGATTTTCAAAGACCTATTCAATGATACCTCGCAAGAAATAGTTCGTCGACTTTCATTTTTTTCTTGCTTATAATGTGGCATCTGGTTGTCGCCCTATTGAATTTTCATTACTATGATGCTATTCGTGACAATTACAAGATTAGCAAAAATCTATTGATGTAAGAACCATCAACATCGGCCCACGCGTTTGGTTTGTAGAGTGCCACAAAGGAACAAACATAAATGCACGCTCCACACGCGGTTAAAAAAGGAAATTTATTTATTTCTACTTACCATTCTTTTACTATAAGAATATTTATAGAAGCACAAAGCACAAATATATTAAAACAAGAAATTAAATCAAACCGCTCCGCTCTCTCAATAAATATTGTAAGTTAGTCTGCGGATGGTACAGTCCGTCGGCACGACTATTAATCATGGTTTATCGAGTGCTAATCCAGGTTTAAACAGATAACTATTCAGTCGGGCCATTGTCACGTTGAACGCACGGTTAGGGATGGCCAAAAGTTACAATGATTCAACGCTAATTGTTTTATAGGCATTTAAATGTTCTTTGGTGGATTGCTGAAAACTTAGTCCTTTTGTACAAGAAAGAAGCGTTGAAGTAGAATTTTGTTGATATTCCAAAATAAAGTGTTATAATAATGGGTCTTTCAATACTAACACAAATAATTTTTTTTGGTTTCTAGATTTACTAAAGGTTGTCGATAAGACATCGACTCGTTTTCTGAGAGACTTCAGAATTAAAAACATACATGTTTCAGAACATCAAAATATTTTTCTGTAATTCAATTTGACAGGAGCGAAACGGGATCCTTACTAAAGAGCATTACAATAATTCATCCGCAAGTAACCCTCAGCCCTAATACGTCTTCATTGCCTTAACAAAGCGATTGTTTAGCGCCCTTCGTGACATGCTCGTTAACGATGGCGCATTCGGCACTTTTTTATTTGTGGCTTGTCGTTTAGAAAATTGTTGTCACTTTTGCTTAGATACCTGTCCTACACTTTCTATAATGTTTAGCATAGCATAAGAATAGTCAGCCTATAATATTCCAACTCACTCGTTCGAACCCGCATTACTCACTCTCTTCGAGAGTCAAGTGAGTAACGCGGGTTCGGGAGGGCAATTATGATTATGATTAAATAGACCTTACACCTTACTTAAAAGTTATCTTTTAGACATGATTAATATATAAGAATCCGCAATGCTTGAAGACTAAGGCCTTCAACCAGTGCGTCTTGCCCGTGATGACATACGGTACCGAAACGTGGACACTGACAGTTGGGCTGGTCCACAAATTTAAGGTCGCTCGGCGCGCTATGGAGCGGGCTATGCTCGGAGTTTCTTTGAAGGATAAAATCAGGAATTAAATTATCCAGAAAAGAACCGGAGTCACCGACATAGCTTGCAGGGTAAGGAAACTGAAGTGGCAGTGGGCTGGCCATTATTACCGAAGGACCGATGGACGGTGGAGTAGACGAGTCTTGGAGTGGAGATGCATTCGCCGTTAATATTGATACCCTGTTCAGTCCAGTCCAACGTCTTAAAGACGTCCTCCAACGCATTGGTGAACAGTTTCGGGGATATAACATCCCCCTGTCGCACCCCTCTGAGCAGTTGGATGGGGCTTATTTTCTTATCCTGGGTCTGGACAGTCATCGTACATCTTAACACTTCGATATAGCACCAGTCAATCGTTGTAGAGAGGCCAGAACTGCTCATATTCCCATGGTACAGTGTACATGCCCATATTCAAAATTAATTAATTTATATTACACGTCCGTGTTTGTGTCACATAAATTCAAATGTATACCAAATTCCAACTTCATGGGTCCAATAGATTCAGAGCAAATTGGCTGTGACAGACGGACACATGATTGATCCTGTAGGGGTTCCGTTTTTTCATTCGGACGTACAAAACCCTAAAAAAATATAGTCAAAAGCGTTTAATGATTTTGCGCCTTGTTTCCTTTGAAAAACTGGATTCTAATTAAATTATTAGGTCCTAGTTAATCTAATGGGTATACCTTAACTAGATAGAGAACATTAGGGTCGGCAAATCGTCTATCCCCGAGCTGCCTTTGTTTGTTCAGCTAATAATGTATGACATCACATTGTGTGGGACAACCCTGATGCTTCAGGTGCATCATGTTGACACCTGGTTTATTATGGAGCCACGATTTTGTATGGAGAAATATTTATATACTAAGTACTGTGAATACTGTGATATTAAAAGCTGTTGTGATCTTTTCCTACTTTTATCACTGGAAATATTGAATCAGTTTATTTTCTAACCTTTTGTAATAACGCTGAAACAACGGTTGAAAATCAGAAAACTTTAAAGAAAGATGCAAGGTCCAGGAATAACCATGTTAATTCAACCAAGACATTTCAACTTCCTCTGTAACACAATTTATTTTAAATATACTCGAAAAGCCCTCAATAAACATACCGACCACATTTCCTCTAAGCTTCTTACCGTCCGCCATCTTATTCGGGTGACGACGACAAAATGGCGACGGTCTCGGCGCGCCGTTCAATTTGAATATAGAACAGCGTATGTCGCGCGCGCTCTGCGACACTAACTCATCGGATTGAATGTGATGGCGTGGCAATCGTAAAAATATATTCGTTCTTTTTGAACAAGAAACAAATGGAAACGCTCTGGGTCAACCATATTTTTTTAGGACTGTTAAGTTTATTTTATTTATTATTTATAATATGAAACTGAAGGCCATTTACAAGTTTCCATTGATAAACACTTAACTTAAACAACAACAAAAAAAGGTCGGTAGATACAAAATAACTATGACATACGTTAGGAAATAAATAATACACGATCAACTAATACAAATTAAAAGAAAAGAAAAAAAAACATACAGAGCAAACAATTATTTTTCCTTAAAGAAGCTTTCCACCAACAAATGCTTAAGCCGAGAAACACTGGTATTGAATATATCCAAATCATGTTCAAAAGACAGTTTATTAAAACTTCTGCTCGCACGGATTAGAAATGAATTCTGCCTGTATGCGGACTTGGAATGAGGGACATGCAATAAGCTAGGTTTGCGTAACATTTTGCAGTGTGTAACTATTCTTAAGCTGCCTAACAGTTCAGAATGTGTTGATGTTACAATGTGGTATTTTTGATAGCGGTCCGAGCTATAACCGATCTTCTATAAACTGATAACTTGAATGGATTCAGGATTTTTGTGTAGACGGTCTAAAATTTGTTCGATCATAATGATCTGAAGTGTAGTATTTTGTCTCTCTTCGTCTCTTCATCGGTGTTGAAAGATGTGACTCCTTCCTTCGAGAGCTTTAGAAGACGCATAATGTAATAGGTATATATGTACCAGCAAAAACTAAAGGCTCTATCGACTCTACACTTTTGTGCCAGGACTGCCAGGGTTCGTAAGGCAGGCGCTAAGAATATGTCGGTCAAACCACGGCCGCTGGAGATAGCGAGAAAATCCGACACCCTCGAATGTTCGCTGCCGTAAAATATATACCTTATTAATATCAACTGTGCTGGGAGCTGTTTTGATACTGATTTTATATACTGGATGTGATATTCCTTGTGTTTATATTGTGGGATATTATGCTGAGGGCGCAGAAGCCCTAGAGTGAAATGGTTGCACTGTTATAATGATTTCTTAACGATGATTACATATTCTTAAATGTGGAAAAACGGTTTTCTAGACTGTGGTCACATTAAAGTTTTTCACACAAATCTTACTATGTACGTACGTTGGTACTTTTGGTTTCTAAAATCTGTTTGATCGTTTCTTCTACTTAATTGTAAGCCCTCAAGGATTATTTTCTTAATGAACTTCTTATTCTTTAAATTTACCTTTCAATTCTTTCTGCGTCTACCTAGGCATGTGTAGCCACTAATTCAAGCTTTTTTTGAAGCTTCTACGTTATCATACCACCCAGTCAGAGTCATAATATTATTATTCTCATAAAACACCACACAAGCAGCAGGCGCGTGTTATTAACTCAAAGAGAATTAGAGGCTATATAGTCATTGTATTAACTAGATATATTTTATGAGACTCCCATTCTTACTATGTTAACGGATTTGTTAATATCTGAGTCTATATAGTCCAAATTATGTACTAAAATATCTTTGGGCGATGTTCCTAGTTTTAGCTTACGTTTTCGTTTAGATTTTGCTTACGTTATAGCACACAATAATCACTCACCCGATAGTTATAGGTCCTTAAATTTATACCTTCCATTTTCGTATAGTTTTAGTTCGTTATTTAATAATTTGGTCCATTCGATAAATAAACCCACTCCTGTAAATAATTCCCACAAACAAAACTATTATACAATACCTCTTTTGTTCTACAGTAATACCGAAATCGTGTCGTCTTGCAATGAGAACCTCTCGACCAATATTTAAAGAGTTCTTCAAAAGCCATTTTTCCAATGACCACTTACACAACCCACACCAACATATTTTTGACCTTCGATGACTACAATATGAGCCTTAAATCTATTAGAATAAAGTTGAGAAAAGGTTTGCTGGAGTGTGAAATAAAGTGGTAAAGTTTTCAACCCGTGCAATGCGATAGGTGCTTGACTTGAATTGATCAAAATAAATGAATAAAAATGTTCTATAATTTTATTGTAAGAGATAACGGCTCAGTGGTTTCAGGAGAGTTCGTATTGTTTTTTTATTAATTTTTCCAACATTCGTCCCGCTGAAGTGTGGTGGTCATTGTCGGGTTTTTTCCTGTGAGAATATTGGTTTTGAGTGCGTTTTGTATTGAGAGCAGAAGTTTTAGGCAGATTGTGCGAAATAAAATTGAAGAACTTTTAATGAAAATATTAAAAGTTGGTAGCTACTTACTTTATCCTGACTACGGCTTTATTTAATTATTCTCAAAAGTTTTTGTTGTAACTTAGTAATAGTCCACGGGTATACCATAACTAATTTAAAACGAAAGCTTTTAAGGTAAGGATCAGCAAACGTAAAATGAAGTGATAAAAAAAATGTTATAGAAACGCACTTTTGGTTACTTCATTTCAAATACAAGTATCCAAAAAAACACAACATGTTTTCTTTCACCCCTACACAAAACCCTGTCTAAGTAGGGCACGACAGTAGTCCAATCAAAAAATCAATCATCGCCCACATTCGCCGGTAAAAAGGTTCCGTACCCAATATTTTCTGTTATCGCACGACAGTTGAGCCCTGCGAGCACTAAAAACTCAATACAGTATTGCTTTCACAGCGAAGTAGCTGTGTTGGGCTTTATGAGGATATGACGACACGGTTTTTTTGTTAATTTAGGAACTCACTGTATCATGGTTTTCAAAAGATGATACCTACCCATATTGAAGATTTAATTGTATTGGGGAAGTATCTTCCTAACCTTGAACTCATCTTACTTTTCAAAATAAACTCACCGAAGTGTTTACAAAAAGATTTTTTAATATTTATTTCTTCTTTTGTTAAATCTCTAAGAGCAGTGGCGGGCCAGTGGTGACGGTCGCGACTTACGAGTTGTGTAGGTCGTTGGTTCGAACCCTGACAGGTCCTTTACTTTGTGTGAATTATTTCATAATTTTATTTTCGAATTTATGGTATAGGGCACTAGTCCCAAAATCCGCACCGGGCTCGTTGGATTAAGGCCCACTCCCTCTCACAGAGATGAGGCCTGTGTCCCAGCAGTGGGAACATTATAGGCTAGTTATGCTTATGCTATGTTTATGCTGTGTTTAGTAGTTGTTCCGGGTCTGGCTGTTTCTGTATGTGAGTTTAAATGTTTGTAAACGCACCCACAATACAGGAGAAATTCCTAGTGTGGGGCAACGTTTTTTAGAAAAAAAATAAATATTCTAAATGCACTATGATTAATTCTTTCGAAATTCACGGTTTTAAGCTCATACAGTTGAATCTGTTCCACCTATTGCAACATAAGGTTTAGTAGCAGATTTTCGTGCTAAATCGTGTTCCCGGATTTTAACAACATGGGATAAAGGGTTTAAAAAATACGCTTATCGTACGTTACTTATTTAGTAGTTACGCATTTTTCCGTAGTAATAGAGTAGTGGTAGTAGATTTTCTACCATCATTATCGTCAGTAAATGCCATTTGAGCTCCTAAAAAAAAACTGTTCTTGAGACTTAAAAACGAAATTACAAAAAGTTACAAAGTAGAATCCACACTATTCCATCCTCTGCTAGGTCAGCGCTACAAGGCGAGTCGTGGACACATAACGAGTTTAACAGAATATGATTTTCCCACTCCGGGCGAATGAGAGACGTTTTAGCGTCACTTTTTATCAACCCTCATGGGATCGGGCTGCAGACTGCTGCGAAATATGCAGCTTTTATAAATTGTAAGAGGAATTATGGTACGAAAGATTTTGGTTAATAGTGATAGTAAATGTTCATGTATTGTGTTTTATATAATCTCTCATAATGTTTTGTTTTAGAGAAAATCATGCGATTGTTGTGTTGGGAAAAACATATAATTTCAAGTTTTGAATGCTCACTGCACTGTAAGTATTATAATATAAGTGATAATGCCGGAAGGATTGTCTTGAAAGACTAATAACAACAATATGAGTAAATTCCATTAGTTTTCACGCGCTTTTAGGATAAATACAGTGTAAATCTATTTTATTTATACCCTGAAGCTCTAAGAGCACTTGTCACTGGAGATGCAACAGTAATCTTTGCAATAATAATTATTATGTAGCAAAAGTATGACACAATTCTCATATATTTGATTCTGGCTCAGCAGGGTAATTGCGTAACACACTAACAGTATGAACGGATTTCAACAGCATTCATTGCGATTTGTACATTGCTGAGCAGACAAATTGTTCAAAGATGTGAAGCAAAGAATTAGCAATCCTTCAATATGATTCAGATTATGATTGAAAGCGTGTTTAGTAATTATGGTGCAGGAGCTACGTCAATGACGATTTATTCGCGTTCCTACAATGCAAGCTCTGCTACAGCATTAAACCTATGAAGACAACACACTCCGCTCTCTCAGAGAGAAATTTAAGGAAATTAATGTAATGACTGTGCCTTCACAGTATATTTTTGAAAATCTTTATATGCCCAAAAAAAAATTGTTTAAAAAGTACAGTGATATCCATAGTATAAATATTAGGAACAAACACAAATTTGTTGTACCATCAACAAGGCTCAAGAGACCCGCCTATTTTCTTGAGTCTTGTTGATGGTACAACAAATTTGTGTTTGTTCCTAGTATTTTGCAAACTTATAGGTACACTTCGACATTTGATTATTATTATATACACTTTGACATGATTATTTACTTTGAGACGTATAATATTATTATTGTTTTAATTATTGTGAATGTGAGGACTGTGTGGGTCATGTTTTCTTTTTTTTTTCTTTTGTGTTTCATCTCTTTCTCAGTTAGTTTTTAATGTTAATCTGGCAGTTTGAGTAATTTATGCGGCCTACCCAAATGTCCTTTCTTTGGTATTGTTCGTCAAATCGTTGAGCTCCTCAAGTTATGAGTTGAGCTGCACGATTACTGATAAATGCGTGCACTGAACAGACAGGTCCTCTCAATCTGTGCGGTTCTTTCCTCAAAAGACCATTTCAGACACCAATCCACATTGTCTTCACATGATCTGACCAAGATTATGTCTGGACTTTAAAAGAGACTTGGACCTCTGAGTTTGTTTCGGCTTTTCTTCTCAGAGTAGTCAGATAGGAAACGCCGACCTCATCTAGTTTAAAAAAATATGATTGACGTGTAAAATTGTTTGTACAAACCTACTTACAGAAATAAAATCATTTATCATTTAACAAAACGACATTTATCCAAAACGCACCTGCCCAAAAAAATCCACTTAATATATCCCGTAACATACTTAAAGCGATGATCGCTCCACAAATGCCACAATATCATAACACGGAGATTTTCTCCTAAGCTGCGTTAATTTGCCGGCTCTCCCCGCGTCCGAGCGAACGTCAAATACAATTTTACGGTGCGGTGGACACTGAGCCGATTGTGAGAGACAAGAGACAAGCCTGCTGGGGGCACGGATGGCGGGCTGACGGATGTGGTATAAAATGCCAATTGAAATATTTCAGTTTACGATTGACACAAATAAAAGTAACTCTAAAGTAACTCGAATGCAGTAATAAACGGATTTTCGAAAGACTTTGCTTAGAAATGTTTTCATGCATCTACTTATTTCATAACTTATTCTGAATCGGTTTAATAGTGGAGTTAAGTGTAGCGGTCAATCTTCTCTAATGTATTATTTTCTCGTGTTGTCTTGTGTGGTGTTTTTAAATGCAATTTTAAACGGAAAACATCTTACATGATAAGGATTACGAAAGAAGGAAAAACCCTAGCAACTAAAAACTCCACATCCAAATCTTCCCACATCTTGCCACATAATGCTTGTGGTCACGTATTGGGTAAAGGGTAGGGCGGGGTTGTTCGAGGATTATATCCGTAGCTCACAGCTCAAACGGGATGCTATATTATATCCGTAGCTCACAGCTCAAACGGGATGCTATATTATATCCGTAGCTCACAGCTCAAACGGGATGCTATATTATATCCGTAGCTCACAGCTCAAACGGGATGCTATATTATATCCGTAGCTCACAGCTCAAACGGGATGCTATATCGGTTAGCTGCCACAGGATTACTGCCTTACGGAGCTTGGTTTTCAAATCTATTTTGTGCACATAGGTCAGTTAGATTTTGGAGACGATGGTATTGTATTTTTAAAAGGATGTGAAATAAAACAATTGTTTAAAAAACAATTGTTTTGGTGGTCATTATGTCACGCAGGGTGCGTAACACACTATCGATCACAATCTGAATCATTTTGAAGGATATTGGTAATCCGTTGCCTCATAGGTACGTTTGAAAAATTTGTCTGCTCAGCAACGTTAATAACGTAATGAATGTTGTAAAACTGTCAAAATAAAAACCATTCCTACTGATTCTGTGTTACGCAATTACCACGCTGAATTAGGATCATCTTGACATGAAAAATCTTTTTCCTATTATCAACTCGGCCAAATATATTGGTGGTGGTATCTTTTCCCCATTTTCATCTGGTGACAAACTGAGGCGAAGATTGGAACTTAAATTATGCTGCATTTATGGCTCTGTATGAAAGAATAGCTGCTTGTCATTTTTGGAGAGTTTTGCCATAATCGCCACGCTTGGCAGGCGGGTTGGCGATAGCAGTGTGCTGTTAAAATGCATAGAGAACGCTGCTGCCCATTCTTTGGTAAGTGACTTAGTCGCCTTCTAGTCGTAGAAGGCGACTAAAGAATAGCACCATTCCATTTCTTCCCGTGGGTGTCGACCCACGGGAAGAAATGGAATGGTGCTATTCTTTTTACTTCCGGCACCACACGGAACATGTCATGTCATGTTAAATGCCCATGTAACACAGTGGGTGTCATGATGATTGGAGGCGCTATACTCGAAGTTGTGGACGAGTACGTTTACCTAGGACAAACTGTCCAGTTAGATAGGTCCAACTTCAAGAAAGTGGTCAATTGTCGAATCCGACTCGGCTGGGTGGCGTTCGGGAGGCTTCGCAATATCTTCTCGTTCCAAATACCGCAGTGTATCAAGATGAAAGTCTTTGACCAGTGTGTATTGCCAGTGATGACCTATGGCACAGAAACGTGGTCGCTCACAATGGGCCTTGTTAGAAGGCTAAAAGTCATCCAAAGGGCAATGGAGAGAGCTATGCTCGGAGTTTCCCTACGTGATCGAATCAGGAATGAAGAGATCCGCAGGAGACCCAAGGCAACCGACATAGCCCGAAGAATTGCCAAACTTAAGTGGCAGTGGGCAGGGCACATTGCTCGCAGAACAGATGGCTGAAGGGGCCGAAATGTTCTGGAGTGGCGACCGCGTACCAGTAGACGTAGAGTGGAAAGGCCTCCCACAAGGTAGACCGATGACTTTGTGAAGGCTGCAAGAATCCGCTGGATGTGGGAAGCACAAGACCGGTGGAAGTGGAAGAGCCTGAGGGAAGCCTTTGTGCAGCAGTGAACGTCCTTCAGCTGAAATTATGAATGATGATGAAAGAATGGTCTATCTGTATATTAAATATGGATGTCTGCACATGTGGAATAACGTATTTTTATCTATTTATCAACGGCAAAAAATGAGATAAAAAAACACATCGCATTATAATCAACCCTTGTCCCAAAAACTTCATACACCTGTGGTCACAAAAAAGGTCATATTCAATTAAATAGTGTTTTATCAAAATGAACATCACTCGCCAAAAATGAAACGTTCATTGAAAATCATTGCAGCGTAAAAACACATCAGCTTACTGAACGATCGAAAATAATAAAATAATTTTATTTTATTTATTACTGCTCCGAAAAACCGATAAAAGATAATCAGATAAAGGTTTTAATTCGACGAGGAAAAAACAAATTAATAAAAGTTCGCGTATAGTCTGTGGGAATGTTGACAGTTGTGTGTGAGCGAGACACAAGATAAAATAAGTTGGGATGACACAAGTGGCGGGGATTATGAAGGATTATCAACGTGATTTTTTAATAAAACAAGAGGAGTTTGTTCGTGTTTGAGCCAAATGAAACAAAACTGGGTTAAAACAAAACTGTTTTATAATACAAGCACATTTTTTGTGGTTAGGTAAGTATCAAAATCTTCAAATGAATTTACAGTCATGACTGTGAATATAATATGATTGTTATTTTTATGTAGCGGTAGAAGGGTTATTCACTACGATACATACTAGCAATTATGTTCAAATCATAATAAGGGTTCTTCTGTCTCGTATTATTTATCCTAGCTTTTCCTTCTCCGTCTCGAACTATATTTTTTCGTTATTTAGAGTGGTACCGTAGGAAAGATTAAAATAATCTGCTAACCCGTTCGTGGGTCTGCAACAACCTACAAAAACAGTCACTCACTAATCTCACCCACACATTCACTCTAATCACTTAAACCTTTCTGTAGGCTAGCACAGACCATCCAACGTGCTATCGATCTCCAATCAGCCGTGAGCCGAAAAAGTGCGGTCTGTAAGCGGTTTATCACTTGGCAACTAAACCCGCTTGATCGAGTTAAGCTCCAAGATTCGAACAATTGGAGACGCGTCGTCGTCGTCCCGCATTCGTTTGCAGCACGTGACGTGGCTGCTAAACAGAATGTAGAGGAAGAAATATACAAAGTTGACAGTTGGGAGCCGTTTAGGGTAGAAGAGACGGGGACGATACGATTCGTCACGCAGAAGTTGATTGTCATGCAATGGAATGATACCGTAGCACACGAAGTGCATTGCTTAGATCCCAATATACACTGAAAATGACGGACCAAATTCTGAAAAATTACCTTTATATCATAATGTAGAAACATTTTACTGGGTGGTGCTCACTGCTTGCCAAGTTGCCATTCGAAGAACTGAAAGCGCCGTAACGTGGCATTTGATAACTTCCAAATAAATCTATCCAATAAGAATGCTAAAAATTCGTTGCGAGGAAGAGTAAAAGCTAATTCAAAATAGTTGTAACTGCTTTTGGATAGTGTCGGCACAATAATTGTTGGTATGGCTCAACTGAAAAACTAAAACTTGGACACACACTGAGCAGACATGCTTCACCGTAACCACATTCCTAAGAAAATAAAAAGTATTTTTCTTGTTGTATCTACCGTACAGTATAAAAGTCCCAGGCACTCAAGCGGCTCACTACTAACTCGGCTACTCTCTCTAACAACCGGCCGTGGACCCGCAAATACGGATTTACTTAAGTTTGTCCATTTTATCCACTTTGCGCGCTAAACTATTATGATAATCGGTTGTAGTGGCTCGCGGTTTCGATATTTTTTCGGTGTATTTTTGTAAGAGGATACGACGATATTGGGGTTGATTGGATTTGATTATAATTTCCGTTTTCCAACATCTTGAAGCCTAATGGCTTCATGATGCTTTTTATGATGCCGATCTTGATGATTTAGCCGAACCTACAATTACAGACAGGTTGTTCGTGTATAAGTGGGTTCGAAGTGCCACAATATTAAGGCAAATTCGAATCAATGCAAATTCGTTACCTTCACTAAGAATTTTTCATGTAAATGTGAAATATTCCAACAAAGTCAAAGCTTTCCGTAAAGTAAGTAAACCTTTGATATTTTTATTGATTGCTCCACCTTTAAAGGCTCATTATACTTCGAAATTCAGCGGAAAGGCGAGCCAACCCGTCAAATTTGAATTTCCGTACCGCAAATTAAGAGCAGGAAAGGAGATGTTCTTTCAAGGGGTGCAAGCGAAATAGAAAATGTTATTCGGAATAAAAATGTGACTGACGAATTCAGCTACTTACATATTTTTGCGCCATCAAAAGGAGTCGATGGTTCTCGAATAATTTTGAATTGAGAATACGCTTTGGCGTCAAACGCCTTTTGTGCAATCAAAATTCAATGTTGGCAACACTACTCTTCCAAGTTTGATTTTGAAATCAATCATTTTTGAATTTTCTATCGAAGACGTTTCGTGTGTATACTGGTATGTATGCTGGGTTTAATGGTTTCGAGTAGAACTAAGTTTTTCTTAGAGGTTCTCATACCATGTTTAATCCCAGATTCAGATAAACCTAAGTTAAATTTTATAGCAATTTGAATGAGACACGATTTGTGATGAAAATCACTATGTTATGTTATTAAATGTCGTAATTGCCATCAAAATTAATGCCATATACAAGAACATGGTAATCTTCCAAGGTGCTCCAAAAGATCCGGTTTTCTACCAATATACTTTCACGCTGTATTATTCTCCCACTGATTAGCAAATAAATTCTGTGCTTCATTCTCTCTTGTCTTTGTGGTGCTGATTCCGCTGTTTATATACAAGGAGTAACAGAGTAAACCTAAGTCCTGAAAGTAAGTTATTTATAATTAACTACTGAATCGATTTCAGTCTCATTTAATAAGAATATTTAAAAAATGAAAAAAAAAATCATACCTACCGTGGATTTCAGTGGAGCTTCCGAAAGAGTGGGTCTTAAAATGAACATGGACGAGACAAAGGTTATGTCTAATGCCCATATAATACCCACTCTCATAACGGTCGGAGACGCTGCATTCGAAGTTGTGGACGAGTACGTTTACCTAGGACAAACTGTCCAGTTAGGTAGGTCCAACTTCGAGAAATAGGTCAATCGTCGAATCCGACTCGGTTGGGCAGCGTTCGGGAAGCTACGCAATATCTTCTCGTCTTACATACCGCAGTGTCTCCTGACGAAAGTCTTTGACCAGTGCGTGTTGCCAGTGATGACATATAAGGAACCGAAACGTGGTCGCTAATAATGGGCCTCATAGGAAGGCTTAAAGTCACCCAAAGGGCAATGTAGAGGGCTATGCTTGGAGTTACCCTACATAGCCCGAAAAATTGTCAAACTTAAGTGGCAGTGGGAAGGGCACATTGCTCGCAGAAAAGATGGCCGATGAGGCCGGAAGGTTCTGGAGTGGCGACCGCGTACCCGAAGACGTAATAAAGTTGGAAGGCCTTCCACAAGGTGGACCTATGACCTTGTGAGGGCTACAGGAGTCCGCTGAATGCGCGAAGCACAGAACCGGTCGGAGTGGCGGAGTTTGGGGGAGGCCTATGTCCAGCAGTGGACGTCTTTCAGCTGAAATGATAACCGCGGATTAAGCCAAAGAAAATTCAATCTTATTTCAAGGCAACGAGACTCAATTTTATACGCATAAAGTAATGGTAGAGTCAAGACGATTTTATTAATAATGAGAGTTAGCTATTAAAAATAGTTTTGGTCACTGTATTATGATATTAACTTATTAAAGGGTGTATGAGGTCTTGCGTTAATTATGTTACAGTCCGGCTCCAAAGAAGCTTCATACATAGTACCTATTAAACTGACAGCTAGGTACTGGTTACGACAAAACTTCCTGGTACTGCCATCTATTCTATCAGAACCGTAGCTACCTTTAAAGATTGAACCATGGTTGGATAACAGACTAAAATAGAAGGGTCCAACCTTTTCACCAAACAGCCCCTTGCTGCAACGTTCACACCAAGATCAGTAGATAGCGTTGTTCACAAACGTTTCCAAAGCGACGTCTGTCGAGCTGATTCTGAACTGTTTTACAAAATTACGGGCATCGCAGCGCCATCTAATGTTCAAACTTGGAACTACACGGGTTGTTGTGCACTGAGCTTTTTGTTCGAGCTTTTGATCCTCTGTCGGCTCGCATCGGGTCGGATGCAAAGAGCTTTCGTTGTGGAGTTGGCATTGCTAGATTATATTGAAACTTGAAGATAGATGGCGTTGTGATCTTGATGTAAGGTTGTTGTTAAATCTTAGAGCTTTTGTTGTTCTCTGTTCTTAAGTTGGATGTGACTGATATGATTAGAAATTGTCGCATGGTTTGTCGCACATCCAATTATTGGGTTGGTTTAGTTTTAAAAGTGATTTCAGTTTCAGGTTTATTTTATTTAGTTAATTTAATATTTTCATTGATAATAATATAATCAATTATATTGTAGTCGATGAAAGACAAAGCACGAGTACGCTCACAAGTTATATCAAAAGTTGCGGTTCACTTAAACTGGAATTTTTACCGTTACCCATTAGTTTCAAGATTTTGCAGATTCTGTTATTGTTTTAAGTTACGAATAAGTTATGAGTACCAACTTACATAGTTTCTACCGCGTATGTTATTTGCCACATAACAAGACCTAATTTTTATTCCAATTAACGATCTTCACACGCTAATTTCTCTCTTAACACATTTAAAACATTCTGTTTGCTTATCAATTGTTTCAATTTCTAGTCTCATTAGAACAAAAAAATTAAGGAGGAAACGTAGGTAATTAATATTAATTGGTACGCATCCTATGGCCCCGTATGGCCCATACAATGTATCACCATGATGTATGGGGTAGCTTCATTCTCCAGTAACCCGCGGACTGCCGCGACGCGCGCACGTTTATTCCTATTCGTTAGTTTTTCGAAAAACATCGCGATAAACACTGAATGAAGTTTTAGTGAATTTTTTATCAGTGATGATTTTGAAAAGGAGTTTGAGGATTTTGTTCTTTCTTGTCATGTGCGCGAGGAGTGTCATGAATGGAGGTATGATGGTTTTCTTTGTTATGTACCTATCTCATTTAAAATATGTGTGATTGATATTCTGGTCATTTCACTTTTAAGGGGTGCTTTTTGTATCAACCCTTTTGACCACTTGAGTCATAATCGAGGGGGCGACTGTAGGTTTGCAGCTGTTTAAAAAAATATCTATGACTACATTTTGTTTTATTTGAACAAAATTACTAAACAATAGTTGAAATCTTTTTAATTAAAACCTTCAGAAGGCTTGCTATTGGCGGTTGAAAGCGAGATTTAAGATTTAAAGGCTCTACATTTTACAACTACACATCTTCTACATTAACACACCTTTCCTGCATTATATATTGTATGTATCCTTCTTACACTAAAGTATTAATTAATTTACACAAATCTGATAGAAAACTAATCAGATTTGTTTAAATGAATGATTATTTAATAAAGAGGGACAACCGAGTAGGCACTCGGCCTTATGAATTGGTATCTATGTAATTTATATTTCAAGAGCTATATCTAAAACACATACTTACTTATCCATGAACGAACGTCTAAGTGTGGCTGTAACAGGCCATTGAGAACAGTAGCCACAAGATTATACCACTAATTGAATCGATTACCACTTGAACTCATCCAATTATAACGTGAAGGATGTATGCTTCAATTATAACTGTAATTGTGTAGCAAAGACCGTTTATGAACCTATCCTTTACATAATTCTTAATATCCAAACTTAATAGACCGCATGGTATCAATTTGTCAATGGGTTACCGCTAAACATGGACTGCTATTGACCACAAGCATTAATAAGGGATAAACAGTCATATTCCCGACGCTTGATTGGTGATTGCATGTTGTTATTAGCAGACAAGAAGACGAAACAGGTTCTCTTGACATGATTCCATGGTCACCTTTATGTATACCTACGAGCAAAAATGGGTTTTCCTATTTCTTTCCGCGAACTACCGTTATCTTGACATTTAACATAGGTTTGCAAACGGCAGAAACTCCATCAATCTGCACGAGTCAGTTAAACTGAAAATAAATAATGGATTGTGGAGATTTGTCTCCATCATCACCGTGTCAATTATCAGCATAATTATAACTTTATCAGACTAGAAAGTCGAATGTTACAGGGATGAGAAAAATCAATAGACATGATTCAGAGATCAGCCCGCAGATCCGTAGTTGAACATGATGCTTGTCAGTTGTCATAGTAACAACGAATCCCGGAGAGATAATGCCTGATCCCCTCGTTGACAAGATTCGTAATTTGAGTAGGCTATTGTGACGAATGCAGCTGCTCATCCACCTGCATTACTCTCTTATTTCATGTACAACATAATATGGTTAGCAGTTATGTTTTTTTCTCGTTGTTCAACTTTAAGTTTCTCAGACTTTAGTTTTTGTTGAGAAAATTTGCAACGTTGGTTCTGATATGGGTTTATGTTAGAAGGCTTCCACAGACAGGCGCGAACCAACGGTGCGACGCAATTCTGGTATAATAATTTCCATGAAATTTCCATGGAAATAGTTCTACAAGACTCACGTAGCGCTGCGGGAGCCTTAAAACGGAAGACGCAGTATTATTTGGGTTTACAAATCAGTTACATGTGAGATTGAAGCGCGGACTTGTGACTCTTCTGAGTAAGAGGTCGTGAGTTCGATCCCCAACCTACGGTAGGATCATATTTAGCTTAGTAGGAAGAAATTTAGCATACAGAGAGTTGGTAACGTAATCTAACCCATAGGATACTTTTTATCCCGGTAGTATGTTCCCGTGGAATAAATTTCAACCACCATGTGGGCGAAGCTGCTGGAAAAAGCTGGTATCTAAAATTAAATAAAATGTCCATTTATTGAATAAACATGACGGTTGGTACTAAAAATTACGGGCCCAACCATCTCATAGGTATATCTACTCTCCTCACCAAACATATCACCCGTAACATACCATGCATAACATAAGTACTGGTGCTGATACTGACAGGATGTCAATCCGTCGCTTACGCGCGTAGTAACCTGTTCCTCTCGGGACCAGCGCTTGCGCGGAATAATAAGCAGCAGATAAATTCCATATTTTCATTCATATCAGTAACGACGTACTGTGAATGTTATCAATCTGGCGTTGATATATTGGATTATGTGCATTTATGATTTTGTATGCTTTTCATTACAAAAATCACTTCCTAATATACTACTGGTACGTTAGTTAGGAAATGATGATAATTGACTGTTAGATCATCAAAATGATCATCTGTCATCTTATTGATATCATGGTCCAGCGGGGTAGCTGCGTAACACACTATTAGTACGAATGGATTTCATTTTGTCAATTCAACAACATTCACTGCTTTGTGCTTTGTTTTTTTTTTGTATGTGGTGTTGTCCCACAAACAATGGGGCACTTAAAATCTTGTCCAGCGTGCTGCTGTCTGCACGCTACAGGAGCTGATTGACGCTGCTGAAAGTAACAAAATCGTAGTCACGTTCTGGACTGACTGTATTTAGATTGCTATCGACACGCTATGAAGAAGAGAGTAGACTCAAATCATAGTAAATCATAGTAGTATATGTAACCCATATGGATTTTTTCCAGCTATCTCTTTATTAGAAAAAAAGAGAAGAAAAAGCTCAGTAAAGACTATTTTTCTTAGTCAATACCCTTTGTCATGCATTTTTTGTACCTAGCTGTCATTTGATCTCCTCAATCCGAAGGGAGGCCAGATTTTCACAGTATGGAGTTATTACTGTGATGGGTGCTGCTTATCCACTTCATGTAATCCCTGAGTCGCCACTTATGACGCCCTAGGTGGCGTTAAACCAAAGTGCGGGGAAGGTTGAGGGGAAGCCCGATGAAGGGTCACGCTACACACTATTCTTTTGGATACTGTGTGCTATGGTTATGGAGTATGGTTTTTTAATCAGAAAGTTTTGTTTGCCAATTACGACAAAGATGGCCTTAACGAAACTTTAAAAAGAAAAAAAAATGGTTCTCAATAGCTTACAATATTTATTTATAATAAGCACACCAACAGCACTGTCACTTACATTTCAAATAAAAATTACATAAGCTTACTAACTTAAGCGGTTTTAATCCAACAAAAAAAATACGTGACAATTTTGTACCATTTCTTAACAAAACTAAGACATAATTACTATTGTTTCGGATAATTTAGTACAGATTAGTATAATAGGCCCCTAAAACTATAAATATCGACCTAAATTGACGGGTCAAATGGAAGCTTATTATGAAAATTGCATCACATTTGAACTTTTCAATTTCTTCCAAGTGTCAGAAATAAACATAACTGGTCCGAATAATTACTTACTAAACACCATCAAATTTGCCTAAGGTAATAAATTCTGACGTAATATCCTGTGTTCATAATCCAACACGGTTTAAAAGGAAGTTACGCAACAAGACTTAGTTACTTACATGGAGTTAACATCCTAAATTTATTAAAGCCAATTACGAAACGAGTTTCATCCTCTCTTTTAACAGCAGTGGTAAGATGTGTACTTGGACGGGTAGCTTCACCGTTTTTGTCGCCATTGCGTTAAATGTTAAGTTATACTGTGGGTCGCCTGACTATTGATAATGCTTCCTTGTATGGTTGGGACGACACATGACTAATTGCATTGATCAGATGATCGCATCCAATTTCCAACTTTTCACAAGCGCTTGTTGATGGAAATAAAACTCTTGGTACAACATCTGACTCATCATCTGCCTCGCCTTTTCCCAACTACGTTGGGGTCAGCGTCCAGTATAACCGAAGGCAGCTGAATACCCGTAGGTATTTTACAAAGAGCGACTGCCTATCTGAACTCCACAATCCAGTTACTGGGTAACACGATACCCACCCCTTGGTCAGATTGGTTGTTCGATTTTTGGACATCTGAAGCCCCGTAATGACTGTGATAGCTACATCAGACTATGCTACTTAATTAAGAGAGCAGTGGTGGCCCTTTGGTATCGGCCCTGACTTACGAGTAGGTCATGGGCGCCTTCGTCCTATGGGGGAACGCCACCACCTACGGTCCTTACATACTCCTTTTGCCCTTACTTTGGTCATTTTTAGTGTTCCGTACCTCAAAAGCTAACAAAAAGGAACCCTTATAAGATCACTCTCTTGTCCGTCTGTCCGTTTGTCTGTCTGTCCATGTATCACCACCGATTTTCTCAGGAAAGGGTGGACTTAGCAAGTTGAAATTTATACCAGATACTGAGGTCTATAGTCCCTATTAGGTGTATAAAAATCAAGGTCCTGAGTCAACACGATAAAACTTGTAAGTACCTAAATTTGCCTTAATTTTCATCATTTTTTTATTTTCGGAATTTTCCCTTTACTTGTGCTGTAACCAAACCTTGCTTTTAACCAAAATTGACAATTCTACGTTAACTAGAAGTACCGTATAGGGTTTTGGTCGAAAACCTATATGGTAGTACCCTTTGACCTAGAATCACGAAATTTGCCAATAAGTAAGGTCTTACAGCACAAATAAAGGAAAATTCAAATGTCCCTATACATACATAGTTGACGCCAATTTTTGTACGGAGCCCTCGGTGGGCGAGTCCGATTCGCACCTGTCCGGTTTTTTTATGTTCTGTTAATGCCAAACTATATTCCTGCTACACTATATGCTCTGCTATTTGGTATGGTTTTGTTGATGTCATATTTAACGTGAACTTTATCGTTTCTGAGTCATAAAGCTCTACGCATAAGACTCCTGAAATCATAACTTATTTCATAGCTTTGTTTACCTCGTAAAACTTCATCTTGAAACAGGTTGACATCACTCCACTCAAGTAACAATTACACTAACTTTTTAATAGCCGTCAGCTTGTTTATTGGATAATCATAAAATTACATTGTATGACTGCTTCAATTACGTCCCTAAAAATAAGTCTCAAGACGAGCGGAACGTTGCTGTGACCGGTCGCAGTTTTCAATTGCAGGGCTGGGACACGCAACTGCGATTATTTTCATTACCTCATTTTAAAATCGTAAGTGGTTTGAAATTCTTATTGTAATCGGAATATTTTTAGTCTGTTGACAACTTTATGGAAGGTTGGAATATACTAGTGCATCCAGTTTGTTAATAACTGTAAGTATATGATCATAAATAGCGGCTGAACTGATTAAAGGCTCCCACAAATAGGCGCAACGCGGCGGTGTAACCTGATTCTGGTAAAACAACTTCCATGAAGTTTTCATAGAAAAGGTTCTACCAAAGTCGCGTCGCGTTGTTGTTTCGTATCTGTCTGCGGGAGCCTTCAGTAAACAGTCGACTCGTCAAATTACGCTACCTAAGTGTGTTTCGATTTGCGACAAAACTTTAAACAAAGACCTCTTCGCAATTTTCTAAAGATTAACCTAAATGTCATTTACGTATTTATTCTAACAAGCTCTCAAAAAACACCTTATCAGGAACAAAACAGTTTTCACACTACGCTGGCTACATCTGCATAATCGTTTTGAGTCGTGATTCGTTTCGGTGCGTTCTGGGGTGCGCCGCCGCCGTTCAAATCACTTTAGCCGTACATTTCATTCACTGTTCTGCCACAATGTGCGTGCACTCTAACCGCTGAATATGTTGGTCCAGAAGGCCAACTCTTCTCAATGAGCGATAACGGACGCACACGTACACAAGGCTCGCTCACATCGAGCGGCATTTGTTTGATGGACAGTTTAAGATCTCGTGCGTCGTCGTAAGCAGGTATGCATCTACGAGTATGTGTGCATTCACCTGTTTTCGCTCTTTCTATGGAGCTAGCCTACTATGTTTATCTATTCTGTGTCCTAATGCTGTTTGTGGCAAGTCTGTGTACGATTATAACGCGTCGTTGATTTCTGTGTGTAACCGACCGTTTGGGATTGACAGGTGGTTAAGGATATTGGGTCGGATAGCGATAGCCTTTAGTGGCAATGGTGAATTCAATGGTATTATTGAGCTTAGAATGTTTGATACTATACTATTATTATTGTTTCATTGTAGGTAAGCATTATGGTACATTGTCATCAAAATTCTCTGTATCACTATTGTTCAGTTTTCCACCATCTAAGTATTGTTCTGTAAACAGCTGTATTATCAGTACGAATAGAATGTCAACACTAACACCAATACCTAAGTGAAACGTCGAATATTGAAAAGAGACTAATAACTTATTATAAAGAAAGTAAAATTTTATTGCTCTGATTTATTTATTACAATTATGTAATATTTATTTAGAAAACTATTTGTAACAGTTCATGCCAGTCTGCTCAATTAATAAAAGATTAAAACAGTTATTTATTCATATATTTTATCAACGATATCATGCTTCATGATTCATCCATGGGCATCCTTGATTACGCCATTATCAAGTCTATTTTCATAGCACAGATATGCGCGCTTAAATATTTATGATCTTAGTTAAAACATGCAGTAGCACCGACTGCGCTGTAATCTTAACTATTTATCAACGAAAAGACGGCTACCTGATGTGGGATACATACGCTCTTTGATGTACCGACAAATGGATTCTAAAATGTTTAGTATTTTTAATAGAATCTTTATCTACTTTGTACAATATCTTAAAATTAAATTTGGTTTTCGTTTGACCTGTATACCGAGTGCCCGAACCAGCACCATTCCTTATGAAATTTGAATGCGCGTAGCGTAATGACGGATAGATAATACGTACTCACTTAGCATTAAAGAATAGTCAATAATGATAAATCAGGGGCCTTTTCCCAGCACACCAGTGGGACAGTCAGTTCCTATTGCTAAAGAAAAAACAAATCAACGTGTAACAAACTATGATTTAAGTAATACTCTATTTACAACATAATTATCTATTTGTTTCAGACCCAGAACACACAACAAAAGAAACGCGACCAGAATACATTCACCCTGATGGTCTACTAAACTTCGATCCATATCTCTCTGACTTTAAAGCAGAAGCTGAGGAAGAAGACGACTACATACCGTTACTAGAAAACGATGAAACGATAGATGGTCTACCAATATTCCTATTGGAACCTAAAAATTCATATGTCCTAAGAAATAGACCAGCTAATCTACTTTGTAGGGCAGCCAATGCTCTTCAAGTATATTTCAAGTGCAATGATGTAAGGTCTGATAAAACTGTTCAACTAGAACATGTGGACCCTCATAATGGAGTGAGGGTCGTGGAAGCGGAACTTAATGTGACGAGAAATGAGCTGGATGGAACCAATAAGAAGTATAGCTGTGAGTGTTATGCGTGGAACAGTAAAGGCAGGATAAGGAGTCAGGGTGTTTTGATTGAGTTTGCTTGTAAGTACATCGTTTTAGTGGTTTGTCGTATCTATGATTTGTTCATTATTGTGTTCCATAATTACTAGAATGACTTGATGACGAAAATTGAAAACCAAACTGAACCCTCAATCAATATTTCTTTTAATCGGCTTTCCATTATTGGAATCTGGAATCTTTAAACTACTGGTATTGTCAGTAAATTAATGTATTTTGCTCTTCTTTTAAATAAAAACAACACTTAAAATCGATGCACCTACCAAGTTGGTCCTACTCCTAACCGACTCGTATAGACCATTCACCATGTCGTTTGGCAGATTCTCCCGCCAAGAAGTGTTTTCCCCAGCCAACTGGGTCTACGTGCCAAGTTAGCTGTAAACTTTGAACACTAGAGAGTTATTGCATTGTTTTCAAAGTAAAAACTTTAGGGACACTGAAGTTATAGCTAAAAAGTGCCGTTTGGAATTTAAAATTATATGTTGCTTTTTTGGAAGTGGAAACCAAATGAAATAACTCAAGCCTATAATTATAATATGAAAAGTAATTAAAAATCTTAATCTCATGAGATAAAACACAATTAAGTCTTACCAAAAGAGAAAAAATGTTATTTATTGCTTAGCAACCTACTACCAAGCGTTTACGTTGTAGTGAGTTTTAGATTCATGCAAAGTAACTGCCGTCAGTCTGTAGGGACACTAATCTCAGAGAACATAAAACGTTATCAGTATTACTGTTTGGTTCTCATACACTGAAAAAAAAAGTTAAAGTTGGCTCCTATATCAATTCCCAAGGTGGGATGAATTTGGGAACACACAGAATTATGATTGGTCACAGTCGTATAGAACAAAAAATTTCCTCTTTATTAACATTCACCGTTAACCGGAGCATGTCCATTTCTCATAAATATTCCCGATCCCACAGGTAAAATTAAAAACTTTACGATCATCATAAGTAGAACTAAGAGCTGTGCCGCGTTCAGTTTTGTTTTCATTAATATATATTTTGTTTCTATAAGTTAATAGTTTCCGCTGCTTAACGATGTTCTCGTTGATATAATTAACATTCGAATGTTTCTATTATTTAGTAAACGATACGCCTGGAGCAGTTTTGAGACCAACATTTTTATAAATTATGCTAACGAGAAGGTTTATCAATTTTATAGAAATGTTCTGGTATTGAAAGTTATGACATAATCGTTCAGCCGCGGGTAGAGTTATATCCATTGGAATAACTGTAATCGAAATGTGATAGATCTATTTGGTTAAATATTACCAAAACGCGAACATGGTGTGAAAAGTAATAGGTTTATGAAACGTAGCCGAGACTATAGTTCATATAAAGCCTGAACGCGTTAACTGACTCGCCACCAACACTAGTCAAGCAAGACAACTTTGAATCAATATTCTCTACAACGAATACAAAGAACAAGTTATCCACCGCTGTGAGACTAATTTAATTTAATTTATCCTTCTTAGCCTTTTATGCAGTGAACTGAATTGTAAGCGGTCACACGAGTTATGTCAAAGAAGACTCGTATAACAGTATCGTGTTAGGTTTACAGGACAGGTTGTGTCGCTTACTAGTACTTAAACTTGTTTTTGTCTCTTGGAACCAGTGCTTATGTCTTACAGTTTAGTACTATGTCTATTATAGACCATCTTTGTAGGTAATAGCCGTGTTTCTTACTGAGAATTTGTTTTGATGGAATCTGAAGGTAGCTCAGTAGCATATGTATAGCCAGCTTTTTGAACTATGATATGGATAACTTGTACTTTGTGTTAATTGATTAATACTATGTATTTGGCTTTCTTGGTATACAACAGGAGATGTCCTTGATTATTATTATAGGAGACCTGAATTTGACATTTAATTATACTTTGTCGCACGAAACGATAATATAATGAAGCTCACTCATAATAACTTAATAATTAAATCTCAACGGTACTTCGAAAATAAAATAAAACAACAGACAAACGTAACACAAAACTCCGAAACGTAACACATAAATTGTGACAATAAGAAGAAAGACGAAAATAAAGTGAAGTGCAGACAATTAAGGGGCACGCCTATTGTCTAGAAATAAACACCCCACGCCACGACTCGACACGCCATGTTAACGAAAGAAATAATCAACAAAATGACACTTCAGAAAGCTGGAATATTTTAGCGACTTTATTACTTTTCAATGGAATTGAAGATGTGTAGGTTTGGACGAGAGGAAAGGATGTGGGAGGCAAGGGAGAAAATAGAATGCTATGCTAATGTATCAAATTAGAAGTGTAGGGGATATTGAAGAAATGAAACATTATATTGCAGCTTTTTTATACATTTTATTCAAAATTAAAGCAATTAGGTTCACAAATAAGCATACGTGGAAACTTTTAATGGAAAGGAAAAAGTGATTGGAACTTCTTGAAAATGTGAGATTTCGAAAATAGTGAATCGCCCTCAGTAACAGTTTTGCTTACTTTTAATTTCCAGACCGTTGTGTATCCAATGAAAAAACTCAACATTTAACGATATAACTCCAAGTTAGGTGTCCAAATTTTTTTACGACAATTTTTATTTTCATCCCTCGTTTTTTTTAAGAGGGTGGGTAACGGAACCATTATATGGAGGAAACATTATTTCCGCTCGTTAACTCGAGCACTTTGCACTTTGATGAATGCTCACTAGCTTTCTATTTGTGATACGAGGGTGAATCTACGTTTGTTCTAGTGAAAGTCTCGAACGAAAGTGGTTCGTCAGTTTTCTATTTGCTAATTGATTTCACTTGACAAAGAACCTCCATGAAATGCGAGTTTTCATTAGTCGTTGAGCCATCTTTGTTTTCTTTAATGAAAGCGATCAATTTATCTTTTCTAGTGTAGTCCTGAATTTAGCTAAACGGTCTACGAATCACATTTGCGTTGCTTTTCGGAATCCGAATTATCATTCACAGAATTCACTTTATTGCCTGTACACTTCTATAGAGTAACTCTTGTTCCCTAAAATTAACTTTTGTCCTCCAGACATTAAGAAGCAATTCCTCCAGCAGCCTCTATCCTCAACGATAGAAGCTGGCAGAGGAGTGACCTTCAGATGTGTGCCACCACCCGCCGCACCGCCACCTTCTATTAAGTGGACAAGGAATGGAGTCACCATGGAGCCTACAGTTGAAACTCTGGTTCTACCCAAAGTTAGTTTACAGGTAAGTTCAAATTTCTATATTAATTGCTGTCGCTAGAATTTGCTATTCGGAATTTTAGTAACCTTAATTTTTATACTGGGAATCTGCTCTTATTCATTAATGTAACGTAAAGATACACTGTAACATCTTGCAGCCAAAAATCCGACTGCCGAAGTCACTACTAAATTTATTAAGGCTTTTAGTTAATGATTAAAACACACGTCGTGATTTTTGTTTAATTTTTTCATCAATAGTGGAACGTAGTTGTGTTATGAAAGAACGTTTTGACGATACAGCTGATTTATTACGTAATGTCTAGGATATGGCAAACTACACTTGCGTCGCAGAGAACATCGCGGGTCGGCGGGAGTCCGACGTCGCTGTTTTGTCTGTGTATGGTATGTTGTCATAACTTTTATATTATTCGTTATTATTATCAATATTAGAGCCATTGTCACTTATGTAACGCGTTTTGTTATTAACGTGGTGCCTTGAAAAGACATGTTGTTCAAGAAATCACTTTCAGAAGTGCTACAATAAATATTAGCGAAACAAGCTATTAAAAGCGTGTTTTATAAGAATAGCGCGGGTGGGCCATGCGACGCAACGCGGTGGCTCCGGGGACAAAAAAAATCACACGGACAAAGTCGCGGGCAGAAGCTAGAGTAGGTATTAGATCGTGGGTGTGCGTTTATAGCATGTTGAAACACTTAAACTAGTCCACTACCCCTTGAAGGGCTGATTTCCACAATCGATTTAAAATGTATTTGATTTGTAGAAACATTAGAAAGTAGACTTTCTAACTGCTCATTTGATGGTAATTTTTCAAGTCTGCAATGACGTAAATATTTTCGTATAGTAAACGGCGGCTGGTCAGAATGGTCAGGCTGGGCCCCATGTCGGTGTGGGTCTGCTACGAGCGGTCGCCGGCGCTCGCGCAGCTGTACCGAGCCAACCCCTGCCAATGGCGGAGCACCGTGCAGGGGTCACGCCTCGCAGAGCGATGAGGATTGTGTTTCATGTCAGAACAGTAAGTAATGAAGAGATAATAATAATATGGTTTTGATCATAAAAAGATATTTCCTTGCTGAGAGCTGGAAGGAGAAGTGTTGTCAGACTGGCTAGATGATATACAAAATGACCGTGAGTGGCTCGTTGATGAGACTCGTACAGACAAAGTAGACATAGACATAGGTCAAAAGGGAGAAGGTCTAAACTCTGATGATGATGTCATACTTCCATAGTTTGTATTGTAGATTTTGGCGCAATTAATTATTTAGAAGACTACCTATATATGTATTAGTAATTCGTTTATTCATGTAGACTCGTCCTCTAAAGAGAATAGAGTTTTTTTTTTTTTTTTTAAGAAACGTTGCCCCCCACACTAGGAATTTCTCCTGTATCGTGGGTGCGTTTACAAACATTTAAACTCACATACACAAACAGCCAGACCCAGAACAACTACTTGCAGATCATACAAATATTTGTTCCGTGCGGGAATCGAACCCGCGACACGCAGCGCAGCAGTCGATCACTGAACCACTGCGCCAACCGTGCCGTCAAAATTAGGCCGATCAATTAAGTTAAAATAAGGACTCTTTCTTTAGGTGGTTCCTGGTCATCGTGGAACTCATGGTCCACTTGCAGTGGAGACTGCGTGAGGATACGAAGGAGGGAATGCTCTGGCAATAACTGCCAGGGGTCTACACTTCAACACGCTGCCTGTGTTGATGGCATGTGCACTAGTGGCATGAGTAAGAAACTATATTCAAATGCTCCAAATCAATCTTAAAAGTTCCCTTGTACATAAATATTGTGTTTTGTTCTTCGTCTGAGAAGAAGAATAAGAGAAGAAGGAGAATAAATTATTATATGCTCTTTAATTCTCATCATCTCTAGTCAACTATTTATCAATCACTTAGTTTCCATGTTGAATTTGACTGATTTTGTTTTAGTTGTCGGTTTTTTACCGTTTACGATACCCTAAGGTCACTCCAATGTTTCTCAGGGTTCTACACCAACAACACAACGTTATACGTGGGCATAGGCATCACAGTCGCCATGCTGATTGCTGGCGCCGCCATCTTGTATGTGTGGTGCAAGTATAGAAGCAGACCTGGCTACTCTGCTGGGAGAATAGGTATGATATCGTAAAAATTACTTAATGAATTACTCCTGGTGTTTAAAATATGGGCCTGTTCGGTCACGAGCAATAAATACCTTGATACAAAAGCGATTTTCTCGTGAAATAACGATGGCAACTTTTAGAAAATCCCTATTCCATAATATTAATGAAAAAAATAAAACTGCGACAAGTGGTACAGCTAGTGTTGTCATCTGACATTACGCTGCTGCTGTTGGCATTATTATCATTGTTACCTGTTTTAAAAAAGAAGTATTTTTAAGGGGTATTTTAAGCTGTAGTGCCAGTAACCGCATTTTTCTTTCTTTCATTCTAGTATAGTTTCAAATATACTATGTTCAAAACACCATCTGTGGTGTTTTGAACATAATATATTCGGAATCAACACTTTAGAAAGAAAATCGCTTTTTAATCTTGGGTAAGTGTAACGCAATTAACTGTACCTTCTCTTTTCCAGTGGTGTTTTGATTTAGACAGGAATTATTATGCTGTTCACATGCAAACCCGACTTTTCCTAAATATACTATAATAATTGTTCTAGCCAGACCAAACATATTTCTTTAGTATTCATTGCAAGAAACGAAGATACATTTATTTACCCTTAAGCAATTCATACAACATTTAGGTATACCAAAGACACATTCAGGCAGGGACAAGACTACGGCGGGGCCCGACCTGACCAGGACCTGCAACGAGTACTGGATGCAAGGAACTGATAACCACTACGATATGCCTCATGTTAGAGACAGGTTGGTAAAACATCTTCATGTATTCTGGGTGTTCACTTGGCTAAGTTGTAGTTTTAGCATTCTAATCAATTATGATTTTAGATCGTATCGAGAATATTATCTTGATTACGAGAATCTGCTCTAAATAAGAATAACAATACATTTAGTCTATTTCATTGTTACTAAGATGACCTTACGACTATTCCATACTCATTGAATCTGCAACTATCTTAACAATAACTTTGTTTGGACGGCTGTCCTTAAACTAGGTAGTTACTTGTATCTTGGGAACTGATTTAACATACTTTATCTCAAAGATTTTGATACGTTGTACAGAATTAAGTTCATGATTTTGTCTTTGTTGCATAGAACTCTCTCGTTCGCTTTATTCTCTTTAGATAAGCAAAATATCGATATCGGTGTACCAACGAACGTTTTTATGAGGACCTCAAACCTTCACATAAGTTTCCCTATCTGGATTTCTAACTAGGGCATAAAAAGCAATATCTTCACATAAACGTCCGAATTCAAATCATATTGCACAATCTATTTTTATAGTTCCGTATTTTTCTAATACTTCCCTTTGAATAATACCTAAAAGGCTCAAGTCCTGCTCACGGTGAAAGAAAAAGGTCATAAGATAAAAAGTGATGTTATGAGATATTGTTGTTTGTATAGTAATAACTTTTCACATCCATTTGGTTTATGTGCCATTATTCTTCCACCCCTAGCTATTCGTCCCCATTTGGGAACCGGAGTAGACATCAGTCGTCAGCCGGAAGTAACCATTACGAGATGAAGCCTTACAGCCCTTCCGGGGATTCGGCGTCCAGTTGTTATACCAATTGTGAGTATTTTTGTTGATATAAATAAAGAAAATGAAGGCAATATCAATATTTGAAGCTAGGAATATTATGGAGAATGACATGACGTAGAAACGACCGAATAAAAAATTTCATCTTTGTGTCATCACATTACATTAAACGATTTTAAAATCCACTTTTACTTAATGAAATATTTACCTGCATCTTCGAAAGTTGTAACTTGATATTTCTTAAACACAGCTGCACTCTTTGACGACATTTAAATATTGGACCCCTTTTTAAAAAGTCAATCGACCTTTACAAGGTTTTATATAGGTATGTATAAACTAACCATGACAATTCCGGTGGAACTCATAAATATGAGCATGATTGGTTTTAAATTACCGATATGGGACCTAAATCTATCATGTCTTGCGGAAAACCCATATTATGTGCTCAACCTACATACCTATACTTATACCGTTGGGCTGGGTATTTGCGGGTGGTATTAGTTTGCTGAGTAATCACATTTCCTGCTCTTACGAACCATGATTGCTTCTGCCCAGTAATTAACAAGCTAGTCTAGCATATTGGACGGAGTAACGGCCATCAATTTGTCGTAAGAGCCAATATTCTAACCCCTGATCCCTTTACAGCCAGAACAATGACATCCAGGTCAAGCGAATGCTCGTCCGCACTTGCTGAGCTGGTAACAGCATCACCTACATCTATGTCGAAGGTCGATGTAGCAGTAACGTTACCCACGGGACACCTAGATACCAGCTATAGAGATAAAATATGTCTGACTATTGTCAAGTGATTATGTTTAACGTTGAGTTTTTAAGGAACTAATGGGAATTTTACGCTGCAGTCAACTTTTTGCAGTGTTTTGTAATCATCTTTCCATCTGGAACGTGATGGATATTAGTTTGAGAGATAAAAGGTGTATATAATAATGAGAAGTTAATACTGCTCTGATTTAAAGCACATAGCATATACTATATATAAGCATAGTGCTATTCTTGTCAGCCGTTCGTCAATGTTTGTGCAATTTTGCTTCTTTTATCATCATTTTGTCAATCAACCAATTGTTCAGGTTTGCCTGTGAAATCCTATTTATTATTGAGTTTGTTGTATGGTGTGTTGTGCTGTTCCACAAAGAATGGGGCACTTAATATCTTGTCCAGCGTGCTGCTGTCTGTACGCTACAGGAGCTGATTGATGGACGCAGCTGAAAGTGGTAAAATAGTAGCTAAATTCTGGGCAGACTGTATTTAGATTGCTATCGACACGCTAAGAAGATGAAGATTGAGTTTGTTGTTAGATTGTCTCTGAGTGGGACCAGTTAGTGGGTATCACTTTATTATGAAGTTCAATCATTCTTGTCAATTACATATTCTTCATTCATGTGTTAATGATCGTTAGAAATGTGAAAATGAACACCAAGAAGGTTAAAATACACTTTCTACTTTTAGTGACCTGATCAAATTTATGAAATGCTTGATATTTAATTACGTGCTTCTTTATAATCAATGACAGACCTACTTTGAATACATTGCAAATTTTACGTAGTACCTATTTATATGCATTTATGTGAGAATGTTAGTTCCAGAGGATGTGCCTAGAAACAATTCAGTTTGAACGAAAAAGTTTATTTATCAGCCCCTGTTAGTTACGTTATTTATTTCTTCTTTTCTCTTTTTGTGGATATTATTAGCAATCATGTTTTGGATTTAGTAGTGATTCTAAAATAAAGTTACGTAAATTAGCTAAAAAATTGGTACCGATATTATAAAATAAGTAATCGTTGGTTTTTAATAATCATAATCGAATTAACGGGCTAATTTCAACGTCCATCGAAGATTGTATTGAAATCTCTTTAATAAATTCTATCTTTACAGAAACTAATTAAAAATATGTAAAATCAATGCTTTTCTTTCAAAGACTGAACGAATCTATTCAACTGCCAATTTGATATGCATTTATTATTGTTTTTTTATATTCTAAGCTTTGTATATTATTATACAACCTGATTGTTATAAATGAAAATATTACTAAGCAGCCACATGTGGTAACTCTAAGAACGTAATGTAGAAAATGAAGGAAATTCAGAGGTACCCCCCAAGTTAAGCAAAAATGCTTGCTTTATTTTCATGGATCAAAATTTTTGCCATTTATTTTTAATGGAGCACCGAGGGAGTTATCTTTGCTTGCTGGGTAACTAAATGGAAACTCTGGCTATTCTCTCGCTATTAAAACATAATGTTAATATTGAAATAGTTCGCCACGCTTGTAATATTTTCATTGAATCCATAAAGGTTTTTAGTTATGTATGTAGATACTAACCGAATGTAAATTTTGTATTTAAATCTGTGATATTAAATGAATTAATTTGTAACATTTTATTTGTTTCTCATTTATAATAAATATACCTTCCCTTCTTCTGGTAAGTGAAAAACCTTATTTCTGTTTTTTTTTATAGAAAGCAATTCCATACCAAGAATCTGTTAACATTAAAACAATCGAGCTATGGAGGAACTACGGAACTACTTCCTTTCGTTAATCGGATGCGGTATAACAGGTTCCTTAACGAGTGTATATGTTACCGGCCAAACCCGATTTCAGGCCAAACTAGTTTGTCCTAGGCCAAACTGGTTTATTAAGCCGGGGCAAGCCGATTAAATGGGTTAGGTTAGGTTAGGTTAGAACTGTGACCAAAAGCGCGCCAGCCGAGCGAGCGAAGCGAGCGGCGCCGCGGTAGCGGCCGGCAAGCGTTACTTCCAAAGGCTGTTAACGAAATGGCTAATCAAGCTAGTTGGCTGCGACATATCACGCGTAGGATAAGTCTGTTTGGCCTAGGACAAACTAGTTTGGCCTGAAATTGGGTTTGGCCGGTAACATATATATCAAAACCAACGTACGTTGTAAACATATACTGAAGTAACCTATGTATACAATACAATACAATTTGGGCTTACATAATATGACGATCTGACTTCTAAAAAAACTGGTGGTCGCCAAGTGGTCGAAAATCGACCATCATTCACTTACATTTTAATCAATTATAATAGAAAATATTAGCTTTCTGCAGTTCTTCTCCATTAAATAGAAATAGAAATAGGTAAGTAATATTTATTTGCATAAAACATTATAAACTTTAACTGTGCCATATGTCATATTCCTTCGTCAGAGTAATTTTAGTAAAAAGGAGACCCTACAACCTAAAATACGTGAAGCAAAAATGCTTCACGTATTTTAATATAAAGGAGATATCAAAGAACCAGTATAATATTACTTTTTCGTACGAAACACTCATTTTGGTATCGAATCTACCTACCTTCTCAAGAGTATCCAATTCCAAATGACAAACGAAATATCCCTTATCTCGCAGTAACAGAACATTCAACTTATTATATTGATCTTTACCCCTTACTTTGCCACGTGGCTTTCCAGGCTTGCCATTTGCACCACGAGGACCACTAAAAATATATTCATACAGAAGATTAGCTCTATAAAATGGGCGAAAACGCACACACACACCGAGACACGGCTCATCTACAGCGGGTGCAAGCATACACGAGACTGTCATTCCACATCCTTTTTCTGGCAAATTATCTTTGGGTAAACAGGAAATTAGCATTTCTTTTGTAGTTCTATCTATACAAAAAATCAAGAAAATCGAGCAAATAATGCTCTTAATCTGGTTCTTCTTTTAAACATTGCCCCCACACTAGGAATTTCTTCTGTATTGTGGGTGCGTTTACAAACATTTAAACTCACATACATAAACAGCCAGACCCGAAACAACTACTTGTAGGTCATACAAATATTTTGTTCCGTGCGGGAATCGAACCCACGACACGCAGCGCAGCAGTCAATCATTTAACCACTGTGCCAACCGTACCGTCAGCGTCATTTTGGATCCACGTTCGTTTAGTTTTGTTCGGTGAAGAGTGTATCAAAGGATGTGCCAGAAGATTAGGACTTAGAAAATTGTGACTGACTTATTCTACTTCTACCTGGTTATCTTTTTATGTTCCTGTCGACCTTAAGATAATTTGAACTCCGTACGTGTGCGTGCGCGTGCTGTCGGCCTTTCGCTTATTTTATGGACCTTCTGTACCTTGTATGTTGTGCTTGCCATTAGCACCACTTTGATTGCAACCATTCAACCGTGGAGGCACTAAGTACATACAGTAGCTTGCCTTAATGGCCGGTTATTAATCGTACGTATCTAATTACTGTGATGGAACTCAGCGGGGTAGTCTGGTCAATGTATGGGCTTGGATGTTTGTAAAGACCGTCACAGAAGGTGTAGTTCATAGTGTATGATGGAAGTACAGAAATCACTTGCAGGTGAAGTTGAACTCTTCCTATTATTCGTCTCTGGATTTCTGAAATCCCATATAATAGATGTTTGTTAAGCATAAAATATCCAGTATCGTGGATCATTGACCAAGTTTGGTTAATGATCCCACGAAGGTTTGGTCAGAACTTTACTTAGTACATCCACATTTCGCCAGAAATGTTTAAGTACCATGTTGTAGAGGCGAGCCTAGTGCTATCAACCGAGCACAAATATAGCCAGGCTGCTACTGAGAAATTTCAGATATAAAAACACACTAACACTTTGCCCGACCTGGGGTTTGAACCTAAGGACCTCATGCTGAGCCATAGCGCTTGCGACCACTAGACCAACGAGACTAAATAAATAAACTAAACTAATTAAAAACGAACTAAATATAAGCAGAGGCAAGGTACGATCAACGAATCAGTCCATCCATACATAAGTGGCATAAAACAAAGTCGCTTTTCGGTTTTCATCAATAGGCAGAGTTATTTAAGAGGAAGGTTTATATGTATAATACACCGAGCGCACGCGGGCGAAGTCGCTGGCGAAATCTAGTAAAGTATAAAATAATGTCAATCCGATATATTTTGTATGAGCTTACGATCGGAGATGGTCAGCCTACACCGCCCTGTGACAGACGGGCATAATACATAGTAAGTTCATACTATTCCTTAAGTAATAATACATAAATGTATAATGATAATTTAACAAAACTGACTATGGACTATGGTATGGATATTTCTGTAGTTTTTCGAGACTTGCATAAATCCAAATATTACCATGAGTTATTCGTAGTGGGCCTTCTGTGATGTGTAGTTAATACGTCTGTAACACGATTGTATGTACATATGTTTTAACGTCAATAACCGAACGCTTTATAACAGTGTTCGATCACCCAATAAAAATTAAGCACTTAAAACAATTTTTAAAACCATTTTAAATGATAGATAAGAGCTATTAATAAAACAGAGGAGCATTTTACAGTGCACGACATTTCTTCAACACTTGGCCTTATTTAAAGCCGTCATCATTAACTAACCTTTGAAAGATACCAATTAAGAAAAACAATAGTTTCAGACAGTTTTCGACCAGACGTTTGAACTAGGAAGTATTCGTTCCAGCCAGACCATCGTAAAGAGTACAAAACTGCAAAATAGTATAAATTCTAAAATACTGCAAGCACTGCTGGGACTCAGGCCTGCTCTCGGTGAGAGGGTGAGGGCCGTAATCCACCACGCGGGCTCAGTGCAGGTTAGTGTTTTTTTACACAATCTAAAAAAAAAAGAATCGACATTTTGTCGACTTTGTTATTATCACAAAACTTTGTTTGAAGTATTACAAAACTATGGATTTCAAATCATCATGATCATCTGCTTAGCTTTATCCCCCCTATGAGGGTCGACTTCATGTCTAACCGGATGCAGCTGAGAACTAGTATTTTACTTGGAGCGACTACCTATCTGACCTCCACAACCCATTCACTGGGTAATTCAATAACCCTTGGTAAGACTGGTTGTCAGACTTTCAGGCTTCAAATATTTTTTCAAAAATCTTGCGACCTGGTTGGTTCATAAAAAAAATCATTGTCTTTTTTAAATTATATACTTAGTAAAGTATGTTCAATGATTGGATTTAAATTTTTATGATATAGGCGACGTGACTGCATTAAGGTAGTCCTTGCAGTCACGTCGCCCATGTCGTATCGCAACCGTCACGTGACTACAAAGTGGTAGTCGTCTCAAGTAACAAATCATAGCTATTTTTGTATGAGCCCATTAGTCAAATTGTATGACTAAAACAAGTTCAAAGTTCCTTTAACTGCTCACATTTGTCACTTAAAACTCACTAATTGGGACACTTTAAGTACCTTAGTGTTATAAACGGAGTTACAGATTTTTCATTTTTTGGACACCCTGTTTAAATTGCGTGTTTGAGTTGCTTTAATTGTGTGAGTTTTCTTAGAATTTAGAGGTGTTATGCTTTAGGATTAGTGCGATAAAAAAATTACACTGTGAACATGTTTGTCACAAAAAAAATACAAAGCCTGTTTGAAAAGCTTCGAAGATTTTCCCGAGTTTTCATTACACAAGTGAATACAAAACTTTGGAAACTGTTCGAACCTTTTCTTGTGGTTGTTTTATTGAATGAGTCCTTCATACAGCCTTCGTATTATTTTATATTTTTATGAAAACACTGGGCGTGTTTTGTTCCTAATATTTTAATAATTGGTTAAACTCGGACGACCACAAAAAATACGTTTATGCCTAAATTAGATACCGAACACCAAATATGTAAATGCTAATTCTATTTGAATATAAGTCACCATAAAATATCAATGTGCATAAACAAACTATAACATGAGCATTCTGTATTATGTTCATCCTCGAAATCCAAAAGCACAGCATCTGAATCAAAGCCGAGCAATGACTTTGTTACTAGGAGCACATACTCGTACTAGTAACATAAAGGAGGTTACTCATAACCTACTTGTTACTATGATTCCGAGGAAGAATGAGTAACACAAACAAAATTATCACTCATATTGGTATGACTAAGAACTTTCCGGGAAATAGTGTATGGTTCATGAAGTCTATCATAATAGCTTTGTTATTATCCTTACTGGATAAGTTTTCCAAGAAGCGTCCTTGATAAATTGATTTAAACTTAAATCGATTTTCAACAACATGCCCGGAATGAATGAATGAATTTTGATTTAACCTGCTGGTATCTATTTTAATTACATCATACCTATTACTAACTATTCGTTTTTTGCTATAACCTAGATACGTGTTATAATTTCTTATAGTAAGTACCTAACTCAGCATTCTGACCATAGATGTTTGAAATTAATTAATGTACCTATACATCTGAATATTTCGGAAAATGAAAACAAGAGAGAACATAAACGAACTTCATCACAAAAACATATTTAAAAAAACATTTTCACACTGTCCAGCGATCAACTTTTGATTCTGACCGTAGATAGGTACATAATATCAGCTAGGTAATTGCTGCGGACGTATCTAATGGAAACCACTAATCAATCAATCAGACAATTATGTCGCATATGCGTGATTGCTAGCTGCTACCGTAGACATCGATTTATTGAATCACTGGCCAGTGGGAATTATGTTTTGGTAGTATTCATACCTAAAGTAAAATACAGGCTTATATAATTATTTTGATTAGTGTTGAGTATTTTATTGAATGGTTTGAAACAGTTTTAATACTGATAAATTGAAATGGATTAATGGAAATCGATATTGGTTGCATATTGTTAGTAACAAATATCCAAGCTAATCAAAATATTTGTGGTAGAATTGGGTTTATATCAATGAAGCATTGAGAAGGCAACATTACTCTTGTAAAAACAGGATTTTTAGTAGTGCCACAAATTCCATGCTGGAATTCAGTCATCGTTGAAATATGTAGTCGTAACAGGCCATAACAGAAACACTCAAAAGTAAAGTAACATTAAAAACTATAAAGTATTCTTTGACTAACTCTACGTCTATCAGTTATTATACTTTACAGGTATGAGGAACAGGCTGTAAAGTTCACTCATCCTTAATAGAATAGGGAAGATCCTCCGCAGACGGGTGTTATGTCTGGTGGGATTTCGGGACGTTGTATATTGGTTGCCCGGCAAGCGCTGCTTGCGCGATGCAGTATTTTGCGTGACGTCAGTGTGATGCGTTGTTCGCATGTGGCGATGTAGAAGATGCCGTTACCATCCTATTCCAATGCACCAAGAACCTATAAAGATCAATCTGGCTTAGCATGTCGATAACCACAGAAATCTAATCAATAATTCAGATAAATATAGAGCTAGCGTAATACTAGCGTAAAAACTGCACACACATCCCTACCTATCCACACATTCGAGACAGACGCACCGACTGTTTGCTTACAAGTACCCGCATATTCATTAAGTTAATTGTTCTGTCAGTTCCTAGAAACTATTACCTTAATAACAGTTACTATGCTTCGCTGGTATAGGCAAATTCGGAGATGCTCGGTTTTCGATGCAGATCTTGGAAAAGCAGACGCAGTGAGATGTAATGCAACTTATTTAATTTGAACGATTTGTCAAATTATAGAGGCAATTGTTACGTAGGACTTATACTAATCTATACTAATATTATAAAAAGGTAAAGTTTGTGAGGTTCTATGGGGTAATCTCTGGATCCACTGAACAGATTTTGAGAATTCTTTTACCAATAGAAAGCCACGTTACTTGTGAGTGTTATAAGCTATATATTAACCCGAAAAATTAAAAGACTTTTTCATGGTAGTCGGATTTGCAAAGTAAGTCAGAGAAAAAACGGTCGAACGAAAACAAATTGGGATGCCACCCGTGCGAAGCCGGGACGGGCAGGTAGTAGTGTATTATATACAGAAGCTGTTGGTATACCTTTATACATACTTAAATAAATACATAGATTTAATTTATGGATTTTATTGCGCCTGATGGGCTAGTCAAAGAGACCTCAAAAACAAACTCTACAGCAGCCAATAGCCAAGCTATACAAAACTCGGTCTATTGTAATCCTCTCATCTCAAATCTGACACCACTAATACTTTTCGCATCCCGTTAAACTTTTCCAAGCCGACAAAATGTTTCTCTACTGAAAATTTTATGTAGGTACTGGATACGACTTGCTTAACTATTTCAGTTGTTCTATTCAACAGTGCCTAATTAGTAGCTTTGTTTACCGATTAGTTATTGCTATCTCAGTAACACAAGAATATTTACGTGGAATATCCAGAAATGATGCTCCATTCACAAGTATGTACCGACGCATTTCTCCTTGCAAGTTTCCTGATAAATGCCTTTGTTGGACACACGATTTTTGACCCTACTGCCTAACTCTCTGGGGTTAATTTAGCTTGGTTGTGTTGAAAGGCAGTTATCTGTTATTTGGTAGTATAAGCTACAGAATGTTCCGGAGATGTTCGATTGCAGCGGACTCAACGTGCCGACTGCGAGTTTAGAACTGGACGCCGCTAAAATGCTACTGCGTGCAATTGAAGACAAAAAATAAATAAAATAAGAACTTACAAGGGCAAGTGCTGACAAAAATATAATTCTTAATAAACGTAAGCTGAAAATCATGTACCTAAATGCAAACAAGTCGGTGTTAAGCTATCATCACCTAATAGTCGCAAACCAGTGAAGTCAATGGCTAGGCAATATGAGTCATTCAAAATCGGTAACCTTCCGCCTATTGACCACCCGGCGTCGTTTCATTAGTCCGCGTGTTGGTCGTGGTATCGTCAGACATGCACGTCGTCGGATGTCGTATCCGTCCAACACACATGCGGAATTCACGAGACGTGTCGCACCGATACTTAAAAGTGCTATAATATCTACTTATCAGCCTGTTTATGTCCGGTCTTTTGTCAAGAATAGTCTTGGGTTCGCGATCTCATGAATACACTGCTAGATCATGCCGATTTTACGTGGTAATATTTCTTTATTACTTATTAGACGCTTTATGAAAGTCCACAATAGAACAGAATTTGATACATTTTAGGATAGAGTATTTTAGTATTCTTAACTTATGTCGCCTTATCAGGGTCCATCATGTAGGTACTTAGCTATAAACCTTTATATAAGTAACGTCTGATAAAACATATGGATTCCAACTAATAACTATGACAAAGGTCATGCTGTATTCGCACAGTTTTCCATTTTTACGTCTTCCAGCGCCATTTTAGCAGCCCGGTATATGTCGTCGCATAGTCAGACATACACGTCGGATGTGTTTGCGACAAGCACGCGACACGCGGTATGTGCGCGTCTTGTCGCACCGCAGCCATAAGATACAACACAAGATCCATTGTGATAGTTACCTAATTATATTTTATTTGGGACTACATTGAAAGAGCCTCCGTATGTCAGTAAATAAATTATTGTCCATGCCCTAGGGATCTACTCTCTAAGCACGCAATCTGTAGTGACGGCTTAAGTAATGGGCGTTTCCTACTACGTATAATCTTCCGACATAAGATAAGAGTGAATGACAACACATTTTGACAGTTTTCCTCACTCCCGGTGTGTTTTTACGCGTTCGAAAATGTTAATTAATCGGGAGTAACGGGCATTCCGAAGTATTGGACTATTTTCTGATGGGCCCGTATCTTCGTGACAGTAAACCCCCAGGTTAGTCAGTCCCACTATCAGTGTTTAACGGTTATTCATAATTCTGAGCATGTCATGTCGATCGCTAATTGATGTCATGTCAATCAGGGCAACGGCTAAACACAAAGTAAAGAAGACGACGTCGCGGATTTCATAATTAGCAGGAAAATGGAAATGGGGAAGCTTGATAGTTTAGTCATCTATATTGAACCCCCAAGTAATAAGAGATACCCTTTTCCAGAAATCTGAAGTAACAATAATTTTGCCTGTCTACGTCATTTAGTAAGTAATCAACGAAAATCAGGATTCTTTCTTTCTATTTGTTTTCCCATTCTTAGAAGAAAATAAGTAATCATAGCGTGGGATTTAGTTAATAGCTTCGGATGAGTCATGTTATGAGCTCTCCCGGCGTTCTCAAGATATTTGTGTTTCTATGTCAGATCGTTGCTTTTGCCATATTATTCATGAGTCATTTAATGATTTGTGTCTTCATTAGTGATTCTGTACTTATAAAGTATCGAGATGTTCAAGGATAGATACATTTCTAACTATTTATTTTATCAAGTTCTTTTGTTTTTTTTTTTCTGTTGTTTGTGTGCCTTAACGCGGTTTAAAACAACATGTTCTCTCTTTTCTTGATACTCAAATCTTTCTTATGATACAGGAAACAACTCATATTATATAGTAATTGCTATGTACAGAATGAGACAGATCCAGTATCACTGCCCATATCTGAGTTTACCCAATATCCAGTATAACCTCTTCAGTGAGATAAGCAGCTAATATACGGGTTATGATCTCCTAGTCAAACGCAGCTTCAATTACACCCCGAAATAGCAAACAGTGGCAAATGACGTCATCGCAGTGCCAACACAATGTTTGTTGGACTCTTGTGGCAACATGGTGTATGTACAACCTAATGGTACGCGGTAATTACATTGATATTCCGCCTAATGATTAGCCTGAAACTGTCTAAACAGTTCAAAGGCCATTTCTCAGAAACCTAAAGGTATTCGAGTTGTAATTAAACCAGTGTGAATCAGACGTAACATTTTCTAACCAATCAGTTTGTACACTACTGCTATAAGTATTTTTTGCAATTAAATGGTACCAGCCATCTAATCTCTTCACCACCCTTGGTTGACTGGTAGAGAATGCCGGCATTATGCCCGCCTTTGTACCTTTTTGTGTGCGATAAGTTTAAATAAATAAATAAAAAACATTGGTGCAATTGTTTTATGAAATTTTACTTGAAAAATGTCCAAGAAACAAGATGTTTTTTTTTGTGAATGGAATATCATCAAATAACTTCTCCCGCTCTGGACGGAGCGTGAGGGCGTGTCAGACTTTTACTGACTAAAACCCACCCGTGTTTCTTCAGTTGCCTGTGTGCCACGGCCACGATATCTATTTAGAAAACCGCACCCCTGGCAGGCATCGGCCCTTGCGGACCCCACCAGTTGGTGCTGACATCTCTCTGAGGCGCGCGTGGTACACAAAGCGCCGTCGACTCAGGCCTGGTCCTTACCGGACGGCGAGCTACCCATTACTCGCCGTCCGCAAGCCCGCGCCTACGGTGGCCGGAAATCGGCCTGGGATTCCCGACGCCTAGGGCGTTTCCTGCGCCGATTAGGGCTATGAGGGCGCATAGATTGCTTCCCTCTTCGCGAGCATTACTGCTCTCTCAGAAGGAGGTGACTGCTACCCATGCACTCTCGCTCTGTACCATGGCTTGGACCAGGGCCGGATGCGAGAGATCGCTGCCGCCGATCGCCTCCACAAGGACACGGCGGTAGTGCTCTGCCCAAGCTGGGCAGACCCCCACATGCTTCACCGTGTCTTCCGGGCAATCTACGCAGTGGTACTACCCGGGCGTTTCCTACCGCCTAGTCCAGATCAGCCTTCTAGTTTAAATAGCAGGCTCCATAATCCTCTAATGAAACACCAATATTCCAAAACCTACAACAATGTACGGCCACCACATTGGATGCCGATGCTCGCAATGACGCCTAATTAACTGTCGGTTATTACCCGCTATTGATATGACGTATTACCGTATGGGAGCGACGCCGAATTCAAATGATGAAGTGTTATTTTGCACGCTCGATTGGCGTTGAATGCAGCGGCCGTAACTAGTGTTTATTTTGTTCGTACGGTTCGCTTGGTTGTATGGTGTTTGGTTTTGATGAGGATGGGTTAGAAAAGAGATAGGTAGGTATTTGATAAGTGGGAACTAATTATCTTTACTATGAGTAATGAGTAAAAAAGGAAGGATTTTCTAAAGAAGTTGTAAGGTATGAGTATCCAAAACGATTTATTCTAGTGACATAAAATTTAATTCAATACTACTGATATGGGACTTGAACAGCCGTCTATGAATAATATAAGTGGTCCAGCATAATAATTTAAATAATGAAATGTAGAACATAATGGATTAAAGCCATACTATGGTGATTATAGCTATACTGGAAATTATACAATGTGTCCCAAGGTTTAAATTTGTCAAATTAATGTGGAACTGGAAAGAGCCATAAAATACAAATGTTGTTTAAAAGACAAGAAGACTAGAAAATGTACCGAAAACAATCTCACTGATACAATGCTACCCAATAAATCTCTCCAAACATTAGTCTAACACACAAGACATAACACCCGAACAATTCTAATATTGAATCAGTAATCGTACCGATTGAATCGAATACCGTGGTCGACTCGATTCCCTAGTGCATTGCGGAGGAATATCTAATCGATTATCGAATTGTTTCCGGCTAGAACTGTATCGAGATGTTCCGAATATTAGATGGGTTTTAGATAGAATGGTTTGATTTGATGGGCATAGTTTAGTGGGATGGAAATTATGTGTTTGAATTGAGGCTTTGTTTTGCTAAAAGAAGATTTCAACGTTACTGTTTTATATCTCGATTTGACTCCATTATTTCTAGATTTGACTTTGTACCTTATTTAGTCAATTGCAAAACTATGAATTTTCTGCAGTGCAAAAATGGTAATACGAATATGAAAATTCATAGTTTCTAACTCGGTAGAGTTACTATTAACTATATCTTTATCTAAATGAAGGCATGTTGTACATTTGCCCAGAGCCCTGATTCCGACAACAGTTGAATGCCCTATGCATAGTTAAGTCAGAAAGCAAGTATCAAGTTTATTATTAACGTTCCCTATGTCCAAAGAAAAATACACAAGCTATTCAGCTAGTTAGGAGATGTCATAACCACGTAAAACCCTATATTTTACTCAACCTCAGACTAGTAACAGGCCCTTCAAAATATGAAATCTAAGCCATATCAACAGACAACTACCACAAACGAAGACATTTGCCAAACGACTTCATAAAGTTCTCATAAAATGTTTAATTTACGAGAGCGTTTAGTAAAGTTCGTATGAAGCTCGTCCTACTGACTTTTATGCGAACATAAACCGTTTATGGTGGTCACTAGACTGTGTTATGTTATGTCTGGTTGTGCCTTTATTTGCTAGTTTTGTTTTAATTAAAATAAAATAGTGAGGTTAATCTTTCATTGAGTGCGAGGTTTGGGAGTTAATGAAGCTGCTGTGCCATTGATGATCTAAACAATGCATTAGGTTCATTGTTAATTAGGAACCGCTATAACCGAGGTTTTTAAAGTTATAAGATGATTTAGTAGAGAGGAAAAGGAACATTCTCTGAACAAATAATTGTGGCTAACACAAAGTAGTAAGACTTTAGAATCATGATATAAAAATGAATTCGTGATTTTCAAGTTATTTCTGAACCTTTATTGTTCTCGTCACAAAACCAATGTGATTTCAATGGCAACGCCACAACCTCAAATAATATAATTTGCAAACCACACTCAATCTTCCCCCAAGCAACACGTTACCCTTCTTACATCGACTTTTAATTACCCCAATTTCCCTCAAAGGCAATCAAAGTTTACACGCCCATAATAATAACATCTTCATTACCCACGGGCCTATAGGAAGAGCATCCCTATTACGTAACTCATTCACAATCCCTTTTATTTTGACAAAACAGCAATATTGCTATATTGTCAAAATAAAATGGCAGTACATATACACAACCATAAGTGATACAGCTAACGAATAAAACTCTGGCAGAGTCTTTCTCGATTCTCGAATGGTACCTATGTTCTAGGAATTTTCAACTCTTGAGTGAATAAGTTACTTCAAGGCAAGTGCAGACCATCATCGGCCTGAACTCCACCTCCCATCGGGAAAAATAATGGTCAGATATCGACCCATCTTATATTAAAAAAAAATTACATTGGATCATGTTCGTAAAATTCATCAGCTCGAAAAAGTAAAAAACGCACTGAATATCGTTGAACTGGCAAAATGAAAGTATTAATATTGTGAGTATGTTACGCAATAAGGCAGCAGGTTTACCCCACAAATTCAATCCCTTTAATCAATCCCTAGATGTGAATAAGGGGGATGATCACCTTCCCCCAAAAACTTCAGAACTGCAATTATGGTGCAACCATTTGCTATTGAAAGCACTAATTTCGTGATTTTCAAATTGCTGGGGGACGTTCTGTATACTGTGATTATGTTGCTTGTTTCTTGTGGTTTTGTAAAGGAAATCTAAAGCATTTTTGTCGTGGACTACTTTATGTTATGAAAAGAAAAGGAATTTATATTTTGTGACTCATATTTGGGAATCACTAATTGTTTGCAGTCAAGGGACCGCTAAAATACGCTCTTCTTATTATAGGTATGGATATCGGGATCTTTGAAGAACTGTCATTTAGTTAAAGTGACTTTCTTAAATTAATAGACATTAGCCATCTTTGAGTGAATTCACTGATGATGTCCATGCTATGTATATGCTTAAACTGTCCTCTATCTTTTTAAGCGGAGCCGTCTACTTGGTTTCTCTGTAGTGTTGAATTCAAGATAAACTTTAAACTAATTCGCACTACTTGATACGAGGAGTTATGTTTCGCCACTAGGGAAATATGGTGAAGATACTAACACACTTGCGAAGTTTGTGCTACAGTTTGAAACTAGGTTGATAGTACATTGCTCATCAGATGAGTGGTCTCGGTTATGAGTATACCACTTGAACTGTTTGTGAGTGTAGTAAAAGGCTAATAAGCTCATATTTTATACTGAGAAAATAGACAACTGCAAGTGAAGTTCTAATGGGTTTACAATCTGCATTTGCTTTTTGTAATCGTTTAAGTTATTTGCAGAATGAAACGTTGACCCTAAACAGGTAAGATTGATAAAAACCTCTGTGACAATCTTAGGACTGCAAAGCAAACGTGATAGGTGCTAAATTGTGAAAATAAAAAGGAAAGACGCCTTGAATTAATAATTCCCTCAAAGAAGAAAAAAGCTAAGAATCATCAGGCTAGCTCCCCCAAATCGATTAAAAAATAAACACCCAGCCCTGAATCCAATCAAAACGAACAAATAAATAACAAAAAAAAACACTTAACAAAAAAAGCGAATCAGAATGCTTAGCAACAGGAAATCTTGGTGCTCAACTTAAATCACATTAAGTCGACAAGGCTTTTTAACCTTCCCTCGTCGTGGGGGTAAATAACACCGCGACAGCCGACGGAGCCGTGGTCGCCAATAAAACACAAATTTTTCGCTGTTGGGCCAGCAGTACAGAGAAAGCGTTTAATGGAGGTTATAGGTTTAGTCAATGATATAAAAATGGCCGGAACATGACTGTGACTGAAACATGCTGTCACAATGTATATATTATGTAATCGGGCACGCGTTTACGTTTTGGTTTTATTATTTACTTCAGTTTGAGTATAGTTTTCTTTTCAATGTTTTGTTTGTGTATTAGCGTGTGCTTAATTTAATATTTTGTGTTTCGTAATGTTAATTAAGTACTTATTATTGTATGGAATCAAGTTCTTCTAACTATACCGTGCTGCTGGGGAGAATGTTGCGTCAATTCTTCTTCCCAGCTAAAGCACAAAAAAGTGGTTTTAGGGGACTGTCTTATGTAATTTTGTCGTTCAAAAAGTGCTGAATCTCAGCCTAGTTTGAATAAATGACTTTTGATAATGAATACGTATTTTCAGTACACATCTAAGTTAATCGTGTAAGGTTTACGTTTTTAAAGGTCCATGACGCTCGCTGCAGGATGAAAGTAAATCATACGTTTTCCTTTTTATAACCTGCACAAGTCAAATTCAGCTTGCTATAAATACCTTCTTTCACAGCGATGGGCATTACACTTCTTGGTATTACAACATTCCTTTAAGTTATCAGAGCTAAACTGCAGTTACAGACCTAATTCACATCTAATTACAAAGTTTGATAAAGAGTTCGCGAAATAAAGCTTTAATTTATCGCTCGCCCTACACTGGACAAAGCCCCGTCTCCTGGTAGATTGGACGAAACAGGAAATTAACTTTCGCCCTCTCGCGTGACAAGTTTATTAAGAACAATTTCTGTGTTTATTCTTTTTACTTTTTTTGTTTCATTAAACACGGAGACGCCGGTTTGGGCGGTACTTGCATTTTTTAATTAACTAATTTTCCCTTTAAATGTTTACGGGTATGTTTGATCCAGGTGGACGTTAACGGGTTAGGTTGTAAAGTTACCGTGATATCTTTATGTTGGACGTAATTTTTTTAAATCAGATGCAAAATTAGAAGAAAAAAGTAATAAAGAGCAAGAGAGTAATTTCAAAATGGGTCAAGGTTGTTGGTTATAATCAGAAACTTACTCTTAAACAAAGGAACGTAAAATTATCTAATCTGTCTATAACGAACTGCTAGGAACAACACAGCTCAATTACCTAAAAAATCTGTTCCTGACACTGATAGCACTTTCCAATTTAAAAAATAAAGAGCATGAAGTAAAAACCTAATATCACCTACTCAAAATTTAAAATGCCAGAGCATGCAGTTTCCCCGTAGATCTTAGAAGGAGACGCTAAACTGATTTATGATGCGGAAGCGAGGCCGATTCTCACAATTCTGCAGAGAGCCGTCAAAGATTATGATATGATTGAAGACGCGATGCTAATATGAAAATTGAGATGACTTGGAGACACAGTTGTGGGTTTAAGTATTTCTTGGATTGCTTGCTTATCAAATGAAGTAGAGACCAATAATCTAATCTATTCTGCGTAGATACGAATATGAATTCAACTTCCAACAACATGAAAACAAAACTACTACTACAATATTCAAAGGTTTCAGAATAAAACCAGATAAATCTTCAAAGAAAATAGTGTAATATCGTTAAATGCTACGATAATGACAGCTCACAATTAACAAAATATTAAATATCGTGAAGGAGACATCGTTCTTTAGTTAACATCAGCATTGTGACATAATTTTCTTTCCAAACTCAATGTTTCAAGAAGAACAAATCAACTGTAGGAATGGCTTTGATTTTAACAGTACAACATAATTAATTGCGTTAATAACACATTTTTCATACTCATGAAACAATGTACTAGCAATATCCTTCAATATGATTCAGTTTATGATTGATACGTTACACAAATAGGGTGCAGTTTCAGATTCTTTGAATATATATTTTTTTGTCCGTTCGTTTCCTACCTACTCAAACATCTACGAATAATAAATTTCTGCCTACAAATTGTCAGCTCTACTAGGAATAGAAAGCTTAGAACTGACGATATTCAGAAGTGAGCTCAAATCGCGCACACACAGAAACATTGTTGCATTGTACTTGCGAATATTTACTTTATGACTTCAACTTTACTATAGGTTACTGTACACATAATAAATATGGCCTATTGAGTGGCTTCGGAACTTTGCCACGGTTTTTAGGTAATGCTGTGGGCAGGATTTCAAGGTAAGGAAGACACTGGAGGCCAGACTTGAATTCGTAGAAACTTTTCGGTTCGTAAGTTTGATACCTATGTTTGCATACTTTATTCGAGAATCTCTTTTTCGCAAATGACGGAACTACTAGATGGACCACATCCGTACAATTTACAGACATTTTCTCACCCAGCTACACCCAAAAACAAATTGTCCACAAAATTCTTGTCCCAGTAACCAGTTTCCAGATTTTTCCGTCTGCCCCACTGAGCGAGACAAAGTGGCGCCATCTGTCCTTATTACGGAAACTCACCGATATTAATTCTGGTATTACACCGACTTTGTTTTATTGTGAACATGCGTCAAAAAGTAGACGTAATTTTTTATTTTTGTTAAATAAATGAAAGAAGGCTCATATTTTTACTGTAAAAAGGTCACGTCGTAGTGGGAGTTTTGACCTGGTTATTGTACTCATTACTAATTTTCATTTAGTGTCATTGTCTATATCACTCACTCCAAGGCCGCGTCCTAACCGAAAGCGATTGTCGAGCATTTTATATGAATATAACATAATCGTGTGATCAATCAAGTCGCGTATGTACGTCATTATTCCAGTAAACGATCGCGTGTACGCGTATTTGCGCGACTACCACTTTCGGTTAGGACGCAGGTTAAGAAAGCTTGGACTATGATCTTAAAGGGGATGCGCTCAGTTAGCCCGTGACATTCTATTTTTCTTCCATTTTTATTTCCTGAAATAATCATTCAATGGGATTCAATGAACTTACAAGGGTAAAAAGTTATTTATTCAAAAGATGCTAAAACTTATAATAAAATTAGAACTATGAACAAGTATATAAAGTAAAAAGGGAAAAGCTCACTGGGCATCAAAGAATTCGTCCGCATCGCTGTCAGTGGGAAAAGTGCCCAAAAGGCTGGCAGCGTTGCCACGTTGGATGGCAACGCTGATTCTTTGAGCTAAAAATTGGCCAGCCCTTTGGTCACGTGAAGATTCGACCAACTGCTTGGTGATGTCTCGAAATACCCGATGAGCACTCGGACCCCACGGCCCTAGTGTTTCAACCCCAAACGGCTCAAACATATAGCTCCCAATAATGTTGTTATATACTTACAGGGTTGTATAGATGATATTATATTTATTATTTTTTATTATTATTATTATGTCAATACGAATAGCAGTGTCTCAAGACGAAGGTCTTGACCAGTGTGTGTTTTGCCACCGAATCGTGGTCGCTCACAATGGGCCTTATCAGAAGGGTAAAAGTCACCTAAAGGGCAATGGAGAGGGCTATGCTCGGAGTTTCCCTACGTGATCGAATCGGAATGAAGAGATCCGCAGTAGAACCAAGGCAACCGACATAGCCCAAAGAATTGCCAAACTTAAGTGGCAGTGGGCACATTGCTCGCAGAACAGATGGCCGATGGGGCCGAAAGGTTCTGTTGTGGCGACCGCGTACCGGAAGACATAGAGTGGGAAGGCCACCCACAAGGTGGACCGATGACCTTGTGAAGGCCGCGGAAATCCGCTGCATGTGGGAAGCACAAGACCGGTCGAAGTGGAGGAGCCTGGGGGAGGCCTATGTCCAGCAGTGGACGTCTCTCGGCTGAAATTATGATGATGATGCAATACTCGTACCTACATACGTGTTTTTTTCGCGAATCAATATACAATCTGAAACTGATCTACATATTGCAAAAAACGTAATAAAAGCTGCATTTCGCTGTCTACCCTCGCGCTTGTCCCTTGAGCCTTTTATTACCAATCCAGCTTGTACTATCGTATTTTATCACCAACTAGGCAAACGTAATAATCTTTACATATAATATATTGTACCCTATAATTTTTCTCACAGATAGCACATTAACCAATATCCGCAAACGTGTGTCACCTATTTATGTCACCATTATCTACTAGTGACGTTACACGATTGCTTAAAATAATGAATATGATAATCCGCGAAGTTTTGTAGTTAGAGCGGTGGGTAAAGTTTCAAGTATATTCAACATCAGCATGCTTCGCTCGCTTAAACTTGAAGTTGCTACAACACTATCGATCGATTGAGACGTTGTAGCTGAGAGATAGTCCTTCTAGATCTTCAGAGATTTTGCTAAGTCAGTTAGTAAAGTATGGGTTGGTAGTTTATTTGTGAATGCACTTGGGAAAGTAATTTGTGGATCATACGGGTTCCATTTCTTAAGGAACATAATGGTAAATGCAAAACAATTGATCAGCTAAGAACAACAATAGAAGACCCAAAAGAATTAACAGAAAAATCGACGTACTAAAGCATAATTTGTAGCCCTGTTTCTTCAGGGCATCATGGCCAGCTTCAATGATTAGGTACGCGTACAGAATCAAGACCCTTATGCCGTTATCATTAATATTGCAGAAGCAATTAAATTAAATATTTGATCAGTATAAGCATAAAGTTGTAGCAAACAGTCCGTTAGCTATGCGTCGACAATATCACTGTTTACCTATCCTTCAGAATGCAACGAGCACGAATACTGAGGACTTGAGACAACTACGGAAAGAAAACTGTTTCTGACTGATAATATTTTATGTTTTATGTGGCTAGCTTGCATGTAATTAATGTGACTAAAAAGTTATGTTTGTGGTAAAATTTGGTAGATCCTAGAAAGCCAATGATTGTTTAGAAAAAAATATTAGTCCCAACTCGTCAATCCCAGTGGACTTCACAGAATTATAGTTCCTTGCTGTACCTTCAATGGCATTCATGATCCAACATGATAACCTTAGTGTCTTAAATGTAAAAGTTTTAAGCAAGTATAATTTTGAAGCCACAACATAGTTCCCGCCGAAATTAAAGAAAACATTTTAACGATTCCTACGTTTTTTACACAAAACGTTTTTACGTCAGGAAGTAGCATCAGTAATCAAACCCCTAGCTTACTAGAGCTGGGGTAAATTGGTAAATTACCCGCAGTGGGGCCCCGCTATTTACCTTGCGATCCCCTTGCCCTTTTGAAGCTACCTTGCATTTTAGTTCAAACAGTATTGATTGACGGCATTAAACTTTGATGGGTGTATATTGTTATGAATCGATTTTTTGAGTGGCATTGAGGGGTTTGAGTGGTTTGTTTAGTAAGCTAGTTTCTCTGTTAAATCGTTGAAAGTTTAACTGAAGTTTATCGTTATTTTGTATTGGTGTAACGTAGTTGGATTCAGTTTTATCTTTTTGGTATGAGTTAGGTTAAATGAAACATTCCATAAAAGTTAACTCAGCAAGAATGGGGTTAACTCTTATGGAATGTTTAATTTGTCTTATTTATTTACTCAGTTGCAATTAAAACTATTTAGAAGTTGGTTTGGTGAATTTATAGGAAAGAAAAGAAAAATTGCAGAATAATTTACAACTATTTGTTTGTGTCAAAAGTGAATTATTATTCCTCATACACATCTGCCTCTGTTACGAATTGAAGATAAAATGTGAGAGTTTGGACGTCAAAATAAATATTATAGTTCAGCATCGGGCCGACAATAGTACCTTGAGTAACACTTACGTTCAGTCATATGGAAAAATCTGCCAGACGAAAATTTTCATTAGCTTGATTTGTCATCCTCGAAGTGCGTGTATGTAGGTTATGGCGGTGGTGTTGTACAGTTCGCCCAATGGCTGAAGTTAATCTTGGGAATTTCATCGAAACAGACCAATGGATTCCTGTAATGAAAAGTTTTATTTAATTATTAAATAATGTTAGTAAAATAACTATAGATTTATGCTTAATGTTGAATTGCATTTATGCAGTTTGTGATTCTATCAGCGCTATAGTAGTCGTTTTTACTAAGCACAGGTTCCATTGGTGTAAAAGTGGATATTTTAATTTAGAATTTGTATTTCGAAGTGTGCTGACTTATTTATCTTTAACTTAGAAGGTAAACATAGATAGCGCTACAGCTGTCATACTTCATTTAGGTTGCGAATAAATAAATGAACTTACTCAGGGCTTATATTCATAAAAGCATGTCTTTGAATTTCCCTAACTCCATCAACCACCGTGCATAGCAACAAAGCTAGACACGCTTTCTGATCGACGCTGATCTGAAACAGTTTAAAATAATCTTGTTGAATGTGTAAATAATGTTTGTTCTACTTAATGTGTTTTCTGTCAGCTGTGAATTAAACTGTTAAAGTATTCATATTTGGTATTACCGTGTTTGACGTTTTGTAAAAATGAAACCTAGCTAGACCGATTTATCGCCCTCGAAACCTCCTGCATACTAAATTTCATGAAAATAGTTGGAGCCGTTTCCGAGATTCAGATTATATAATACATGTATACAAGAATTGCTCGTTTAAAGGTATTATATAAGGTATGTGTTTCAAGTAAAAGTTTATATAACTTCTAGTATGGCAATGTAAAATACTGGTGGTGGTTAGACTGGAAGCTGACCCCAACATAGTTGGGAAGAGGCTATGCAGATGATGATGATGGTTAAGTTCTGGTGTTACGAGTAAATTTCTAGCTCATGTAATCAAATTTTAAGATCCTTTTTTTTTCTCATATCCATGTAAGGAATTTTATAAATCACTTACCGTGAGTAATAATAACAATAATGCATGAGGTCGACTGCAACTCTCATACCAATGTCTGTCTCCTTTGATAGTCTTGAGGATACTGGCCTTCAGCAGACAGGTCAGAGTTGAGCAATGTGATTAGTAGGCTCACTGCATTCCTTATTAATTAAGCTTTCACCGGATGTAAGTTTTTTTTTAAGTTTTGAACAGATACGCAGCCAATATTAGACGAAATCTTAAACTATTTTGCTATTTGCAACAAATTTTGGGTATTTTATTTGCTCGGTACTAGAATTTTTAGGCT